>JANZLQ010000005.1:12949484-12973146 GCA_026212715.1 Elanus axillaris | reverse complement strand
CCTCAACCTGCATTCCCCGTCCCCCTGTGCCGCTGGGGAGGGGGGGAGGGGGGTAGGTGGAAAAGCCGGGAGTGAAGTTGTGCCCTGGAAGAAGGGAGGGGTGGAGGGAAGATGTTTTGAGATTTAATTTTATTTCTCATTACCCTACTCCATTTGATTTGTAATAAATTGAGTTAATTTTCCCGAAGCTAAGTCTGTTTTGCCTGTGATGGTGATTGGTGAATGATCTCTCCTGTCCTTATCTTGACCCACAAGCCCTTTGTTATATTTTCTCCCCCCTGTCCAGCGGAGGAGGGGGGAGTGATAGAATGGCTTTGGTGGGCACCTGGCATCCAGCCAGGGTCAACCCACCACAACTATTAACAAAGTTGTTGGGTTTTATTATTAGTAGTAGCAGTATTAGTAGTATTAGTAGTATTAGTATTAAATAATTAATTAATTCCTTAACAACAACAACAACGATAATAATAATAATGTGTTTTCTAAACAAGGATGAGCAAGACTGCTCCAAGCTCTGGTACTTTTCAGTGGGATGTACAGTTGTGTACAGGCATTTACAAAATGAGCCTTTTAAACCCCTTACAAAAGTAAGACCCAAATTTAAAAAACTGCTTTCTGCATTTTTAGGGCCAAATCCTTATTTCAGAGGATATTCCTCCATTTTCATAGAGGTCTGTCAGCTATAATAACCCTATATATATCCTCCAAGGGGGCTGTTAATTTTAAGGTTTTGTCATCCTGGTAACAGCACGCATGCTTCACCTTCCCAAAGTCCAAACATTTGGGATGCCAAGTATCAAATCCTGTGAATTGCCTAGGCTCCTGATAGATAACAGGGCAAATGGGTATACAAGTATTGGTTGTGTATGAGAGGCATGTTGTGTAAAGGGAATGGGATGCAATTATAGCTGGCCAACAAGATGTTGCCCAGGAGGACTCACAGCAGCATAGGGCTGTGTATGACTATGAACTCCTGGCTGCAGTGCATCTCTGCAGCCCTTCCCTGTGCTGGGTTCTCATGTATCCCAGATCCAGCAGCCTGATGGATTTCCCATGTGGACGTGGTGGGGCTGTGCTGAGAAAGCCTGAGAGAGAAGCTGTGGGGCAATGGGGGGTGAGAGCTAGTAGATGTATTGCAAGAACATGTGAGACTCAGTACATCTAAAATGGTTCACAGAGGAGAAATTCATGCCTCGGCCCAGGCTGTGCTGTACTAATTGGAGTCAGAGGGTGTCTGACAGCTAGAGCCTCCTGCAGCTAATGGGACTTGTGGCTGAAACGTGATGATTCAACTGTAAAATTTCATCACTGTGTATGATCTTGCACCATACCAGTCCAAATGACAAACTCTGGAAAGCGAGTAAAAGTCTTGGAACATGTCAACTTTTCTTCTCAACAGGGTAAATTGGCACTGCTCCTGATCACAGCAAGCCAGAGCACTCTGGTCAGTATTATCTAAAAGCAGATACAGCTCACGATCACATAATGAGCCTGTGGCTGCTGTCGGATTGAACTGAGCTGCAGCAATTTTTATTTATGCAATGATCCTGGCCTACAAATTCTTAATATTACAAGGATGAACACAAACCTGCACTAATTGTGAGCGCAGTGTTATGCAGGATTGGGCCCACTGTTTGTGCTAACAGAATCTCTTCATGCTGACTTACTGTGCTTCTTAATTAACATGACCTTGTAGGTCATCGTTTTTATTTAAGTGAAATGCTTAATGAGCACTCTACTTAGCTGTTCAAAAATAATTGGAGCCACTTAAAAGCACAAGAGTCCTTACAGAAGCACCTGCCCTGCCGTGCTGCTACAGGCCTGAGACACTAATACCTTTTCTGCAGGAGCAGGGTTGGTTTTTTTCCTCTGACAAGGAAGACAATTTGAAGCTTCAGATGTTATCTGAGGGGGCTAATTCCTCCAGCTCCCCCTCCAGCATTGTTAAGGAAACATCGCTTAATCAGGGGCTGAGAGATCCAAAGCATCAATGCCCACTCCCCCCACCTTTCCAGTTACTTTTCTAGAGTCAGTTTAGGTTATTTTGTTGACAAAGAGCAGAGTCATGATGTCACTGAGTCTGACCTAAGACAGCCTTTGGCATCCTGGCATCCACAGGGAGTGAGTTTTATTTCACCTACACAGCCTCAGAAAAGCCACACCAGCTGTCCGGGCGCGGGGTCTGCAGTGGGGCTGGCCTGACACCGCTGAGGACAACCCGCTGTTTCTCAAACTTCAATGGCAACATCACTGCTTATGCTCAGCTTGATTTTCCCACCCTGACTTATAGACTACCTCAGTAATTCTCAGTCCATATATCTTTAGCCCCATACAGCCTCCAGCTGCACCTGACTATTGCCCTTCCTGGGAACTGTTGGTGGACCTGATGAGAAAAGTCCCAAGCAATTATTAAAAGAGATGCTGCTATGCCTTTCCAATTCATTTAGCCCTTGGTATGAGGAATCCTGAGGCCAGAGGGTGGTCTGTCCTCACTGACTTCTTTCCTGGGAGCTCTTCAAGGCAGGGAGCAGGCCACAGTTGTATGCAGCCACATGCAACACACACTGTGTACACAGTACGGCAGGTGTGGGGTACACCCAGTGGGACAGGCTGGCCAGCATGGTTTCACTCTGTGTGATTTCAGTAACAGTGAGTTAAATCTTATCCTTTCATTCATAAGCTCTGCACCTTTGTCCATAATATGCAATCTCATATAGAAATTTGTGTCTTGTTTCTTGTGTTTAATCTCAGCAAGTGCTTGTGCACACACAAGCGCAAACATCCTGCGTCCTTTCATCACAGCTGAGAACTGAGAGAGGAGTCAGGGGAGCCCTGCTCTGACTGGGGTGGTGGTGGTGTAACAAATCATTACTTCACATTTTCCCTTTTTCTTGCCCAAGCAGTTTATTCTGTCACCACGTACACTGTACTCTTTATTTAGGTCCCCCACCAAATCCATTCCATGGTTGTTTCCATCTCTCACCCCAGCTTTGCTTCTCCTGCTACTCCTAAATTTCTTGCTGAAGGGGACAGAAAATGCAACAAGGTCACAATCTTGGCTTCCTCTGAGAACAGGGACCTTACATAAAGCTGTGCCTGCCAAGTGAGGAAAGGGGAGGAAAGGATTATACTCATCAGTCAGCGAGGAATTTTCACCTTCCCAAAAATGTTCCTGTTCAGACAGCCCAACTCAATGGCAAGACATGTAGATTTCCCAGCTTGCAACAGGTAAGTGTGTTAGCATCCACCCCTCAGCCCCGCCATGCGCCCATGTTGATCATTCCTCATCATCTCAGCTACAAGATTCAGACAATGTGTTTTGATCCCTCTTGACTCCAACATCCTACTGTGGCTGAGAGATCAAAATGTTACTTTCCACATATAATGCATTCATCCTTCATATCCCCATGAATCAGAGTTGATGCCATACTAATAGCCTTTGTTGCAACTCTAAGATTGAAATCAGACTGCCTGTGGGAGGAAAGGTTACAGGATCAAGTATATTACTCTCAAATGATTCCAAAATGGCTCCACCAGGTCAATTATTGCAAGCTATTATGGTATCTGTCTCCTGTGTTCATACAGACCAAGTGCAAAGCCTCATTTAAATTATAGATTTGAACAGAACGGTAGTTACAGCCTCTACACAGAATTAATGACATACCACAATGCTTAAGAAAATGAGCTATTTTACATTCATTCTTAAAGAGAAAAGAAGTTATCACCTAAGAATGAAGCTACTTGGTACCCTTGGCAAACAGATACCCCTCTTCTGGATATTATATTAGGCTGTACTTTTAGCGGTTGAAAACTGGACAGTACGCACAATTCAACACTTAGAATATGTCTGAATCCTTAATGAAAGTATATTTCAGCCAATCTGACAAAATGAAACAAAAACGATAATTACTCCCTGATAGTCTATTAAATGATAAACAGAAGATTGTAAAGGAACTGTCTGGTACAACATAAACAACAGCTCTGAACAATTAAAAACATTTATCACCGAGACACAGACTTTCATGTTTTGGAATAACTTTAGTGGGTTTCTATCAAAGGCTGTCTCAATAGAGATCTGATGAGAGACATATATCTGATGAAGCTAGACAGAAAGATATCATGATCATCCAGTGCCAAGATAGATATTATTAACATCAAGAACAACAAATATCAATTAGATGTCCATAATGAAGTTTCAGCATTTCCACAGCCTTATATAGGTTGAACTTCAATACTGTGCATGTCAAATTGCATTTCTCGCATCATCTTCTTTTTCACTTGCACTCTTTTGATGACATCCCTAACTTTCAAGCACAGTGATTTTTCTCAAAATCCTTTCCCGCTAGTCAGTGAGGAAGACATCAGAACAGAGATGGAGAATCTGGGTGATATATTTTAAGGTAGCAGCTGACTTTGCTCTGTGGCTCATCATTTCCCATCTGATGACATCTTTCTCTTAAAAAATATTATGAACTGAAATAATAAAAAAGAAGTGGCAGAAGAACTAATAGTGATCTTGCCTTCAGCTTGACCTTGAGTTCAGGGCAAGGTACCCACCTCTCCTGCCACCCCACGCCCTGCAGCCTTGCTCCACTGAGCACCCTGCTCTCGCTGGCAATACTGCTTTTCTCTGTGTTTCTGGCAAACAGTCAGACATGATTCTGCTTTCCTTCCTCAGACACATTCTCAGAAGTGACACAAGCCTCCTGTGGGGTACTGGGTTTCTAGATGGCAGATAATTATTGATGTTTCAGTGAGATCTGGGTGGGGAAGGTTACTAATGTATTAGAGGAGTGACGCGAGGCTGTCTGAAGGACAAAAAGATGAGATCAAACTTTATTGCTATAAAGGATCAAAGACTTTGGAAGAATTTTTCCTTTTGAGGGGCAACCAGAGCCATACATTCACTAGCATTACTTTCAAAGAAAACCAGTCCTTTGCTTTTGTTATAAACCAAGGAAAGTCTACATTTTTTAGATTAATAATGCAACTTTTCCTTAAAATCTAACAGCTCCATTGGAAGGACTATGGACCATAGCTATTCATAACATGTTTTCAAATCTGGAAGACAAAATATGTGACACAGGAACAGCTTCTGGTTACATTGGATTCAGACTTGGGTGCAAATATCTCTAACCAGGAAGAATCTGATTGATGAGCTTGGAAAGCGTGGGACAGAGGTTACCCAGGGGATCAGGATAGGGGGATAGTGCAGCACAGGGACAGGGATGTAGGGATGCCCAGGGGAATCTGATGCTCATAAGGTTTTTTTAATTCTTTCTGGATATATATATAGAACCAGAAGAAAAAAAAAGAAGGATTAAGTAAGTTTCTCTGTCCTTTTGGAAGTTACATAAATCTGGTGGGGCTGTCTAACCTCAATAGATAAAGGGTTGCGTAACTTGCTCTTTTTCTCATTTTCAGTATCTGGTATGTTTTTCATTTGTGCTTCTGATGTGGCTTTGTTCAAGCTGCAAATATGGAGATGGAGGCACTCTTTCCCAAGCTGTTATCTATGAAATCTCAACTGACACTTTCTCAAAGGATCAAATACAACTCTACAGCTGTGGAGACTTGACCCTGCCAGAGCTGGAAGTCAGCAGAGAGACTCGCTGGGGGGCTGGGGGAAGTCCCAGGTGCACTCAATTAAAATTCATCCACCTCTCTGAAGGGAAAGCTGACATGGACTTATCTCTGAAGGGAATTATCCTCTCTTGGGATCCTGCATCCTCAATTCTAGGACTCAGAAAAATAATGCTGAAGAAATACATGTTGCCTTTTCAATATACCAGAGATTCGCTAAGCATTTTGCAAATGTTACTAATTTTGCCTTATCAAAATCAGTCCTTCAGAATACCATGCAAATTGTCCAGCTCACATCAGTCAGACTATCAATGACTAATGACAGCCTGGAGGAGTAAAACCCGAAGATTCAGGACCTAACACTGCCTGATAGGTTTATTTTACTTCTTTTACAGTTTTGAAATGGACATTGACTGCAAAATGAAAAAAAAAATATATGTAATTCCATCTTTACATAATAAGGTTTTATTTTACTCACTTGCAGAATACATTCTCACCTGGGATATTTCATCTGCTTCCTTATATTACCATTTCTTCCTATGCAAGACTGAAAATGGAAGCAATTGGCATATAAAGAGAAGTACTAATAGAAGTACCTCCGTTCGATGACAAACTGCAATAAAGTGGTTTGAAAAACATTGTGCCTCCCAATGGCACCAGAAAGAGATGAGACACACAGTACCTGAGAAACTGCATCTCAATTACTAGAACACCATTTTAGTGAGTGCTTTAAATCTCTGACAGGCTGACTAGAAGTTTAAGGAATTTAATATTATCTTTCAACACAATTGCAGCTGTGAAAGCTTTGTTAAATGCTAAAGAAAAAAAAATACATTCCTTTGACCATAACTTATTTGTCACTTAACTCAAACTTTATGTTATTCCTTTCAAAATACCTTGCAATATTTAGTTGCTGCTCTTCACGATGAGCATTTTTCCTTGTTGTTAGAATGAGTGAAATTTGCTAGCACTTAAGAGAAAATGCTAAAACTGCTAGAAACTTCATTTTCTTTCAAAGAACTTGGACATGGTAAAATACATACATCTAAGGATGTAAAATAATCTTTGTAGTTTAGTGTCATTTAACATGGTAAATCTCAACTTCAGTGATCAGGTTAAGCTAGCATGACTTAAATTTGAAGGAGGACTATGGGTAAAGAAGTGGGATGAAAAGATGATAGCACAAAGAAAAGCGCAGCTGTTGATGGCTTAAGATGGCTGATACATCCATTTTAAAACCATCCTGCCATACTAAATGAGATCAGGAATTTTTTTTTTAATAAAAACATGCAATTAACACATATCTGAATTCACACAAAAAGGACTGGACTAGAGCTGGTAATGTAGCCCACATTTTAGTGTTTCCTTACCTTGGGTGTTTAATGTTCAAAAACCTCCTTTATTATTTAATGCATTTATCTTGGACACTATGGTAAATTTAAGAGCTGGATAAATCAGTAAGAGCTTTCAGAGACACATCTTCTGCCTGAATTCTACAAGGAAGTGAAACCAACTTGGGGATTGATGGTGTGCTGAACCTGCACTGAGACTTTACTGCAAAACGGCAGCATGGGGCCCAGGGTGCAGCCTGGAGAACAAAACAAGGCTTAGGGACATTTCTAAATTTTGCCAAGGGGTAGAGTCCATTGAATTTAAAGAAAACAGGCTTATGAAAACTGGCTTCCCACCACAGCAGAGCTTCCCAAGGAGTGTGTGGGCTCACAGCATGCACCCAGCTGCCTGCCATGCCTGTGGACTAGGGACAGGGCTGGGAGCTCCGGGCTCCTCAGCTCCCACACTGCCACTCCTGGGACTGCTCTCAGCTCCTTAGGAATGAACAAGGTGCTCCCTAAGTGTGTAGATGCAACCGAAACTTTTTTCTAGAATCATAATTTTTGAAAAGCTAGTCTTTGTAGGTTTTTTGAAGATGTCTGATTTTCTTTAAACTCACCATAAACAATGGAAAAAATACATTTGTAGATTATAGGAAAATACAGTACTGCCAAAAGCCCCCAAACATCTGACAATTAGAAGGCATCTAAGTGCACAGTGCTGAAACAAGAGTGGAAGGTAAAATGTTGAATGTCCAAAAGCCTCAGCCCTTAACTGATCTCCCTTTCTACACCCTGCTCACAAACCATAGGAAACGGTTTTACTGGCCTCAGGGGGCATAGGGGAAGGCTCTAAATACAGTAAGAATAATTTACGGAAATCTTGGCTTCATTGTAAAAGCACAAATTTTCCATTACCCTCTAACACCTATAGACTGTTTTCCTCCTGTTTTTCTGTTTTACAAAAAATGTTCATATAAATAAAATTGTATAAAAAGAAAGTTCATGCATTAAGGAAGATGTAGTTCATACCACAGGTGAGCTGATGCTAAAATTGTCTCAGCTGCTTCCAAAAATATAAAAAGCTCTTTTTCAAAAGCATGGTACTCCAGAGTGCCTGGGAACCTGTGCTGACCTTCTACACCTTTGATTCTGTCATTTGGAAGATGGAAATGGATTTTCTTTTTTAAAATGCATGATGTACTAGAGTGCTGTTTGTTCTATAGCTTGTAGATTTACTAGAGCAAAAGAAATGAGAGCTTTAGTCAAATGTGAAGGCAAGCCTCCCTCAGGAGATCACAAAATCAATCAGCTCTTGTTTACTGTACATTGACGGAGTCTCCTGCTGTGGCTAAGTTGCAGAGACTGTTAAAACACTAAACAACATTAACAAAACCCTTATCTAGTTGGCTGAGCGAATTCAATTGTCCCCTGACACACAAGTAGCTTTCTTATAGGCATACAGTTGAGCCAAAAATATTTCAGTCTTGTGTGAGACAGGCACATAGGAGAGGATGGGAAGAGGTCCAGGAAGGCAAATGTGGATCCTTATGCAGACTACTGCTTTCCTCAGGTGTTTCAAATTCAATCCTTGGAGTCTGGAGGAATGAGGACCAAACACAGACACGGAGCTAGTGACATCCCTCTGTCAGTTCTCCCACTCTCTTCACAGCCAGTCCTGAAGAAATCCTGGTTTTCAGTGAGGAACTGGAGTACTGAATATGTTATAAGGGATGGAGCTCTTTCACACATCGCTTCACTCTGTATGCTGGAACGGATGGCATTTGAGTACAGTGGTGTGCCTTTACTCTTGCCATAAATGCTATTGGATTCTTAAAGGCCAGTCTCATGTCTCTTCGACAGTTTCAGCAGAAAGTATCCCTGTTATTAAGCTGGGCAATTGGGTCAGTAGTGCCTGAAAAACATGTCCCCTCTAACAAATCATCAGACTACTTTCTGCACTGAGATTAGAAATTCCCAACTGAGTTTATTTATATGCAAGAGCTGAGACCCCAGCCTGGCATGTTGCAGATTCCTAAGGTTGCACAGCCAAACAGCTTTAAACCACCTTGATTCAAAGTGCATGTATTTCATAATGTATTTATTTTTCTTCACCCCATTTTTAACTCAGATTTAACCAAAAATGCCACAGAGTATTTTTCTTGGTTTAATTTTCACTATTTGGAAAACTTAATCAGTAATAGTTCCTCAAAGGTGAGAGGCAGATGGTGCTTCTGTGAGCACAGATGTCCACGTGGATTTAAGATTTCTGTGAGAAAAGATGGTTTCTATTGCTGTATTTAGTCACTGGATTAACTAATAATGCAGAAACTTTGGCAAATATGACTCTGTGTAAATTGTCATTTTATCTCTTATCTGTGGTTTTAGTCTCCTAAATGACAACTTCAGACAACACATTACCGTTACACTTTGTGGAGTATATTAATAAGACTGCAGGACACGATATATCAAGTTCATCAAAGCAGGAAAGCAAGTTGTTTGTAATGCACTTAAATGTTTTTTTTTTCTCTATTATTGACAGCATGGCATACCACCTATCATTAACAATCACAATGAAGAACTACATAGCATTTGTTTGCCGTTTCCAGTTATTTCTCAAGAAAGATCACACTTGCAATGCTTTTAACAAATACACATTTGTTCTGACTTCTTAGAGAAGTCCACTGTGTGTGCTTTAAAATCTATTAATTCAGGCCCATCCAAAGGAAAAGTTCAGATGGAAAAATTTCTGGTTTTGATGTTCACATATAACAGAGCTATTATTAATGCTGGACACAAATGACAAATGAATTCTGTTTTGTGGTGATGGGTAGCTAACCTAGAAGCATTGGTTATTAACTACAGGCTATCTTCTTTCTCTGTACTGCTCAGGACAGTAGAATTTTAACAATATCTGACAAACTGAATTTCCATAAAGAATTACATCAGCTCACCAAAATAAGAATTTATTATGCCACTTCCAGTTAAACATAAAAATGTTAGAACCACTACTTTTCAAATCCCTAGCAAAAGGTAAAAGATAATACATTTTTAATAAAATCAGCATTTTTAATTATAAAATCAGCAACAAAAATTAAGCTGATCACTGTATTGCCTTGGTTTTGCAAACATAAAATAACTATTTTTCAACTTTTACAAAATCCTGAAAAAAATCTTTTTCCTCATCTTTTATCCAAACCAAAACCTTTCCCGCACAAATGGACAAACAGGTTTATCTCTTGTTTGGTATATATAAACATAAATGTTCCGCATCTGCTTCTGTATAATTTCTGAATCTTTTTTTCCTTTTACTGTGTTACAGTTCTTTGCATTGCTGAATTTAAGAAAAAAAAAAAACAAACCAAAAAACCAACAAACCAAATGCATTAAAAACCCCCATCAAATTAGTTGTTGAATTAGTACTAGTTTCTTGTCATTAGATAGATATCTTTTTCTCATAAATCAAACCAATCCTGCAGAAGAAAAGTTAAGATGAATACATGCTGCTAAAAGCTGCTAAAAAATCCTGAGCATTCATTGTTCAGCCATCAATGCTCATAGTCCTGTAATAGTCTGAATCACTACATTCTTGAATGGATTTACAGAAAAGTTATAAAGGTAAAGTGATTTCTCCTACTTTGCAGATTCTGTGCAGATGTAAAATTTCAAAATCTAAAATGAATACTAGAAGTGGAAAGTCTACTTTAACTTTTTTGAACTGGAGTAACTTCTTCAGTGATTTTGCTCTAAATATTTTTTAGAAAGTATTAAAAGATAATACAAAGAAGACAAGAGGGCTTTTTAACTAATAGACTGTCCTTTATGCAATTCCTTTCTAACATCTTCCTTAGCACTACTGGATCCTGGCCCTTCCCCTGGGACTCCAGTGACTTGATTAGATTTGGGGTTCTGAGACTGCAGAGGAGAAGGACGTATACCACCTCCAGGCAGCCTATGTAACATGTATTCTAATGTTAACAAGCTGAATGTGGAAATGCTATCCACAGTTTATGTTTAAAAGCAGCTACAAAGAGGAGTGGATTAATACTTTAGATAAAAGAAACAGAAAGAGCAGTAAACCAGACAAAATTAATTTTAAGAATAATGCTACTTTCCTTACTTTAAAAGCATTGACAAAATTAATTTTAAGAATAATGCTACTTTCCTTACTTTAAAAGCATTGACAGTTCTAGCATTTAGAAACACTTTTTGTAGTTCTTCACTATTGTCTTTTATTACAGACTGCATTTTCTTTCACCTAAGTGAAAGAATATAGAGCAAACTAGGAAGGGGTACCTTATGCTCATCAAGGCTTCCTTGATGAAGATGAAATCTAAAGGAGGAACATAAGAAGTTATGATTCTAAATATTAGAAATCTTTGAAGAAGTCCAGGGATTACTCACAAGTTCTACAGAGAAAATATGAGAATATGAATACATTATGCATAAGCGTAATTCAGTCCTAAATCTAGTAGCAAGAAACTGTATTTACCACATGTAATCATTATGGTGATTGTATCAATTATTGTTAGTTATAATTTTGGTATGAACTAGTGGCTATATATTAGGGGTGAATAAGACACAAATCATACTCTTCTAATGCCCATGTTCCTATCTGAAAGGAGCTTGTTTTAATGAAGTTTGCGTTTCATACAGTGGCAACAGCTAATAGAAGCAACTTAGAGCCATTCTGTGTCGGGTGACTCTGCAGTATAAAGTATTAACTGGTCAAGAAGTCATTTAGAACAAGTTGGCATATACTGACATGATCTTGCTGGATCAAGTGTCTTGGATTAACTTTTAAGGGTCAGAGGAAAAGGTACACATCTCCCTTTTCATACTGTTCATACTGTTCAGCAGCAGAAGATGGAGGTTAACTCCCTGTAAGGTGCTAGCTTTAACAGTTATGGGTTTTTGTGGGGTAGACTGCATATGCATATCATACAGCCTCATGAAATATTTTATATACAAAGGGAGCATTTGGGTGTATTGGGGCATTGCCTAAAGAGGAGGGAGTTAAAATATATGGCCATGATTCCTTTTCCCAGATGTTTGGATATTTGGGGTGAGTGGTACTTTAGCAGAGTTATAAGCTTATTTTTGTCATTAAATTTCCTAGCATTCATCTGCCACTAAAAATCCAACATTTTACAAGTCATCATAACAACAACAGCAACAAAATATTCCTTGTCACCAGCCCTTTAAGGGAAAATTTCATGCCTCCTTGCTTATAGATGTGGCTATTTCCCAAACCAAGGCCTCAGCTGCCACTAGTGTGCTCTGCTTATCTGAATTCCCTTCCTTCCTCTGGACAGGCCCCTCTATGTTTGTTTAGCTACCTCTCCATCCCATTTTCCTTAAAAGTAAAGTGAAATTATGTGAGAAGTGTATGAGGAAATGTATCTTAATTTAGATTTATTCATTATTAATTATTTCAGCTGTATTACCATCAGGATTCTTTGCTCTTTACTGAGGTAAGGGACAAGGAGAGAAACCCACCATATTACTGATCTTAGGACTTTCTTTGCAGTCCACATACAGAAAGCAGGCAGGTTCCATTTAGATTGCCAGAAACTCTATAGATGCTATTTCCCATGTAAATGCAACATGTCGCTCCCTGGCAAATTCCAAGTTCACAGAAGAGAGCAGAGAGATGGGCTTATGCACATCTGGTCAGGCTAGGGTGAAGAGTGAGGTTCATAGCTGCTCTCTCTGCTGATGACTTAAAATTGCTACGCCAGAGATGCTGTGGGTGCCGTATAATGAGTGAGGTGAATGCTGAGTGTTTCAGACTATCTGGGGCATACTTAAAGCTTCCAAGGAAAGAACATAATAGACATACTCTTTCTTGGGAAGTTTTAAATTTGCTGGCAATAAATCTATGATACTAATTCCACCGTTTCCCACTAAAAGGAATAGCAAAAGTTTAGCATTTAAAGAGAAATGGGTTCTAAATGTAGCCGTAGTAAAGCTCATTTTTGTGGCTCATAGGGAAAAAAAATGGATACAAGGTAAAGGAATATTCTGTATTTGTGGTAAGCAAAAAATCTACACCTGAATGCACTGCAGTTGAATTACATGGGATTTCTGGTAATGATTTCAGCAGGAGCAGAGCAGCTCTTTCTCTGGAATGCTGCTAGCCCCTAGAAAATATTTGGTGTCTGAAAAAACCCAACAAGGTGAAGGGCGACAGTTTTGGGAGCACAGTAACAGAATCAGAAGTAAGTGGGAACAGTCCCCGTCTGTGTCAGTGAAAGGAATAATCACATTTCAACAGAAACTTCCCTGCTAGTCTTTGTTCATAGAATAAAAGCTGTCAGCATTATGGCATAACAGTAACAAAAAGAAAAAACTGACAGAAAAATCACAAAGCTGACAGAAACGGTATGTCTATGGTTCCTGCAGACAGCACTTGCCTTTATTTTCAATGAGAAAATTGAAAAGTTTCCATTTCATTTAAAAAAAGGTCAAAATCATACAAAACAGATGATGAGAAAGTTCTAGTAATCAATGAAACAGGTCTTCCTCCCCAGCATAAGCTTCAGTCTATCTACTCTTGAAGGAGCTTTTAATAGAAACCTATTGAATTGGGCTTTTACGTATCTTCCTGGGAATTCCCCCAAGATCCATCCATCCCTCATGTAGGTGTGTGCTTAATTAAACTCCTCTCATTTATGCCCCCCTCTAGCGGCTGCAGCTTGCGGGGTATCTCCAGCCTCAGCCGACTGGGAGAGCCTGGCCTTTGGGTTAATAACATGTCCCCAGATTGCTTGTATCTGACCTTTACACAAGTCTGCTTTTATCGGAGATTTGGGAAAGGAGATTCATGAGACTACCGAGAGCTGTGATACAAAATTACGAATGCATTTATGTATTGCATTCTGATTTCAATTTCTGGTTCTAGATTAAGTGAAATAGCTGGCTTTATCTTGCATGTCACTCACTTCTTACTATCTTAAAAGACCTCTAGACTCTCATTGATTATTTTCACTTCACTTTTTATAAATTGGAGTAGATAGAATAAGGCAGCACAGCTTCTACTTTCCTGTATTTGAAATGCAGGAGTCCTGCCTGGCTCAGACTAAATCAAATGAAAGGCCATGGCACACATGTTGATGATTTTGGATTGCCTGTGACTGGCACAGTGAAAACGTGCATCAAGGCGATACTAATTACTATTGAGACATGAAACCTCCATTGCTTTTCTTCATTCTAATCCCAAAGGCAAATTGTTCATAAATAAGATTTGAGGTTAATATAACTATGTGAATATCTATACAAATATTTAATCAACCACCAATTCAGCTACCAGATAGTGGTAGTTAAACGTAGGCACTATTGGAGACTTTCCCGTGGAAGTCATATTTTCATTAGACTTTAATACAGAGACATAATTAATGGATAGCTGTCACAGCTGCTCTATTTGGTGATTCACTAAAAGATGTCTGAAAAATAAAATGTATTGCAAAATTGCCAGCTGCAAGTGGCAAACTGGAAAAATGACATGTTAAATTATTAAATGAAAAATGATTGACTATGCATTGTAATATGCATTCAGATGAACACTGAGTTACTGAATTAGTGTTCATTGTGATAAAGGAGCCGGTACAAAAGACCTAGTCTTCAAAACTATCCATACTTCCCCATCGCAAATTTTAAGGACAGGTCTATAGTGCAAGTCTAGGTCAGAGCAGATAAAACATCTACCGTCTGTCCACTTAAAAAAATCCTTTGCTTATGCCAGGATGCCTTTTCAATTATCTGATGAAGTCCTTTCTCTCGGGAAGGTGAAACCCTGCCCAACTCAGAGAGAGTCTGAGCTGTACTTTTAGATACTCTGTAGAGAATAAAACAGTGGGCACTCCTCGTGAACTAAGCAGAAACTCAAGGTACAGTCAGATGTTTGCTTGTGCACCAGCTTCAGACATGATTCTGACGGGTGATAGTTTCCCCTATATAGGTGCAAAGTTTACCACGTTAACTGTCATCGTCTTTAGCAGGGAACGTGCCATCAGGAATAGGAGAATAACAACTTAGAAAGCTGCTTATCTCTGCCTCTCATCCATTTAAGTAAAGTAATGTGGTAGAAACGTGCAAAATGGCTGTGCAAGCACTTAAGAGTCTAATTTCAGTGCCAAAATATAAAACTAACTTGTTTTTATCTTCAGCTAAATTTGCCGTTAGTGTTCTCCTCTCAGCTGAGAGGAGGTTACTAAAAGCTGAACATTCAGTGAGTAACCCAAGCCCAAGTGACAGTTACAAAACTGAAATTGCAAATACTGGTATTTGTAGTACCACAGAGATTTTGGAGCTGCTTTCTACAGCTGTCACCCCAAAGTCTGTGTCTGACAATAGCCACAAGATGTATTTGGCAATTGCAACCACAGAAGAATGCATGGGCTCAGGCTGTTCCTTGAGCTGTGAGGATGTTCATGTAAGAACTGCTGATACAAATGAGCTTGAGGGAGGACTAGATGGTTCGGACTAGCTAGAGGTCAGGACTAGGCAGCAAAATAAACCTGCCCAGTAAAATGTGACAGTGCTTTACAGAATTAAATTGATGCAAAATAAAAATTTAAACCCAAGAATATACTACAAGCATAAGTTTCTCCCCCCTTCGATTGCACAGCAAACTTTTACAAAGATTACTGTATTCATTATCGACTTCATAACAGAAAATGTCTAAATGAACAGCTTAATAGCTTTGGACATGTCATTACAGAACAGCCGAACAGGTGACTCTCTTTTGCCAACTGCTAAGTTCTAAATTTAAACTGATATTAGTTACCAAGCTATAAATTTAAATTTATATTATTAATTTTATATAAAAATACCTGCTGTACAGATGATAGCTTTTATTTTGCCCTTCAGCGCCTGAACAGTAGAATCTAAAATGTTAGTGGATTCCTGAACTGGTATTTAAAACTTCTAAACTGATACATGCCTTTTTTATAGTGACAATTTTGAACAGGCATTTTAAACAAATAAAAGGAGCTGGCAAGAATTATCTTCATGTACTAGTGTATTAATATATCTCTTGATAGAACAAGAGCAAAAATAGACTAGGTTTTCTTTTCTTGGAGGGTGACAATACTGAAATTAGAGCAGTTAGTTTGATAAAAAATGGTGACATTTTTTGTTAGTTTTAGACAACCTAAAACCAAACAATTGTTTCGAAACGATGGAATTTGAAGCCAGCAGAGCTAAAATCATCCTTCAGCTTTTCCTTCGGTCCACTGAGTGGAAGTCAGTTCTACATGCCCCAGAGCATGCAGCCTCCTCCCCTACAAAAGGGCTTTATAGCTGTCTCTCTGGTGAAGACATCCTGTGTCTGAGGAACTTGATAAGAAAAACAACAGGATCTAGGGAAAAAAGTAATCACTGAGAGAAAAGAACAATTTACATACAGACAGAAGCACAGAAGGCACACTAATGACACCCCCAATACCTTGTACCTCACTGGCTCTGGGCCTGGGCAGAGGCACCTACCTACCTGCAGAAACCAAGGGCAGGCTACAGAATTAGGGGCTTAGAGTTCGGATAAACTTCAAAGAGAGTGATGACGGGCAAAATGCTAGCTAAAAGACACACAGGCAGAAAAGGGGAGTTTAATAAATAATAGAAAAATCAAGAAAGCAAATAGGCCGAAGTTACTAAAAAGAAAAAATGCAGGAGAAAATAGGCAAGGTTTATGATACACAGTAAAAGAAAAACATGTAAAGGTTAAACTGCTATAAAAAAGAGGGAATTAGGGCAGAACTTAATAAATTATGCTGAAAAACCAATTTGCACTGTTTCCTTCCTTTCTTATTCTGTCTAGGATTTTTCCAATTAGCTCAGCATTTGAGGCTTTCAGTTTTGCTTTTTTAGTGATGCATTTATAGTGGGTTTATTTTGGGTATTATGTGGTACAAATACTAAATAAGCATGATTGTAAGTGGTTAACAGCCCAAATACCAGCAAACCTGAGGCCTCTGATACAATGACATTATGCAGATTAGCATGTACCTCTTATCTGCTAATTCATCATCAGTGGTCGATCTGCAAATATTTCAGCAGCCACCACTGAGGAAGATAATGAATATGTTGCATAGATTTTCCTTCTCTAAAGAGGGGCCTGGGTAAAGTCCATGACAGATAATCTGTGATCTACGACTGACATTGCTTACTCCTGAATTAACAATGTCTTTAAAGTCTGATAGAGAGAGCCTGTATCTGCAAAGCTATCACTCTGATGTCTTTAGCATGTGTTAAGATCACTTAAAGGGTGGGGAGGGGAAGAAAGATGGAAAAGCAAATAGGATGAATAGAAATGAGGTAAAGGAAGGTTATAAGGCTGATAAACAGTTTAACAGTTGAAGTAGCCCTCTAGTCAAGAGGAAGGATAGCCGGCTTTTTATACAAATTACCTCAAAAAAGACAGGTTTAAACCCCATTTCTGAAGATACATTTAATAAGACTTAAAGAGAAAAAATATCCTTATAAATCCATGACTAAGAGTATCTGTAGGAATATAAAGCTGTTTAAAGCTGCAAGATCCTCTTAAAACGGCCCAAACCAAGTTGTATTAATAGCCTGATGTAGTGCCCATGTTGATCTTGTAACCTTATGATTGCAGTGACATTGCCAGAGCGTAAGCAAGGGCAGCCATAAACTTCTCCATGTTGAATAAGTTTTATGTTCTCAGTTACTATGGGGATTTCCTAGTCTGAAACCAGCAGGATACAGGTGACCCTGGTTTTAGTGCAGGGCAGCTGAGCCTGTCGAGCTCTGCATGGCTGTGCTGGCAGCACGCAAACCCGGCTCTTCAGACCTGGGCACAGCATCTCCCTTCTGCACTGCAGGGAGTGCCCAAAATGATGGATCACGCCAGGGAAACATGGTTCCTCTTGAGGCAGGCAGCCGACACCTACAACCCCAGCAGAAGCTTGCTCCTCCATCTCCTCAGTACTGGTGTAGTGAAGGTTACTGAAGCTAGAGTCTAGAGAAGATCCTTGTGAAAAGACCCGTTGAAGGACAACTGAGAGGTGAGGGAAAAAAAAGATGGCTGGGATTAATCGGGAGGTACTTCTTGAAAGACAGCCAGGATGGAATGGGAGCTGTCCCCCACACAGCTAAAGTGGGAATGGGGACTTACTTTTAAGTACAAAAATAGCTGAGCTATGTCCTTTAGGCTTGGAGAACATCAGCCAGTCTGAAACATGGAAAATCCATTGCTTTTTCCTATTTTAACTACACCTCCTCTTCAGTAGTCAGTACTTCTACCTTGGAAGAGCACCAGCACCTCTATGCCAACTTCCAATCTGGTATATATTAAGCCAATGGAGATAGGCATCTCCAGAAAATTGATTTTATAATGAAAGTAGCACAGTGCTAACTGTAGTGGAACTCCAGAATGGCATTTCAATTGATAATAACTAACTCAGTTTTCAGCCTGGTGGTGATAAAGTATTTAACACTAATAATTCCAGTACTCAGCAGAGACTAAATTCTTTGTTTTGCCTCGCCTTGCCAGATGAGGGAGTGGAAATCAGAGAGTACTTCTTGTCCTCAGAATCTAGTTTATGGGCAAAAGGGGTAGTGCCAGACAATATTTGTGGGATCCAGGAGGAAAACAAAACAGGCAAAGGCTCCTTAAACAGCAACCACTGCAGCAGTTCTCTGCAGAATAAACAGCATTCACTAACAGAGCTGTTGCAGAACAATTTACCAGTCTCACCTTCTGCAAATGGAAGTTAGAAAAGCGCTTTGTGTTTCTCAGGACAACATGTTTGAAGATCCTATTAAAGTTTTTTCTCAAAAGGCTGTACTGAGCCTTGTCCTTCTATGGTGACTAGTAACTTGAGAAATGAACTTGATGATTTCAGTGACGGTCTTAGTGCCAGAATGTGCTACTCATGGCTAGCAGATGTAAGCTCTTAAAGAGTTAAATTGATGAGATTCACAATGCTAAATGAAAGCTCTGTTTTCTCACCACAGACTTAGAAATTTAACTATAACCATTAAAAATATGACATTCTATGAAATCACAATATTGTGGGCCTTGATACAACTATCTGTGTTCCTGTAATGGTCCAAAATCTGTAGGTCAGATGAAATTCTTTAAGAGATAAGTTTTGTCCATTTCAATCTGGCTCAGTTAACCTTTGTGACATAAAAAGCAAAAAACCAGAAAATAATAAAATGCTTCATTCTGTCTGTAAATATTGTAAATTGCTTTTATGGATTGAAGTTTTTTATTTTACCTTTCTCCATTAACTTGTAAACAAGCTGACGTACTGATGACGCACATCTCTGTACATACATGTGCAATGGACAGTTTCACATTTAAGGTCAGGTTATTTACTAATATTTATTGCTTTACAAAGATATTACCTGGCTAAATTCAATAGATGATAACAACATTCCAATACCTATTACATGTTTATATTAGATTCTTAGCAGAGTGAATTTAAATAGGATAACAGTAGGTCTTTGAATTTGGGTAACTCAGAAGTCCACTTTGTCATTCTTAATATCTGTCAAAGGGCACTATAAGTTTGAAGAGCATATTTTTATAAAATATCTTTGCCTGAAAAGAAAAAAAGAACATTGGCTGGATACACACCATACTTTTCTAGTTATTTTTTAAATTTAAGAATTTCATTGCTTTATGTTAGTATATAATATTAGGGAATTTTTGCAGTTCTCCACTTTCAAATTCCCATGTAATAGAATAATACTGCAATATTCACGTTTCATGTACGTTAGAAGAATACTTTCCTTGCTTTCATACATTACAGAAATGTACCTAAATATGTCAAAGAAGTATGTCTGTTGCACTGAACTGCTATAGACTTGTTTTGCTTTTGGATCCTATTTGAATTAGCACACTTCAAACCTGTTATTGAAAATAAAGCCTTCTGTTTTATTTCCTTCAAACAAGTCTTGATTTAAGGTCAACATCACAAGATAATGCATCCTTTAGGGTGTTCCCCACTGCAATGCAGAGTTTTGCTAAGATCAGACAGGCTGTGCCCTTGGCCATTCAGGAATCCTCAACTGGTAATTTAGCTTACAAGCCATTCTATTCATGCCTCTAATCAATGGCCTCTTTTTTCCCAGGCTAATGACAACCTTATGAAGCAGTATTTCTCTCATGTCTGTAAGAAAAAAAAACAATTAGCCATAGCTACAAAAGCCACTGACACAAATATATCATCAAATTGGTTTTGTGGTCTTAAACTGTGGATCCAAAAGGTGTCGTAAATGACTTTATGGTTAAACCATTCAGATATTAGATTTACTAGGAGACAGGCTAATAAAAGCAGTTACAATGTTTAGAGCAGGATTTGATCCGGAGAGATGCAGACCAGCTGCAGCATCTATTGACTCTGATGAAAATTCTGCAGGTCCGTCCTCTCTCAGTTCTGCATGTCATGGCTCTGTATTCCTAGTCAGCATCGTGCAGGGTAGGCACCAACGCCACTTTAAATATACATGCCTCATGAAAGCATCAGTCTAATACTTAACAGAGCTGTGCATTTTCCCTTAGCAAAAGGGGTTTGTTAGCCTCTCCTGGATCTTGTTTTTGAAGCATCTACTTTTATTGAGACTATATAAAGCCTTTTGGGAAACTCAACCCAAAAGCTTCTCTTGGGCATTAAACAAGTTTATTTTATATTCCGAGCAAAAAAATACTCTATTAGTGTTTCATAAAGCTGATATAGAAAAATAAGTATACCTAGTACTCATCTCATACTTTATATATTTGTATGTCCATGTTGTATAAATAGATGTGTGTATGTAGACATGCATTTCTCTTCTAATGCTAGCAAACTTTGTAAATAATGAACTTTCACAGATTTCACACTAATCGAATTACTTCTTGCTAATAGGTATCCATGGAGGCTGCTCCCCAGGTTTTCTAATTTTGCTCATTATGTTCTCTAATTTTTCCAGAGAGACAACTCAAGCAACTATTTGATATACAACGGCTGTACCCAGCTGGCTTTCACTTGAGCAGTTGCTTTGATACAGCATCACATGATGATACTCATTACTTCAGATAAATTATTCAGAAACTCCCAGATGCAGTGTCCTGCAGTTTCCTAAGCTATAGGAGAGTTTTGCTAAAGTGTGATGCTTTTATATCACAAACCAATTTGAATTTGTGAGTATTATGTACTCCTAATAAACCAAAAGAAGCCAGGTACTGAGTCACCAAGTTGAAATTAAACATTAGCATTACTCCTCAGAAAGTTCCTTTAATACAAAGTTTTCTTTTTTTCCTTTTCCAAGTGCTGTCTAACTTTACTCAGGAGATAGAACACAGTAGCAAAAATTTCTAAAGCTACAAGTTTTATTTCCTGTACTTCTTAAAATTTTTAATCTTGAAGAACAGTTTAACATTTTCAATATTACTACAGTATTAACACTTCACATTTCAAAACATATCAGAGGATGAAGTTAACTTAAAATTAGCCCTCAATTTTGATCTTTTCAGTAAAAGTTATTCAAAGTTCTCAGATTAATAGATAATATCTGGAAAAATTGTTTTAAGAATTAAAAATTATATATATATACACTACAAAATTTCTCCTTTACCTACAGTACTTAAAATCATCAAACAGTACTGGATCCAAAGCTCTATCCCAGCATTACTGCATTGCCTTTAGGAACAAAACACCCAATAGATTCTAGAAAATATTCTCAGAGCAACAAAGTGAAGCCAGAAGCCAATTCCCTAACAAATTTGCCTGTCGTCTACCTGTCTCTAGTAGAGAGTTCTTCAGTAGCACGGCATCAACAGGAGGTTGCAGCAGAGTAGCAATAAAGGACAAGTGTAAAAGGCTTGTTGTGTCTTGTGAAAGAAAAGGAAGTTAATGGCTGCTGCTGCTGCCTCAGGCCAATTTTGTGGAAGACCCCACACTAAACCAATTTCTCTGGCAAACCCCTGCCCTGGTTAGATGCCTCAGAACTTATAAATGGGAATTATGTCCCTGGAGCTTGCCAAAACTGAACTGGGAAGCATCCCACCTACTTCAAAGGCCCTCATGTCGTTCTCAGTCAGAGTCAATCCCCACTGACTCCCTTTACAGCTGTCTGGGAGGACAGGGCTGTCAGAAGGAAAATCCATCTGATTTAGCATAAAAGCTAAGGGTGAGATGAAACACCCTTTGGAGGTCCCTACAGCTACAAAGAGCCCATGGTGTGCAGCTCTGGATTTCAACATCCTACTTCTCCATTGCTAAGTTGGGCCAGCTGGTTCCATTTCTGTGAAGTAATTAAATTCAGCTAATTAAACTGAGCTGCTGTTACCATGCATTCCTAAAGCCTCCGTTTCAGAAACAAGATGACTGTTATCAACTCTGGCTTTTTTAGCATGGTTTTAGTCCATTTCACTGGTGGATAAAAGTATGCAACTAGTCATCTTAAAGTTTCAAGCCAAACGAAGGTAAATAAAAACTGCCACACATTCCTTCTCAGGATCTTGTGATTCTGAAGTCACCTTCCTGATTCTGAGATATTGATTAAAGACTCTGAAAGCTCATTTCAGATAATCAAATTCAAGCTGCCTGTGAGAACCTGAAGAACAATTTCATAAATTTGAGAGAGAAAATGGCAGATGAATTTTAATTTCAGTAAATGCAAAGAAATGCACAAAGGGAAAAATAACCCTAACTACATACACATACATATATAATGATGGGCTCTAAAGTAGTTGTTACCACTCAGGAAAAAGATCTTCAAGACACCAGCTTAAGCCCAGCGGTATTCACAAAGCAAACAGAATGTTAGCGATGTGAGGAAAGGAATTGAGGCTAAAACAGAAAACGCCATTATGCCACCAATAGTGCAATCACATCCCAAGTATTGCCTGTAGTTCTGGTCATTCAGCCTGAAAAGAGAGGGATGGCCACCGTCATCAGAACCTTGGAAGAACTCCTTTGCAAACGGGACATTTAGTGGACTAGGATTCTCTTGCTGGACAGATATCACGTAAAAGGATATGACACTGGTATATTAAATTAGCAATGGTAGGGATAAAGTGCAAAGAGAATTATTATTTAGCACTTTTCATAATAAAACCCCCCATGATTACCTAGTGAAAATATCAGCAAGCAGGTACCCAACAAAGAAAAGTTTTTTTGGTTTTGTTTTGGTTTGTGTTCCACTCCCCCCACCCTGTCCCCACCTGAGAACACATAACTGACCTATGGATCTAGGAAGCTGGGAAAGAGGAAAGTTTAAATGGCCTAAAAAGGAATTAGATGCATTTATAAAGGAGAGTCAGGCAAGTTAAGCACAATGATCCTTAGGCAGCCTCCAGCTCAGAGGTTCTTTAAGTACTGAGAAATAGGAAGGTATGAGAGGGAGAAGATTATGTCTGCTTTGTTTCTTGTAGTCTTTTCCCAACCATCTGCTCCAAGCAGTACTTAGAGACATGATACAGGTTAGGCAGAGAGCTATTCTGAGCCAGTAAAGCAGACCTTATGTTCTTACGATGTTTTCCACAGTATGTGTAAAGTAGAAATTTATCTTTATTCAGCACAAGATCCAACTTTCTTTCAGCTATAGAATCAAAATGAAAACCTCCAGAATTCTAATTCTAATTCTAATTCTAATTCTAATTCTAATTCTAATTCTAATTCTAATAATTCTAATTCTAATTCTAATTCTAATTAATTCTAATTCTAATTCTAATTCTAATTCTGATAATTCTAATTCTGATAATTCTAATTCTAATTCTAACATTCTAATATAAA
>JANZLQ010000005.1:12903097-12949384 GCA_026212715.1 Elanus axillaris | reverse complement strand
TCAACCCTCAAGGTTCCAGGTTTCTTTCCTTTTCTCTTTCTGGTTCTCCTCCCCATCCCACCGGAGGGGGGCAGGGGGAGTGAGCGAGCAGCTGTGTGGTCCTTTGTTACCGGCTGGGCTGAAACCACGAAATCCAGGAATAAAAGCAGCTTTCAAACTAGGGATATCTCTCGTTTTTCTGGTTAATATCACATGTAAGTTTAGACCAAAAAGACTTCTACAGCTTGTCATCCAGATATGCAATAAAACTTTTTGTAGGACTACACTTTCCCAGTTCTGCCTGAAGTCCATGAAAACTACCAACATGGAATATGCCTTAAAGAACTGCAGTGTATAGACTTGCTTTTATACAACCCTTGTCCATTATTCTAGTGCTAAAGGTTTGAGTAAAGTTGTTTTTCTTATCTTCTAAGAAAAAATAATTTATGCCAAAGCACTTTACAAA
The DNA here is from genome assembly GCA_026212715.1 of Elanus axillaris. Lineage (NCBI taxonomy): Eukaryota > Metazoa > Chordata > Aves > Accipitriformes > Accipitridae > Elanus > Elanus axillaris. The sequence continues at coordinate 12,948,939 of JANZLQ010000005.1, read as the reverse complement.
GAAAAATACAATTTTAACTGTGATAAAGGCCATCACACAAGCAACATCATGTAAAATCTAAGCTGAGGTAGGCATTCCATATTAATTTCAATTGAGTCCTAGCCATACATGATTTTAATTTTAACAGTAGCAAGGAATTTTGCATCTCTTGTCAGGGACTCTCATCACAGCATGACAAAAATCCACACTGTATGAGCTATGCAGCCTAGGAACACCTGATCACAGTTATCCTTTTAGTTCAACTCCTTTGATGAGCAATTCCCAAAGGCAATGCTTTAAATTTGTGGAGAAAATATATCTCTGGCATTAAACTCAAAGATTTACAGTGATGAGAATACATTACATCGAAGGAGAAACTCCAAGAAGAAATTCACAATTCTTTCAACCAGTGTAAAGCTTATTTTGCTTTGCTTGGTGTTGCAAAAATCTGTGTGCATGAATACAGGCAAAGCTGAATTAGCATTTGGCCACACATAACATTTAAAAAATAAGAGCTGGGACTCAGTTCTCAGAAGGATTAAATCCATGGTGGCACTATTTCAACCTCAAATTCAGCACAAGTCTACAAAATCTCAGCTGATGGGCATTGAGTCATATGAAAGGCAATGTGCAACAGCAAGAGCTGAAAGGCAATATTCCCAGTTCAAACATCTCCTCTCAGTTGCACATGATAGTAATGAATTTTGATATTCTGCTTTTCTTATATAGCTCCCTACAGCACCATCAGTGGGAGATCTGCATACATAAGAAGAGCAGAATAGCAAAACAAAGAACTAGTGGCTCAGAAGTTATGGTGATTAGAATGGTAGAAACAGCTAGATTAGGTCAATAGGACATGAGATCAGCATGCCCTCACTATGCCTAAAGTATAAGCATTAAATTGACCACACTGATAACTGTGAATGCACTCTGAATTATGTGCAAATTCATTATCTCGGTATAACATCGCAGGAACATAAAGCACAATTACCTTTTTAATGCAAGTCTTCTTTTTGGGAACACAGGTATTTGTTTTGCAAAGCAGGACATTATATAAATATCAGCTCCACCTCTCCTCCCAGACAAACATTTAAAAAGTTTTCTTATTGATTTTTGAAAGCCTTCTGTATTTGTAATAACAATGCCTAACTTAATTACTGTGGCAGTAATGGGGCACATTTGCTGTCCCAGGAAAGGAATAATAATCTACCATTATGTCTCTTTCTCAGATTAAGAGCTAAGCAACAAGAAATATCCTGAAGACACTAAATACTCTAGCTGGGTTTTCTATCAATCCAGTCATTACTAAAAAATATTCCAAGGGGACAAAAAGTTCTTACATTTTTGTGACTTTCAAGAACAAATGAAGGAAACATGAGCAGAACAGTGACTCAGAGATGATGGTTGGCAGAGAAATGTGTGTGTGTGTGGGGGGGTGATGTTGATTTTTTAAGTGTCCCAGTAATCACAGGAAGAAAGCCAGCACACATGCAATTTGCTCATCAGCCATTAATTGTCAGTGACCTCTGCCACAGTCATTCAAAAACCACTAGATGTGAGACAAGGAAGACTTGTCACAAAGGCATACACAATCCAGAATAAACACTGTTTGCACACAAATTTTAAATGTGGATTGCACTGCCACCAGAATACACATTGTTCTCTCTGGAAAGAATATTAATGAAGACATAATTACAATATTTGGTGTTGCATAAACAAAACATCAAAAAAGCACACTCCCCATCTGAACAGGGAGCCCTTCAAGTCAATCAATAATGGGAGCCTACACTAAGAAAAAGGCAAAACCTCCTTCCTACAGATGACATATCTTTCCACCTAATCCAATGCTCTTCAGTGGACTTCAACGGAAGCCATTCAGTGGGTTTTCAAGAAGTCCCTTGTCACCTTTCACTAAGTAAGAGTTTATTTGGGCTTCTTTAAAAAAAAAAATATCTGTAGGGTTCTTTCAACATAAACCTAAAAAAATTAGCAACAACAGGATTTACCAGCTGTCTTCTTCTCTTGTACTAGTGTCACTTATAATCTTACTGATGCTTAAGAGATGAAAGCATGTTTATTACCTTCCGTTATCCATAACAATTCTAATTCATTCTAATTGTGCTTTTGCTTACCTAGTGCTAGTGCAGATAGAATAAATTTTTCAGTTCTTTACTAATGCAAATGTTCCTTCAACTATTGACTTTATTTCTTGCAGGATTAAGATTAGGGGGAAAAGATAATTTGCTTTTATTCCTTGCTAGACCAAATTCTACTCTTTTTAACCATATGTTAGATTCCATTTCAGTCAGCAAAACAACAGAGAATTCAAGCTGTGTGTAACAAAATTTTAATGCAATACCATTTACTGAAATAGGTAACTAGGACTATACTTTTCTATCCAGCATTACTTGTTTAGTTTATTTATAGAAATTTACATGTTAATAGATACATTCTAGATACAGTCAGGAAATTTTTAAACAGACAACTGATGTGCAAATTCCAGCAATCAGTGCAGCAATCAGCAAGTAAGCAATAATGTTTTACTTACCATGATCATTTCAGTAGGCCAACAAAAGTCCAAACCCACAATTTAACTTCTCAAAAATTAACATCCACATTTAATGAATAATCTAAACTACTCAGTAGATGTCAAATATTGCACTATGAGACCAGACGTCACAGGCAAGCATGAGAACAGAAGAATGGAGAGAAGAAACTAAAGATAATAAAATCCTTCAAGAATTTGAAAAAAAGACATGAAGGGGATAAAACACAGAAAGTTCAAACAATTTTGAAAGACCCCTATGTCATGAACAGGTATAATATGTCATGCCTTTAATAGTTGGGAAGTCATACAATTTAAGGTCTTTCCATACCATTTTTCACTACTCATCAGAGCAACATTGTATGGTCTTGTATATTAATGTACAGCTTGCAAATACAGGCATATTCTTGAGTTGTGAAGAGGCAAAATAAGTCAAATAATGGTGGGGACAGAATGCCCAAGCAGAAATATCATGGCACAGAGAGTGACCACAAAGAACTGAGGGGTAGAAAAGTATGTGGGAACATCTGCCTCTGAACGAAGTGGACCACCAGAAAACACCCACAGTTTTAATGAATACTAATGGAGGCTACAATCTAATGACCCTCATGAAACCTACTGAAAAAAACGGTGATGAAATTAAAAAGTCTAAATAACACCTATCCCCAAACCACCAATGATGGCAGAGCTTGCCCACTTTCACAGCTGAACCAGAAAGAAATTAAATGATTCTTCTAGTCCAATGGAGGAAACTAGGGGATCAATTCCAGACAGAAACCCTTAAAAGATGAATGTCTGAGTATACAAAATACATCAGTCCCAAAATAGCTAAAGCTGACTGTTCACCCTGTTTGGAATGGTGAAAATTTCTAAAAAACTGACATTAAGTTGAAGATAAACTGGTGGTCAAGAAAAAGGCATAATATGAAAAGCATGAGCTCCATCTTGTGAGAGCAGTGGCAGACACCTTCAGATTCAGCAGCTGCACATGACCATGATGGATCTATCAGGGTTTGCTGTAGTATCTCTAAAAGTGTTTAATTATGAAAGTTATACACAGTTATTCTGGATGCTTTTTGGACAGAAGGAACAGCACTTCCATGTATGAATAGAATGTTTCTATTTCTGTAATACAAAAACTAGTATCACTAAAATTTTCTTAAAGGAGTAAAAAATGCAGAATTGTGTTCTTCTGTAAGGGAAAACCATGTTCCCACAAGTAGGTGTTCTATTATAGAGAAGGTAAACTATAATTATAAATTCTGCAAGCAAAAATATTTCTTGTAAAAATGGAAAATCATGGACTACCTAAGAGAAAAATAGATAAGAGAAGTCCAGCTGGGATTGAACAAGGAAAAAGTTGTCCTCTAGTTTAAAAAAATAAATCCAACTAGCCCTTACCCCTTTGCTCCCTGCCCCCCAAAGAGCAAAACTTTCAGACATAGTAACTCATGTCTTTCATGGTGGTGTCAGAGCTGAAAGATGAAATAAAAATTTCTAAAACTAAAACAATGCTCACATTTTTCAGAGTCCTTTTCAGCAAAAGTGCACTGAAACAAAGTCCAATGTTCAGTGCATTTAACTATGCAGACAAAAGAAGCTGTAGCTTTTGAGTTATCTTCAGAGTCAATCAGAGCAAACAATGTTATCACTGCAGTGCCAGTACAGGAAAGGTGTAGGTCACCATCAGTGAGATGTTAGCTAGACTAAATAACTTCTCAGACAAAATTGCTAGTTTGCAGTATTGTTAATAGTTTTGACAATAAGTTATGACTTTCCCCCCCTCCTTTATATACCAGAAGGAAGAGGATCCAAAGGAAGAACTGGGTGTTACTTCTTTGTACAGGGAAGCTCCCTGGGCAGCCTCCCAGTCTCAGGAGTTACCAGAATCTAGCCTCCATGGCTACAGCTACAGAAATAGGCACATATGTAGATATGCAAGTAAAGCTCTTTTGTGTTTGTTTATAGCAAGTGACTACATTTATCTGGAATCCCTCTCCATTTCTATGGCCTTTTCATTTTTACAGTTGCATAGACAACGAAGATCCAACACTTCACCAGAATGTGTAATCAGAAATTATTATTTTGATGAAACATTAGACTATATTCTGTAGAATTTAATTACACATAAAGATTTGATGTTTAGAAGAAACAAATTCTAACATTTCCCATCTGGATTCCAGAATCCTGCTCATTTGCCTCACTGGTCCTTTCTTCCTATCTTTACTAGGTGCAGGGTTTTCTAATATCCAGAGAGATTTTTCCCTCTTTATCTTTCCATGCTGAAATAATTCTAATATTTTAAGGCATCACAAATCCAAACCCTTTTTTATATAGCCTGTAACATGTTCTCCACATCTCTCCTTTTTATACTTCCCACCTTTTATAGCCACTTATTCTATTCCAAAGCCTTCTACTATGAATTCTGAAAAAGCAGTTCTTCTCTTAACTGTTCTGTGATGGCCACCATCCACATATGAAATTCCTATGCATTCCTCCCACTTGGGCAGATACACTTCTCAAAAAGCTTGAAATGTTACCACAATTTTTTTTTTGTCTCCCACAAAACATGCTGATTTGCCACTGGGTCCACCAGGGTCTTAGTCATGAAAGACAGTGGCTTTTTTAAGTACTGCATTATCTGTCAAATCTTAAATGGAGGAATCTGGGCTCAGGATTTTCCAGCTCTATTTAACAGGGACTCCAACCCTCACTTTGAGGAGTTTAGGCTAGAATCAAAGCCCAGAAAAATTACTGAGACCTTTTTAAAGTATATTACAAAAATAAAAAGAAAATGGAACCCAGGAAGTTATAAGTATAAGGAATTCAGTTAATACTAAGAAGAAACCCTGAGGTAACTGTATTTGTGAAGCCCAGCTGCTGAAGGTACAGAAAAGTTTGGATTCATCTTCGCTTGTCTGTAAGTGTATTGCATTATAAGCAATGAACAATCACAGAATGTTGAAAAAACCTGACAAATAATCTGCCTTTAAAAGTATCTAAAAAATAATCAGTGTTACTAGAGATGTTAGCAAGTCATTACATTTCTTCTCTGGTAGCAATGTGCTTTGAAATGATTGCCAGGAAATACCCAACAGGTCTGCACAACAAAGTAAACTTCCCTTCAGAGAACACCAAATTGTTTTTAACTTAAATTCGATGAAATTGCTGACCTTCTGGATGAAATTTAAAATGAGGTGATTATGAAGATTAATTTTTAAAAAGGAGAAGATTGCCATTCCTTTTTCATTAATGACCTCTTAAAAAAAAAAGAGCTTTTGTAAAAAAGCCAGAGGGAGGAGAAATAATAAAAATGAAGGTAGCTGGACATATTGTAATGAATATAATCCCACAAGCTCCTCTTTGTTAAATCTATCATGCTTCATTGCCATTTAGAAGTCAAGGATTGAAGGATTAAGGCTATGGAGAGAATAGGATTAAAAATCATGTACTGTGATTTCTACTTATGATTAAATAATATTTCAGAAGGAATTTCAACCTTTTGTTCTTTATTGGCATCAAGGCCTTGAGTATGATCTTTGCTAAATATGGTGTTGTGAATTCTTTTCTATCTGAAAAGATTTTCTTTCAGATTTTCCCATATCAGAGCATTCCTTTCAATGGTCCTTCTAGGAATATTTCAGGCCACCTCTATTCTCATACCACACAATGCTCTCATTTTAGTGGCAAAAATCAACCTTGTGCAGTCAGTGAGAATTTTGCTACTCGCTTCAGTGGTGAGTGGAATCCAATTTATAGCTCATTAAAGATGTGAATTGTTAAAACTCTGTCCCTGATTCTCCTGATGAGTTTAAAAAAATCTCTCTCCCTTCTTTTCTAAATTTCATTACGCTTTCCAGCTGAAAACTGCTTAAGCTTAACCAGTTAACTTGGCAGCAAAATGAAAATGGGTTGCTATCAGAAACTGGACTTGAGGATTTCCAGCAGCACCAGCAGAAACTCAAGCTACCATAGGCATTTTGTGGTGGCCATGTAGCCTCGGACCACCTTTCAGTTGCAGGGTAGTTTAAACTGTACTATCATGTCAGCTCCAGTTTGCTGGCTCTGATTTGGGGTCCGTCACTGGTGAATCTGTTTAGTTAATTCTGGAATTAAATGAAAATCTGAAAAAGTTTTACAAAGTAACAGTCAACATTTATTGCTATTTTAAAATGTGTTATTCATTATATCTTACATCACTGATGAACATGCTGCATTCCTTTCAGCGGGCATTTATTATACATGTGATAATAAAGACTTAAACTGTAAAGGGCTGTACATACAAAATAATACTTCACATCTCTATGAACTTTTTCAGCTGAGAATCTCAGAGCATTTTACAAGCAAGTTTCACGGCCACATGAAAGGTGTGTTTACATGACCCCCTTTCATAAAACACTGAAACTGGAAGTGATTTCTTTTCGTAACATCATGAACTAATTAGAATGAAAGCCTGTGATTTTCATCATCAAGGACCATGGGACAAGTCAGTAGCTTCCTCAGCCTGCATTTATCAACCTTTAAAATCCTCAGGTCACTGGAAGAATGACTATTGGGGTGACAATACCTGTACAGGCAGGGATCCTTGCAACCTGTGTGCAGCCACAGGATGCCTCCAAGTCCCGGGCATCTCGCCATTTAAACACAGGATCTGGGTGAGCAGTGAGTGAAGACAGCCAAATGCTAGCTGAACAATCAAGGAAAATAGACATTTTTTCTATACTGTTACTCATTCTTGTCCTTGCAATTACCAACTCTATTTAAGATTAAGGTTAGTACTCTACAGGGATTTGTATGTCTGAGACTGTGAAAAACTGTAATGGTTCTGAAAGCAAAGTAATACTTAATAGTCTGCTATAGTTTAAAGGACTTATCTGTCACACTGATAAGTGTGCTCCAAGCAAGTGCTCCTGTACCCAAGAGTGCCCCAGGGAGATACCAGCAGATTGCCCAGGGCTGGCCCCAAGGCACAGGCAGCCAAGCTATGTACATGGGGACAGCTATTGTGTCCTGAGCCTTACCCAAGGATGGAGAAGTAATTCTTCTCCTATAAACTGTGTCACTGCGACCAGGTTGTGCAGAGAAGTGTCTTCTGAACTCCCAGGAAGAAACACTAATGAGGTGCCCCCTTTCTTATTTTTATTATCATTATTGTGACTTTGGCATTGAAGGTTTTTTTGGTCAGTTAATGCCCAGCTGGTGTTGCCAGCACAAAATGCCCTTCCAAAAGTCATGACAGTTCAAGAGATTTTGTGTTACTGTTTCATTAACCCGAAATTGAAAATGCAAGCTGAAAAAAGCACGTTCAATATGCACTTCAATGACAGAAAAAAACATTGTGATCAATATTATTGCAAGTAATGCCAGCTCCGTTACAAAACTGATGGCATTAAATACTACTTAAAAGTGGGGTTAATAATCTGCAAAAGAGAGTTCTAAGTAAAAACTCTGTGGTTTAAAGGTGCAGTAGTCTTATCATCTGGAAACACCTGGATATAAGTCAAAACTGGAAATGAATTTGGTAGTCTGTCAATCCATTTTCTAATTCCTACTCATTTGTTCATATCACAAAGCCACCAGGCAGGAGTGTGTGATGGGCAGTCCCTACTCTGAAGTGAGTCAGGCCTGTAACAGGAAAGGTTTTGATATCTGAATTGAAAAGCGTTTGCAGAGCAGTATCAAAAGTTTGCAGCAAAATTACTCATGTGTGCCTGACACTCAGATGAACTCTGTAAGCATTGCTTACTTGCCCTTGGGAAGAAACCCCAACAGTCCTTGGCACAGCAACTAAAACCATCCCAGAGGAGATGGTTTAAAATGTCTAGGGACAATGTCATGCTCTACATTGCGCTCATATTTTCTCTCTGGATTGATTAATCTGACATTATATTCTGCACCCCACCTGGTAGAGGAGCTTACTGAACATGTTTTTCTCACTTGCAGGATAGTATCTTTTCCCGTCTGTAACAGAGAAAGCTGGTGTGTTTTAAAAGAAAAGAAATAGGTCCCCACACACTTTTTGAGAAACATGTATAAGCCCCATCCTCAAGAGAGGATGCAGAGGAGGCCAGGCTCTGGATCTTAGATGGATGTGATACTTTAGAGCCTTGAATATTTCGCTAAGCTCTGGAGAGGATCAAGATTTGTGACGTAAACTTGTGATTAACCTTTCCTCTTTTCTGTCTTCAGCTATCTATCTCCCTCTTCACTGTGCAGCCTTTCTGGCTTGTCATTTTGTACTCGATTCCCTACCCACAAATAAATTCCCAACACAGGGATCTGGATTCCCTTTTAGGCACCAAGTCACCACATATCAGAAGCTGCAGCAAGTACCTGGTAGGTGCCCACAGCAGCTACGATGGGGAATTCTTTGCTTTTCCCTTTACAGAGAGAACACCTTCTCGGCCATGCCCTATCCATCATGAGTGTGCACCGCGGTTCCTTTCCCATTTGAAATCACTTAACATGTCCATATTGAGACATAACAGTTCTGTATTTTTCATGGAAGATATTAACTAGCATTTAGACTTCAGCCTCCAAATGGCTTCAGTGAAGAAGAGTTAAACCCATTTTGAATATTTCTGAAATTTCATGTGAGATGGACAGGTGGCCACTTCTGTGGCCTTTATTTATTTGTGGCTTAGTCATATGTTATAAATTAACATTAAGCTAAAATTCTCCAAGACAGCTTTCCCGAAAAAATATACATACAAACTGGTAATAAAATAAGCAGAGATCTCTTTAAATATAGTCATGTCTCATTCTATATAAAAGCATTATTTTAGATGGAGACCTATTTAATAACCCACAACATTCTGCATTTGAAGAAAAGAATTAAGCTATGCTGGTACAAAGTCTAAAAAAGAGACTCTGCTCAACATATTTCTAACAGCAAATATAATTCCCTGGAAACAAGGTTTAAAATAGTAATACTGGTAGACCTTTTACTACAGTGAAACGAATGGTACCATTTAACATACAGTGTAACTAGCACTCAGCATTAGATATCAGTCATGATGTATAATTTTAGGAGTTCTTGTTTTGATCAAGAAAAAAACTACTTTTCTGAAGATGATATCTCTTTCCACTTTGGTTTCCTGGGGATATGAACTTTATGGGTTCATACTGTCTGTTTACCATTTCCCTCTGTGAAAGTCTGAATCTATTGTTAGTTTTCAACTAAATTTAGCTGAGACACAGAAATCTCAAAGATAAATACATTGCCCCTGCATCAGATAATGTTATACCCTGAGCTCAGTGGGTACTTGTCTTGCCTGCACAAGCCAATGTGGTTTGTGCAGACAACTTAGGGAAAAAAAAAAAAAAGCCTTTTACAATCCACCAAGAGAAAAATTTGTAGGAAGCAATGAGAAGCATACCATGTTGAGAGACACAGTGCTCAGGGTTACAAAGCACTAGACAAACCCCAAGAGCTAGCCTTCTCTCCCAGTTGCTATTGGGATCCATTCATTCAACAGAAACAGGGGCTTGGTCTGGATTTGCAAGATGTCCTGCTAAAACTTTGTCCACTCAACAGTGTAGGGCACTTCCTCTTCATTCTACATCCTCCTCTACCCACATACAGCACTGCTCTGTCCAAGTTTCACACATAAAGCTCTAATATGGATCCATCCCAATCAGCCCAAAAGTCCCACATCCCTTTGTACCCTAGACTGCTGAAAGATTTGGTTTCAAACTCAAGGCTACTGCTACTTTTTCAATCAAATGAAAAGCCATCTGTAGGTAAGTATCTGCTAGAAGTTGCCACTAGTGGGCATTGCCACACATAAATGGTATCCATATAAGGTAAAAGTTCACCACTTGGTTTCCAGCAAAACTGTGTATAAGGGAATCAAGAAGTAATGATTTACCCATAAAACCAGCATGCCTGTGCTCAAATGCATCTATGAAACAAAAATATGAAGGGTTGATATGTCTTACTAAAGCATAGTGAAGAATCAGGTAAACAATGACAAATTATTTCTTATGTTTGTGATTTACTTCAAGTTGCAATGTTGGAGAGAGTTATTCAGATGCTTAACTACAGAGCAGCTTACACTTACTAAAAGGAAGGAAGTGTACACAGACACATTCTATGGTTTGATCATGAGAGAAATGCTCAAAACCTCTGTGTAACTAAGAAAAAAAATGTGGCTAAAAGTACTGAAAAACCTCCTTGTGTCACAAAGCAGTCTGAGTCTCATTTATTTTTTGATGAAAAAATACTGATAGGTATTCAGTATGAATTAAAACAAGAAACCAAGTGCTCCAGTTTTGACACAATTTTTTACTCATTTTATACTTTCAGTTGCAAAATCTTTACAAGGGAGAAGAAAAATTATTTATAAATAAAACAGAACAGTTTCAAACAAAACCAGATTTTTAAGATGCTCATCATGAAACAGGAATTATAGAGATTAATGATAATGCCAATTATTTATTATTTCTTTTCATTACTTATTTTTATTCCATACAAATAATCTTCTCAAAGAAGAAAAGTATCAGATAGCAAATACAAAAAAGAACAATGAATTTAAAATCTTGGGTTTTAAAGCAGTAGAGTAGGTTGGGTTTTATGCCTAATATCAGTAATAATAATAATGATAATGATAATGATAATGATAATAATAATAATAATATATTCTAAATCTACAGGATCTCTTTGTATAGGGTTTATTTGCTGGCAGCTGAAGTTAAAATGGATATATGCAATGGTTCATTACGTGGCTTGAACTCTTAACAAGAAATTCAAAGTGTATTAAATGTAAGCAAGATGAGAAAGACAGTCCTAGATTTTACTTCTTTCATGCCAACAGTCAAACAAACTAAGGTTATTATGAAAACATTAATTTTAACAAAGTCTGGTGAAATTTGAGAAAAAACTTGGTTTGGATTCCTGTTTACATTTGTGGAAATGTAACAATAGAGGTGCCCACATAAACTTTCCTCTGTCACTGGAAGTCTGAGTCTAATTTCTATCAATTAGATGGTTTAGGGAGGAGGAACATCTGCTGGAATCAAGCAAACCAGTCAAAACTGCTAACTAATTGCTGGGCTTTGGTCATTTCCAGGATTAGTATAGGGGCATGGAAAAATGGTGAGGCAGTAGCTTAGACCAGGTACATGAAGAGGGACTGTATGTTAAATGGAAATTTTTTGAGAAAGAAGGATTCTTCAGCATTAAAGAACTCATAAAATGGTACACAAAATGGTCTGAAAACATTTTTATCTTAAATCTCAGCACCATTTAAAGAGGTTTCCAGACTGAAAACGCAGTGAACAAAGGTGCTCCTGTGTTTCACAAGACGTGTCCAGCTAAAAATGCACTAAATAACGTTTCAGAAAAAAATAAGAAAAAGTGGGCCTACTGACTCAAGATTATTGGTTTCCTGGGATAGTTATACAGAGAGCCTAATCAGTGATTGCCCTTATGATTCTGAATTTAACATTTGTCTTCTGTTGGTTTGTGGTTTTTTTTCCTGGCAAGAATCATATTCAATATATAAATACATGTTTAAAACCTCAGTTCTAGCTTTCCTTTTCTTTTGAGAAATTCTGAAATGTTTAGAGATGACTGATCAATATGATGAGAGTGTTCTCACAAAAGGAAAGGGAGATGAATTCCTGAATTTGTGACTGCATGTGCTATGACACACTGCATGTGCTATGACACACTGCATGTGTCACGCAAAGCCCTGAGAAGGAACTCTGCTGTCTGGGTGAAAGGGAAAAGGGAGAAGTCCTATATGCCATGAAGTGGCAGGGCAAGGATATATGTACTTTCCACTGCTATTAGCAAAAGGGCATTTGCTTGGAGGACTGAAGATGGTAGATGTCCATTGGGAGACATCTTATGTAGCATGAAACAAGGGGCTCAACTGGGAGAGAAAGATGAAGAGGACAAGGGTAGATATGTGTCATTGGCATGAAGAAAAGCCCTGAAGCCGTGCATGGCTTTGAGGTTACCAAAAGGTATCGCCTGTGATTGCAGGAATGGGGAAAAGGATAACCCGACAAAACATGACAGGAGGGTGGGGTTCTGTTCAAGATGAAGACACCTAAATGTAGTAGTCTGTCTACATACAGGTCTTTACATGTGAACCAGATATCTGTGCCCTCTAATGGCCAAAATAGAGCTGACATTCACAGTCAATGAAGTTTAAAGGCAACTCGGCCCACCTTAATAAAATGTCTATGTTTTGCAGACAAGTTGGTGGGTGTAGAGGAGATGGAAAGACAGATGACAGATGAATGCTAGGTGAAATCAAAGCTTTATTTATAGTCTTAAGCCTACTTGTATTTGAAAACTAAGAGATCGGAGAAAGGAGGTTGACCTAAAAGGAAATGAAGTGTTAAGAGTGGTGGAGGCTACAGGTTGAATAGATTAGTAACGAAATAAGTGAAATTTGTAGTAATGAAATAAGTGAAATTTGACATATCTGATCCCAGGAAATTTCAACAGCTCTTTAATCCCCAAATTGGATAAAGAAGTAAATGTTCACTTTTCTCCAGAATTGAAAGTTTCCTAAAATGAGTTGAAGAAATTGAAATATTTAATTATTACATTTCTTAACCAAAAATAAACTTTCTAAAACCTGAGATATTTCATGTCATTAAGGCTGAACTATCTTTCAATATTAAACTACATTTTTACTGCCTTATGGGACTTGTCATTCTTTTCCATATTCTCTCCCAAAGAACAGACTCTGTTATTAGACCACTGACATAAAATACCTGTAATCATGCAAATCCTGTGAGTCTGCTATGTAATATGACCCTACAGAAAATGCAGCAACCAGGAAATGTAGCTCACAGAAACAAAGGGGGCAGAACTATAACTTCTGTAGTACTCTGTAGTTAAAAACTGGTTAACCGATTTTGATGGGGGAAGGGGGGAGGAATAATTTAAAAGAAGTATTGAAATTCAGAAAAAAAAATATTTAATTCATATTTTTAGGACAGAAAACACAATTATTTTTAATAGAGTCAAGATTTTCTGGATGAAATCAGAAAGGTGTAAAAAATTCTAGAATTGCCAACTATTTCTGCTTACTGCTATTTGAAACTCAGGCACCATACAAACAGAAAGTAAGAGGCAATGCTTGCCATCTAAGTAGATCTGACAGAGCAAAAGTTGAAGTAATTTACTGAAACTCACAGAGACAGAAATAAAGATCAGCCCTTAAAACCTCCTGACCTAGAAAGGGGTTTAGAGCAGTGGGTGTCACTAAAGGAAAACAGGAGTCCACAGCATGGAGGCAAAGAAAGCTTGACTTGGTAGAGCTCGTCAATCTTTTGGCAAAGGCATGTGAAAATTCTTCCAAGAGGAGGGATGTGCTGGAAGGCTGGTTCAGATTTTGCAAAGAGAAATGAGTAAGCACTGGGATTTGCAGATAAAGAAGCCAGAGAAAATGAAGAAATTGAATTTGGCAAAGGAGTATTGAAGAGCTGAAAGTGGAAAAGAAGAAATGCCTGGGGCGGAGGGGCCCCTCAATATCACTAGCCCAGAACATCAGGACTCAAATACTGTACACTGCTTGGACGTTGTCTGGTGTGGAAACTGCATGCTGGTGGCAGAATGAAGGAGGATTTGGCAGGATTTACACTGAAAGGAGAACACAAAAGTTGGGTTGTTTAGAATGAAAACTTGATAGCAGAATCTGATAGGTGGTAAGGACATCATAACATATCTCAGAGAATCAATACAAGTTTTAGATGTGACAAAATGAATGTCAATGAAAAACACAAGTTATGCAGATAGCAATAAAGAAGCAAGGTAAGTATAATTTCCTATCTAAACACTGATGTCTTTCTAAAATTTTGTAGCTTTGAGTAAATTGTGCTGGAATAAATCATAAAGTGTAACAGAAAAGATGTTTGGCACAAAAAATATCTACCAAGCCATAGCCAAAACGCGCATGAAATTAATCCTTGATCTGACATTAAATCTAAACAAAAATTCCAAATCCCTGTGTGCTGTAACAATGTCCCTGGTGTTGGACCTCAATGGCAAGGTACAGCCATTCTAAGGCATATTAGAGATTTTTAAGAACCTTTTCTTCTGCAGGTGTCGGATTAAAAAAAACAAAACCACATTTTTGAACAACAAAAGAACCTTAGGAAAAGAGAGGATATTGCAAGAACAATCTCTGTAAGAACAGAAAATCTCTCCCTAAAGTCTTTTATGCTTCACTTCAAGTACTTTGCATTAATGAGCTAAGCAACCCTTAAAAGAACAACATGACCCAGCATACTATAGTAATTCAATAATCCAGTAGTCAAATAACTACAAAATAATGCTGTTTCTTTAATGCACTGATCTTCATTTTAAATTGTTTCAGATACTTTGGTATATTTTTTAATATTTCAGTGCTTGTTGTGATCTCAGTACACAACAGCTAACAGAAAAAGAAAAAAGAAAAAAAAAAGCAACACACATTTACTCCAAGTAACCCTGTGATATGTTATTCCATAGATATTGATGAATTTTTCTTCTGCTTTTTTTCACTAGTATTCCTTAAGGAGCAGGCAAAGACACAGCTTCATATAAGTAACGTGAACGATTTAGAATGAAAAACTCTTGTGCCCTTGTTTTGTTTCAGTAACACACTTCTGTTGTATTCACTGTAGAATTTACTCTGGGAGCTAGTGTTGTCAGTGCTAGAATAAGCATCACAAAATCATTCAGACATGTAATTTCTGATGTCAGAAGAGAACGTCAGAATTACTGCTGAAATAAGGAAGGGATTTTTGGAATATAGCAATCTTTCAAAATGAAGCCATTGGCAAAAAAAATCCAAGAATATTCTTTACCAAACCACTGAACCTGCATTTCATACAACCAGCTACTCCTCAGTGACCTCTTTATCAGCCCAAAACAGCACGGAGTTTTCTTTCAGTTAATACTATTTACATTAAACAAATTAATGTATTTTGGAAAACTGAAAATAAATTAGATGCAGTGCATGAAAAATCTATTAATACATTTAAAATATTTTAAAATGCTTTTAATTAATGCACATAGCATGCATGCATTTAATCCTTTGTACCTCACAATAATAAAATAAGTAGCAGTCTTTAGAAATCATTACTTCTTAACTGGCTAATTGAACTGAAACCGAACTATAAAACAATGAAAAAAAACCTCCTCAGAAAAAGATCTATTACAATACATTTTTACTTTGGCTTTATTAAATAATTTTGATTACTGAAACTTCCCGGAGAAAAAAACAGAAATTATACCAAATGCATACAAGATAGTTCGGTATGACCTGTATTATTTAATCTCTCTGAATCTGTCAATATAGTCATCCTCCTGCACACGAGCTACAGCTCTTTTGAGCATCTTCAACAGTATTTACGCTTTTAAATTTTAAGCCTTTAACAATGCAGTACCCCCCAAATCCAGCCTTGAACTCTGACAGACACTGATCTCTTGTCTCCCTCCCACACCCTGTTTTATCAGACACTATTTTGTTTAAATTGGCTACTAAATAGCATAGCACTGTACCTTTAAATACAAATCAAACAATATTCATATTCCCACGGTGCTGCTAGTTTCCCTTATGCATTGAATCGCCTGTAGATTAAAAGCTCAGAATCTGAAAAGGGATTCTGTTCTGCAGACCAAAGTTCTCTGTAGGAGATGAGGGAGAGGGTCAGTCCCGGAGTCACACACACAACAGGCAGAAAACACACTTGTGATCCTCAGCTTTGGATAGCATCAGAAAGGGGAATAAAAAGCAGAAACACATGGCACACTGAGAACTGGTATCACTTATGGCTTCTAACCAAAGCAGCAATTAAACACCTTTCATCATTCCCCCAAACGCCTGATTTTTGTAAGAACTGAGAGAGAGACACACACACACAAAGGCAAATCCCCTCTGAGCAGCAACGAAAACTTAATAACCTACCATTTTCTTTGCACTCTTCTGGAGGTTTAGCCTTTTTCGCAAGTCGTGGATCCAGCCATGATGTTGTCTTTGTGTTATGGCTGAAAAGAAAAGAGATCACTCTGAGCAGACACATACTGAAAGGAATCAAGTTTATTCCTTAAGAAAAAAGGGTTAGTCCAACAAAATTGCAATCGATACACTTAATTTGCTTACTGGTTCTAAGTAGCCCTGAAGGAGGTGTAAGAGTAATTGTGCAAGGCAGCTGTAAATTTGGCAACCTCAGCTCCCTGTCCTCAAAGCAGCTATTTTTATTAAAATCAACTAGAATGTTGCCAAGTTAACCTCATTGAAAATGCAGAACTCATCCAGAGCAAAAGGAATTTATTACAAATACAGTGTTCTCCCGTTGAACGAGTGCAGGCGACAGTATTCTGTACCATTCTCACAGTTTTCAGATAGAATTATTTTCATCTTAAACCTGTCCTTTTCATAAATACAGGTTTGTTATTGCTCACCAGCAGCACTGGCAAGGCATAGCAAAAGTGATACAAATTACAGCATGCTCCTACAAAGTCTACATTTCCGGACAGAGTGATTAATGATACTTTGTTTAACAAACCTTTATCTCTCCATATATAATCCTTCTATCAAGATAAAATAGATATGCACAAGCTGAATGAATCATGTGGCTCCTTTCTATACTCAGAATAGATCTTTGAGGAATCAGCCATCAAATAGTGTTGAACTGGCACAAACTGCTTTCTGGGAGAATATTTTGCCAAATTAGCACAGCTAATGAGACTTAAAACCAAATCTTTTCAGTGTATAGCTTTTCCATAAGCATTTGAATTTGGAGCCAAATATTTTAAATATATTAAGAAAGGAAGACTATAAAACACACAAGGATGTGATCATTACTCCTGTATTTTTTGAGATGCCTTTCCTACAATACCATCATTCAGAGGCACTTCTAACCCATGTTTTATTTATCTGATACATCCTAGGAGGATGATTGTTCCATACAGTACTGAATTATTTAGTGTATTATTAATTTGCTGTGTCATTTTAAAGTGTACTTAAGACTTCTCTTATAACATTAATATAAGGTATACAAAAATGGGGCACCTGGCAAAAAATGGATTAGGATGCAATTGGTAGTTGGTGAGTTACTAATTAACTGACACAGTCCGTGTGGTCCAAACACCACTGGTTCCTCTAGGGAAAAATAAATGGATAGAGCCAGTTCCTTCTCCTGCCTTGACTCCCTGTTTAGTCCATGGCAGATAACTTTGCCTCTGCCTCAATTTCTCTCTCTCTCTAAAAACAGAGTGATACTACGTACTTCTCAGCATTATTGTCACCATGTTAGGCTTCCTCCACATTTTGGATGGGAAACAAGGTAGATGAGAGTTCTGTATGTACTGATAAAGTAGCAACTAAAATTAAAATTGAGGCGTTTAAATTCTTAATTTAAGCATGCCCTAGTCTATAACACCATTCACGGCAGGTGAAGAGGATGAACAAAACATTCCCTTACTTTGAAAGCAGGGATGTATTTGCAAAGTATGAAGAATAAGCCAAAGGTAAGGTAAATTTGAAACGACACCAGCAGCCCATGCTTGATTGCAAAGGTAACTAAGACACTCTCTCTGAAGCTCTGGCTGGCTGTCGTCTCCTGTCGGGTGTATTTTTGTACCGCAGTCACAGCTTAACTGCAGCTTGTGCAGACATACTTGAGCTAGCTTTAAATTAACTAGGGAGGGTACTAGCAACAACGTCACTGCAGCAGTACAGAGCTCAGTGCGGGCTGGTCAGCCCAGCATCTCCTGAGCTACTTGGGGGCAGCCAGCAGCAGAAGCTGTGCTCCACATTACGGTGGGTACCCTGTTAGCAGTGCCAGAGCTCAGAGAGAGCTTGGGCATACCTGTGGGAGCTGCAGTCGCATCTCTGGAGTGTGGGCATGTCTGTACAACAGCCACTTTCTCCCAGCTACCAATTCTGAATGATCCTAGGGACCCCCATTGGTTGCAGGACTAAGTCGGGTTCACATAGTTTCCTATGGCTTTAAAAGGGTAATATATAGGACTACCATTAGTAATGTTTGCTGTGGTATAAAGTGGATCTCAAAACATTTTATAAAGGAAATAAAAATCATCACCCCTGTTTTAAAGGTGGGAACATGGAGTCACAGAGTTATCAAGTGACTGTCCCCAGCCACCAACCAAGGCAGTGGCAGAACCAGTACTAGAAGCCAACTCTGTTGCAAGTTAGCTGGTTGGTGTTTTCCTCGCAATACCACACAATATCAGAACAGACCAATTCTCCAGCCCTGAAAATAGCCCTATGACATTTCTAGGATATGCCTGAGAAATGAGTTTTCGGGCATCTGGAAAGAGAGGTGCCAAGCTGAAAAGAAGCCCAGTTCAGTATTACTGTTTAAAAAAGTGAATTAGTTGAATTACAGCCTCCAGGGCTTCTTTTGAAACTGAGAACAACAAGCAAATGGTTATGCTTCCCTTCAGCATAAATGTGGCTTCCATAAACCCAGAAGCGCTGATATCTTCCAGTTTTGTGCACTGTGGCCATTCTAAACAAAACCATAAACAAATGAAAAAGTCAACAGCTTTTCCAAGTGATCCTTCAGTCTGCAGCAAAATTTCAGAGGATGAAGATGGTATCTCATCTAGATCAGCTCTTACAGCACTCAATCTCCTCTCCTACTTACTGTCTCTCAAGCCAGTTCAGCTACTTTGTAAAGGCAAAACCCATCCGCAAGAACTTTTATCAAAAACAAGTAACTGAAGGAGCAAAGTACCTTTTGAAAATCATCCCTCTCCTCCTCACCCATCACTATGCCTGCTCCCTTGCCCTGCCTCTCCTCTTTATTATCTATACCAAACACGCATACTATGTCTTGCAATGGGACTTTAAATGCTTCTAGGCGGGTGCTCCAGTGGGTAAAAAATCTCCTGCTCTGAAGACAGACCCTATTTGAAAGAAGGCAGAAATAACCCCACCTGTCTTCTAATACCTCTACAGCACCATCAATGACCTCTTTAGTGCTATATAATGCTGATTGCCTCAATCATCTTTGGAACCAGGTACACAACACAGAAACAATCCTACAATGGGCACAGACATGACTACTGTTGTGCTGCTTTCTGAAAAAGAGGGAAATAAGTAGCCCTGGATTACAGTGTAGTGGGTTTTTCTACATGTCTGCTTCTGTCCTGCACAGCAGGTTTTTTTTGTCAGGCTACTCTTCCAGCCTCCCTTGTGTCAGCTTTCAAGTTGTGGATTTTGGAGTGATGCTGCTCTTGCCATAACTGGTGCCCTGTTGGCACTATGCAGTGTTGGTCAGAGTAACCTCCTATTACCTGTCTTCCAGCAAGGGCTAGAATTGGAGCTAGCCAACCATAGCAACAAAGGAGAGGTGGCTTCTTCCCCAACAGCCAGGACACGCTGGGAATGAGAGGAAGAACAAAAGCATGGTGGAGCTGGCTTGCTGAATGTCTCAGGGCAGGCTGCAGGGACATCTCAGGAAAGATGCCACCCCCCTTGTGACCCAGGGCTCTGCCTATTCCCTCTTCAGCTCTGCAATGGGCTAGAATCTGTCAAAGCTAAAGGGAAATCTTATTTCTTTCCTGAACAGTTTTTAATATAATTTAAAAGAAGCCCTGATGGGAAAGATTTAACTATGGGAAAGAAGACAGAAGGAACAGTAAAATGGCAAAAGTAGCATTAACATATATTTACTGCAAGAGCTGTGCACGTTAATGCTTTTTAAGCACTAAAAACCTTGTAAAATGTACAGTGTATAACATGCCTGCCTTACGAGTAGGTCTAATAACGTCTGTCCATTTGGGAAGTCTTATAGACAGACCAGAAGGAAAAGGGGCTGAGGATTTACAGATTAGTTATGAATGAATTGCAGATGAATAGCAGTGGAAGTTGTGGAATAAATGCACAAACAGGCAGTTGGAGCAGTTGTCACTGACTGAATGAGAGTGAAGTGATGCAACAAAAGCATTCTGTGAGAAATACAGCTGTGGCTCCACCAGCATTTTCCACTCGCCACTGCTTCCATTACTCAGCAATAACCATACCTCATCATATTGCTGCTTCATTACTCAGCAATAACCATACCTCATCATTCTAAACTTCATCACGCTTAGAAAGTCCATCCTTACACAATTTCAATGATCTTGATTACTAGCTAGCATGAATGAGCTAAGAGATAACTGATGGCAAATCAGCTATGTGCATCTAAGAATCTGTCTTAAAATCAAAAGCAAATTCCCAATTTTGGAAACTTTGAAAGCAGTCAATGAAGGATCCCTTTGGTTTTGCTTTGAGCAGGTAGAACATGGGAATAGCATAACATTTTAAAATTCATCCTAATTTGTTACCTGCGATATGAAATAGAAACCGCTTGTAGGCCTGAAGTGTATTGCAAATTTGAAAAATAATAATAAAAAAATCACTTAGTAAAGCACTGGAGCTTAATATTGTAGCCAAAATTCAATAAAATAATTATTGCTGAGCTAACTTAAATCCTCCCTCTTTCCCAAGTATTTGCACCCAGCAGAAATAGTGTATTATATAATCAGAGTCCTCCAGTATCAGTTACAGACAACTTTAAACATATGTGAAAAAATATTCTGCAGCTGGTTTAAACAGAGTGAAAGAAAGCTCAGAATACTTCCCAGAAACCCTGACTCAGCCTCCTGTTGTCCTCCAGATTTCCTTTGTAGCTCTGCTTTTAAGACTTCACAGATACTGTTTATGTACCAGTTCCCTGTTATCACCACTGGAGCTAGGTACCAGGATCAGAGCTCTGGGAATCTCACTGGATACTCCCCCATAGCTTTTGGAAGTAAAAAACATTCACAGTGTGGCTTTTCTTATTTAGCAATGTATTATCTTCTTATTATAGGTATTTGTTGGACAGTATGTTATTTTACTTCAGATTTGAATATAAGGGATTTGTATTAGCAATCTGTCAGTTTAAAGTACTTTGACAGATAAAGTTTCTTGTACTAACAAAGCCCTCAGACAATCTCTTGAAACACTTGTGAGGGGAATTTAGAGAATAGTTACTGACAATAATAGCCTTAATATCTTTTGGAAACACTGCAAACTTATTTTAAATTATGACTCTTGCAAGGTATGTAATTTCCACGTTATTGTGAAAGGCATTTCAAAATGGGTATTTACCGATGTGCTGCTTCAGTGTATTTGGGGACAGCACATACGAGTTTGTTTGCGTTTTTATTGTGACTACATTACATTCAAGATGGTCCTCAAAATAAAAGCTTGAGCAAAGGGGTGTATACGAGACAGAGAAAAACAAAGTGCACCGTAGGCAACCTGACTTCTAAAATGCTTACTCCTCCCTCCTTTTTGTATGCCTAAGATTTGTAGGTCTGCAGAGCTTTTCAGATAGCACAATAATGATTTTCAAGTAATTTGTGTGTAGGGGGACACTGACAGCAAAACAGAGCATTAAAACAGCAATTTTGCAATTCATCCTTCATGGGGTGCTACCCAAACTTCTTGCACACATTTAGGGACAGATACAAAAGGGAGTCATCCTCTAGCTATGGTTTGAGTAGCAGCAGCTATGACTGCTAGCTTGTGTTGCCGTTTCACGCTCTCAGTCTGTTAGATGTGCTCGGAGTATGTGGTCCTTAGGAGACACAGGTTTGGGGGTGCCCATGCTGTGACTCCTAGATGGCCTCGGGCAGTAGATGAGCACTTATGTACTCAGCCCAAATACAGTGGTGGTGCCTCTAGGCATTCACAGGAGCAGAATCTTATGCACGATTTGTTTGTGGAATATATAAATGCCTAAAGTCTCCTATGGTAATTTCTGCTGTTTAAGTCACTCTCTTTGACTCAGGCAGTTAATTTCTGACAAAGAATGGGCATCGTATCATGTGACTTCAGCCATCTTGAAATTACACAGCTAATTGTGTAGGATTCCTCTCTATTCAAGGGAGAGGCACCTATACAGAATAATTTCTCTTACTTCTCTGCCGGTGGGACTGGGGACCTAACCACAAGCCCTTAGTGACATACTAGGTGCTATGGCATGTCCCAAATGGCCTCCAGCTGCCACTCCAGAAGGATGCTGGTTCTGACAGGTTCTGTGTCATATCTGCCACATCCATGGAGATGTCTTGGGCTATTAGTATGCCTCTGCAGTAGTGCTTTGGCTCAGATCAGGAGGTCACTTTTCAAGTGAATGTCTCAGTTATCTTCATGTACACACTGAGCATTCTCCCAGCTTGTAAGCTTCTTTCACTTGAATTTAAACCAGATGATACACAGCAAGAGCTCACTTAATGCACTACAAGTCATTCAGAGACATGCAGCCCATGGCACCTGAAAAGACCTATTAGCTGTGGATGCTGGGTCATCAGCAACAAGCGTTTCACTCTGCAGTCTACTGATATTGCTAATTTAGATATGGATATGGTTTAGATCAGAAGGAATTCAGACTGGTTTTAACTCAAATCTGGTCTCATGGGCTGAGTTCAGGGGTTCAGTGTTTGGAGACAATTAAGCGCACTGTTAGAGATCAACCTTCTTTTTAGTTTAATCTGAAAGGAATCCAGTTTGTGTACTCTGAAACATGAACCAAATCACAATGTGTGGAGACAACCAGAAGATTTGCTTCAAAAGTGTCCTCCTGACACAAATTACATATTACTGCAGACGTACCCTTGGATATCCGAAGCCATCTTTACTGGTAGAAGCACCTACATGTAGGCAAATTAATTCTGTTCTTATTGTTGGACAGGGTGAATCAGCCTCTGGAGGCAATTATCTCCCACCATTGACCACAGAAAGAGTCTTGGCAACTGGTTTATACTAGATACCTAATGGTATATGGCAAGCCAGGAGAGCTGAATCATCTAGTTCAATAAATACAAAAGAGAAAAATTAAAATACCACTACAAACATCAGAGAAAAGTTTTTGGAAAGTGAATTCTGCAGAGCAGAGCAGCAGAGACCTTTGGTAAAAGACAAGAAACATGAAAGTCAGAAAAGACAACAGGAGTTGAGCTGGCAGTTTGACCTGGATGTCAGCATAGATAAAAACAAGTGAGAGCAAGGGACAACACACCACTAGTACAAACTGAGAATGCCTTTATAACATAAGAAGACGAAGAAAAAAATTCAGTATTCCCCAAATTCTTTCCAGTTCTGCCATCTCCCCAGTCCTAATTAATTTGTCATGAGGCAAGAAAGTGGTCTTAGGAGAAGGAAACCGAGAGGCATCTTTTCTGTTGCCTGTCCCACTGTACGTGATGTTCAAGTCCAAAGAGCATTAGAGATCTGATCATTGTTATGCTGACCAAACCTGACCAATTCAATACATCATATAAACACAGAAAAAGAATTACGGAAATCTACAATCGTATTCACAAGAGCCCTGATGATTCAGAAAAGTCATACTTATACAAGATGATTTGTTTCCCAAAGAAGAAGAATCCCATCAGAAGTGAATATTAAAACAGCATGTGAAAAAATAAAATCTTCATCTTAATTGCTACTTAATTAGAGTGGCAGAAATAACCATACAACCAAAACATGGTGAGTTTCAATATTATGCACTGATACACTGATGATGTAACATACTCACAAAAGTGCCAAGCTAATTTATAAGAGGCTGAGTGATTACTGCGGGGTATGGAAGTAATCTTGAGCAGCTAGAAGGGGGAAATTCCACCTCAGTACTTTTAGTATCTCTTATACAAAAGATAAAGTTATTAAATGTAATGGTGTAGCTAGGCTTAACTAACATATCCTTCTTTCTGATGGTGAACTGATGGAGCAAACAGGAACAGCTAAATATATCATGATTCTTCAGAAAAGCAAGATGTTAGGATAAACAAAAAGACTTTCCTGCCTCAAAAACTGAGAAGAAATACTGATCCCACTGAAGTCAGCAGCAATATTCTTAGAAACAAACTAGGTCAAGTTTTTACCTTTCCAATTTATAGCTGTACTTCTTTTCAGGTAACACCTGAAATAGTACCAGCTGTATTCAAAAACTTAATGGCTGTTTTTTACTGTGAAGAGGAGAGTCCTTGGCAGAGACCTATTTTATAGGTGTTTTGTATCTTTTATGGTGCTCTCATAAAAAAGGCAGCTTTAACAAGTAGGAGAAGATACTGCAACAGGTCCGAAAAGCAGTGTTGACTACGCTGCTCAGAGAAGCAGGAAGAGACTGAATGTCTGAGATGTACTGGAAAGTGGTTTGGTAAACCTCAAGTGGCGAAATTCCCCTAAAAATCATCACCACAATTCAAAGATGACCATTTAAAAATGTATTACAGAGGTTTGAGTCTATTCTAGACTTTTCTTCATTAACAAAACAATTATTAATGTAGTATAAGCAAAGGAAACCATATGTACCTTTGAACACTACAGCATTAAATAGCTTTTGTCATTGGCTATGTAATATCCTTGAGACTATTCATCAAGGCTCAGTTGTAGCTCAGCTTAACGCACTGCAGCTCTTGCTGGTTTAACGTCTTACTCTCCCCATGCCCCTTCCAGAGAGCTGTGCTGCCTATAGGTGGACAGAGGGCTGGAGAGAGAGGAAAAATCAATTCTGCCTTTTATAAATAAGTATCATAACGTGTAACCAACTCTACAGGACAGTCTATAATGTAACGGTGTATGTAGTGGAGTTGGAGGGTTGGGTGAGGGCTCCATTTAAGGCTGACGGCATCGTGTGCAGATGCACCAAGAATCTTGGTCCTTTTGTATTCCCCTTGACACTGCACTGGACTAACACAGCAAAAATTGATTGCTGGGGATCCAACACAGCCAGTGTCTGCTGGCTTTGTGAGGACAACATGATGCTTGCATCTCCAGTATGTGGTTTGAGAGTAGTTGGCAAGGTGAGGTCTGAAGCTATGGGGAACTGCAGCCTTTCCTTAGCCTTGGGAGAGGGAAAAACTAAAAATCAGAGATGGCTACAATTTATTTAAGCATGCTGAAATAGAACATGCTCATCAGCCGTATTTAAAGTAGGAAAGAAGGATCAGAACTGGAGGGTTTTTTTGGTGGTATTCCAATTTATATACAGTGTTTTAATTATTGCATGTTCTCATTAGCATATGTTCTCAATGAAAGCAAATGTAGGCGATGGACTCCTATTTGTGTGGTGTGTGCCTGTATTTGAAAATTGGGATTCATATGTAATGGAGGCTGGAAGCAGCCCAAGAAATGTACTTAAGTAGCTCTTCCTGAAAAACAGTGGTAAGTATTATGCAGAAGAAGGGATGCTCTTCCTGTTCTGTCTGTGAATGCTAATATAGGTAAACATAAGGTCATGCACCTATGTCAAAAAAATGAAAGAAAGGAAGAAACAGACCAAGCCATGCTCTAGAATACAACCACCCTCTGAATCATCCAGTGAATCCAGTTTTTTTTTTTTTCTTTTTAGTTCTTGAGGCAGGGGAAATTCCTTCCAGTGTGCTTTACAAAATGCTAACTGGGCCATTAATGATTAACAAATAAATAATACTGTCTACAGACAGTTATCTTTCTTCTTATGAAGTCAGTCCCTCTCTCACTGTAAATCTGCTACATTACTTCTGATGGCAGTTTTGATAAATGAGCTCATATAAAAATTTTAGAGGTTAGTTTGAGGTGAATGAATGAAAATGCTGTCATGAAATCTAAGAACTTTGGGTACACCTGTGGCAATGTGGAACTTGAGATCACTTACTGCTTGAAGTCCTAAGGGTTTAAAGGCACAATTCACATGAGCCTCAAATAAAGCAATAAAAGATGCTGCCTAGTATGACTTTTTTTCAACCCATTGTGATGTACACTTTAAAAAATGTTTGTTTTTCATCTATTATTTAATAATCTAGTACAATCTTTACTACTGTTCGGGGAGATGTTGTTAGACAAATAGGTTTTTGTTGTCTTTTTATCTTTCCGTTTTTTTGCGAAAGCAAATGGAGTCTCTTCATGCCATTAACCAAAGTGACTTGTAAACAAAGAGGCAATTTAACAGCATCCCCACAGCATTACATTCCTACTTAACCCTGTGAAGACTGTGCAATGTGAAAACTCAAATGATCAAAGAGTTGTTCTTTGCTAGGATCCTAGTAAATAATCTGGTATTTTTACAGATGTGTAATTGCACTTTTTTTGCCATTACATTATTCAAGAATATAATCCCAAAGGCAAGGAGCCCTCACAACAGTCATTCTATCCAGTCTGCACCTCTGATTGATTTCTCTGCTTTACATAACATTCATTTAGTGGAAGTGAATGATAAGCATTGTCAGAACTGCAGTGTAAACCAGAGCATTTCCAGGAAAGGAAGTAAGCTGTAACATCAAAGGAATTTGAGGAGTGGAATGGCTGCTCTGTAGAGTGGCAGGGCTATTTGCATTCATTGTATTTGTTACAAAATAAACATTTATTTTCTATTAAATTGCCTGCAGAAGTATTTACCACTGTCACAGTTTGGTGTGTTAGTGATCTACCCATCATCCCATCCTCCACTCCCAAACATATCTCAGGTTTTTCTTACAAGTGAAATAAAAGTCCTACATAATTCAGTATGCTTTCTGTCAGAGCATTCAGTATGTGCAGAAAAATTAAATTTGGGAGTGAGGTAAGAAGGAAACAAGGGTTTCAGCTAGCCCTGAGGTCATCCTCATTCTTCTCTGCTTGCTTGGTCAAAGTTATTACAATTATTCTTTTTCTAGAATAAGCACATTTTTGCCCTCTTCAGCAAAGACACATTTTAATAGTTACTGCTCTTTTCAGCCTTGTGTATGCCAGAAGCTATAGCTGGTCATGCCAGTGTTCATGAAAAATCATGTGCACAAACTTTATTCTTATCATTTGTTTACTCTTCATGTGGTAGTCATAAAATTTTACATTAAATAAGGGACTTAAAGCAGAATTGACACCACCAGAAGTTCTTTTTACCTACTAATTATCAGAATTATGGCTACCACTCCAAATTGTTTGAGGCAGTTCCTTAAAGCAAACATAAATGCTACTGCTACCTCTGTAGTAGTGTTCGGCTGATGAAGATGTTGTTTTTTACTTTCTTTTTTTTCTGGTGGAACATGATGTTATATGAACTCACTCATTTGCTGTGTTCTTATTCTGCTAATGCGTATTAATGACAGCACTTAGAGAAGAAAGAACTTTCATATCCATTTGTTCAATGAGTTGGCTAATTAGCAACAGGTATGTATAGCTTACCAACAGGAAAAAGTTTCTACACATCATTAATTCTCCTTATTGTCTGCTCATTTATTTTATTATTTCTGAATAATAAGCCAACATGGCTTCACTAGGAGCAAATCATGCCTGACAAATTTGATGGCCTTTTATAACAGGGTTACAGCATTGGTGGATAAGGGAAGAGCAATGGATGTCATCTATCCGGACTTGTGCAAACTATGTGACACTGTCCTGCATGACATCCTTGTCTCTAAATTGGAGAGACATCCATTTGACGGATGGACAACTCTGTGGATAAGGAATTGGCCAGACGGTTGCACTGAAAGAGCTGCGGTCAAGGGCTTGATGTGCAAGTGGAAGTGGAGAGCAGTGACGAGTGGCGTTCTGCAAGGGTTGGTATGGGGACCACCACTGTTTAACATCTTTGTTGGCGACATGGACAGTGGGATCGAGTGCACCCTCAGCAAGTTTGCTGACGACACCAAGCTGTGTGGTGTGGTCGACATGATGGAGGGAAGGGATGCCAACCAGAGGGACCTTGACAGGCTTGAGAGGTGGACATGTCAGAACCTCATGTAGTTCAACAAGGCCAGGTGCAAGGTCCTGCACATAGGTCAGGGCAATCCCAAGCACAAACACAGCCTGGGCAATTAGTGGATTAACAGCAGCCCTGCAGAGAAGGAATTGGGACTGTTGCTTGACAAGAAGCTCAACGTGACCTGGCAATGTGCATTTGCAGCCCAGAAAGCCAACCATATCCTGGTCTGCATCAAGAGAAGTGTGACCAGCAAGTTGAGGAAGGTGATTCTCCCCCTCTATTCTGCTCTTGTGAGACCTCACCTGGATTACTGCGTTCAGCTCTGGAGACCCCAACATAAGAAGTACATGGACCTGCTCGAGCGGGTCCAGAGGGGGCCAAGAAGATGATCAGAGGGCTGGGGCACTTCTATGAAGAAAGGCTGAGATTGTTGGGGTTGTTCAGCCTGGGGAAAAGAAAGTTCTGAGGAGACCTTAAAGCAGCCTTCCAGTACCTAAAGGGTGCCTACAAGAAAGCTGGAGAGGGATTTTTTACAAGGGCCTGTAGTGATAGGACAAGGGGTAATGGCTTCAAACTGAAATAGGGTAGATTTAGATTAGATGTAAGGAAGAAGTTCTTCACTGTGAGGGTGGTGAGGCACTGGAACAGGTTGCCCAGAGAGGCTGTGGCTACCCCATCCCTGGCAGTGTTCAAGGCCAGGTTGGATGGGGCTTTGAGCAACCTGGTCTGGTGGAACTGTCCCTGCCTATGGCAGGGGAGTTGGAACTAGATGATCTTTAAGGTCCCTTCCAACCCAAAACTTTCTATGATTCTATGATAAAAACCCAGTGATTGTGCTACTTTCCCATAAGCATCGGAAGAGCAGAAAAGCCTTGCTTTCAACAGAAGAAACAACAGGTTTAATGCTGCCATCGAAGTGCTAAGCAGTCCAGTTACCTATCTTAAAAAACAGCATGCTTTAGTGTAAGTTAGTAACATAGGGATTGCCGCAGGCTCTCAGGAGCATTGACAGGCAGAGCATGCCTGCTGTTTTAATGAGGAGAGCAATGCTCCACTCCACCATACAAGCCATTTCCCCACCCAATTAAATACGATACAGCTATTAGAAAGAGAAGAAATAAGACTCACTCAATAAAGTAGACTTCCCCCTTTTCTGTATAAGCCATTTCCCAGTTATCAGGCAGTGGGCCCAAGTCATCATTCTCTTCAGGTTTAGTCTGCTTTGTTACATCCATATCTTCCTTTGCTTCTTCAGGCTGAGTATATCCTGGTGCAGGACAAGGTTGGGTGGAAGATGCCTCACCGCAGACACCTGTACTCTTCTCTTCATGTTCACTTGATTCTACAAGAGAGAAAAATTACAGGTTTTCGATACCCAAATTAAAGGTGGAGAATTTACCAGGTGCAAGTCTCCAAGGAATACTCTATGAACTGCAAGTATTGAAATAAAGAGAAAAATTCTGTTGGGTTTACACAAGGGTCCCTCTGATGATGCATTTGGAACATCCGTTGATGCTATGGAACACAATAAAAGAAAATAAAGCAATAAAACCAAACTGAAACAAGAAACTAATAAAGAGCTAAGAAACAAGCCAAAGAGTTCTGGCTTGTTCTGTCCTGGGGGTTCTTCTGGACCAGCAGTTAGCACTGAGCAGAAGGGAGCTTCATATTCAGCAACGCTAATGTCTTGTGTCTTAACTTTTCAAACTACACACGCATAAAGCAACTACCCTACTGTTTTACTACAGACAACAGATCCTTTTCAATTAAAAAAGTATATACACTAATTGCTTTACCTATATCCATATGTGAAAGAAATCAATATGACATCCATCAACTCATAGCAATATATTAACTATACAGAAAGTGGTTGTGATTTCATTATGGATATAATCTGTGGGAGACTTAGTTTACCAGAGCCAATGCCAAATACTTCCTATACCCAACATGGTTGTGTCTCACTGTGACCAAGTATATATTCAGGAAAGACTCTTCCTTCACTATCTCTTTTGCAGTACTTGATCTTTCACTTTTTATTGATTTTACCTTCCATAAAGTCAGAAATTAAAAAATGTGTTCAGCAGTATCTCTACCACTATCAGTTCCTGCAGAGCAGTCCACATACTTTTAGCTAAACAAGTGCAGTAAAACTTAGCGATACTTGTTAAAACATCTGCTGAACACAAACATAACATAAACCCACAAAGATACCTCAAAAAAAATCAGCTAAATAGGGACTAATTTTGCAATATTAGGAGTCTAAATATGCCTTATCCACAATACTGAACACTTACCTCCACAGTGAAGAGTCTACATGTTCATCTGCATGAATGAATATCACATAGCAGGGCTTCCATGCACACAACTTTTAATGACAGTGGAGAAAACGCAAACTTTTCTTGACTACTGCTAGCTGAAACAGAGGATGGTTGAGAGAACTTGTCCTACTAAAGAAAGAGATTCCTTAATCCTTAGGGGTGAATAAATTTGGTTGACTGGTCTACTAGGTATGTATGTGTTTGTAAGCTGTGTTTTATCATATGGTCTATCTATCATGGAAAAAAATGTGGCAGGAACCTGTTGCCTCAGTGGACATCAGAAGATCTTATCCTTGGATCCTTTTTTTTTTTTTTTTGCACTTAAATGAAGCCTGATCTCATTGAAAAAGTAGTCAGACCCCTACTTTTGGCCAAATGAAGTGCAACTAAAATAAATTCACAATTTTAATGTATTGACTGAATCTTCACTGACTATGATGGGATCCTAGTCTGATGGCGGAAATGATCCTACAGGTTAAGTTAGGTAAACCAAATTCAGTCCTACTTAGGCTCGCTGCTCAGTTGCTACATAGTTAAAATGAGGGGAGATGAATCTGAGACCTAGTGAGCATGGCTTTACGTTAGGTTATGTGAAGACTCATGACATAAGCTCACCAACAAATATAAATCATAGGCACACAGTGAATATCAAGGGAGAACTGAGAACAAACTGTGAACTTGTACACCAGTATTTAATCAAAATGGGACATATTTGGTGTAATACAGACGAGACTGAGACTACTATAGCTTGTTCATAAAGATAGGTAAGAAAGGAAGTATGTACGTATGATTTTGTATCATCAAAAGTGTACATACACTTGCTCTGAGTAATGCTGTATGGACTATATTGAAGTCTGTGAATAATTATAAAAAAAAGAAATGAGAAAATATGTTTTTAAAAGAAGTCAACAATGTAGTCTACAATAAAGTTCAAGAAGATGACAATTTCTTAAATGAGCTAACAGTGCATCCAAAGCATGGAACTATGCAGATACTTGTGTGAAACATGTAGGAGGTGGAAGACCACTTGGGTCAAATGCTCTAATTTGTGATGCTCAGGACACCAAGAAAGAAGAACAATAAAAAAATTAATAACAATGGTCTTAACCCCTCAGCTTTATTAAACTCACAGAATTAATAAATTCGATGTTATGCAAGTAATGGTAAGGGAAAGGGAGTTCAGGAGAACTGGTAAAGATTAAATAAATACTAAGAATGCAAGAACAAATTATTCTAAAGAAAAATAAAAATAGTAAGTATAATCAGAGATAATTTTGATTAAGCCATGACTTTTCAATGGTCTGCTACTTGAGACAGAATTGTACAAAAGAATCTGTAGCACAGATGTAGTGACATTGCTGTGTCGTGGGATTTTACAATATCTGTAATATGTGTTCTTCCTCAAGATGTTATTTTCAACAGGTCTGAAGAGGTCAGATCCTTGATTTTCAATAACTATATTAACAAATCCCAGACATCATGATGGCAGAAAAAAAGTGAAAATTAAGCCTTGAGGATTAGAAGAAATACTTTGAGTTTGTCTAAGACACAGATTCTTATCAAAATATAGCAGGGGAAAAAAGGAACCTGGTGCTTATTTAACAACGTAAAAATATAATTATTTTAAAGCCAATCTCATGAATTATTAATTACTGGATCATTATCTTTTAATAACTTACTTTGATAATGGAGAAGGCATCATGATGACTAAAACGCAAGCAATTAAGGTAGAATTGCCTAATGCCATTTAATAACTAAGTTTTACACAATGGACATCCTAGTCACGCTTATCTGGAACACAGCCTTGTGGTGTCATCTTATCTTTTGTTATATGTATCTATCATTCATATACTACAGGTAAGGCAGATATTCACCTTACTGGTTTTCTTTCTGCTAATATATATATTCATATGTAATGTTTGATATGATAAAAACCAGGAGTTCTGGTTAAAAACTAGCAGTGTCTTAAATGTACTAATTAAGTTTGAAATACTACAGTAACACACTGTGAGCACAAATACTTATCTTCAAACAATATATGATATAAAAAAATCTTCAAATTGTGCCATAATATGAGTCCAGAAGTATTTTTGTGATTAAAAGCAATCAGTTGACTTTATGTCAAGTGAAATAGCCTACTAGAGCTGCTGACACGCTACAAAACAGATTACATGGTCCAGTTTTCAAAAGCAGTTTAGCACAGTATCTTCAGTGTCCTTGGAAGTGACAGAACAGGCACCAGTAAAGCACCAGCAAGTTATTGCACATGTGGAATACAAAGAACTTTGAGAACAAGATAATGTGTATGTTAAAAGTACCTACTTATCATTAAATACTCTAAGTTCATCTCTGCACTAGTACTAAGTTCATCTCTAGTACTCCAACTCAAAATACCAGCAGTTAAAATATTACTGGTTGATATGTCATATTCTTTATACAGCTCTTAGACAATATGGTGAGCATTTTTTAAAAAATAACTGGTAGTTATGTCTTGATAGTCTCAGAATTTGAGCCTTCATCAATGCTGTTCCTTGCACTTTAAATTGTTTCTATTATTTACAGTCTAACTCTTGAAATTTGCCATCTAAATATGTAAGAGGACCTTGTCACTTTATTCCTTTATCTTAATTCTGTGAATTATTCATGCAGTAAAGTTTAAAATGTTATTCTTTCCTTCCAAAAGAACCAACTCAGATGACCTAAGCAATATCAGCAGGGAACAAATTAAAGGAAATATTATTAAATAGTTATTTATGGAGTGATTTTAGCAGCTCTCAACGAAAATATTGCAGCTCTTTATACCCTTATTATATCTAAATGACTAATTTGTTAAATTTTGCATAGGAAACAGTACATCCATTTTAAATGACTGTTGGATACAAGAGTAGTCTAATTCATGTTTGCTGAGCTATGTGCATCTATTTTCTTGAGAAAATACCACTCTGCAGTCTTGGAGCTGCTCCCTTTCCCACAGAGCTGTAGCCATATTTGGGTTTTGGTGCTTTGCATGGAGGCACTCTTCCCACTGACTACTAACACAGTAAGAACTAGGAGCTGATGTGGGGGAAGGAAAACAGGACACATGGAGACTGGGTGAGCATAGAGTATTCTGTAGGTCATAGGTTGCAACCTAGCTGCGATAAATGGAGTTTAGAGAACACACCTACAACAGAAATATCAATGGGTACCAACTACTGTATTTTTTAAAATCTCATGGCTGTTGGATGCCATGTGTGTAATTCTCATGCCCCTGGCTGTCTTTGCTATCTAATAATAGAATAAACTCAACATGTTCCTTGGGACTACTGCACCGTGCATGGTGATTGATGGCATTGGGACTCTACCCTTTTGCTTCATTATCAACCTAAGGCATGGAATGGTAATTCTGAAACTTTATGTCGTACCTTATCCCTCAATTAATTTGAGCCTGCCAGAACCTTCATTCTTTGGGTACAACTTATCATTGCTCAAGTAATGTCAGAATAATGCACATGCATAAGCATTCTTTCAATGTTAGAGTGGTTCTTCTGGAGTTTGGATGATAAACAATCAGTCAGAAGTGTGAAGCAAATGTGACATGACCAACACCGTGTCAAATCATGATGCTGGTTGTGAAGGAGACTGACAATTCTCTGCAGACATGAACAGCAACAGCAGTGAAAACTGAATGTCTGACGAACAGGTTGCAATTTGACCAAGATTCTTTTTATCGCTTTTGTCAAAGCATCGGTTTTGCAGAAATTGTTCATTTCAATGCAGTGTCCATCAAGAAAGGCTTTTTGGGTGCAAGATGTCTCATGCAAACCAGTGAATGGCAGAGACCCAGCCTAGAGCAGCCAGAAGTCCAGTAATGTGGGCAATTGCACTGGGTGTGAAAAACCCAATGCTAACTCTGGACTTGGCCATCTTAACAGCTAATCTATAGATTGTATCTCTCATATGCTGCTTGGCAAATAGTAGGATTCTTCATCTAAATTTAGCCATCTAGGCTCCTGTGTATCTATCTGTAGGCTGAGTTAAGCATTGTAGATTGTAGAGGTGATCCCCTAAAATGGGCTATCTAAACCAGCTATGGTCTCTTACTCTTTGGAATTGCCTCTTTCTCCTTACTTTATATAAAGAGAGCAGAAATAAGTAGTTCAAACAAAAAGTAAGGCATTTAGGCATATCATTTACTAAAGTTGGTTGAAATAAATCCCATCTCCCAATTAATACTATTTTGTCCTGAGAGAACTTGATCCAGGATGGACTGAGAGTGCTCCATTCTAAAATGGCCAAAAGCCCCACCCTGAATAATTGAGGATTCCCGTTGCATTCTGGGCTGAGGACTGGTGACAAAAATCAGAAAGAATAAACACACTGGGCAGCACAAATTGACAAGAAGACAATTATGGATCGTGGTTGAAGATCTCCAGTCTGTCCATATACAACTGTCTGAGGGAAATCTGATGGCCTATGAAGCAAGGTATGTGGAAAAGAATTAATGAAAAATTGATTCCTGCTAATAAAGCTCAACAGATGCACAGATTATCTCAACAGACACTGAAAAGTGGTCTGAAAAATCAGACCAAAAGCACAAAGATCCTTGCAACTACAAATGTCATTTATTGATCTGATAAAGATGGGTTTATTTTCTTCATATTCATCTTAGATCTGTTACAATTTCAGCCTAGCAGTCCTAGGTGTTACAGCAGTCCTTTGAGTTGCCAGACTGATACCTTTGGCAGTTAAAAAGCCATTAAGTTGCTGAGCATCTATAAAAAATGTGTCAGTGTTTCAGATGTCCCATGAGTCTTATGTTTAATAAAAGACTCCTGTTAGAAGTGAAGCATTTCAAATAGAATACAGTTTCTAAAAGAACTGGAAATAACAAATATCCCACCCTCCTTTCTTCTTTATAAAAACTAGATTGCTCCCTCCACCAAGAGTTTAAAAAAATAATAATTTAACATATTCTGGTTTTCCTGATTGTTCAAAGACACAAACTACAAATGCACACACATTTTAGGGGTAGCTAAGACTCCATCAGCACACAGAGAAAATGACTGCAGTAACAGGGTCCGTGGGAGCTACAGTGCCCAACAAAGGCAACACAGCATGTATGTACAGAGCTGCTTTGCTACAATCCCCAAAGTCCTCAATCAGTGTAACTAAACAACAAAACCCTGCTTATGAAACCATGAGAGCCAACACAGGCACTGCTTGTTCTGCTGGCCACACCTACAGGAATTACTTTGTGGGGGGCGAGGAGGGGGAGGAAGGGGGCTGTCTTATACCAGTGCTCATATATTTCATTTTGTAACATAGCACATGCTGTTTCCTGGGTGCTGCCTCGTCATCGTTCACATAGAATTTGCCTGGGAGAAGAAAATTGTAGGTGTACAATGCAAGGAGAAAAAGCAGGTAAACATTGCCTCGCGATCCGGTTCGAGCTGAAACATAAGGCCCTAGAAATTGCTCCTCAGCAATGGTCCGTTATGTGGCACATTTTGAACAACTGCAAAGAATGATCTTTCTAACGATTTCTACAATACATATCAGAGACCGAATCCTGCCTTTGCCTCTTTCGCTGTGAAAGTATCCTGGCAACAGAGCCAGTGCTGATGTTTTATGTAAGGATTTCTGGGCTTCACCCTTTTCTGCTTAGCTGTGTAGGAAAGGCACTAAGCATCAGAGCATCGTCAGCAGATGCAGTGTAGTGTGCAAGGGATGAACAAGGTCAGCATGTGATTGCAATGGCCAGGGAGTAATGCTGCAGCCCTTTGATGAGACAAGAGGGGAGAACGAGATCCACTCTCACCCCACCGCTCCTGCCACCCGCCTTGTACACAGGGATGGATTCTGCAACAGGATTTGCCCGTACATGTCATGTTAGGCAACAACTACAGAAAAGCGTATGGCACATACATCCTTCATGGGAAGATATTCAGTTCGCTATACTTTCTAATGCAGTAGGAGAAAAAAAAGTACATATAGAATCTGCAGTATGACAATCCTTTTTACAGTGCTTAGAAGATTAGGTAATGGATTTTTTGTTTCACATTAACCTATACATATAGAGAACTTGCAATATTCCATTTTATTTTCTCATTTATATGATTGCCACTACAGACTTCTACTGCTATAATTTGTTTCTGCATATTTCTAAGTTCACCAAAAAGGATTCAGAGTTATTTCTGAGAGACATATAAAAGTCTGAATTCTTTAATTTCCTACTTCAACTACATCACCAGCAAAATTTCTTAAATGGTATTTCGGGATGAAAATTATTAAGTACTGTTATATGATGACTTGCTGAAACATTGATTACCTGCTTGGGAAAAGGCTGGAGCGCTCTCACTTGGGATACTAGTCAGTATCTTGAGCCCCTTTCTTTGTGAAGAACTATGCTCCAAGAGGTAAAACAACAGCTTCTTTTTAGGACTAGACATCTAAAACCTCTATCAGCTTTATGCAGACTCTAGAACATTGCTGAAAAGGGTCCTTCCTGACAGTATTGCCAGCTAAGTTTCATCAGCACTGCCACAGATTCGTTTATACGATGACAACTTTACTCTTCCACAATATTGCTAAGATTTCATAACAATTTACAAAAGTTCACTTCATAAGGTAGCCAACTCTCTTGGGAGTATCATCATTTGAGAAGAAGGAGACCTGAAGCACAGAGACTAGATTCATTTGACCAAATTACAGTTCTCTAGACTCCCTCTATAGTCAATGGAGAGAAATAGGCACTTGTGATTGATTTCCCAACCTAGAAATCTAAAACAGGTCACATGAACTGTATTCAGAAAGTAGGTATTTTTCTCTTTGGTCTATAAAGAGGCTTCAAAGGGACTAGTTCAGAGACAGGCATCTTTGCAGTAGCTAAGTGAGATGACTCCCCAAAATGGAGGTTAAGTGATTTGTTTTAGGCTTCAGAGAAATTCTATTATTCAGGATTCCTGGCTTTCAGTCTTGCAAGAACATCCTTACCTGAACATGCATATTCTCACTGCAGAAGGAGGTAACTGAGGACTCTGTGAATAATAGAAACGCATTGCAAAGTAAGAAGGAAGAACAGACCTGGTGTTACTGTCACATCATTTCCATTGACCACAGGTCTTTCTTCCTCTTCTTCCTCTGGTGGTTCAATACCTGTCTTCTCCATATTGCTCACAGACTTATTCCTTTTACGTTTGCCTTCAGCCCCGGGACTGGCACCTGGGAGAATCTGATCTGTTACATTTAACAGCAGTGGAGCTGGTTCTGCTGGAGGCTTCGGAGTGCCGTAATAGTTGTCTGGAAAGAAAAGAAAAGGAGTAACACATAAATTTGGAGAAAAACATATGCCACTGCTGCTTCTTTTGCCTTAGATTAATGGGATTATGTGAGGTAGGATCAGGTTCATCAGCTAATATAAAGATTAGTTCAAAATGTTAAATATTCACCTTTCATGAAATGCTAATTAATGTTCTTGGTGTAACACTAGTGATCAAAGCATGCTCACAAGTATATACCATGTTGACACTTTCTGAAACTTCAACAGGGTAAGTTAATATTCCTCTTATCCAAATACCTGACAAATAGGCAACAGACCAGAGTTGTTTCCTGATTTCAAACTGTCAGCTAGGACAAATTAATTCTGTAACATTTATGCCACAATACAAGTTTTTGAAGGATCAAAAGGTCCATAAAAGTATTGGCTATTCACTATATTACGTCATTTTCACCCCCCCAAATTCTCTCATCTGCTTAGAAATTAAATAATAGTTGAATAATTCAGAGATTTGCAGTATTCAGATAGCTTGCGCTATCTCAGTTTTCCTATTTGTCCAATTTTTTGCTATTTGTGAGCTCCAGGTTTGTAACAGTTAATGCTATATACTTTCAAAGAAAGTTGAAACCTTATGCTTTCCGGCTTAAAATTATCTCAGAGTACTAAGGAATTCTGAGAAGACTAAAGGTGGCTGACAGATTACTCTCTATTTGTCTCTCATGAAATTTCTGGCAACTTCCTGTGGATCACCTACTTTTTTTCAGGAGGATTATTAGGTCAGATGGACCATGGTCTCATCTTATCTATTAATATCTGTATATTTGCATTTCTAGCACATCTGGTCTGAAAACTGGTTTCTTAATGACATCTCAAATTTGTCTTAAAAAATAAGGAAAAATAAAATATTAAAATAATTGAATAAAAGAATATAAAAAAAATAGCGAGTCCTCTCTAGAAGAAAACATAAAGACTACTATAAGACATAAAGATAAAAACATGCTATTTATGCAGAGTTATCTTTTTTCTTCTGCAAGTTGCATAGAAGGGTAGTGAACACAATGCCTTACAAGTAGATTTTCAGCAGTTAGTATGGGAAACTAAAAATATTGTCCAGCTCTGAGAAACGCCTCCAAAGCAAAAAGCACCTATGTAAGGATATTAAGTTGCTGAAGGAATTTGTAGAGTGTTTGACCATTTTTCACTTCTTATCACATGACTTAGGGCTTCTGCATGATGAAATAATACTAGCAACTGGCAAAAATTATTTTAACCACATGAGTGTGACACAGATAAAGAAATATCTTATATCTGCACAGTAAACCATCATAAGATGCATTTTGCAGGCAAAGTAAAAATTTTTTCTGGTACTAGTATTCCTGTGTGTTTCCAATGAACTACAATGTTCAGCCACATGACCACCTCAATAAAGGTAAGTAAGTAATTGAGCAGTCTTGCAACAACTGAATACTCTATGAATTTTTTGCAGTGGTTTAGCAAAATGATATTCATAACAGACATTTCTATAATTGTAATACACTAGAAAAATCTACTGTGTTAAACAGCCCTTGTACTCACTCTGGTTTAGGGGTGGCACAATGAAAAACTCGCTTAAGATTTTCTTTTGATTTTATGAGATGGCAGCAGGTTTAACACAGAGCCCCGAGGCAGGCCAGTAGGGCAATGGTCGTGCCTTTGGATGGCTGGCTGGGACCTGCTCTCCCACAGTCTGCAGGAGGTCTCTTGACTCCCAGGGTTAAAGCACGAGAGCAGGATTTACGGTCTAAGTGGGGAAAGGAAATCTACATTGATCCACTTGCAACACTGTATATCCAAAATATGTCAAAATCAGATCTGGTCACATGTCTGAAATACTACATATTTTGAAAAAAAGGCTTCCTCAATTTAAAAAATTCCTCATTGACCTAAGCCATTTAACCAGTCTGAAAGTTAATCAGTGCCACAGATGCCATAAACTTCACAAATCTTGTGAAGTATGCACTGATTTCCACTGATTTTGTAAATCCCAGCACACAAATCCCAGGGTTATAGGACCAGTGCAATACAAACTGTTAAACTAAAAGTGCAGTACTTTGGCTTTTTTTCCTTTGTTCTTAGTTTTGGCATTGTCACACAAAATTGGGTGCAGTAGTAATTAACAGTAATGCTAATATCCTGAATGGAAGATAAGGTGTTTTAAATGAAGGACATGCTCTTCTGTTTTTGGATACTAAACAATTCTTCATTTTGACTGACTCTACGTATTAGTGGGAGAAAGAGACAGAAGTCGTAAGAAAAAAAAAATCTATGAATATGACAGATATAAAAATATAAGAAACAAAAATGCACATTTGAGATTAGGAGCCAAAGAGGATTTCACTCTTCCAGTTTCAAACTGAAAATGCAGTATAATTTCCAACTCCTGTCCTCTAACATAATATGTTATATGCTTTATAATCCAGTAATAATTGATTTAAATGTGAGTTTTGCTTTATTAGTTGCTATCTATTTATCCTTTATTCAAATATATGCATAAACAGTACAAATAAAAATAAGAAACTGGTCTACAGCTATATAACATTGACATAATCAGTGCATCACAAAAATGATGAAAATAATTCATACAGTTCCAAAGGAAAAAATATATAGGATGAGAGACCCGACCACTTCAATGAAGAAGCAATGCTCCATTAAATAAAAATTAGAATCAATGTAAACTGCATCTTCTGTCAAAAAGAGCTTCTCAATGTCTTGAAATTCCTTGCCTGAACCTTAGAAATTAACATTAGAGCTAATGGGAGACTCTCATAAAGCCTCAGCAGTTGTCGTATCTAGCTATAACACAGAGACTAAATGCCGAAACACCTAACTTTTGTTGCGATGATGTTTGAAAATCTCTGATAACTGCTCTTTTTCATCTTGCCTGAGCAAAGGACAGGGCTGTTTCAAGGTGTCACTGTTGAAACACTAGTCATGAGGTACTGAAGTTCAGCTTCTTGTACGTACAAAAAGCACACCAAGTAAATAATTTCAATTGTGTTTAATTTTAAAAAAGGAATTAATATAAAAAAAAAGAAAGCTTACTAAAAGAAAACATAAATCCTGTGCTCACTGGCAGTCAAAAAAGCTAGCAGTTAGGAGCTTTAAAAAAAGGAATGGAGCACAAAACAGAAAACACCTTTATAGCACTATACAAACCCACAGAGTACTCTCCCTTTTGTGTACTGCCTGCTGTTCTGGTACTTAACTTTCAAAAATTACATGGGGGATCTAAAGAAGCGCAATTAAAGCTTGGAACTGCTTAAATTGATTTGGAGTTTTCAGCCTGGAAAGGGGACAACTGAAGGGGGATATGGCAGACATGTATAAAATCAGGACCCTGGGAAAGTGGATGCTTGGCTTCTCACTACATGAGAACAAGAGGATGCCCAATGAAATTAGCAGGTTTAAAACAAGCAAAAGAAGTGGTGTTTTTTTTCACACAGCAAAGAAGAGTAGTGGCATTCACTGTCAGATTCTGCCAGTATCATAAATATGGTCAAGAAGCAAGTATACAAAGTCATAGAAGAAAAAAACATGAAAGCCTATTAAATGTAAAGGTATATATTCTGAATCAAGAGTTCCATATAGTACAGATCGGTGGAGCACAGAATGTATCTCTGCATGTCTTCCCTGTTCTTACATTTTTTTGCCGTAACATCTACCAAGGGGCAGTAGTAGAGGCAGAGTACAGGGCTACAGTTTCCCTTGGTTTGACTTGGTGCAGCTGCTCTCTTACCCAGGTGCCTCCTTGTACTTAAAAAATGTGTGCAATACTCCTCTGCCACCCCAGCAGAAAGTCAAGAGGTCAGTTTAAGCCAGCAGAGCTTAAGCTAAGCTCTTTGCGTTGGACCTGACTAAACGCCTTTACACAGACAGGCAGTGCAGAATGAGTATTTAATTGCAGAAAAAACCACCACTGCTTAATCCATCTTGCTGCTGTGCCTGATTGTCTCAGTGCTCCCAGCCTGGTTCTGAGTGAAGTTGAACACTGAAGATGGTCTAACGTAACCTGTTTGACTTTGCTGCCGAAACGGCTTGGAAGCCATAGCACAGTTACAGTTACCAAGTATTCCTTGGCACCCCTAAGCTGCATGAAAAGGTCTACATGATTTTGCAAAGAGAGAGTCAGATAAAATTACTGGGGAGGTTAGCCTGGATGACAGACACCAGATCAGTAACTCAGAAAGTCAGAAGAAGCAGAAGAAGGAGAAACTGAGGAGGACAAAACAGCTTTTTCTTTTTTTTCTTAACCTGAGCTCACCTATGTCAGGAAGTAGTAAGACTTATTTTATCAATAATGTTTGATGATGAAGCAATAGATCCTAACTTGCTTCCTGAAAAAAGGTAAGTCCTTAGGGATGAAAAAAAGGCAAAGCATTTGGGTGGTAGTAAAGAAGCAGAAGAATCATCACGCTGAAACGCTAACAAGACTCAGATCTACTGACGGTCACTACACCGATGTGCTCAACACCCAGTGATCCCACTTACTGGACGCAGTTATAAATGTGTCTCCCATGGTGTGCTCCACTTTGCACTGCACTGTGGGGGCTGACCTACCTGCGCTTTCCTCTGCCTGGCCTTGCCGAGCACCTTCACCACCCACCAGCCCCCCAGCCCCTCTCCCCTTCTGCGAGGAAAGAGCCCCAAAAGCAGCACAGAGCAGACATCTCCAATTTCCACCCTTCTGCACACAGAAGGGAGAGGAAGGGCTTTTTGCCAGGTCTGCAACCCTGGCTGTAGAGGTGGAAGTACCCCCTTAGCTCCTGGCGCTGGCCAGCCTGTACTATCAGAGTTTGGAAGAAGGGGTTATTGCTGGGAGAGTCGTTGGCTCCTGAAGCTCCACTGATCTCATCTAACAAATGAAAAATTCTAGTTTAAAAATATAAGTATTGAGAAAAGTTAAAAGTGGTGCAGAGGAATTAGGAAATTGCAGTGAGAATGAACAATCAGACAGAAAACGAGAGGTATGTCAGAGCCAAAAGCTTTTAATATGAGTATTTCCAGCTATGGTGTGACTCAGATTCTGAGCCCAGAACAAGATACACATTCCTTTTCACACTTATTTTTAGAGTGGGATGAAACAATACCCAGCTACAAATACACCCCTGCTTCTGCTTATTCAGCAGCCTCATTTAGATTGATCTGTCTGTACTGTTTATACAAATTTGAATTGCTGAAGTATCAGTCAAAATTGTCTGAGTCAGCCACAACTCTAGGAAATGAAAGACAAACCTTATTTTTCAGTTATTAGAACAATAACTGCAAATGTTATGATGAATGTTAAATCTCTACATATTGCTTTTGTGGTCATTCACTGCTGATAATAAATTAAGGGGAAAGTACTCAGAAGTCTAATTGTTGTTTGGATATAAAAGTTACATTTGCTATTTTAACAGCTCAAACA
This sequence comes from Elanus axillaris, assembly GCA_026212715.1. Taxonomy (NCBI): domain Eukaryota; kingdom Metazoa; phylum Chordata; class Aves; order Accipitriformes; family Accipitridae; genus Elanus; species Elanus axillaris. The sequence continues at coordinate 12,905,722 of JANZLQ010000005.1, read as the reverse complement.
AATACGCACGGTAAAATAATGGACTGCAATCGTATACAGAGTTTTAGGTAGCAGACATTAGCTTAAATCTTAATTAAAATAATAATGTGAATAAATGTGAATATTTTATCATTTGAGTCAATGATTTTATTATTTTATTCAAAGATGCTGGCTGCATTTGTTTATGTATAGAGGCCTATCGCAGACTTCAAGAAGCATCTGTTTATAATCTATGTCTGTTTATAATCAATGTCCAGATGGAGACTGGTGACAAATGGTGTCCCTCAGGGGTCTGTACTGGGCCCAGCACTGTTTAATATCTTCATCAATGACATAGACAGTGGGATTGAGTGCACCCACAGCAACTTTGCTGATGAAACTAAGCTGAGTGGTATGCTTGACATCCTGAGGGACAGGATGCCATCCAGAGACCTGGACAGGCTTCAGAGGTGGGCCCATGGGAACCTCATGAGGCTTGACAAGGCCAAGTGCAAGGTCCTGCACATGGTTTGGGGCAACCCGCAATATCAATACAGGGTGGGGGATGAAGGGATTGAAAGTAGCCCTGCCAAGAAGGACTTGGGGGTACTGGTGGATGAAAAACAATGTGCACTCACAGCCCAGAAGACCAACCATATCCTGGGCTGCATCAGAAGAAGTGTGGCCAGCAGGTCAAGGGAGGCAATTCTGCTCCTCTACTCAGCTCTGGTGAGACCCCCCCTGCAGTACTGAATTCAGCTCTGGGGTCCTCAGCACAGGAAAGACATGGACCTGTCGGTGCAGGTCCAGAAGAGACCACAAAACCAGAGGGATGGAACACCTCTACTATGGAGAAAGGCTGAGAGAGTTGGGGCTGTTCAGCCCGGAGAAGAGAAGGCTCTGGGGTGACCTTATTGCAGCCTTTCAGTACTTAAAGGGGCTTATAAGAAAGACGGGAACAAACTTTTGAGCAGGGCCTGTTGTGATAGGACAAGAAGTAACAGTTTTAAACTGAAAGAGGGTAGATTCAGACTAGATATAAGGAAGACATTTTTTACAATGAGGGTGGTGAAACACTGGAACAGGTTGCCCAGAGAGGCTGTGGATGCCCCATCCCTGGAAACATTCAAGTTCAGGTTGGACGGGGCTCTGAGCAACCTGATATAGTTGAAGATGTCCCTGCTTATTGCAGGGGAGTTGGACTAGATGATCTTTAAAGGTGCCTTCCAACCCAAACCATTATATGATCCTATTCTGTAACAAAGGTGACTGAACATCATCTAAATGATATTAAAAACCTAACAAAATCCAGATTTTGGAAGGAACAATGAAAGGAGATCTAAAACCAGTATCTGCATCTGTAGTGGCCCACAGTCTGCAAGCCCTGGGACATCACACGCAAGTCTGCTGCAGTCTAGAGTCCACACATCGAGTATTCTTTGGATGCAAATTGAAGTGTAGGTTTCTGGCAACCTCCAGAAGACAGCAGGAAAGAAAGCTTGTGGTTTTGGTATTACTTAGGGCAGGCCCAACATACTGGCAGTATAACCAGCAGGGTAAGATCATACATTGTTTGTATTCTCTCAAACTTTGCATTAAGTTTTCATGGCCAACATAGCCCAGGTGAATGGGTTGCAGACATCTCTGAAGGATTTGGTATTATGTGCAAGGGATGTTGAAAACAGGAAGGATTCCTAAATGCAGGCTCCATGGACCTCCTAAACTCTGTGTAGAACTCTAGGAGCAAACCACATGGCATCACCATGCTCTCACTTCATTATGCTGTCAGATTCACACATCACTTTGCTGTGGAAGTATGCCCGAATAATTGGTGTCTTCTTATGAAATTATTTTATTCTAACTTTTCTGGTCACCTGCACATGTCATTTAGAGCATGCTTTTGTATGTCATGAAACATGTTCTGCAGTATGAATACACAAATATAGGATACTTTAAAACTGAAAAAGCCCTCACTCAAAATTCTTAAAACTCTTATAAAATTCCCAAAGATGAAAACAGTATACACAGACATTGTTAAAATATAATTAGTTATGTATTTTAACAAAATTCAAGACAATTACCACCTCCTAGCAAACTTCTTTTCACCCACTCACCCTCAGTGAGTAATTTATTTTGACGGGTGACTATACTAAATTAGGGCTTTTTTAAACATTAATGTAAGGTTGGGTGAGTAGATTTTGTTCTTGGGTTCATACATTTTCATGATGGTTTTGCAATGCTGCTTGATGCATCAAAGTTGCAGAACTCTTAGTGTCGTGCCAAAGTGGAATTCAAAAAATAAAGCCCTATAAAGCCTTTAGATTTTAGATTTACATTGGTATTATTTTTACACATGATCTTCTGTCATTAAGATGGCAAAGAATCCAGGAAAGGTTGTAGCTCAGATCTCTCAGGATTTAGAGAAAAAAAAAAAAGTAAGTAGATATAGATTTGTGATTATGTTTTTCAACAACAGCTCTGGACTGGTTTTGGCTGGATAAAGTTAATTTTCTTCATAGTAGCTAGTATGGGGCTACATATTGGATTTGTGCTGAAAACAGTGTTGGTAACACAGGGATGTTTTGGTCATTGCTGAGCAGAGCTTACCCAGAGCCAAGGGCTGTTCTGCTCCTCACCCCACCCCACAGCGAGGAGTCTGGGGGGGCA
>JANZLQ010000005.1:12881400-12903034 GCA_026212715.1 Elanus axillaris | reverse complement strand
GGTTTTTTTCACTTTTAGTCTTCTGATTCTCTCCCCCATCTCACCAGTTGGGGGGAGTGAGTGAGCCGGCTGGGTGGGGTTTAGTCGCTGGCTGAGGTTAAACCCTGACACATGGGTATGAGTACTTTTCACTTAGACTCTGATTTCACTGAGTACAAGGACAGGCCTTTGTGTAGTCTGGCATGAGTCGAAGCTCTGTAGATCAGAGTTGTGGCTGTGCGATGTTTTTGCTTCTTTTACTCTTCTGATTCTCTCCCCCATCCCCCCCCATCCCCCGCGGGGGGGGGGTGGTAAGTGAGCGGCTGGGTGGGGCTTAGTTACCGGCTGGGGTTAAACCACGACAAGCTCTTAACTTCTATTGTGTTCTCTGAAATATTTACAAGCAAAGTTATACTTTTACTAAGATCTTTGCTACTATTTTTAGTTTCTCTACTTTCAGCCAGAGACTGAAGATCCCAGAGAAGTTTTTGCCCTTCTTTTTCTAACTAAGCCTTTGAATCCAGATTGCTTAGTTCACTGAGCCTTACTGTTACATTAATGTCTGAATTAAAAATACAAATTAAAATTTATTTACTTTGGGAATGCTGTCAAAATGAGTTACACATGATATACAGAACTGATTCCATAGTTGTTGTATATAGGGATCCCCAGGGCTAGTTACTACAAAGTCTGGTTTTCACCCTTGCTGTTTTCTAGCTGCATTGGACTTTAGCTATGGCTAAAGCTACTCAGAAGGAATATTTTCCAGAGATCTCAGGGTTCTGCTAGAAGAGAGGGGTCAGACTTATTGCCTGTGCCTTCCCAACAAACACTTGAGCATTTTCTGGCAGGAGCTGTCCAGCTGTTTCCCAGAGCCTGGGAGATTTTTGATACCTTGTGTTGCCGCAGCTCTTCCCCAGGCAGATTTCTCATTTGGGTTGGTCTCTGCAGCTTCTGCTAACAGACATTAGGCAGATACGCTAACTTCTGTGTCAACTAATGATATTTTAATAACTGGCTTCAGGATTGTCTATTCATCTACATTAAAATTAAATCACTAATTATAGCTGTGGATTTTTGCCCAAGAGTGTTCTGGCCCCCAGTGAATGCAATAGCAGAGGAAGTTTCTAAATTCACAAATACAGGAATGGAGACAGATGGGCTGTCAAACCTTCCAACACGACAGGCCTGCTCTTCTCTTGCTATTGGACCCCAACTGCCCCCAATAAGAATCTCTCTTTTCTCAACAGACTGGAAAAGACTGTAAAAGTAAGGATATATGAGTTTGTTACAATTTGTTAATTGGCATTTTTGAGATAAATATCAGTAGAAAATCAGATTTTGTAACCTTAAGGTACTGATAGAGTATATCAGATCTGCATAGAAAATGACCTAAAACAATTCTGATTTTCAGAAATTTTGAAGACCCTCAAATTAAGGCATACAACAGTTAAATCTCATTTAAAAAAAGTATTTTCCTTGGAGATGACACTTCATGCTTTAGCGTATTTCAGAGAGTTCAGACTCCTACGTTTTCTACATCTCTGTTTCCACAGTTCCATTTAAATAGCTACTTTTTCTTTTAACTAAAGTATTTTTTTCTTTCTTTTTTAAGTACTAGAGTGGTTTTATCCTGCAAATATTCTGCATTCCTTAGATTTTGTAAATTAATCTTTTAGCTGTTTGCAGTAGCCCATCTACAAATTTAGGCACATATGCAAGACTAATCCCTAAAAATTCTGTGTAAGAGTACAAGAAGCAAGAATAATGAACAATTTCACCTTTACAGAATAAGATACTGCCTGAACTGTTTTCATCATCCCCTTAATTCCTACTAAGACCAAACCATGTGAACAGATACAATCCTCTTGAGCAGTTGGGAAATAACTGTTCTCCCATCAGACCTGGGGATCCCATGGGTTGAAGGTGTAAATACATTTCAGATAAAGTAACTATAAAACATCCTGCATTAAGCCCAGGCAGAGGTGGCCATGGAGAGGGAACAGGCTTGCTTTAAGATTCCTCAAAGATTAAGGTCCTGACCTTATTTCTCCCAAATATTCTTTAAGTTTGTATTTCTCTCTGAGAAGCAGAACAAATCAATTTTAGATAATGGCCCAGAAGAAAGATGACTGCTTATCAGAGCCAGCAGTATGCTGCATGCACTGCACTTCATCACAGGGCTCCCAACCACCAGCAAATATGAAGTAACCTTGAACTTCCATGTTTTGATGTTATACTGATCACAGCATACCAAGAGTGAAAAATCTAGATAAAGCTCTTTAAAAGGATACTCGTACTCATTGGTGGAAAATTGGGGACAAAAGAACAGGAATTAATAATTAATACAAAAGGGCATTTGGACTTCACAAGCAAGAATCACAGAGATATGAATGGAGGATATTGGAAGAAGACTGTGCAACAACACAGCTTGATAAATCCATTAGTAACTATTTTATAGTATTTTGCCCATTTAAAGCAATTCTGTCATCTGACCTCATCTTCTGAAAAGCAATGGTACAGTTAATCTGAAACCTCTACTCTCCCATAAAAGAGACATGGTTCAATTCTTAAACAGTACACTGCTGCAGTTAAACAGAGATACGGAGATACTTTGTCCCACAGCACATATATCTCGTGTTGTGAGACCACATATATCTGCCTGTTGTTGTCTGGATTCACCCCTTGAGTAGTCACTTGTCATTGTGTCTGATCCCTAAATGGTAAGAGGGTAGGTTTTTAACTCCTGTCACTTTTGCTGCTTAAAAGCTAGGTGTCTAGTTTAAAGTAACCAGCTGTCTCTACCCACCTGCCCTGGGAAGTGAGTGATCTTAGGTGGGATGAATTGATGTCTGGAAGTGTACATGGTTTTAGTTGCTGACCTTACAAAAAGGTCCATTCACCTTTTAGATGGCTAATGATAGATTACATGACTTGGAACTTTAATAACCAAGGTCCCAACACACTGAATAATGATGTTGCTTTCTGCCATCATTTAAAGATTCAGGCTTAACAAACTATGAGATTGCCTATGTCCCTTGAATTCTGATGTTGTTAAACCATGACAATAAATTATTACTAAGGTTCTTGTAGAAGTCCTTTGCCATATTAGAGAACAGCCTGCAGCAGAGTCCCTCACTTTTGACAGTCGTGCCTGCGTGGTTTTACACCCTTACAAATGACCTGGAAAGGAAATACAAGAAAAGTCTAAGAGTATTCCTAGGCAAAATTTTATCTAGTTTAGTCTGAGCCACAGAAGTGGATGTTTCTGAAGCATCAGATGAACTAAAAAAAAGAAAAAAAAGAAAGTGCATGGGAAGGCATCATTTTAGCTGCAATTTATTATTGATAAATGCAAATCAGGGAACCATCAGGTTGTAAAATGACTATCCATTCTAGAGAGGTACTGGCATTACTGCAGACAGCTAGCTGTACAGTAGCAGCTTACTTCTGCCAAATAATAAGCAAAGCTGGAACTGTAAACTGGAAGGCAGTTTGTGGAAGGAATAGAATGCTGTGTGATGCAAATGCTCAATAATGTATTTAAGAACTTTATTGCATACAGTGTTGGCACAGACTTTATTATGGAAAAACATAGAGAAATAAAAAATATTCTGAGAAAAGCAAAGAAAATTATAAACTTCTTATAATAAAAATCAAATATATTTTGATTGTACAAATCAAAAGTATTTATGTAATAAGGTGGTAAAAAGGAAGGAATATGATAAAAGTAAATAAAAATAATAATAAAAAATAATAAAAATAATATTAAAATAATAAAAAGTAAATAAATACAAAATTTACACAAAATTAAAGATGAGAAATTGAAGGTCAGTGAGATGAAGTGCCCACATTCAAAATGAATTAAATTAGAACTTCTGAAGTTTTTCAGATCAAGTTTTGAGTTAAAAATGGGAATGAGTTTCAAGAACATACAGCTATTATACCAGAAATTTTTGAGAGGCTACCTGCATGTTAAATCAAACCATAGATGCTACAGGTCTATCTGAAAATGCTATGTGCAGGGGAAAAGGAACCAGGTGACATTCATTCCAAAATATATATTGTAGAGGTCTTATAGTCCTGAGAATTGCCTGATGTGTCTTTTGCCTGAGACATGATGCTGAATTAATGCCCCCACCCTTGGTTTAATCAGTACTGTGTTTCCCTCTTTTCACAGGAATTTAGGCTTCTTTTAAAAGCTGCATTTATAGACACGTTCTACAATTTCACAGTGGCATTTTCTCTGGGTTGTAGTTGAAACCTGTCATCTCCAACTTCCTTGACAAGCTCAGGAAGGCACTCTAGACTGTTAATTTCATCTGACATTTTCTTCAAACTTGTTTTTTGAGGAAAAAAGAGATCCCTGTAGTCAATCAGGTTTTGTATTCATTTATTCAAGCTGCTACCAGAGAAAGTTATCTTGCCAACTGAAGAGGTATATAGGGAATCCTTGCCTTATGTGCCTAAAAAGGCATCTGCTGATTGTCCTGGATAGTCATCTTGCAAATCAGATGTTCCCTATTGGTTCTTCCCTTAAGGAGTTGTCAGAACAATTAAAAATACTTCTCAGAGACTCACAGTAATTCCAGGTAAAGAAAATAAACAAAGAAACTTCCCCCCAAAACCCAAAGAAAAAACTATATAAATTCTGTTTTCATCAACAGAATATTATAATTTTGTCACATTAATGTAAATGATCAGGGGTTTTTAAGGTTATTTGGTATTATAAATCCTAAATACTAAGCAATAACTAAACACTTAATGAAGACTCTGTGTTCCCATATACCCTTAAAGCCAGTATGATATCTCTTTCTAACTTACTGTTTTTTTTACTCAATTTGTTGTCTACCATCTTGATCCCAATATCACAGAAATATAGAGCTCTGCTTTTCTCACAGGAGTATTAATCCATAACTTCACTACCAATGAGGAGTTGTGCTATAACAAGGAATTTTAGATCCTCCAGAGCTCAGTTACTACATAAAGGTGCATGATGAGTCAATCTCCAGTCCTAAAAGCCTGTCCTGAAAAACCACCACCTACCTGTGTTGTAACAAAACTTTCAGCCAGGAGGAAGAAAAAGGTTTAAAAACTAATTATTTTTGAGTCATTCAGAAAAATTTAGATTAGAAAAAACCTAATAGATATTGGGGAATTATGTAATTGTCATTTCCTGGGGTGATTTTATCACGTTAGTAGAAGAACAGAGTAGGCAAAGAGATGGTTCTGGGGTCTCTAATGAACAAAATTGGCCACACTTGATGATTCTTCTTGCTCCTAAACTACATAACCAGGCCACATCTGGCTTGCTCTTCTTCAGGCCCCACAAATTCTAAGCTTCACAGTGTCATTCTTCCAAAAGAAGGAATGGAGGGTCACATTCATGCAGTAGCTAGAGCACTCTCTGGGAGTGCAAGGAGGGGCATTAAGTAAAGCCTGACGTTCCACTGCCTCTTTGCTTCACCCACAAGGCTACCAAGAAAGTGGTCATGAGGCTGTCAAGAAAGTGTCATCACCATGATGAAAGCCTGGGCATTTTGCCATGCATACAACTCATAATATGCATTCTCTGAGCATGGGTAGGACTGCTGTGGAAGTGTGTAGGATGTAGGTGCCTCCCACTCATTTCTTGACTATGACAGAATTTAGGCACAAATAGACACTTTAGTCCCAAGGCCATGGAGGTCTCTGCTTGCATGGAACTGGAGAAATGCAGCAGCTGTCAGTGCTGACTCAATTAAGTGTTATTGGAGCTGATGGTCCCAATTTTGCCTTTAATTTACACTGGAAAGACACAACACAAATGGAATTTACACCAGTGAGAGCTGTAGATCCAGCTGATCAACAGCAGAAGGATTGGTTGTTAAAAGACGAAGAGAGTTTTCACTTTGTCTCTCTAAGATGACATCTAATAATAGCCTGAAGGCATTTAATAAATAAATAAATAATATAATAAATAAATATAGAAATAGAAATATTAAGTAATTATAAATATATATAATGTATATAATAAATATATAAATATAATTATATAAATATAATAAATAAATAAAAAAGCAGTGGTAGAGTAAATTAATTGTTATTGACCACATTAACTATTTAAATAATTTCAACTAAAAAAAATAAAATAGCAACAGCTGAAAAATCTAGGCTTTTTTTTGTTCTCTGTCAAGGGCAGCCAAATCTTTTTGATGTGTGGTCTGCACAGTCATTACAGATTGAAGCCAACATGCACAACTGTCCAAGTGGTTCTTATCTCTCTCTTTCTCATTGACACACTGTGTTGCCCCAGGCTACTTTTTGTTGGCTGTCCTTGTTTTGCCTGCCTGCTTCATTTCTGATCCTAAAATCCTGTTCTGGGGTAAAAGACTTTTCTACTTTGTCATGGATACCTCTTAACTCCGCCCTGTGAGCCAGTGGAAGCAACGAAAAGAATTAAATGCACAATCATCTGCTTCCATGTGACTTTATTTTCTGAACGCTGCACCTGATAAAAATTCCCTGGTAATGCTCTGGCCAGGTCCTAAGGAAAAGGTAGAGGGTTAGCCTCTAGTCAACAATGCTCTATGAAAAAAAAAAAAAAATCAGTTATGGTATATGTAAATTCTTTATGTAAAATATGCATCTGTGAATGAAGGAATCTTCCAATCTGTAATAATACTGTGCTTTAAAGACTGGTACAATTATACATGTTCCTCCTGTGAAACAAAGAAGTCATAATCTCAAATTCTAATTGTATAAAACAGCACAATGTTTTAATTATAGCAAACCTTTACAGAAGACCTATATTTTCCAGGACCTTTATTCCATCATGAAACTACCGTCTTACAGCCACAGATATAAAAGATCTGATTCTCTGTTTGCATAAGCATAAATCAAATACCTCCAGTGAAGTTAATAGATTTACTGTGTCATGAAGGAAATGCAAAGTTCAAGCATTTTAAAAGTGCAATTCTGTGAAACAAAGGTGGGTCTTTTGGTGATCCTTGAGTGATTACTTATGACAGGATTCACCATATTTACTCTTGTAAATGGCAAATAATTTCTCTTTAATTTTCATTCTGGAAAGAAAATGGTTGGGAAGAGTCACAAAGTAATAACAGCCTTGAATACTTATGCAACACTTCACATTTCAAACTGCTTCAGAAATATAAACCAATTAAGCTGTCATTATGATTTATGCTAAGGGAGACAAGAAATATATAAACAAAGTCAAACAGAGATGCAGGGCTCCAAACTACAGTTCTGTGAATTACAAATCAAAGAAACAGCTGAGGGATGTAGAGCACAGGGGACTGGACTGCTCCTGGAAACTGGAAGATAAAACCATGGAGCAGACTGAGTAACAGTTAATACATTATTACCTAGTTACTGGTGAATGGTCACTTCTTTCCATACACAACACAGAACACTTAACTACACGACTTGGCTAAATAAGCATTATCAGCTGTGCTGTTCAACACTGCAAACATCTATCGTTCATTAGCTCATTAATGACTTTCTTGAGATATCAGATTTACAATGCAATCACCCCTAGTAGATCTGTCTAAATTGATAACCAAAGGACAATTAAAATCAGCACCCACACCAGAAAATTAGGTGATTTAAGGAGGAATATCTATGCTACTGGTTCCTTTTAAAAGTACATTGTTAACATTAGAAGCATAAATGTTAATTAGAGTAATGACTTCATTCAGCAATTTTTTTTTCTACGAGGCCATTTGGATCAGAATCCAGCTCCTCTGTTTGAAAGGGCAAGTTCTTTCTAATTAGGACAGCTACTTCATTGGCACTAGTAATAACTGAGAGAAGAGATAAAGGTCTCACCCACCAGGATTTTTCCTTGGGTTTTTTTCTGTGTAGCATTCAGTATTTCAGAAAAAAACAGTTGTATTCAGAAAAAGAAAAAAAAAAAGTCCTCATTCTTTTAATGTTAATGTACATCTTTTAGAAACATTTATTTGCAGCCCAGATATTCTCATATGTTGATTTCTGAGATAAATTCTCCTCCCTGCATGCTTGAGTGGGCAGAGCAGTAGCTTTAGGTCATTGCTATTCCACTGGATCATCCCCCTAAGGCAGGGGTCTGTGCCAGAGTGAGACTAGTTAAGAAAAAGCTTCAAAGACTATTTAATTTCAAGCCTTCTCTGCTTTTGTGCATCTCTCACCCTTCAATCACGCTCTGACCCTGTCAACACACAAGCATGCAACTGGGAGAGGACGGGCTGCTCTTAGCAACGGTAATGCCCAATGCCTTGCCTAGTGCTGACCTGAGCTTCAAAGCAAAGGGGTTCTGATTTGAACCTGGAGAAATCAGAACAGGAACATACAGAAGTAGAAGAAAAAAAAGTGTGGGCTGGGGAGAAAAAGCAAGGAACATACAGGTGCTCTGGAAAGGTCTGGAACCTTTTTCCTCATGATTCTTGCCTAGACTGGAAAAGCCTTACGAACATTCAAAAGGCCACTGCCACTTTTTTCTCTTAAAAGCTGAGATACTTTATTACAGAGGAGGTTGGATTCCTACAAATTGAACTCCTAGCAATATTTCTTAACTCTGTCCTTTTAACTGCTGGGCATCTGTATGCACTGGGCATATGCAGTTACAGCTATTGGTGTCAAAGGATGGTCTTGAGTCATCACTAAGATAAAGGTGTCAGACAAGCAGTGGTGGGACAAGAAAGGATGTATCCACCAAGGCATAACAGGAGTTGCCTATAAGGGTACTGTTTCTAATTCATACCTGTGATTCTGGGGCAAAGAAGACCCTACATTTCATGACAGAGGACAGTGATGAGGCTGCAGTTACACAGTTACTTCACATGCCAGAGCAGCAGAGCGCAAAGGCTGATCTTACTACTTTCAGAGGCTCTGAAGTATGATGTTGCTGGAGGTTCTGACACCATGGGTCACACTCCTGTCCCTGAAAGAGTGAAGGATAAGAAGGACTAGATATGACTGGGACTAGACGTGGGAGTCAGTCTTCAGCTAGTTGATAGGTACAATTTCCTTCTGGACTTCAGTGCTGGTCTGTGAGCTTGTGGGCAAATTATGTGTGCAAAAGCATGATGTATAGTCCTATACAGAAAGTCAGAACTACCAGACAAGATAAAAATACTCTAAGGAACAACCTCTAACTTCCTTTTAGTATCAGAAAGGATGGCAAGTTATGCAGCCAGATGTGTGCACATGTATATACATATGCTTACACAAACACATATGGTAGTAAGGTCATGCTCAAGCAAGATTTCTCATGCACTGATATGACAGACAGTTTTGGAAGTGCTTCTTAGCTTGTCACTAACTTGGTCACTATGAGCTGCCAGTGGGAATATGCAGAGACCCTTAAAGAACAACTGTTTTGGGCAATACCAGCAATCCCTTCCTAAGGTGAAACACAGCAAGGAACTCTCTTACTCTGACATAGATCCAGAACAGCATTGCTGAAATCAACGTCTTTAATGCTATAAATGACAAAAAAGCTGACTTCCTTATTTCTAAAACCAGTATATTCATTATTCACAATTATGGCCAGTTAACACTTGGTCTTACTTGTCTTACTAAACACAATTATGGCAGGCCAAAAATTAATCATTTATTATGAAGTGTGCCAAATTCTGCACTGTTCCAAAGAGCTTTGATGGTATTGTGGTCACTTGTTACAGCTGAACTTGACCCAGTATGTCTAAACAGCAAAGTTTACAGAATTACAGATTTGCCAGACTGAAGATACTACATGCATCAGTGTAAAGACAAGGTGATGAAGACATTGGCCCTGCTAGGGCACTACATATATTCTAACCAAAATTTATAGTAAATCAAAGGAAAATGTAGTTACTACTGTAAAATAAGTCAACAGTGTAAGCCCTGCTATTAATGGTTCACAGTGTCAGAAGATCAAAGGTGACATAGGCATGGAGAGTGCACAAGAATGAGATCCTCAGACAGAAGGCAAGATCAGATGATTACTGAGCAGGCTACAAGGAAAAACTTACAGAGCTACTGTCAGTTCTGATTTTCAAGCTGGATGTCCCACATTAAAACTGTAATTCAGAACAATTCTAAAAGTTGCTGCTGTGTCCCATTAGTTAAAGTTATGCTGTGTTAGCATATACTTCATCCATTCCTCCCTACTACAAAGTTTTTGTGGCTTTTTTTTCAGAAATGCTGAATATCTATGCACATTTTCTGTCCAGAAGAACTAAATTTACTGCTTTTACAGATGTCACTGCCACTACATTCACTAACCTTGCTGAGCAAGACCTATTTTTGTGTAAAGTTCCCAAAATAGCTTTTGGACTGCAGCAGCACTGCAAGTTTGCCACAAAATCCAAGGCTAGCAGAAGTTGTACCTGGCCCCCATTCCTCATCATCACCCTGTTACTGGACCATCATCATCCTGATAGTTCACATGAGTGCTCCTAGCTGATTTTGTCTGAAGCAGACCAGAGGGCTGTCAAGTACAAACTGCTCTGCTGGCAGATAAATGATAAATGGGAACTACGGGAAAGCGAGGGGTGGGAGAAAGAGACTGAACAGCCAAGGTGGCCAGTTCTCCGCCAGGGCAGCTCGTGCTAGGGAAGGATGTCTGTCAGTGCCCCAACTGAGTGAAATCCAGCTGTCATACAGGCGTAATTAGTTCAATGCAAACACTGCACAATAAAGGATGTAAATGCCTTTTAACCCATTAGTTCTTTCTTGGCTCTAGCATTACCTTAACATCTAACTCTTTTGTGTTCTCTCTCTAAACCTCTGTGAGTTTCTTGCAAGCCTCGATTAAATACAGGCATTTCGTGTTAGTAGACAAAAAAGCTTTCTAAATGCAGAACTAAATGTCCTTCAGATGACTGTAAAACAAAGAATGTTGTACACTGGGTGCATCAAAGAAATTACTAACTGGAAATCCAGAAACCTGAATGGTAGTAAGTGTATGTAAAGTTGTATTGGATAGATGTGAAGGCAAAAAAATCAAGACTGCTTGATTCTGTCGGTACCTCCTGTAACTTGGAATGAGGTTTGGGACAGGTAACTTGACTGCTTATATGTCAGTCTGTGTTCACTAAACAGAAAGACTATTTATGGGAGAGAAAGCTTTAAAGCAGAATTAACTGGTGAAACAGTGGTTACAGACCCTTGGACAAAATCCATTCAGAGATTTTATTTGAAGAAAGTGAAGTATGGATTGCCATGAATACGGATGTTTTTGTCACCCAGGTGACGTGTTTTATAAATTGTCATGCTGATTAATGACTTGACAGTATGTTTTTAGGAAAAATGAAGATATCCGATTCCTTTTAGAAATACTTTTCCTTGTATTTGCATTTTTGCTTAAGAACTTTCTTCATGGAAGCTTTGGAGCTAAATGTAACGTATCTGTTACCAATGTAGCCATCACTTATCAACTGAATAGCAGGCTAAACACACTAATAGCCAAATGTTATTTTCCTTTTTCTTACCTCTCCAGACAAAACATTTCATTAGATGAAACTGAAAAGTTAACATGCAGAACTATTGTCTATGAGGAAAGCTAGAAGGTATTTGTCATTCAGCTGATTACATTTTAAGTAAAAATTGTTGAACTGACATTTTTTTTGAAGGAACAGAAAAATAGTCAAACACTAATTGTTTTAGCAAATCTGTTGCTAAGATTTCACGTGCTTGCATCCTGATATTTTGTTTTTCTAACTTGGATTACAGCTTCTTAGCAAATGTATTATAAAAGAAGACATTTGAGAGTAAGAAACATATTTTTAAAGAACCGTTTTGCCTATGCATGCTTTGTAACTTAGAGTTGTTTCCTATACACACTGTGAATCTCTATTTTTAAAAACACTGGTACTTACATAAGCTGACTGACAATAAAGCAATTTCCTGGCTAATGAAGCTCTCTGCAGAGTGGAATGGGGCAGGAAGAACGGGAGGAAGACCAGAGGGAGCTTTCCACCGGATGAAGAGGTCAATGCATTGCACAGCTACAGTCTATCAGACAACCCTGGCACTGCTACTGCGTTGGGAAGGTGCTGCGCTGACAATGCCAAATACCTCCGGCATTATAAAAGCAGAGAGCGCTCCAGTGTTCTTTGGGATGTACTATGCAGATTTTAAATGGACATTTTACATTTATAGACTAAACAGACGGTGTGTCCTTCTGGGAGAGCCCTATTATGCAGTTGCTAAGCAGCCAAAATCTCGCGTGCACATGGGCCATGTGCAAGACCAGAGCAGGGCGCCTGCATTAGACCCAGGTGTAAAAGCACCTGCGCACGCTCCTGGCACACAGCAGTGCCCCAAAAGCTGGCTGAGGCACAGTGGGACATGCATGCACCCCACACAGTGCCTTCTGGCAATGCCCCTTATCTAAACTAGCCCCTAACCATACTCAGGATAGCTCCTCACATGCCAAACTGCCTGCCCCATAGTGTCACACCGGTGGCAGTACCCTGGGAATGCCAAAACTATTAGATAGCCCCATCTGCTGTGAATGCGGAGGATGCCAGAAATAGATTCACTTGTGATGCTACGCAACAGCACTGCACGAGGCAAGTCACAACTTCTGACCTGCACTTGGAGAGAACTCCTGCCACAGGAGGACTCCAGCTCTGACCTCATCCCGGCTGCTGGCATTTGTCACTGTTGGGGATGTACCAACACAATGAACTGTACCCTGTAGCACGGTTCTGCAGGAACTAGTGTGATGCAAAACAAGCTGCTTCTTTTCTTCCCTATAGGAATCTTATTAATTGGTAAGAGGGGACCACATCCAGGTTCTCAGACTGTAAAATAGCCTCGTACCTTTGTGGACACATCCTTCTGTGAAATTCCTGAATTAACTGCCATTTGAATTGTTGCCTGCCTTTTAAGAAAAAAATTCAAATCTTAGTTTTAAAATGTTAATACATGGTAACCCAGGGTATCTCATTAATTGCCTCCATTGCTAAAACCATGTGCTTTATGTCTAATCTGAACAGGTTCAAGTTACAGCCAGGGGATCGTGTTGTACTTTGTCTGCGAGACTGAAGAGCTATCTATTATCCAGTATCTGTTTCTACAAACACCGCACTACTTGCAAAGTGTGACAAAGTCACCCCTTCAGCTTTATTTTGCTCAGCCAGACAAATTCAGGTCTGAGTATCCCACATAAATCATGTTTTCCAATCCTTTAATATTTCTCATGAACTCTTCTCCAACTTGTCATCTTCCTGCCTGATCTGCATCCACTGCAACGGGACAGAGACAGACAGGAGAGCTTCAGGCAGCTTCATACACAAAGGTGATGGAACCTCCCAGGTCCTACTGGTCTAGTCCTTCCCTCTGCAGTCATATTATCTCTTTGTCCTAACACCAGAGCAGGAGGTCACACTCAGTTAATGTGGTTTGCTCTCTCTTACACCTTTTAAATGCCACCAATTATGAGAAATAAATCATGACCTGTATAAATGTGCCCCAGACTAGTTGTTCCTTCATTAAAAACCTTTATGTTTACAAGCTATTATCATTTACTCTAGATCCTCTAATGCAGGTGTCTCTGAATCAGTCATCTGTCATTTAGCACCCACCACTCCACTCAATAAAACATCTGTTTGCAGATGTTTGGATTTTGGTTTCTAAGACTGTGTAGTGTATGGTTCAGTTAAACACATGTTAAAATCACTGTGAAAGCACTGAGCCTTTGCCTATGAGAAAAAAAAAAATTATAGTGTTTTATACCTACTGATGCATAAGAAAGATGTCTGTGGGGCTGTGTTGCACAGAAGGAGCTGTGAGAATAAAATGAATTAAGCTTAACAGTGACAAGCTAACACAGACAGACAAACACTTTTTTGAAATACTTTTCTTCCTAGTAAGTCGTTATCACTGAGATACCTTCAGAGGGTTGGATGTACAAAAGTTTACATAGCAGGAAGACCTGTGTCAAAACCTTAAAAACCAAAGAAATATATATATATATATATTTATAATATATAAATATAATAAATATATAAATACAATATAATATATATATATAAAAGTATGGATCCCATCCAGTTATTGACAGCAACTGCATGACAAACTACTGGAGCAAAAATTATACATGAGAAGATATTAGCAACTTCTACAGTTTTGTAACTGAACGATAAATGATATACAATACATTGAATGCACCACAGACCACTGAAACACTGTAACCTTGACCAAGCAAGGAGAGTCAAATTTCAGCTAATCTGACTTTTAACTGATGTAAATATAATTCTTTACACTCACTTTAATAATGTCTTTTCAAGTGTTCAAGCAGGAGGTATATTCTTATCAAAGCTTTTATTAACATTCCACATTAAAGAAACTCCCCAGACATTATGGCTCCCAGTTAGGCTACCAAAATAATGAGCTGTTTATCATCTCTGAGTTATTTAAATAAATATTATAATAAATAATTTTAAAATTGTAAAAATTTGTATATGTAATGTACAAATGTAAAAATGTATATAATAAATTATATCCAACCAGATTTCACTCATCTAGTTGTACACCCATCCATGCCATAACTTACTTGGACATTTGGTTATAGCTACGGTATGTGCTGTAGTGGAAGAAGGATTGGAATCAGACTTTTAATCCTCCTGACTTGCTTCAAGCTACACTTATGTACAGTTTGTACCTGTTTAATGTGACTTATTAATGAAGACACCTTCAGAGATTATGCTGAGGACACGCTGTGTCAATGATGTATGAATAAATGTTGCTGAAAAACTAGTTTTCACAAAATGACTGGAAAAGCCTTAGCATGTAAATTTTTCTCAGACTGTAACCTGATTCTGATACTTGATAATGAAAAGCTGACTTCTATTTCTCAAGTTTATTTTGAGTGGGCAATGGAAAGAAGAAATGTAAGGAGATAAAACCAATGTGAAGACAGCAAGCTTTGATGTTAGGAACCTAGTTGGTTTTATTTAGGAATAATTGCAATCCCCACTCACTCTAAAAAAGTTTTATGCTTTTTAGTGTTTCAAAGGATCACTCAAAACTTATTATTTATTTAGTACCATTCATCTTCCAGGTGCTTTAATGACTAGAACATCACAAATGAGAGACAGAAAAACCCTACAGTATTATGTAGTTCAGACCCTACCAAAATAGTTTTTTTTCTTGCACTGCAATTATAGTGTTTTCCTGAGTCTATTTTAAATACAATTAAGGTACAAAATCAATCTGAATTCATCCTTCTTTGTATTTAATCCCCTCAAGAGAAAGAAAAGTATATAGTTAAGATAAATTCTGTTAAGAAAGAAGAAATCAGAATCAACAACTATCATAATTTGAAAAAAAGCACTTTACACATTATTTATCCAGCCACTGGCTGAATACTCTCATTCCTTATAGTGAGAGGTGGGGGTATGTTGCAGCTTGCAAGTATTGCACTGGAAGTGATCAAACTATTCAGGTTGCTTTGCTGCAGTTGTTCTTTGCTGTCAAGGTTATATCCCCTTAAAGAATGAAGAAAAAAATATTACTTTTAGAATGATTTTACTAATGCTGCTTCAACTTCCTTTCATGTATAGTTTAATTCTCAGGAAGATCTGATCAAAATGAGAATGGCAAATGAGCTTTAAATGACATAAGGCAATCCAGTGGTGAAATCTCTCGTGTTATTTAGACTTCATAGCTTTAGACTGGGTTTGCATTTGTTCTGGTTTTCATTCCTAAATTCATTGGGTTTGCTCTTCACAAAATACATACAAAGGTTTTCTTGAAATGTGGTTTATAGAGGGCTTTAAAGGACAGAATCATTGAAGACTGATTAGATTAAGTCACCCTTCCACACATGCGTGGGTACAAGTAAGGTTGTACAGATAGCTGTGAGCAGACAAGGACAGTTCTGGAGAGAGCGAAATATTCCTTGTCATTCCAGCCAGATTTTCTCCATTCTGCTTAAATGGTGATGCACCACAATGATGCATGTACAGAAAAATGAGATTATCTAAGATGTGTCTGGAGACATCCACAAGTCTCTCATATCTGTCATGTTTAACATTCTCTTCAAAATTCTAGTCAGATTTATAAAATAAAAAACCCCTCACAGGTCATTCAGGCTGCTTTTGTTATACAAGAGAAGCATCTTGTATAACACTTTTTCTATTTAAAATGGAAGTTTAGGATTTCATTAATTCTGTTTTTCATCCCTGATACCTCCCTCTGAAGTTGCCTTTCTGGAAGTCAGACTGAAAGTGACACTAGTGTCCCATGCACTGAAAGAAAAAGAAAATGGTTTCCCTAGCAACAGTATCGACACAAAAGCTCTCATGATTTTCTCTCTCATTCCTGTGTCTTCTTAATGGCTTGAATAATCCAAATAGCAGAGAAAAGCAACATGCATCTGATCTTAATGAACTGTAATGGCTACAGACAGCATGAAAGCAAGCAAAGGTATCTGTGCTATTTATAAACTAGTGGATTGGATGACTCAGATGCACCAGCATTTAGAATTACTCATATTATTTTCAGTGAGTCATTTAAGGAGATACTTTATTGTGTCAGGTTGTGTGCAAAATATTCTTACACTTCATTTTTACCAACAGTTTGATCTGATACCTGTAATATATAGGAGATTAAGAGAAGCACGGGTTATAACTTCAATACCATCAAGGAATGGGGGAAAAAAGCAGCAGTTAATTAATGGACTGCAGAATGGAGTGGCCATTTGGATCCAATGCTCTGAAGAAAACTAAGACCAGTTTTGTGTCTGGTTGGCCCTCAGTTGAATTCTCCTCAGACCTGTTACCCAGGCATGTTTTGACTATTTTGGGTTTCTCTTAACACTTCTGCTCATCCTACAACAGTCATTCTGTCTGCAGATGGATTTTTTCCATGGCTATGAATGTTGTGGAAAATATAAGGGGAAAAAATGAGAAAAAGAGATTGCAAATGTTTGGGTGGAGTTAGTCTGGTTTGGTCATTTAGCATTCACTCCATCTCTTCAGCAGTTACAGATCAGTGTCACCTTCTATAAGATGTCTCATCCCGTACAGCTATGAGCATCTTTGATGCAAGTATAGGTGATGAGGACTGTTTCTTCCTCATATTACTGTGGGAACATGTACCACACTGGGGATGCTAACAGTGGATGTGGTCTTCACAGCTACTTTTACACCAATCAGTTTTTCATCATTGTTTCCAAGAATGTCCATCTAAAGAACAAAATAATACTCTAATTTGTGTAAAGGAAACCCTCTGAAACTCCAGCCATGACTAATTACCAAAGTTCACTCCAGCGTTTGGTTACTAGATGCTGGATGAAACAAAGACCACAAGGCGACCAACTACAGAAAGTGGAAACATTGGTCTACAATAAAGCAGAAAACAGAGCACTCCTAATCCTTCCGTAGTTTAATTCTACAGTTGTGAGCTACAGGCATTTGACACACAGCCAAATACTTGTCTGAGTTTTTATGTGATAAGCAATGTGTAATTAACAAAATTCTTTGCTGGTTCTTCTGGGACTGAGAGAACATCTAACTATCATTAGCATTCACTGGATGCCAACACCAAATGTATAAATATTACATTACTCAAACATGAATATAAATGAAAAATGAAGTATGTGAAATTAGAGCACAAAGCGAACCTAGAAACAATTGGGAATGTCAGAAATGGGGGGAAAAAAGATTTGGTTGCTGCAATAGAAATTTCGTTAACAATAGCAGAGGCTGACACTGAATTCTGTAACTGCAATCTATTTCATTGGGTGGGACCGGGCAATCGATAACAACATCTGAATTTAGGTGTCTACCTTTAATGTATAAACTCCTGGGATATACAGTGGAGATCAGAATTACAATCCAGTTGACTAAGTGTAAGTGCCCTCTGCAGCTTTGGACTCAGTAAGATGCCTGGGATGTTCACACAGGACCGGAAGATTTGAAACAGGACCTACAGGAGACATGCCCTTCTGGAACAGCAGCTGTAAGTCCAGTGAGATACACATGGTCTGCATATACATTAGCATTTTAGTTTGGATGAGGAATGCACGTATGATGCAACTCCCTAATGCTCCTATTTACCATGCATTATCATGCATGTGAAGCCACCTCAGAGCACACAAACTGTACTGATGTTTCTGATGAAACTAACACAGAAGATATCCTTTGGCCACCTAAAAGGTGTTCAATCTGCAGAACTAGAATGGAGTATAACATATAATGTATGCAGTGCAGGCTCTGAGACCGCAGCACGTGTGTGTTTCTTGTTCCAGATCTGCTCTTATATTACTGTACTAAATGCTATGTTTTTCCAAATGATACTAAACACCTTTGCTTAAACAACTGAAATTCCCTGGCCTGACTCTGTCTGCGGAGATGAGGGAGTGATTTGGTTCAGCCTGAAGTTGACATCTAGTGGCTGATGAGCTAAATCCCTCTCCAGGCTGCCTTTGGCTAATTAACTGGATCTCATTAACTGACAGCCATGGGACATGAGACTCCTAGACACAAGTAAGTGTCTTAGCACTGAACTGACTCCCAGCATCACAAAATCTTTTAGGGACAATAGTTTTGTTACCATCTCCAGCAAAGATAACTAGAAACTATAGTCTTCCTAGACACATGCTCTGTTGGCAATGGTTGAAATAGTGTGGGTGATCTTGAATATCTGGTAAGTTAAGCACAGCCCTTTGATGTTCTTGTCTATACTATCCAATATCCAACATCCTTCAAAAGCTCTACACTAAATATAGAAAGAAAACGTAAACAAAACATCAAGTGGTACCAAAATGTTTAATTAAAAGAGAACAAACTGCAGCTAACGTACAAACACAAGACAGGGCAGGTTAGTGCCTATGAAAACCAAATTTCTGTTATTTGTAGCCAGATGTTAGTTTCTGCTGTGATTTTCATTTTATCTTAAATTAAGAATTTTAATTCATAACACTAATCAAAAGCTGCTTGAATCTTGTATAAAATGTAAATAAACAACAATTGTTCACCATGTGACACTAAGATGAGTCTTGTAAAATAAACAAATAAAAATTAGCATTTTTTATCAGAATTACAGATGGAAAAGATTTATTTTGTTCTTAAAGCTGGGTTCTGGTTGACACTTAGGATAATAATTCCCCCAAATTATTTTCTCAGTCAGTGCTTTAGTTTACTTTTGATTTCCTAAATGAGAAATTTTCTGCTACTTTTCAAAAACTTTCTAAACTCCAAAGGGTTTTGCTGTCAGAAATTAACCCTGCGAGCTAGATAAAATCCTTCCTTTTTAAACTTAATCTGGCTATTCTACCGATACTGCTCACAACACCCTAAATAACCTCTCTTCCTTGCTGACATTTGCACGTTTAAAGTATTTGAGAGCGTGTTTTGCAATCACTTTTTCATCATATGTATATAGATCATTTAATATTTTCATAATGCTGGTCTTTCTGGACTCGATTAAAAATTAAATTGAATAAATACATAAATACTCTGAGTAATCAGGTAAAATTCCCAATCTACTTTATCCACACTGCTTACAGCTTACTCCTTTGTCTGGATTTGTTTCCCAAATAATATTGTAAACCTTAACTAGAATGCAAACTTTAAACAGCATTTAACAAAAAATCTTCTAAGCCATGTTGGCACTTGTAAGATTTTTGCCACAAGTCTTTTTAATCATCTTAAATGCTGGTCATTTTTAACCTAAAGTAACTGGATTCAAAAGTTAGGACAAATCTTCAGAAATTATATCATTACTTTAGTTGATGCTGAGATAATTGATAACAGAACTGCTTAACACCAGAGACTTGACTCCCAATACAGGATCCTGAGTTTTGACAGGGTCCTGTAATAATAAAAAACTCTGAGGATATGAAAGTATATGAAAAAATTTATGACCCCCATTAAGTGTTTGCTGGAGACAGTAAAGACTTTCTCCTAAGCACTTGTGGGAAGATTTTTTTCCCCACTATACTAATATTCCATACTTGTGTAAAGCAAAAAAACCCAAAGAATATGATTATAAAGATGTGTCCTTTCATTTTAGTTTCTCAAATTTACTCATTCTTACTCGAACATTTTGTGTGGGTAACAAGTTTGTGAATAAGTTAATTTCGAGGATACTAAAATTCTGAGCTATGGTTAGTGATTTGATTTGAACAGAGGTCACGTGTTCTGGGTTATAACAGGAATAATAATAAGCAAAATCCTAAATGGAGAAAAATCACGAAACAGCATGTTTATGGAAACACTGCAACAAACATTCACATTGATTGTTGATATATCTGCTGAGATCTAAATACCCGGAACACAGAATAAACCATAACAGAATCAATAAAATGAGAGTACAAAGAAGTAGTGTACTAGAGTGAAGGAATATTTCAATTGCCAAAGTAATAACATTGAAATAGATGTCATATTTGCTGTATTTTCATTTCTTAACACCGTTTATTTCAAACCCACAGATTAAATAGCATGCATTAAGATATTCTTTGATAACTATCAGAATTTAATTTTAACTGATAACAGAACACAAATCAGTACCTTCTGATTTAGGCTTTTCCAGGTTCATTAACTGACCTGGACAAGCACATCATAACTTTACATTTGGATAGCATGGTGATTTTGTAAATGACTTTAAGATGGGAAAATAAAAGCTCTAATATCCAACCCCCCAAACATCTAAATCCATCTCATCAGTAACTTCCACATTTAACTACTTTTTTAGGCTTATGATAGCCATTTCCCTCTGGCAATAAGATGCTTCTAGTCATATATTTTTCACATTATTTCATGCAGACTGCATTCAGGTTTATTTCTCAGAAATGTAAGTTATCTTATATGCTACAAATTTTACATCTATAGTGTCATTATACATTCAGCAAATCTATACTCCATGATCTGATTTCTAAACACTCAATCTATTCCTTGTTGGAAAGGGCATCTTAAGTGTAGGGCACTGTGAAAACCTAAGTATTGATTTTGGAATTAATATTAAGCCCAGCTGGCAACAAAGCATCATGAAGCTGCTCGCTCACTCCTCCCCCTTGGTGGGATGAGGAGGAGAAAATATAAAGAAAAGCTTGTGGGTCAACACAAGGACAAGGAGGGATCACTCACCGATTATGGTCACAGGCAAAAGACAGGCTCAACTTGGGGAAAAAACAAAATCAATTTAAATTACTACCAAGCAAATCAAAACAGGATAATAGGAAGTAAAACCAAACCTTAAAAAAACACCTTCCCACTATCTGTCTTTCCTTCCCGCTTCAACTCCACTCCTGAATTCTCCACCTAGAGAGGCACAGGAGAACAGGGAATGGGGGTTGGGGTCAGTTTATCACACCTTGTCTCTGCCTCTCCTTCCTCCTCAGGGGAGGACTCCTCACTCTTCCCCTTGCTCCACCGTGGGGTCCCTCCCGCGGGAGACAGTCCTTCACGAACTTCTCCAACATGAGTCCTTCCCAGGGGCTGCAGTTCTTCACGAACTGCTCCAGCGTGGGTCCCTTCCTCAGGCTGCAGTCCTTCAGGCACAGACTGCTCCAGTGTGGGCTTTCCCACGGAGTCCCGGCCATCTTGGGGGCATCCCCCTGCTCCGGCGTGGGCTCCTCTCTCCCCGGGCTGCAGGTGGGTGTCTGCTCCCCCGCTGCCCTCCCTGGGCTGGGGGGGGACAGCCTGCCGTCTGCCCACGGGCTGCAGGGGCATCCCCT
>JANZLQ010000005.1:12849185-12881300 GCA_026212715.1 Elanus axillaris | reverse complement strand
CCCACTCCCCACTCACTGCAGGTTCCCCTTCTTAAATCTGTTCTCCCAGAGGTGATACCACCATCGCTGATGGGCTCGGCCTGGGCCAGAGGTGGGTCCGACTTGGAGCCAGGTCTGACTTAGAGACGGGGAAGCTTCGAGAAGCTTCTGACAGGAGCCACCCCTGTGGGCCCTCCCCCACTACCAAAAGAAATGTCCCCCACACCCCAAGCAATATTTTAAACACGTATAGAATAAACTCAAATTATCTCATGATTCTTTTAGCATTTTTATAGAAAGTATCAGCTAAATGATGTGCGACAACTTTACCCCAGTAAAAAGATGACTAGAGAAAGACACTTTCCATTAACGACTGTAACTCCAATATGAGATAAACTTGGGAAGCCTTATTATACTGGTGATGCAATTCCCCCTTATGACTCAAATGTTGAACTATGGATATGAATCTCCTGAGAACCAAATCCCACTTGCCCACTCAGTTTTCCAGTTGTGTTCACTAACACAAATATTCTTTGCATACTTAAAAAATACATTGTTTAAAAAAAAAAGCCTTTGGCTTTTTAGCTATTGTATATATATATATTTAGTTAATTAGCTAGGACTTTAATGAGGTTATTGGATTAAGAAACAGTGACTTTGAAATTATGAAAGGCAATACACAATTCTTCTAGCTTTAGATGTTGTACTCTAGGTGATAAATTATTCAAGAACTATTCTTAATTATCCAAAACACAGCAGATGCCCCTATACCCTCCTCAGAACAGTCAGAGGAAGATTACCTAGATACTTAGTTTTTTCTTTAATTGTGACTTGACTGTGGACTAATCAGAATTTTTGTCACAGTAACTTGATCAGGAGTGTGAAAAAATATCCCTCACAGCCCCCTCATCTATCATGACTGCACTGGCAAAAGCCTCAGACTGGACATATTTACACTAGCAAAGAAGGCCTTTTGTTGGGATACTTTATCTTATTCAAGGAACCGGTGGGAGTTCTGTCCTTATAAAATCTGTCTTGCTAACATAAGCTACATCTTCTCAAAAATGTTTTGCTGATCTGAATATATCAGCAAATATGTTTTAGTGTAAGAAGTCTTCATTTCAATAAACAATTAATACAATTTAAGCCTTAATGCTTTTACTATATAAATTAATTAAAATAAACTTATATCTGTATAAGTTATGATTCATGATATAAAAATATTACCTCATATTCAACCAAAGTTTTAATCAAACTCCTGACATATTGAAAAATATTGTACATATCCCAGAATTAAGTGTTTCATGTCCTTTAGATACACTTTTTTTTATCTTGTATCTTTCATAAGAAAGTTTTTCTAACATTGAAAGTACTTTTTGGAACCTTCCAGGTTACAAGTAGTAAAAAAAAAAAGCATATGAGGAAAGAATAACATCAGAATACATGCACTGATTCTAGGAATACTTGGAAAGTATTTAGGAATAGTTTAGTAACAGACTAAACAAATTACAAGTCAGAATGCAGGGTGGGAGAAATCAGGGAGGAATATGATCATTACAACTTTTAGGAGGGTCAAACCCAGATTAAGAAGAGAAATTATTTTAAATGGCCTCAGTGGATACAAAGAGGAACAGTGGCTTGATGCTGCACAAAAGGAAATCTCCAGTCGAGTATCAGGAAGCATTTTCTCACTTTTAGGATGTTTGATTACAGGGCTGTCTCCCAAGGGAGGTGGTGCAAGGAGCTTCACTGTATGAGTCATTTAAAATTAGACTGAAACAAAGCACCTGCATATACCGCAGGCAACATAGCTTTGTTGGCAGGCAGACAACTTCAATGACCTGACAAGTCTTAACCAGCTCTCCTTTCTACCATTCCATTTAATTTTAGTCTGTTACTATTAAGGAAAACGAGAAAAAATAGCATTCTGTGAAGGACTCATGTATTCGTTTCCTCAAGTGACTGATTACAAATGAAAAATATGTAAATTTTCATAAATATTCAGACAACTGATAGGTAAAACTAATGATTAACTGAACTATTCTCTGCTTTGTGTTATTATTAAGGAAGTTGTTTTAAAGCATTCCCCCTCTCCCCCTACCATAATGACAAATTTTCCTTGCCAGAAGGTGAGCCAGCCAGGGGTAATCAAATACATAAACAAGATTTAGTTATACCTGGAATGATTATGGTTAGAGCATTTATTTTTGGACTCCTGCTGCTTGAAATATCTACCTTTGCAGACACTCCTTGAGCAATGCCAAAGCAAAAATGGTAGCAGCAGAAAGGAGGATAATACTGGTAGAAACCATTCATGTCTGAACAGCAAGACTTCCTAAATTTGTTCCCCTGAGTTTTTCAAGCATGCATTTCAGAGGACTGAATACCTCATTTGCTTTTCCTTTAATTCCAGCCATCATGGGCTCAACAGAAAAAAGAAGATTTAGCATGAAGTTTTGGGGGACTTTACAGGAAAAGAACACAGGGAACAAGTTGATAATTGATTCTTAATCCACTTCTGCTATTGAAATTCACTCTCCTCTTTATTCTTTATAGTTATTTTCCATGATTGAAAAGGAATTACCATATCTGTAATTATATGTTGCAGAATGCGGGGTTGAAAGTGTAGAATGGCAAAGAAGACTTCAGTGTTCTCAAACCAGGGATAACAGGTACCCTCCACTGCAGAAAACCAGTACCTGACCTCTTGGACTAGTAGTGACCATATTTAATGCTGTTATCAAATTATATGTTTGAAGAATAGCAAATAAATATCAGTCTTTAGGAAACAGGGAGAAATATCCAAGAACACACTGGCCCATTATTCTGACCTCAAACCCATGCAGGGCTTTAAAATACACCTTGAGGAAGAGACATGGTAACCTGATCTCTCTTCAGTTTGAGAGTTTTACTTGGACCCTTGTATAGGATGACACTAAAATAGCATAGTTCCTTCAGCTTAGCAGAACAAGGATGAGGTGGAAGACAAAGATGCTACATTTGTAAGGGGGGGGGGATGCAAGAGTGAAATGAAAAATTAATTGGTACTTAAACATAATTTTTAATGCCTTTTCGGACATTGTAGGCTATCCTGCCTAGCCTCTAGAAGCTGTTGCAGAAAAGTGCAAATCTTATAGGTCATGTGTAATATCTTTCAGTCCCATATGGGAACTATGTTAAATATCATTCATACCCAAGGGTATCTCAAAAATGCAAAGGACAATTAAGTTCAAGCGCTCAATTTGCTACCAAAGCAAAGACTGATGTAAAGGAAATCCACTACTGACATAAAAGTGAATGTTGTGAGCTTATAAGGAACAGAGGCCGGAAATTAGGGGTCGTTTTCTATGTCGAAGAGGAGTGATGTTCTAGAGCAGTTTTTCCATATGAAATAAGGACAAGATATTCCATGATTGTGAGATAAATCTTGATAAGTTTACAAGAGCAGAAGACTTGTATCTGTTTCTTAGTAAGAACCTAATGATGCAGAACGAGGGAGGAGGCTTTTGTAGCC
The DNA here is from genome assembly GCA_026212715.1 of Elanus axillaris. Taxonomy (NCBI): domain Eukaryota; kingdom Metazoa; phylum Chordata; class Aves; order Accipitriformes; family Accipitridae; genus Elanus; species Elanus axillaris. The sequence goes on along the minus strand of JANZLQ010000005.1, from coordinate 12,877,807 downwards.
GAAGCATTCAACCAGAAGCATATAACGCATGCCAACAGGATGGCCAAACTGAGAGCTTTAAACTAGGAATTACAGGCGAGGTAGAGATTCCTCAACAAGCAAGTGAGCAAGTTGTGGATGGGATAGGCAAGCTAAGAGTCAGGGGAGATAGGAACGGAAGGGACATAGAAATCTACAGAACAATGCTGAAGTGGAATCACTTTAAGTGGAACAGTCTTGTGGTAAAAGCTCTTGAGACTGTTCTAGTGAATGACAATGCCTGGGTGCCTCTCTGAAATACTTTGACGCTGATGGACACAGCATGGTAAAACAACAGGAGAAATTAGAAGTCTATGTGCAGTTACAGTCATTGAGCTAATGGAGACATGATGGGATAACTCACACAACCAGATTTATGCAACGGTTGGGACCATTGGAAACACAGACTGGGAAGTTGAGAAGAGCACGTTGACCTTTTTGTAAGACTGCAGCTGGAATGCCTGGAGCTCTGCCTGGGGACAATGTACTGGTGCATTGGGTTATTCTTCACCAGGTGCAAGACGTTGCATTTCCTTTTGCTGAACTTCATGATTTTCCTTTCATACTAATTCTCCAGCCTGTCCAGGTCCATCTGAATGGCAGCACAAGCATCTGGTGTATCAGCCACTCCCAGTTTTGTACCATCTACGAACTTGCTGAGGGTGCACTGTCCCACTGTCTAGATCATTAACGAAGATGTTTTAGGAACAGTATTGCACCAGTATCACCCTCTAGGATGCACCACTAGTGGCTTGCCTCCAACTCAACTTTGTACTACTGATCACAATCCTTTGGACCTGACTGTTCAGCCAGTTTTCAATCTACCACACTGCTCACTTATCTAATCCCTATTTTTGCAGATTATTTAAGAGGATGATGTCAGAAATGTCATCAAAAGTTTTACTAAAGCCCAAGTAGAAAAAGCCCTTTCCTCATTCACAAAGCTAGTCACCAGATGATCCAAAGATGCCCCTTCCAACGTAAATAATTCTGGGAGTCTGTGATCTTGAGGATGACCGTTTAATAGCCTGTGCCAGACAAGAAGAGTAGACAGACTGTGGCAATCTGTCTGTCAGATAGCAGATAGCCACTGTAATGTCAAAGTAGTTGGCACTGAGTAATATCAGGTTTACTGATATGAATAAACCTGGAACCTGACCCCTACCTGTCAGGCTTCCTTTGCAATCCTAGGGAATTTTAAAGCTGACTTCCTCTAAATCTATGCTCATCAGGGCTACCGATGAAAACTGTAGCTCATCTCTGTATCTGTACCCATTAGACTAAAACACTGATGCATTTCACTGTCCTCAGATCATCAGCCCTGGAGTATAGTCCCTGTTCGTCTAAGGGCCTCTTCTGGGATGTTAAGCAGGTCTTTGGCTGTATAGGAGCATTCACCTCATCTACTTAACTCATTCAGCACATGCCCTGTAATTTAGTGCACCCAAACTCAAGAACTAAAATCTCAATATAGAGAATGGAGAGAACTGAATGCCTCTAGGGGGTAATTAAGAGCATTAAGCTAAACACTTAATGTTACATAGTATGAATAAACTCTCAATCACATGTTGTTTTTCCTGGTGAATTCCTGCTTCATTCACACAATGAAAATGTACAGGATGAGAAAGTTCAGTGCGAAAGATGAGTATTCAATATTTATTTTTATCTGAATGCTGTGTGTTTTCATAACAAATATCATGCAAACTTTTGCAGTTGATGCAGTAGAGGTGCTGTGGAGAATTTTTTCAATCCCTAATCAAAAAACACAAATAAAGCACTGAAAGTGGCTGGTTTGTTTTACCTTCGTTTACCTTGATGACTTATGTGGAATGGCACTTCTGAAAGCAAATGCTGTCTCACAAGCCAGTGTATTACTGAGCACCCTCAGAATGAGGAGTGGAAAGAATGAGATAAAGCAGAAAAGGAAAGTAATTATTCTGTAAACTGCAGTTCAGCTGCATGAAGACCACTATAAAAATATATTGCTACACTTTGCCCAACCCTTTTTTCATATAAAGATTATACTGACAAGCTGAAAAGTTATGACAGTGCTGAAAACAGTGGAGTCTGTAACCTGTAATTAAAACAACAAAACAAAGCACCACCCACTCCCCCCCTTTTTTATATACACTAACAGCATTCTGTAAGAACAATGCATTTCTAAGGGGAAAAACCTGTTTCAAAAAATTTACTGTCTATATAATGCAGTTTTATTCCTGAATCTTGCTTATCTAATCAGATTGCCACACTTCAAAAAAGGGTCTCTTGAGTTCATACTAGCTGTTGCTGTTGGAAGACACTGTATAAAAATTAGGCTATGTACAAGCCATGTGCCATTAAGGTAAACACTCTAAACACACACTCCATATACATAAGATGAGGAGCTGATGAAACATTCAAAAACCAGAATGATTTTCCTAAGACATCATCCTTTAATCTTATGCCTGGAGTGACTTTCTTTTTTCCCCCATGCAACTTTCACTGAGAAACTCGCTAGTACCAAGAGTCAAAAATAGTTCTGGATGCAGTAAATTAGTCATAACTGATAAACCAAAAAAAGCATACAGAATTTAGGTAGAAACTGCTTAAAGCTCAGAAAGTCACAGATGCAGGCTCTGTGCCAGGTGATTCAATCTAAGCCTCAATGTAGAAGATAACACCAACTTTTTACCTCACAGACCCTAAAAACAAATCTTTCTTCTTGCTTCTCTGAGCTTGAACTAAACAGTGAGACAAGAGGGTTACTGAGCTGTAGTCAGCTAAGCCACCCCATGACACAAAGCACTCCTGTTGACTGTGCTCCTGTTAGAGGTTTCTACCTTACCCTTAAGCATAATCCCAGCAAGGAAACGGCAATAGCCCCATCCCTCCTATGGATGGCAAAACAGTATCTTTATTTTACCCTAATCAGCCAAGTGTGCTCCTTCATCTCTAGGTTCCATTAGATAGAAGATGTCACCCTGACATTGACAGTAACCCCTCAATGAGGGGGTTGCAACAAGGCAGCAAAGGCTGGGGGCTGATACTGCATAGGCACTGCCAGGTGAGTTTATGAAGGGAATTTGTTAAATACTGTGATAGGGGAATTCCTTCATTTTGATTTGCTTCCTTTCTCTTTCCAGATAAATTTCACCAGTGAGCATATAATCATGCATGTCTTCATACCATCTACCTCTTCTCATATTTTTTATAGCTGAATCAGAGTTTTAACTTCAATTTTCATTGATCAAGAGATTTTTATCCTGTCTCAGACAGCAAAGTAGAGGTTTTCCGAAGATAATAACCATTTCAGTAGCCTGCAGGAGATTTTATTTCTATTTCTTTTAGGTGCAGAGTTTTTATGCTCAGCCAACTAGTATCCAAATACAGCTGGGAAAAATATGACAATGAAACGCATGCTAGAGGTTACCAGTACAACTACTTGCAACCAAAATCTCCACAGGGAGATTTGGCAGATTTTTTTTCAAAGGGCTCTCAATTATGAAGTTAGAGCAGCCAGCGGCTTTTGGTTAGGTCTAACTCATAAAGCAATCTTCTGTCTCACACATCCCAAGTGTCAGCTTGGTGAGGAGGATGCTGCTTCCCTTGGCACAGTCTTTGTCTATCTGTAGCAAGTGAAGAGCTCCTCGAAACAGTGCAGGGTCTGCCCCACAGCCTACATCCTCTGCAGTGGGGTCTCTAACGGGCCGTGCATATACTGGACAAGGGAGGAGGAAATACTTGCGCCTTCCCCCTTGTCTCTGTTATAAAAGTCTTTCAAAACCTTATCATAGAAAACTGTTAATGTGTTATTTTGTGACAGTAAGCAGCCCGTGCAGCCTACTGATATTAAAAAGGTAAACTAGCTTGCTTTGGACTAATCCTTTTGGGCTTATTGTGACTGAATATAATTCTCTTTAAGAGAATGTGTTAAAAATGCTGACAATAACATTGTTCCTTACCAGAAGCTGTGCTTTAAAGTTTTTTAGGTGGGAATTAACTCTCCTAGTGAAGTTTTAAGCTGTGAAACAATTCAGCTTCTCCATTTGTATGTGGTTAAACTAATATAACATATTTCTTGTTAAATGGGGCAAAAAGGCAGCTGTGAGCTACACCTTCCCAGATCTTCCCAGTGATGGGACCTTCCATCTCCTTAGAGTCAGAGGACACTGCGCTCCCAGTCATAAGAGCCATTCAGTCACCACTATATTTGCCTACCTTTTAAACATTCATTCTACCACTTTTGGCTAATTTACCAACACTATTTTATTCATCATAGCACCTATCCCTTCTCCCTTCCTCACTTACTTTCTTTCTATATGAGCTCCACCTTCCCACATGCATAACTCCTCACTCAATTCAGCATTTGCTTTCACCTTTCTTGTTCTTGCTAGCACCAGCTCTTACAAAATCTCTTTGTATCTGCCTGTTGTTCCCGACATGACCTCAGGAAGACCTATTTATAGCCACATTATGATGTCACTAACTTTAGGATTTCATAGAATCACAGAACAGCTGATGTTGGAAGGGACCTCCAGAGGTCATCTGGTCAAACCTCCCTGCTCAAGCAGGGTCACCTGAAGCAGGTTGTCCAGGACCGTGTCCAGACTGCTTTTGAATATCTCCAAAGATGGAGACTCCACAATCTCTCTGGGCAACCTGTGCCACTGCTTGGTCACTCTCACAGTAAAAAAGTGTTTTCTGAGACTCAGATGGAACCTGTGTTTCTGTTTGTGCCCATTGCCTCTTCAATACCTCTCTTTACCTCTTTCACACCTCTTTCATCTCTCTCTCTGTGTTCCTATGTACAGTCATGACAGCAATCAAATCGCTGGTCCATGGAGACCCACTGCTTGACATTCAGCTGTTTTCCCTACTCACTGCTTTCATCTATCGTCCTTCGTCTCATGCTGTGATTGTAAATTCCCAAGGGAAAGGGCTCTCTTTTTTTCTCTGCTTCTGCAGCACCAAGCCAATAGTCACTGGTCTATGCCTACGGCTCTCTCACACCATGTAAATACAAATAGCAACAAGAAATAACATCCATTTGGTTCTTTCATTTGAAGCCGCTATAACCTCTGTGATTATTAGGGGACAGCCTTCTTATCCACAGAACACAAAGAGAGAACTGTATCATTCCCCTACAATCTACCTCAATGTCTGTGGAAGACCCTGCAAATGTGTCTATCCATGGACAGAAAGGGTATTTGACTCCCTATCACCAATTTGAAAGTTCATTATTCTTATCAGACACATCACTATGCAACTCAGAAGGACTTTAAGATTTATTTTTTTTTAATTGTAGACTTTTCTCCTGGAATCCTGAATTCAGTGATAGATTATGTAACATAATTTGGGGGTGAACTAAGATCAAAGCAAGATTTTTGTCTTTGCATTCCTCTGATCTTCAGCAGCCTTGAGGATGTTCTAAACTAGGTCAGATATCAACATGCTCTGGTCATGGCTAAGTCACATCCTATTTCTGGTGATGACTGAGGTATCTTAGACTTACACTTAAATGAGTCTGGAAAGGTAAATCTAAATCCTGAAAAGCCATTCAGTTTTCAGATGCTGTGGCACCTCTTCTGCACCACTTTCAGAGCTGGTGCACTGAATATATTGCATTTTCTTTAGGCTGGAACAGATTTCTTCAGCATCAGTAGGATCTTTTACAGCTTATTCTGTATTCTTGGCTATTTTTTTCTGTATGCGCACAACATAAAATAACTGCAGATGTAGGTCACCAACTGGGCTATTATATTTCATTGTATACCAGCATATTTGACCTTGATTCCTGATTGTATCTCCATTACTTTTACTGGAAATACAAGGTGAGTCTTCCATTGGCCAAAAAACATTGTAGATCTATTTATTCTTTCAATTACAAAAAGTAAAATATAGAGTAATTATTTCTGAAAACAATGTAAACCCAATATATGGATTTCCCTACACCTTAAAAGTTTTGTTTGTTTGTTTTTAATATCTTTAGGGTTTTTTGTTTTGTTTTGTTTTTAATCAGAAACTGCCTTGCTTTGAAACACAAACACTTCTTTTAGTGCTTCGGTTTTGTTGGTCTTTTATCTTGTTTTAATTAGCTCACTTGGGAAGTAATGTAACTCTATTGCAGAAAAAGCTGTATCAGTAGCTGAATCCTTCTCTCAATTAACCATACAAATCCAAACCCTCTTCCCACACTTATACTGCATTATTCCACACTTGGCACAACCTGCTTCTCTCAATGTCCTTCATTATTTTAAGGTCATCTTGACGGGAAGCAGCCCCTTCACTTGTTTTGTGCCAGCAGGCAGCAAGACGCACACTTTTGTTCACCTGTCTGGACTCCACCAGCCATGGCTAGGGTTGCATGCAGTACCGCAAAGTGTCCTAGAATACCTTGCTATTGAAACAGAGTAATCAAAGTGAGGTTTCAAAAAACCACAAGTCCTCCCAAGGCCATAAAAAGGAGTTTTTTATGCCTTGCTCCAAATCAATTTCTGCTGAAAGAACAGGAATACAGAAACTACAGTCTAAGCCTTGCTAGTATATAGAAGCCTTACCCTGGTTTTATGGAACATTGTGCAAACAAGGGAAGATTGTAAAGGGTCGGGCTTGCTTCCCGGAAAATCCTTGCTATAGGTGTGTTGGGAAGGCAGAAGCATGGACAGGCAACCAAGGAAAAAGAGAGAAATGGTTCCTGGATACACAGGGCAGAATTAGGAAGGCCGAAGAGCAGCTACAGTTAAAATTGCTGAAGGACATCAAGGGCAACATGAAAGGTTTCTACAGCCACAGCAGCAACAAAAGGAAGACTGGGGAGAATGTGGGCCTGCTGTCCAATGTGGTCAGTGACCAAGTGATGGCGAGCATGGAAAAGGATAACTTGGTGAAAGACTCGATGTCTTCACTTCCTCAGCCTTTTCTGGCAAAGTCCACTGCTCACTTCCAGGTCTTTGCTTAGTAGCAGTGTACTACCTATGGTACAGAAGGATCAAATTAGGTCAGCTGGACATATGCAAGACCATAGGACTGGACAGAATGCATCTGCAGGTACTGGGAAGCTGGCTTGATGTGATTTTGGGACCATTCTCTATCATGTTTGAAAAGCTGTGGTGTTTAAGGGAGCAAAGACTAGAGAAGGCAGTTGTTAAAACTATCTCCAGAAAAAGGAAGAGGGATTTAGGAAGCATACTCAGAAAAAAAAAAAAATTCCTTCGATTCATAGGAAGATGTAATAGGAAGGTATTATGGAAGTTTCAGTATACCTGGTCTTTAGAAAACAAAACTGCTCCATCATTTTTGGAAAATTCTGAGGCTGACAAAATGGAAAGACTTGTAGCAATGGGAATTTTCTCTATATCTATTAGAAAGAACTTCCCAAACACTTTTTGGACTGCCTTTTGTGGTATTCAGTAGAATACTATTTGCTACAGGAAGGTGATTGTTTCTCATCTGAAGCCGAATAATGAGGAATATCACAAATATGAATGTGTAGTATCCAAGAGGATATAAAATCCAGAGAAACTTCATAAACACATAATAACATGATAATTGCATGTCAACTGGATATAACAAACATTGTGTCTTTCCAGTAATGCATGAAAAAAATGAGTTCTCTGTAACTGAGCTAAACATAAACATGTAAACTGAGCTAAATGTGGCTAAACATTTCTCCAGAGCAATAACTTGGATTTGGAATTTGAGATTATAAATGTTACCATCTTTTGTAATAACTACAGATAAATGTGCCTTATCAGTGTGATAGCCTGATAGCTCAGGCTGTACAGAGTTTGACAGTGTTTTTCCAATACAATCTGCATTTAAACTAAAACAGAACAATACACACTGCAGTCGAAGTTCAGTTAGAAACATATCTGAAATGCAGACATTAACTGGTTGTGATCCGTTTTATAAAAAAACCCCCACAGTTAAAAACCTAGTATGTCACATGGACAGCATTAATAAATACTATACTGAAGTAGATCATACTATACTACAACCTTTAATTAATCCCTCTGCTAGTGCAGGAATATTTCTACTAATAACCACTTTTAAATTTCCTAAAAGATAAAACTTGGATCTCCACCTCTGGAGCTTATTCTAACTTTTAAATCGCATCAGTTTGAGAAAATTTGTTCCCAGTATTAAATCCAAATGTTCATATTTTCCAGATTCATCACATTAGCCCTGGTTACTTATTTGCTCAACTTCGAGTTATCTTTATTCATCCATTGGGTTCACATATTCTAAATTCTCTGAGCTTCTCAATCATTACTCAACAAAACTCTGTCTGATGAGTTCTCTGAATTTATTCCCTACAGCTGTCCTGGTAATTTGCATTACTTTTGTCTGGACACTTCAGTTTTGACAGCACAGAATTGTAAAGAATAGGGCAGGTCTTGGGCTGAGCTGACACATGGTAAACCCCGCTCAGAAAAAAGCATGAAGGCAAAGGTCATTTCTTGATTTCTCTGCAGCCAAGATCCTCTTGGTGCTCATCTGGTTTTGATACAGAGTAAAGAACTTTGACAGTGTTTTCAGTGACCCTGTTTGAGCAGAAAGGGTTTCTGGGGCACACAGACCCATATAACTTGTGCTCTGTGGCACCTGGTCCTGCTCTACATCCTGGGAACATACATGAGCAAAGAAAAGTACTGTGTGCCTAGGGAACTTATTGTCAGCTCAGAGCTGCTTTAAATCACATCATCCAGTAATTTTCATAAGGGAATCAGATGGACATAAGTTGCTGCTTGTGGTAGCCACAGAATCTCAACAGAACACAAATTAGATGAATTGAATGTCCACGTACGCTCCTGCTGAGCTACATCACACCAGCCAACAGAATTACGGGTTCTACCAAGCCATATGTGACAGTGGCTAGTCTCTGTCCTTGTGCCTGACACAACTGGTTGAAAGAAGCACTGCACATTGACTCAGGGAGAGCGCCAGCCCGCGCCCTGGGATGGTCAGAAACACTGCTCTGGCCACCTTGCACCTGGACTTGGGCAGCGGAGCTGTCTGACAGGCCAGGCAGGGAGTTCAGTCTAGCAGCTGGCTGCATCACAGCTCCATCAGGTGCATCCCCATCGCAGCCTACTTAACACACACACACATCAAGTCTACCTGCGGCCATCCTTGGTACAGCCATCTACTGGGCAGGAGATGTGAGCAGAAAGATGCTCCTGGAGACAGAGACAATTGCAAAGGCTGTTGGTTTTCTTTCAGCTGAACCCTGCTAGAAGCTGTGGGGAGCAGTGATCTCTTTGATTTCTCTGGAAGTGCACAGGATGAAGGAGCCATCACATCCTGGCATCAGGATGCTGTCTGTTTAAATGCAGAATGGTCCCATTCTTCTAATTTCACACATAAAACTACAGTCACATAAGCTTCCATTCCCTGGATGCCTGCAGGAGTGGGTTTGACCCATACTGACACGTGTCCCAGGTACCACTTTTTCTTGCTACATTATGATAAACACCTGGATGTCATCTTTTCTTATTGCTTGCATCCTTGCAGCAGGCCAAAACCAACCATATCTTCAACATTTCTGAAAGAATAGTATTTGCCTATTGATATGGCGGGCAGCCTCAGGTTTCTGTAAGCTTTCCCCAGCCAGCAGCTTGGTTGAAGTGTCACCAGTCTGCTATGGAGAATGGTGACCTGCTGCACAACCCACATAGGGGAGGGAACCCTCTAACCATAAGCCATGTTGCAGAAAAGGGAGAAGAGCCCAAGCTGCAGGAGCAAGGACCACAGCAGAACTACGGACTACTACCCTCACATGACAGCCCCAGCAGCAGGAGGCAAGAACAACCCTTGCAAAACAATTAGTATTTTGATGTTACCAGTGTTCCTGTCTCTGGATGCCAGCTAAGGCAGAGGCCTGATTTCCTAATATAGAAGCAACCACACACCAGGAATACCAATTATTAAAATTATGAGCATTTACACAGCCTCCAATTCAGAACAGGGGGGAAGGATACCTTCTGTTACACTAATCCTACATTTCAGAAAGTCTAAAAAGGCACTGTAGATGTTACGACAGTTGCCCTTTATATTGCAACAGTCTAATTTTAAAAAGCAGCTGTTATTTATACAAAAAGGAAATCATGTTTATTCAATTTTGATTCCTTCCTTATTAGTTCCCTGAGAAAATGACAAAGTATTTAAATAAACTTTAACAAAAGAAGCAAATGTGATGTTTTATGCCTTAAATGCATTAACAAATGTAGACAGGTTTCCTTGTACATGTTGATATATCCACTGGCATCATGTTTTTGAGCTTCTGAGCATTTACATTCTTTGCATTTCATATTTAATGATGAGCTCCAACTTCCTCCTCTGTCCCAAGAGTAAGAGAGGAAACACAACAAGGCCTGTAAAATCTTACTAATATAGAACAGATAAAAGAACTCAATCAGATCATGAAGTCACTGACGGTATTTAAGATTTCTTCTCCTATTTTTTGACCTATATATTGATATACATACATTTACATGCTCTCTGAATATGGTGGTGAGAAGTGGACATCATATTGATATGGGACCTACCACTTTGAGAGGCACTTTCAAAGGAATGTGATCTTTACTACAAATTATCTCATTTCATTCCATTTGTCTATGCCCTTGAAAACAGCTTCTGCTGTTAAAAGACATGGCTTTTGAAGGACTGCTTCTATTTTTGTGTGTGTGTATATACACACACAAACACACACATATATACCCTCATGATTCCTTTGTTTTCCATTTTAAATCAGAATACTTCATTAACTAATGTGTTTAGGTCTTAGGAGGGTAGTGTTTTATTACCCTTATTTTCATTCATTCCTTTATATCCCTCTGCTGTAGAGTGCTCAGGATGTCCTGCTCAAAAGGGAACGCTGCATACAGTAAGTGGGTGGAATTTTTAATTCCTTACAATTTTTTACATTGAAGAATGGAATCAAAACTACTGGAATCAAACACCACCTGTTTATAAAACTGTTGTCACCACAATACAGTAATTAAAAATTGCATTGCCTACATGGAGCAGTCCTTAATTCATATTTTAAATTTACAGATAGTAAAATTAAAAGTTAATTGAAAATGCTTTAGCTGAAGAGAAAGGTTTATATCATTTAGAAAGTTTTAGGCTAAATTTGGCTTGAGAGATGGAATGAAAGCCTTTGTAAAACTTAATGTCTTCTTGGGTATGAGAACTCTCTCCAGATTAATGGAATCAGAGCACCTCCCGGTGTTGCTTATGTGCCATTGTGCGGGAAAAGTCACAGGCAAGACCTCAGCTTTAACCCACATTCACTTTCCCATGGAAGTACATCATAATGGTGATTCAACTGAAAACATGTAAGCTGATCCCTTAAAGCTGTTCCTAAAACAACTGTAAGTTTTGTGTTGTTAAATAAACAAGTAATACAGAACACTAAAGTTTTAACGATGGGATGTATCTTTTTCTTAAAGACTTAATAACTACGGAGTTCTGGAATATTAGGGAAATTCCAGCTAACATTCTGCCAAAAAATACTCCATAAGTAAAAAAGATATGTGTGAAATTCTGCTTCTATTTAAGCCATCTGGAATTTTACCACAGACTTCAGTGGGGCCAAGGGAAGACCCATATCATGTAAGTGGTTAAATAGCTTCAGTAAGCTTTGAATTTTAACCAGTGAATGAATGAATTTGAGATCATTCCAAACGATCAAACAAATGATTAAAAGTGGATTTTTGACAAAATAAATGGCAGGATAACTAAAATGATTGCTTTTCATGGGATAAATTAAAGACCATTCTTAAATTAATAGTAAATAAGGTGTCTTTTATAAAACAACTGTTATGGAGCTCTTCTAAGCAAACTAAAATTTGATAGGAAAAAAGAGAGTTCTACTTAGTACATTATTCATAGGTGTACTAGTTGAATTCACTTATTCTCATAATTTTGCCACATCTTTAATTGTTATGAACAAGTTTTTCTAAGTCTGCATTTCTTAGAGAGTTCCACATTGCTAAAATCCTTCTTGCTTTTGTGTATTTGAAATGCATTTATGTCCTTACGGATTATCAACAAACACGCTTCTTTTTCTTACACTATTTATACACTGAACAATTCTTGTTATTTCTGGTACTGCTACTGCATATGTTACTTTTAAAAGGTAATTCTACCCACAGCACACATTACTCTTACACTCTTACATTATTAATACTTCATAATGATGTTCCATAACCTTCAATCATGTGCCTTAACATATCTGGGTTTTGGAAATAACATTGAGCTGTTACACTTCTGTAACATTGGCATTCTTAACCAATATACATTTGAAGTACATTCTCAGTCTACTGATACGCTACACTGGCTAAGAAATTTTGCTGATCTAATCAGGAGTCAGGAACAGCCTTCGAAGTCAGTGATCCATGAAGTGTCCATACAAGTTTTGACATACCAGAGAGATAAGAGTATACTGAGCCAGCCCTCCTATTGGAGAAGTCAGAAAAGACAGCACGCACATATACACAGTTTGTCTGTTCATCACAGCTTTGTTATTCTGCATTTTGTAGATTTGCAGGTATTGTGCCAATTCAAAGACTGTCTGTGAACTTCATTCCAGAAACTGGAAAAGGAATGTGCATTATTTTGCTGGGGCATGTCCTCCTGTGCAACATGAGTCTGCATAGTAGAGGCAGATGGCTTTCACTCTGCACAGGAACACATCCTCTTCTGCTACAGAGCTACGGTTATTTTACCTTACCCCAATACCTGTGGTGGAAACAAGTTTTATCTCCAATTAAGTTATCATTCTGGGCCAAATCAGAATCCCTTTAATCAGTACAGTAAATTGGAATTCTGCTAAAAAGAAACAAAGTGAAACCTTTAGGATTTGGCTGTGCTGTTATACAAAGACCTCCAAATAATGGAGTTTGCTGTGCTTCAGGCAAACACTCCCAGCCCCAAACAGCAATGTGTTGGTGGAATTCACTGAAATTTTATTACAAATTCAGAACTCAGCGAAGTTAATGTGACTTGCACTGTTAATCTGAGTGAGAGTGGAATTGAGCCTTGTATTCTTCTTTCTTTTGTTGTGCATTGAATAGTGTCACCTAGATTGCCATGGAACTTTACCACAGGTAAGCTGCGAAACGTGCAGCAACTGTTTATGTACAATTAAGTATGTTTAAAATAATTCATATCTATAAAGATGGGTTGGTCTTTCCAGCAGTTACTTAAAAAGGCATAAATAGAAAAGTCAAAATAGTAATGGATTTGGTCCTACTGAAACTAAATGTTTTTATATTTGCAAAATGGTAAAAAAACAGATTTGCAGAGTTTTTATCATGAACATACTTGCTTTTCTACAGCACTTTGGAATACTACAGTCATGCTCGATGGTTGAAAAGCAGCAGACAAAGAAAGGTGCATTCAAAGCCTAAGTAGCAAGGAGGTCAGAGCATCCTATTTTTAATTCTGCAGCTTTTATAACATAAAAATCTATTTTAAGACTCAAAAAAATATGTATGCTTCAAAACAAAAAAAGAACTACAGGACTATACTTTTCTAAGAATATATACTGGCTTCACTTTTAGATTATATCTTGTCCAGGCTGGAATCACAACTATTATTTGCTTACATCAGAACAAAAACTTTCTGATTGTTTTCATTGGTTTTCTCATTACTATGAGAAAATATCCCCCCTCCCAACAATACTGAACACTATAATGAACAATACAAAGACTCGGTGTCAGGTAAGTCTCCACTTGGCCTCCTTCTCCTCTGGTTTATCTGGAAGATTCTGATTCTTTCGAATTCATGTAGTAGAAGGTAAACTGACTGAATCAATGTCTCTAGTCAAGAAGTGGTTAAAAAAACCACGTGTACACAGAGTCTGTCTTTTTATCTCAACTAAATAAGAAATCCCTTCATTAAAACATTTTTCTGGTAAGGACAAACTGGTACATAGTGGCTGTGGTTAGACAATCAGCATAGACTGACTCAGCTAAACTATAGAAACTTTGCTAAATACAGAATGATCTATTGAAGAAAAAAAAAAAAAGAAAATAATAAAGAAATCTGCAAACCAATCTATTAACATTGAGAATCATTAAAAAGAAGGCTGATTTGTTTCAGAGGCTTCATAACCAGTTTTGATGAAGACAGAAAATTCATCTCCCAGACATGCATGCTCACGTTAAGTTGCTTGATCTATGGAAGGATTCAAAAGTTGTCTTCTCTTAGTGGGGGGAATTGAAAACTTCTTTGCTTGGGTTGGTATAATTGTCACCAGTAAACTTAATCACTGCAGACTTAATGTGCTCAAGAAAACTTGTGATGGAATGATTAGCAAAATCCTCCCCGGAGGAAGGAACTACAGTCATTAGGAATTACTCAGGAAATGGGAAGTGTAGCTTTGTAAGGTCATGTCCAAAAGTCTTTATATGGGAACAGGGGAAACGGCATCTGTAAATTAGGTGTATTTTCTAATGTCTTACCTATTATTTGCCATAATAGATAGATAGATAATATATTGTCTATTATTTGTCAGAATGCACATCTGGTGATTGGGAAACCTGTGAATCAAAGACAAGATTTAAGCAGAAATTGGTCTGCTGAGTTTACTTTGTTTTGCATTTGGTTTCTGACTTCTTGGCTTCAGTGAGCTTGTCATCTGTGATCAGTGAATGATGTGACAGACATTGCATAGTCATGACTTTGGACCTCTCTTCAGCTAGGTCTTCAGCCGGTTTAAGGAGATATGCAGACCTCCCCAACCAATATTTCACCTTACTGTCCACTCAGCTCTGGTAGCTGGTATTAAAAGACACCCCTCAGTATCCCTCAAGGGACAGAAGAGCACTGTGAATTAATTTAACTTAGCAGTTCAGTCTCAACAAACTTGCTACAAACTGATGAAATTACATGGTCAAGCAATGACAGACTTGTGCTACACTTAAGCTCTTTTAATGTTCGTTTTAAACACCAAAGTTAACAAAAAGATACTTCAAGAAAGGGTTGTTATTCGATGAACCTCTGATAAACATAAAATGGTGGTATTGTACTTGTATTAATGTTTAGGTAACTTCTACCATTAGGTGTCAGGCAGTGGGGAAAAAACTAAAACAGGAAAATACAATATATTTTCCTTTCCTTGACCTTCTTTAATGGAAATCTTTGTTACAAGTTCTTTATTGATATAACTCTTTATGAAAATTTATTTACTTTCCCATGGGTACTTTGTGCTGATTAGGTGAGAAAGGATTAGCTTCTTTCCTGCTATTTATAACACAGCTAATGATTTTCTTTGGGGTGAACAGCATCTTATTTATCTTCAGATGCTTTCCTTGACAGGGACAAAGTCAGGACAAAAAGATCTTCATTGCCTCTTTTGCTACAAAGTAATAATATGGAGCTGCTTCCTCTAAATGGTTCTACTCACCCTGGTGTTCTTATATGTATGGGTCATACTTTTCATATAAAGGGTGTTTCCTGTCATTTTGAAGATTACAGTAAAAAGACCTATCCATTACTCACTTATCTTAAATACCAGTGTATTTCTAAGAAGCATTTGAGTTAAAATAGTATAGCATTATTCTGGTTTTATTAAAATGCCCTGATACATAACTGCCTTTTCATTTATAGTAGTTTCAGGATAGCTGTGTTTTGGAAAATGTTTAAAATCAGATGAATCATCAGTTCTCCTGGGAATCACTGTTCTGCAATAAGCTGCTGGCTCTTTGCCCCATATACAGATATTTTCTAATACAGTCATTAGGACAGTTCCCATCCCTCTGTCATATTACAAAATTAATGACTTCTTTTCAATAAGATTACAAATCCCATAAGACATGACATAACAAATCCTTCCTGTTTTACTTAAATAGTGGTGCTTCAATCTCTGATATAGATTGGTATTTGCAGGATCACACATGCAAAGGAAAAGTGTCAGCCTTACAACTGATACCTATTGTAGAGTTTGTTTGTCCTATGTTAGAAAAGCAGCTGTTTGCTGAAATTTTGTGGAAATCTCCTCAAGTATTTGGCATAAAGAACTAGCGTTTCTTTCCTGTATGTGCAATGTATTATCCTGTTTCTCTTAACCAGTAAAATATACTAAAATTACAATGAACCATCTGCATTTAGCTTTTACATATGAAAATATTTTCATAATTGCCATATGTCTCTTCACAAATTTCTGATAACAGTAGCAATGACACATTTGTAATGGGATGTCCCAGTGCAATTCCATCAACTTAGGAAAAAGCATAATGGAAACATGAGACAGATTTAGCAGTAAAAGCATGCTTACCTTCATATGTTCCACTTTCTAAGAGAGCACCACTTTTCTCCAATTCCATAAAATCTTCAACAGTGATGAAAATATAGTCCACACCAGGGACTTCCCCCTCCTTATGTGGCCTTGTGGTGCCTATTAATAAGACAAAAGACACACTGTCAAGCACATGACCTAAATGTAGAATGATAGTTTTGAAAGTTTGGGAAAATTTATCAAAGTAAACCATTTCTACAACACATTATACAGCACATACTCCTTGTGAGGATGTCTTTCAATATCATATAGCTGCATTTGTTGAAGCTGACAGAGGTATATGAGGTGCCTGTTTAAGATCATGCCAGATGTTCTTTGGATCCATATTATTTATTCTCACTAATGAAAATGTATCATACTGCTATTCTTTTTATGTTACTAGAAAGACCCTTAGTGACACCAGACATTCAGAGGTAACACAAATCTTTGATGTGTATTTTCTACGGCTTCAAACAAAGTCTTGTCTACAATTAATCTGCTTCGTGAACTTTTAAACATTTATTTAGTACACAAAATAATAAATCTGTAAGTAAATCCATAAGGGTTGTATTCACATTGTTTGTTTCAGTGCCATAAGTGGGCTTGATAAATGGTTAGGCTTAAGGGACTGAGTGATTCAAATCACCTGCTAACCATGCTGTCAAACTGCAAAGGTGCTTATATTTAGTTACTGCCTCTAGTGTTGTCTCTGGATGACAGAACTCCCTAGATGCCGACAGACAGTATTTCATACATGCTGAGAAGTGACTTGGCTTAGCTAGCAGAAGTTGAGATGTTAGCAGGGAAGCGTCTGAATTTGACCTAATTTCTTAATGGTCTAGTTTATTGTGATCAGGCTATCCCTACTTTGACTGAAACCACTAAGTAAGTCTCAAAACTCCATTTGGAAATGGAAGAGGTTTAGGTCCTCCTCAGTCTCAAGTGTTTGAAATATCATAATTAATCAATTCTTTATCAATACTATAGTGATTACATCACACTCACGGGGTTTCGGTTCAAGACTGTTGACACTGGGGGGTGGCTAGAAACCAGATCTTCCGCTTCCTGGACAAAAGTTTTGCATTATGATATTGTGCAAAAGATGCAGTCTCTTCCTCAGTTATTAATCTACCACCTTAAACACTGTATCATGACTCTCATACTATGCAGTAGTGATTCAGACGTCTCTTCAGGTCAGCTAACATAAAATCTATTTCATCTGCTTTTGGATGTCTATTACTCAGACATCTGCATTTAAACGTCTTGAACCATTTTCTGTGAGACTCATCATGACATTAAGAAAATTAAATGTATTTGTCTACATTTCTGCCATGTGTATAAACTATTACAGTCAATAGAGATCTCATCAATGATGGAAGCAAGAGAGCTATTCAGCTGCCTGCCTGCTAAGAGCTCAATTCAGTTGGCCATACATAGGTCTCTGCGGGATGCCTTAGATATCCATGTGAAGCTAGCAGATATGCCAAGGACAAAATATCCTTTGCATTGCCCCAAATGCACAAAATTATCCTTTGCACTGCCCAAAATGCAGCTGTCTTAATCTTGTACCGAATCCCACTCCATAGCTAGGTCTAATGGAGACTTCTGTGCAACAAAGAGCACATCAGAAATGCAAGGTTCTCTCAATGACAATGACAGGACTCCCATGTTCTCAGTGATTCCCACTGGCCGGTGCTCAGCTTTGCCAAAGCACTGGATGGCCTTCAGAGTTGTCCAAACTGTTTGCGCCATAGAGACTTAATAGTGCCTTAGTTAAGTAATCGGGAGTGCTTGTCATAGACACCTTCCTCTCCTCACAGGCAGCTTGAATGGCTATGGAAAGACTGAATGAGCCTGAGATGCTAAAATGTCCGTAGCTAACATGAGGAATATGTTTTGATAAATCTATAAGAGAAGTTCCCTCATTTGTCTGATTCCAATTCCCTTTTCATCTCAACATTTAAAACTAAACCTTGTCTTATTTGGCTGTTTATTTTTAAGAATATCAATCAGACGAAAAAACGAGTTATATAAAATGTGGAGATGAACTCTGCTTTGAGCAGAAAGTTGGACCAGATGACCTACTGAGCTCCCTCTCAATCTAAATTTTCAATGACTCTATGTTATTAAGTGTTAATACACTGCATTTTGTTTTAAACACATGGATATATATTCCGTAGGGATGACTGCAAGGTCTCACAAGAGGTCCAACAACAGACTCAGTTGTCCCTCTGTTTTTCTACTTTACTCAGTCTTTAGTGAACTTGCCTAGAAAAGTGTAATGGACTAAATTTCAGGATCTGTATCCCTCTCAAATTGGAAGCTAAAGACCTGATCTTTCTGCCCTTATGTGACTTAGTCACCTTCTCTCAGATATAGGACATATATGATAGTGTTTGCATATGCCTTGTACTATGAATTGAACATTCTGTCTAATCTGCTTCCCCTATTTCACATGAAATGCACAGTCCAATTATACAGCAATTCAATATCCTTAACACAGCACTTAACTATAACCTGTCTGTTCTCCAGTTGAATTGCTAATCACTTATCCCCACGTGTAAGGTAACCGTGAGATGCCCTGTATTTAGAGCTGTCAATGTAATCATTATCTTGTTCTATGACACTCCAAGATTTCAAATAGTTCCTATTTTGCTTCAGGATTAAACTAATGGATTTTTGTGGCAAAACCAAAAGACCCAGAACTCCACTTTAGAATTGCCAGTGTGCTACTGTACATAGCAGCTTCCTAATTTAGTCGCCATTAATTCAGGTTTCCCACTGATCTTCCTAGGTGACTAAATAGCTACTGGTAACTCTACAGTATGTTTTCTGTTCTCCATTTCTCTTGCACCCCATGGTTTCACTAGATATTCCAGTATGGAGATGAGGAATCCTTTCTTCTGAAAGTTGGATTGAAATAGGTAAATTTCAGAAATGAACATTTTTAAGGAAAAGAAGATTTTCTAGAAAATTTCTTGCCAGTTCTACCTATACCTGCTGTGTCTGTTCTACAATGCCAGGTGATAATATTATCACTCAGATGGTAACATGGAAGATTCCACCCTCTTTTCTTATAATCCTTAGGGAGTCTGCTCCAAGAGTTCTGCACTGTAACTTATACTGAGTTGTACTCCTATAAGATGTCAACTACTTGCTTCCTTCAAAAAAACGGAGAAAGGAGAAAGACGAGTTCACTAGTCATATGTGTCAAGGGTGACTCTTACCCCAGGTACAGCAGTTTCCATCCCCACCAGAACTTTATTGCTCTTGATAAAATCTTACTGAGTCCCATTTCCCTCCTGCATCTGTTCTCATTCCCTCAGCCCGGAGGACCTGAGATCTTGCAAATGGTTAAAGCAATTCCCTGGCTAATGGAATAATCAATAGTTATTGCCTCTTTTACTCCTTCACCCTGGAGGAACTGAGCTGCTGCTATTAATACTTCTGCTGTCCTTTATACCTTTCAGAAAGCACCATTGGGTTTGCAATGTGCAGGTTTACAGACTTGGAGGCAGTTACTGGAGAATCTTAAACACACATCAAAGTCTGATCATTGAGGTCTATATATAGGAATCCTACAGATCATAGGCAATTTTTCTTTTTCCCTGCTTTTCCTTGCTTTTAAACTAGTATAGAGTTACTGCTCTTAATAGATTTTTTCTTTAACTATATTCATGTGGACAGATAAGCAGGCCTAAAATCTATAGCGATTCAGGACCTAAACCAAAGGATTAATTACAAGCCTCATGTTTTTACAGGAACACACCACCTCTTGTTATACGGCATCAAGGCTTAATAGGACATACTTGCTACTGCTTATAATATTTAGCCTTTTATTAATGTAAAATGAAAATAGGAACCCAGTTACCATTTTGTTACCATGGTAACGTATGAAAAAATAATCTTTGAATTCCATAAAGAAAGAATATGATACTTTTAGATCTTGCAGGATCAAATCTGGCAAGGGATATTTCCACTATGCATATTTATGACAAATGCAATCTATCGTTGCTGTTGAACAAAAAGACACAAAAGGAATTGCTTGCAAGAAACCACAACCACTCCATATAAGCCAGTGCTGTCACAGAACATGTAGGCACCTTAGAAATTACAGGAGCTTGGTCTACAAAATCTGCATGGATACTGACGTTCTTTGTTCTCATAAGCACTGCTTGCATCGTTCATCAATTTGCTCTCAAAACCAATATTAAGGTCATTCACTGAACAACTACTTTGTCTCGATTTATGACTTCAAGATGGATAGTTGGTACTGTTTAGAGATATTTAAGCTATGTGGCAGAATTTTTTTTGTTGTTTTTTAAAGAAGAACCTTTGCAGCTTGTTTCTTCCTCTGTTCTGCAGGGGGAAAACATGGTGACCCACTATACTTCAGTGCAGGCTTTCCATGTTCAATGTTATGTTATATTATGGTGCTATGTTTCTGGAGAGGAATTAAAGTGCTGTTTACATAAATAGCCTTTGAAAGAGATTTTTTCTTTTAACTGGGTATAAGGTACCTAAGGGTATAAATTTAGACACCTAAGAAATCTTTACAATGAATAACAAAAAGGAGTGTGTTAATTTAATAGCAATAAACTATTTTTGAAATACTGCTTATATGAGCTTGGGGAACAATAAATAACACTTAACATGGAAGTTTTATGTTTACTGCTAGTGCTGATTGGGAAAAATGGTCAGTTCATGTAGTGTTCAGTCCAGATTCCCATTATTAGTAAAAAACTATATAATTGTTAACTCTGAAAGAACTCCAGGGCAGGAAAGCTCCACACCAGTTTGTACAGGTAGGAGAAAATTAGGAATTTATATGACTCTTTTTTAATCTCAGCATCCAAGTACATAATTGTAACATGTTAGTGCTTATTTGGGAACAAGGTGCTCAGTTTGACGTTGAAAATCCGTCTACTTGTTAGAAGCACTGTGTCTTCATGGTCTCTGTCCAGCTCTGCTACTTTCAAAAGCAGGAAAGGTGCTGCCTCAGTATTTCCTTTACTGCTAACTCCATGTATTTATGCATGTTATGAAAAGAAGCACATTTTTTCATGTGTCAGCATGGGAATAAGAATGTTAGTTAAAAATCCCAGAACTATGACAGGAAAGACTCAGAAAGGTGTTCTGTGCTCAGTACCATAGACAGATTTTCAAGAACACTTCATCTTTGCACAGTAAATAATCTGCATTTTACAGTCTTTGGCAGCATTACAAGGATAATATCGCATGAGTAGTGTTCCTGTACAGTCTATATGATGGTCAGGAGAGCAGAAGTAAAGGACTTGGTCCCTGCATGGTCCAATGCCTACTCACAGACTTTGTGCACAGGTTTCAATGCCCTGAGCTTATAGGCATATTATAAATATTTATATTATTACATTTTTTAATTGCAAGTTAAAGGCAAACATGGCACACCTCATCGCTATCAAAGCACCTTCACAGTTATTTAGCTTATTTGCATTTGGATTCACAGATTGGTTCCCACTGCATGAGGTAAATACAAAAGCAAAGGTGTGTCTTTGCCACAAGAATTTACAGTGTAAATGAAAGGCACAGTAGTAACCTAGCCCTTTTTGCATAATGATATACTCCTAGATCCATTTTCCAAATGTATGGAAGCAAATAGGGCCTTATAATGCTTATTTGTTCCAAACATAGAGAGGAAAAAAAATCTTTAATATATAAAGCCCTTTTATTAGACACTCGACTTCAAATTTGTTCTGTAATTCTGCTCTGTACAACAGCTTGTTGTGGAAAGCAGTACGCCAGGCTGTCATACATTACAGTAGCTGGAGGGATCCCTCCTGCAGAAACAGACTGCTAATCTTTAATAAACTTCAGCTGAGCCCTTGGTATGACCTTGTATACACTTTGCCTTTGAAAAATTCAACAATGTTTAATTAGCTCTTTTGTTTGTTTGCCAAATTACTCTGGGACACTATTACTGTGTGGAACTGAAATGTATGGGAAATTATACCTATCTTGTCAAATTACTAACTGCATTAAGCAGAGAAACACCACATTTGTCCTGATCTACTGAATTCCCAGCTGAATAATAAACATAATTTTCAAGTAAAGTGATTTTAGATGTACTACAGAGCAGGAAGCGTCAAGTGTTTATGATACTTCTCGTAACAACAACATAAAACACAATGGCATAAGCCACTTCTTGCCAAGGGTCATGAAGAGGAAAAGTTTTTTCCTCTTTTTCAGTGTGCAATACCAGCAATTTCTCTGATGCATCCCTATAAAAATAATTGCAGAAGCAAATGAATGAATTCCAGATTCCTGAAAATATTTTTGGGGGGTAATAGTTTCAAACTGTATTAATAAGCAGATTGTTGGCAAATGTGATCCAGAAGAAGATCTCCAGGTTAATCAATTCAAACACCACTTGCAAAGGTGCTAAATGCTCTACAGTGAGGAAAATCCAGGCATTTAGCAGTTGCCGAGTTGTGAGACTGCAGCATTATTTGCAATGTTACCTGTACACAGAGAGAAAAATTAGACAATATTTGGAAGAAACAGTGTGGTTTTACTATCTGCAGGATTTTCTGACCAAGTTTTAGTAGAAAGGGAAAAGCTCTTAGCCATACTTTATCACAGAACTAATAGTTTCAATTCTGGGAGTTTAATTCACATGAATTAAAGAGAAGTTTTCCAATCCCTCCGCATCATCAGTATGCACTGATATTAGCAGAAACAACAGATTAACTACATGGCTCAATCCAGTGTCCGCTGAAACTAAGTGGAGAATTTGGGTCATATCAAAAGAAACCCTTAAAAAAAAAAAGCCTAAACCATATTTTTAAGTTTCTAGTACACTTTGGGATTAATAACATTGTTAAATTTTGATTTTTCCTGAAGAAGTAAAACTTAAGATTGTGAAAAGCAGTCTTACAGGACTGTGTACTAGGCTGTAGTGCCCACATTCTACAATACCACATAATTCTTAGTACAATATGTTCTATATTTTATAGTGTAAACCAGAGGCAGTGACTTCCTGGCTTTGAGACCTACAATGCATATAATAACAGATAAGCATGTCTTTTATAGAAAGAATATGCATTCAGCCTGTGGTTCTTTAGATCTTCACTTTTTCTAAACTTGAGACATATGCATTAGGTCAGCTAATTAAGCTCCTGCCTGGTGGTTAGCAGGATTACTACACTCCAGATGCATATATCCTTTCAAATACTTTTTTTTTACATACAATATGCATTCAGTAGCTTCTGATTAAACACAGCCTGGGTTTTCTATTTGTTCTTTTGGTTTCATGCAATGTGACAGACACTGTACAATGTGCATGAAAACAGCCCAAAGATAATTTATGCATTTTTAAAATTAAGTCATATTGGAGCCAAACAGCAAAGTAAAATCAAGGGATGGGAATGACAGTAGTTCTGGATGAGGACTGCTGGTATATTTATTTATTTGTTTATATATTTGGTTAATTATGAGAGGACAACTGGAACCAGCAAGAGACTCGGAGAAGAAATGCAGCACAAGAGCTGGAGGCTGAGATAGGATACTTGGAAGACTTTTCTTTAAAATAAACTGTGACATATCCAGAGCTACCCATTACACCACGCAAGGATTTGATCATTGCACTTTCATGCTGTTATCTTGTGACAGGCACTGATATACTGGGTGTTCCCTCTACAAAGGTATGCGACTCGTTGCCTGGTAATCGTGGCATGAACTGGGTCACCTTCCTGCTGTTGGTGAATTCCTCATTAACTGCAGAGTACCTTCTTTTAAGAACAGCTCTGACCCAGCATTAAGCCCAGCTATACAAGTTTCATTGCCAGCATAGCATTTGAGCAAATAAACCATCTTTTTTTGTTATCTTTGCCAAGCGTATCTTTTAAGATGTTAACAATAGACTTCAGAGAGAAAAGCTAAAAACAGAGAAGTGTGAATACTTTGTGTCAAGTTAGGCATAGAACACTGCAGAAGATATTGTACAAACAATCAGAAAAGCTGCTGCTAATGCAGATATCATAAACACTTAAATTATATTCTACATAATTCCTGGAAAATACCCAGTTGGGAAATTATGCATATTTCAGCATTTGGAAGTGTAGACCTTACAGGGGTTAGCCAAGTGCCTAAAGAAATGTTGTTTTCAGTGCTCAAGAATTGAAAAGAAGAAAAACTAGTCATGAATCATTCTGGATTCCACATTATTGCCTCAAAAGTTGTGTGGGTTTTGGTTTGGGTTATTTTTTTAAGGCAAGATTTAGTACCAGACATGAAGCTTTAGAAGACACTAGGATTTCATTCATAAAACATGTTAATGTCTTAGCAAACACTCCTGCAATATATCCCAATATCTTTCATGCTCATTATAAAATTAAAACACTGGATCAGCTTTCCAAGCAGATATGAAAGAAAGCAGTGAACTGCTCTAAAGAAACATTTGAGAATGCACATTTGAAAAATCTGATGATAAATGGATGGCAGGTTGTGGCAATAGGAAGTTGGGTGTTTTATTTTGGTTAATGAAGAACTTGCCAAGCTAATAAATAATTAATAAAGTCAAATAATATTTTTTGTACATGCTTTAGACATTCAGGTTTGCTCTTTCTTGGATTTCCACTTTTTCAGGTAAAGATATAAACTAAACCATGATGACATATCTTCACCCCTTTTGGAAGTTTGGACTTTGATTCCCATTGCACAAAGTTGTTAACACCCCCATAAACCTTTATTCCAACTATAAACAACAAGCTTTTACATGAAAGTGAATATATGTGCACAAGAGAACTATCTGAAGAATCAAGACAGGCATCAGGGCATTTTGATGAGACAATCATGTATGCATGAGTGTGTATGTTTCCATACATTCCTTCAGATTTATAAAAGTCTTCTGCTAATGAGATCTGGACAGAGACTTTTGATGTTACTAATAAAATAAAGGTACACCTAATTACACACAAAATGCTTCCTACTACTAGAAAAGCTTAATTAGAATATGGTTTCTTAAGGTCTTTGGAAGAACAAAGCCTTTTCTGGGAAATGTCTGATTTTTTGTAGCTCTTCAAGAGGATAGATGATGTAGTAAAAGAACTAATTGCATAGTAGTCTGTTGGCATGAGTAGGTCTGCTAAACAGTCAGGTATCACAGCTGAATTTTTGCCCAGTGTTAGCAATTCTATTATACCTACTGACAGTCTAACTGTTCGGAGCATCAATGGAAATATTATTGTGAGATTTGGGATAGTTTGTTCAACTGTGATGTCACAACATCTATTTATACTGCACATCATTCAAATATACTTTCAGAAATCCTGGAAACACACCACATCTGGAATAAGGGACAATGCTTGTGCTATCAACAACAGAACCTGGTTTTATACCAGCTGATTTATTAACATGATGAATAAACTGTTTTGGATGACTTTTGTTAGGCAGCTTGTACATACTGTTACAGAGAACTGAAGAACCTGCTTAAATCATACACAGATCACAGTGTACCTTGAAAGATTCTGCAGTGCCTGCAATAATAACTTCTAAACTGAGAAAGTACTAATATTCTTATTCACTCTATATATTTTACACAAACTTAGGAAGCCAGCCACCCTGTAGGTCTATTTAGTAGGATATTTTAAAAGGATTTGTGGAGTTGTTAGCTGTTGCTACTAAATCTCTGAAAATATTTATAAATGGATTTTCTAAATCTACAGTCTTACTTCGAGAGGCATCAAAAGAGGGAATATGGAATAGGCTACCATAGAAACCATCCACAGCTGTATTCCTAACCAAATTCACTTCAGCTGTTTTGGAAGCTTATGTCAATAATACAGAACAGTTAATGAATGAATCAATAGTAAGAAACAGTAACAGGATTTTAAGGATTATTTACTTATTAGGTCAGAAGACACAGAGAAAAATGAGGAGAGTTTATGCTTAAAATAGGGAACCTAGTTAATATGTGTGAATGAAAAAAACTCCTGTACTTAAAATGGGGCAGTCTTCAGAAACAAGTCTATTCTGTCTCCATAGTCTTCATAGTTGTGTTCTGCTGTACCTCTGAACAATATCTATCCAATAAGGCATGGGAGCAAGAGCCAATCCAGAGCACATCACTTCCTCTGAATCAAAAAGTACTTTGGATAACTACAATGGATGGTGTTCAAATGGTAGTTACAAGTGACTTTGTTTTCTTTATCTTCCAGTCCATAGTTTGTTTTGATGGTTTTATTCCTCGGCTTTCATCCCACAAGTTGCTATATACAGCCAAATCTCTGCACCGTTCACCAGAAAGCTGGACTAGACCTCGGTTTGGTGAAAAAAAAATGCTCATAGGCTCATATGTAATTGTTGCACTCATGTTTAATGAACAGAGTTCAAAGAAATGAATGAATGGCTGTGCAATACCATGTGCAACACCTCCAGCAGATTCACAGCAGAAATCCCTAGTGCCCAGCTGCTATCCAGACAGCAGAGCAAACACTGAACTGAGACACAGGGAACTGTATTCCCCCAGTAGGGATCCCATCAGCGCTAGACAGGATTTCTTGCTGTGGGATGCCACCACATGCTGCAGGAAGGCTTTGAGCAGAAGGAGAAGTCATGCTGTGGGACCGCTTCCCACGGCAGTGCTGCTCTGTCTGTGTAGAAGCACATTTCTCATGTGAAGGTTACAGGCTATTGAATGCTGTACCTCCTGGGCATGTTGGCATAGCAAGCACATGTTTTCTTCTCTGCTTCTAGAGTAAGAGAAAGCATCTTGTTCCTTCTTTCTTCCTCTTACTTTCCACTACAAACAGTGAAAGTAGGATATACACAATAGTGGTGCGAACTCCTTGGGAAAAACTTTTCTGTTGCTCTTCTTCATCCACTGTTTCTCATAGGGAATAAAGTTTTGACTGAACTATGAACTTATGCAGTAAATTCCAAGGAACCACATTTGATTTTTTCTGTTCTGAAAAGTCCAGTTTAAACCAGTGGGAGAGAAAACATGTTCTCCTTCTTTCAGGTAAATGGATGCATCATGGAACACTCCTACTATGTTCCTGAGAAAAGAAATGTATTATTTTGAAACCATCTTAGTTTTTATATTAAATTATTTTCCCTAAAACCATGACTCCCCATAAAAAAACCCAACTATTTGAAACAGATCTCTTCCCATCTGTTTTAGGAAAAAACCCTATTTTCAGCTTAACTCACATTAATAAAAAAAATCATTCCTCAGTAACAAGTTGAATAAATTATTTATACAGGAGTCATTATTTTATAGCATACTCACAAACTTAAAAGTGCACGCTGCAGATTTAGATATTGTGACTATCTTCAACTTTTTAAAAGAAATTTAAAAAGCCTTCTTCATTCTTCTTTTGAAGATAGAAAAAAAATAAGCTTAGATTTAACTTCAAAGGAGTCAAATACAGTGAAGGTGAGGAAATAAATGTCACGTAATTCAGTATGTGGGGAAGCCCACTGCTATTCTTATCTCCTACAGGAATTATTTCTGAGGTGTAGCTACAGCACTGGTGAAGGACATTTCATGAGGCATACATGCTCCAAGTAATGTACAGGTTCCTTACTCTGGAGGAACATAAGTGTTATGTGGAAGATTATGTCTGAATAAAGACAGGCTTGGAACAACCTGAAAGATTTCAGTCACAGGTGTGACCTTGATATTTTTCTTGTATTTAGCAGTGCTGAAAGAAAAGTTGTTGGTGAGTGGCGTTACTATGGTTGGCTAATTAACATTGGTGCTTTTTATCTACAGTGAGGCTTCCTTTACTGATATGAAGAGTTGTAATAATCAAGCTTGCAACATTAAATTCAGTAGTCAGTAGACATGAGTTTAATTCCACTTATTCTAGCTCCAAATGGATGGCAAGGACTGGCATCTGTTGCTACCAATAATAACAGACCAAATTAGAAGTACCTGTAGCAAACTGAAATATAAATAATTATAACACTTTTTTAAATGGTTGTAATTAATTATTATTTAAGAATTTTTAGCTTTAATAATTAGTATCAGAAAACCGAATTCCCTGAAAAGGTTGGTTCAATGATTCTAGCTCCCCAGCTATCAGAGAATGTGAATATTCCTTATTTTATAATGATGTCCTTTCTTTCCTTTTAAGCATCTTAACATTTCTGCTTCTTCAAAGTTAATTTCATGAGCTCTGTATAGCTACACACAGTATTGCTATTGCTTTTTCACACAAGTCATCTCTCTCATCCAAATCCTAATGCGATGGTGTCCTGGTTTCAGCTGGGATAGAGTTAATTGTCTTCCTAGTAGCTGGTACAGTGCTGTGGTTTGAGTTCAGTAGGAGAAGAATGTTGATAACACTCTGATGTTTTC
>JANZLQ010000005.1:12783448-12817679 GCA_026212715.1 Elanus axillaris | reverse complement strand
GGGGGGAAAGAAAAGAAGAGGTTTCCATTGCTGTTTTTCTTATCCCAGTATGGTAAAGTGTTATTTCCTTGTAGCACAATGGCATTGTTATATCATTTATATAGAGATAAATGAGGTACCAAAGAAAATAGCATGGTAAAACTAAAGTGTATATTTGTTAGAGTCACAAATCCATTTCTTATTTAACAGTCACAGTTTTATCATCAATTTGTACCCTTTTGCATCAAAAGTATTCATTTCTTGCAGAACTACAGATGAGGTGTTCTTTAAAATGAGGCACGGTTAGTAGCAGGAACTGAAAAATACCTAACTTAGTACTTATTCCCTAGGTCTAAAGAAGAACCTTAGTAAACAGGAATTATAGCTCATGTCTACAATTAATCTTTTCCATCAATAATATAGATAAATACATGGCACAATATGTGGTGTTTACATTATGTTATATCTATTATCTGATACATAATATCAAGCTAATTTTGTTTCTTCTTGGTTTTTGTTGAACTGACTGTGCTCAGTTTGTCTCCTAAAACAATGTAGGAATTTTCTCTTTCTTGCCCTATTTCAGGGCAATTACTATCAATATAATAATATTCTGATATGCGTGAGCATCTCTAAACAATACAGACATAGGAGGAAATAGACAATTTCTGAACTGTATTTTTCAAAGAATGTTATAAATAAATAAATAAATAAATAAATAAATAATAAATATGAAATTAATGGCACAGATTTTCACTACAAATTCTTGTGGGCTTCAGATGAAACCTGACTTTTTTCTTTTTTTTTTTCTTTTCTCAAAAACCCTGATTTCTTATTAAGCTATCGTTGAAGTCAGTGAAGGTTGCTGTTTGATACGGATAACTTATCCTTGCTGATACCTTCATTTCAACTGAAAGAGTAAGCATGTGACACTTAGACTTTGATCTTATTTTTATTGATGGCGTAATGTCATTTCACTGGATTCTTCTCATACACAATACATTAAAATGTGGACTGTTATGACTAGGCATACTAAATTACTGTTTTGAATCATAGTCTTACTCAACCACTTCATTTTCAACAAAAGTATTTTAGAAAAAACAGATAGTGACTGCAAATAAACGGCTTTTGTTATGCTCAGAAAGCCTGTGCCCTAAATTTTCAGCAGCCACACTGACCCACATGCATCGCATAGTACATCAGCCTGCAAGGGACCCATCCAGCCAGCGTAACTCTAAGATGTCCTTGGTTTCAACAAAACACCATCCTGACTTTCTACGGATGTCCTTCAAAAATATTTTAGATGTTGTTTCTTAACAAAGAAAGATTTCCTGAATTGGATAGGACTTATTCTAGAGTATAGTGAAAAACAAGCATGAGATTTTTCTGGTAGTGCTGCTGAACCTTACAAATGTACAGAATCCTAAACTATATCGAGTCTTTGTCAGGTAAATGAGCTGAGAAAGGAGTTTATGGAGAAGGGAAAGGTGCTTGTGCCTGGACTTCTCCCCCAGCTGGGCTGTTTACATAGTCTATCAGCAACAGGTAGTCTCCCCCAGAAGAGTCATGAAACGTTATGTTTCATCTCTGCTCTCTTGAAGGACCCTTAACATTACCCCGAGGTGATGGCCTTCTGTAAGGGCATTGGGGTGCGATGCTTCTCCCACGCTTCAGTGCAAGCAGCAGCTCGAGGAAGGTGCACTGCCAGCTGTGTCCTCCCGCTCTGCCTGTGCAGGACCAGGAGAAAGGCACTGGTGAACTGCAGCACCTTGGTGCCAAGAATCAGGAAGTCTTTTTGAAAACTGCTTCACAAAAGCCCACCCAGGAAAAGGTTCACTTTCAGGCTTTCTCCTGGGGCAATCTGACAGGGGACCTAGTGCCCTCAGTGCTGTAACAGCCCCCAAGGACCTGTCCTCCTGCCCACCGCTCCGGAGCCCTGGAGAATAATCTACTCTAAAACCTACCCTCGGAAATCCTGTGGCTTTACTGATCCCCAACGTAGAAAAATGAAGGAGAACCTACAAGGAAGGCAAGGGTCCTGGAAAATAATGTGCCTGACAACATTTGGTCTACCACTTCTAAATGTTCTAGGAAGAAGTAACACCCCCATGCAGTCTTTTCACTCCAGTCCTGAACCCCATTAGAAAGATCATCAGAGATGAAGCTTCCTTTTCCCATTTTTCCCACTTTCAAAAAAAGGCCCTGTGCAGACTACACCAGTGCTTATTACTATATTTAGTACTTCAGCTTTTCCAGAGAGGCTTGGGTACAGTTTCCCGGTTCACCATGCAGTGGTTTAATCATTAAATCTAAATAAGTGATGTACAGAATCTACATTTTAAGGATGATAAGGAAGTCTGAGAAAGGGCAGGTTTTCAGGAACACTTCTTGAGGCAGCTAAGATTTATTTTGGGGGCTTGTCATACAGAAAATGTATTCATAATGTTTTGTATTGTTTCAGACAGTGCAAACACAGGCGCATAAAAATGAATTTGTGGGTTCACAGCATTCAACTTTGCAATGTGAATTGCAAATAGTATGTTATTTGTTACCAGGCACAGGACTGATTAACTGTGTGGACTTGGAAAGGATCCAGGTTCATAAAACAGGGATAATATCTACTTTAAATAGACTTCAGAAAGCCTTGCTGGATAACATTTAAGAAACAAATCCAAAAATAGCTGAAAAGTACTGCATTAGGATCACTGATTTAAGTGTGTTATAAAGCTGGTAACAAATTCTATTAAAATATCTTTGAAAAGTATATTGCTATTATTAAAAACACAAAATAATTAAAATTAAATATGCCTTATAAATAAGAAATAAATTTCTTTTCATCTAAGTGTGTAACATGGAAATGCCCAAACATGTTTTCAGAAGATGCCTACTTCTGAATCCAGCTTGTCATGGAGCAACTGTTTGGAATAAAGATAAAAAGCAAATCCTCTTGGTAAAGAGCTGAATGGTAAAATAAAGGGAAAACAATATGCAAAATAGTAACAGAAATAACAGAGTAGTGGATAGCAGAAGCATGCAGAGTACAGTATGAAAGATGGTATGACTGAGATAAAATTTCATGTATCTACCATAATGCTGTATTTTATTTAAGATAATTAGATTATTGAAAGTGCAAATTAGTGTTGATAAAGTGGCTAGAGACAGAACGAATACCTTGTAAAAAAATTCTGAGAATTTACTAAAAACTTGAAGCATCAAGGTCTGAGATACTACTTACACCAAGTAAGCTAAACAATTAGTATTACTTGGCATATGATAATCTTCATATTTGTACTGAATGTTACTCTTGTCTTCAGTGTACTCCCTTGTACATTGTAAATGTCACCAAGGACATGAGAATATTCTCACAAGGAAAGTCTGTACTGGTAAGTAATTGGTTACCAGTACAACAATTTCATAATTAGTAGGCCATTTATCTAGGCAAGATAAGATCTTGCAAAGAATATGCTTCCCCAAATAGAGGTATTTTATTTTTCACTAAAAAAAAGTTTCCATTCAAGTATTACAGCAACTTTGGTTAGTCTGTTTCTTTGCTGCTTTTGGTTGTTTTTTTCCAGCAAAATTAAGAATAATAAATGGTGTCTTGAAAATAATTTATAAACTCTTATTTAGGTAAATTAATTAAAGTCTTTACTGACTCATCCTTCTCAGCAGAAGAAAAATGGGTCAGGAATACCCTAGTTCTGCATTTGAAACTTGTTGCTAACATTACTTCTTTATATCAGGAAAAGACATATGTGCTATAAACAAAACCTTGAAATATCCCTCAGTACTTTATTGCTATATTATATTCTAAATAATAATAACTTCCTTTACACTTACCCAGCCCTTTCCCTCCAAAACCCAAACCACCCAAAACACCATGAAACAAAAATCCCCTACTTCAATGTTTTGGCTGCTTAAAGAACACAACATTATTCCCTGCAAGACAGCTATGTAAGAATAAGAGCCTCAGGGCAGATTTTACTAAGACCACTATAAAGGAAGTGTCACTTTCTTGACTCCAGCAGGTTCACAGTTATCTGAGATCTGAATAAGACCTAAACCACTGCTGGCTTGGGCTGGGATGTCCAGCCAGATGCTGCAGTTCTCCATGCAGACAACGTTCGAGCACTGGCACAGGTTGCCTGGAGAGGTGGGGAGTCTCCATCCTTGGAGGTATTCAAAGCCATCTGAACATGGTCCTGGGCAACTTGGGTGGCCCTGCTTGAGCAGAGGGGCTGGACCAGAAGACCTCCAGAGGTCCCTGCCAACCTCAATCATTCTGTGATTCTGTAAAGACTGCTTATGGATTTTCTGTTCAGTCAGTGCTATCCTGTCATTACAGACAGACCTAAAGAGATTCCTCTTCCCAGCTCAAATAGCTATAGAAATGCTACAAAGGGAAAGCCTCATATTGGTTTCCCATCACTGGGAAAGGAAAGAGACCTCCACCTCTACCATCCCCATCAAATTTTTCTTGAGTCACCATTCTAGCTGGTGATGTAGATCCACCAGTCAAAATAAGTGGTTTTCACTTCCAAAGGCAGAAAAGCCCACAGGTGAATATTCTGTTTCTGTGTTCTTCTGCTGTGGGGCTGCCACCTGTGAACACAAGGTGTTTAGCCTGCTTTCCTAAGGAAGTGAGGCTTGTGCCATCTGCCTGATATCCCCTGCTCACCCAACAAATAGCTTTTAAAGCCATTTCTAATTTCCGCAATGTTAAATGGAGATAATTAGATGTCAAATATAATGTTTGAACACTGGCAGCTGGGCAGACACACCAAACAGGTAAGGCTAAAGTGAGAGCTCAGCATTTGAAATCCCCTTGGCCTGATTGCTGGTCCAGCAGCTCCATTTACTGACTGGTACACAGCTGCTCCCAAACAGCCTCAGCACCAGGCATTTTTCATCCATGGACCTGAGTGTACCAGGAGTCACATCCCAGGGGCTGGAAGAACTAATGGCATTGAATGAGTACATGTGGAATAAGGTGGACAATGGTGTCTACATCTGGGGTACACAGAGTGGGAATGCATGGCAAACATCTAGAGCAAATCAGACTTTTTATACTCTATTGTTCAATGGAACAACTTGTTTACTTCTTATCTCCCAGGCAGCACAGATATGTACCCATCCATGTTAATTCCCCATAAGGATCTAATATTTTCTAAATGCTGTGCCTTGAAATGAAGGATGGCTCTTAAGGACAGTCCCTGCTAGCCAATACTGCAGTACAGACTGAAAAAAAAAGGGAAGCTTTAGAGATCATTCATTTCCTTAGCACTTGCTTCCTCTCGCTTACATCCTGCCATTTAGCCCAGAAGCTCTTTGCTGCAGTTCAGGTACATTTAAGCATTATGATGAGTTGAGACATTTGGAGTGATGGGACGAGGTCAAGCAAATCTAGTCCTCTTCTTTTAATGTGCAGCTCAAATGTGACCTTAGTCACTACTTGTCCTTGTTAGCGTGAGGTATCATGGGATCATTACACAGGATTAGATGTCCAGATTATTTTGGGGGAGAATGTCAGGAACTAGTGATCTAAACCCTAAGATTTTAGGTGTTTATGGTATGTTCATAGGTGGATAAAGCAAGATAATGCTGATGAATTTAAATCTACATCCAAAAGAAAAAGACACATGCCAGAAAAAGTTTTTAAAATACTATGCCTCCCATACTGAAAGGCTGGAAGAAGGAGCAACATCTAAATATTAAAGTTCCCAAGACGTATCTCATCCTGCCCCACCCTCCCTTCCCTCAGTCCAATTCAAATAGCTGTGCAGAGGAGAAAAGAAGAAAAAAAGAAGGGAGAGAATGAATCAAAGAAACTCTGAAAAGTGAGAACATTCCCATCAACTTCTGCTTTTAGCCCTGGAGACACCCTCTCGCCCATTCACCAATTCAAGTGTTAAAAGAATTTACTTTAATACTTTGTTATCACAATCAGCTTTTCCATCATAACTTCTTTTTGGGGTTTTGTTTGTTTGTTTGTTTGTTTTCTCAGTGCAAAGCTACAGCAAGGTTTATGCTTAGTTTACAATTGACCCCTTTGAACATGCCCAGACAACAGGAAACTGGTTTCTCTGGAAACAGGAGCTATGTGGAATCTTTTAGTACTTGTATTCATTTAAAGCTGTTCACACATATGCAACAATAAGGCATCAGACCTTCAGCATGTGATTTAACTTCACCAGGCAAGGTAATGAAGGGGAACACTGTCAGTGACACACCAGGCTGGTAAAATAAATTGGTACAATTTGAATATGAACAAAAGAAAAATCCCAGCATCTAAACCACTTAGTCTATGTATAAAATCTCTTAGTGGCCATAATAATAAAGAAAGCAGCAGAAACAATCTTGGAGACATTCATACTGTGCATCAAGGAGATGTAACGTGATATTTTTATGACATGGATGCAGCATGGCCACATATATCGAAAGTCCCTTCATGGGGAATAACCTATTAGTCCCTGCTGGGACTAGTAAAACTAGTTTAAAATATTCAAGCCAAACTGGCAAACTATAATGCTTCCTAATTTCCCATTAACTTTGTTTTTCACTTTTAAAGAGCGCAGTTGGAGACTGACAGTCTGTCTTGAATACAGCAAGCATGGGTGAAGGTGATACTGACACTTGTAGTCCACTTTGTGCTTTCAAGGCAGTTAGTCTCAAAATAGGCATGTCAGAAGTAAAACACATACCAGTTTCTCAGGCACTGCCATTCACAGGGTGGTATGAATATGAACCTCTGCTTAAGGTGCTTTAGGACAAAGCATATGATTGTGAATAGCAGTGGCAGAGGAATCAGCACAGGAATATTGCTCTTCCATTGCTTTTGGGACAATAACCTTTAACAAAGTTGTGGGCAGAAAGCAAAGATGGTAACATCTTAATCTATGTCTGCTAAATTTAAAAAAAACCCAAACCTGTCAGAGCTCAGTTTCCTCACTTCCTCAGCATTTTTCAGCAGATAGTAAGTTTTCTGGCTTTGCTGACATTTCCCATAAAATTCCAGCACATTTGAATGTGCTTAAATTTCATTGTTCCTAAACTGTCTATGATCAAGAACGTTTACAGATATTTATGTTGCCTTCACACTTAAATTAAAACAGCAGGACAGTGCATGGCAGGGAAAAAAAAGCTAATGAAGCCATCCTTCCCCACCCTTTCCCATGGAGATGCTCCAGGAGGGAAGGAAAGTTACAGATTTTGGATAGAGTGGGCAGAAATAATCATATTTTAGTCACTGAAGACAAACCCAAAGTATTTAGTGATGAGATTTTTTAATTATAATGACAGAACTGGATTTTATGTTTTTAGGAGGAAGCAAAGATTAGTTAGGAATTGGGATAAAAGGGTGGAGGGTGATGACAACTAAGGAGAAAAGAGAAAAACAATCAGAAGGTATGTCCGTCATCTGATACAGAGAAACAAAGGAAATTCCTATTATTCAGACAAACACACAATACAGAAAACATACATACACACATTACATACAGATATTTATATATAAAATAGTAAAAAAGCATGGTTCCAAAGTCTCAGGTGAACACTGCTTAAGAAGAAAGATCTTTTTCTAGTAATAATGGCTGTGTTTGTATTTCAGGGTGGGGGGAATATTACAACAATACCATTAAAACTTCATACAAATAGGACTGACTCAAGGGACACTGAAATGAGAATGCCTGGTAAAAGGAAACAACCACTCATCCCAACTCTTGCAGAAACCATTTGAGAAGACAGAACAGAATCAGTTCCATTTAGCTTCAATTGCCAGCTGCTTTAAACATATTAACATCTCTTGATGAATTAGGTTGAATTCTGCTGACACACCTAGAAGTGTGAATATTATATTATAAGAACATGCATTAGTCTAAAATATATTCAAAAGGTTCTTGGGTTTTGGGGGTAAAAGTAAGGCAATTACCTTACTTAAGTAGAAAAGATTAGAAATAGGATAGCTGTTGGCAAGACTACTAGTTTAGAGTGATATTTTCTTGAGCCAAGGCCAGATTATAGACTGTTTTAGCTTTGCTAGTAGATTGCCAACACTGAGGGAGGTGTTGACAATCACAGCTGATTGGAATCTCAGTTACTTTTCACCATTTTTTCACTAAGGCAGCTATGTAATTACTGGCAGTTTCTCCACTGCTTTCAGGGCCTATGTTTGCAAAATGGCATCAATATAATCAAAGCACAGGTACAAATCTGAAATGAGGCAGTGGTTTGGGAACTCAGAAAAGCTGGGGTCAGTTGTCTTCCCTCCTGTGGGCAAGAAAGTCAGGTGGGCTTCCTAGGTATGTCCACCAAAAAAATGCACTGCTCTGCAAAACTACCTAAGCCCTGCTGTTCTTGGAGACAGAGTTTAGTTGTCCATGCAAAAATCCTTTCATACCAGGACAAAAGGCAGTGCATTAAATTCTACAGAAAAATCTCTTTGCCTCATTTCCCCCACTGTAAAAGACTGAAAATCCTTCTACCTCAAAGGATCATTGTGAGGAATCAGGAAAGATTTTGAGGTGTCCAAAACCAGTCATGGTCCATGTTTGAGAGAAAGAGATAAACCACAGTCATTAATGGGGCCTTTTCTTGGTTTGGTGACAGAAATATAACTCCAGAAGGGAAGCAGAATTTTTTACTGAAATGTGCCTATAGCCTGAGGCTTTGTGTTGCCAGTGTGACTATGTGACTACAACTAGGGAGGCTTT
This sequence comes from Elanus axillaris, assembly GCA_026212715.1. Taxonomy (NCBI): domain Eukaryota; kingdom Metazoa; phylum Chordata; class Aves; order Accipitriformes; family Accipitridae; genus Elanus; species Elanus axillaris. The sequence continues at coordinate 12,808,992 of JANZLQ010000005.1, read as the reverse complement.
CTAGGCAGCCACCGGCAAAAGGATCCTGACAGCATTGTTTTACTGGATCTCCCTTGATGGCAAGGACTCCAGAGTTTGTTCAAGAGAAAAGGGCCTTCAGGCATACCAACTTGCACCAGAAGAGAAAGAAGACTAGGAGGATTTGTTTAGGTCCTCAAATCCAGCTGCCTCCTGCTGGAGTTCACCATGACAAATAACCCCGTACAGCAACTGATCAAGCCTTCAGATGGAAGCTAGCAAGTTCTTGATCCTTATATTGGAAGTCCATTTCAGATCCTCATTCTCTGAATAATTACAAAAATCCTTCTAATCCTCTGACTAAATTTTATTCTTCATAAGTGTCTGCTACAACTCCTGCTCAGTCCTTAGATGAGCCAAGAATTCAAGGAGCCTGATGCCTATCAACACAATTACCTGAAAAAAAAGTCTTGATGAGAGTAAAGCTAAAGTATTTCCTCTGCTTTAAGGACATACTCATTAGCTTGAGATATTCTATGCCATAGGTGTTTAGAGAAAAATATTTTATATTATGCATCTAACTCCCTAGTCCATTCTCAGCCACTTCTAAGACCTGTTGTTTCTAACTCAGTCTTCTCCTTTACAGCCTGTTAATCTTACAAACAAGTTTTTATTAATACACTCCTGTCAATAAACTGGAAGGCTGACCTGTCTTTGAACAATGGTTACTTGACAATAATAACAATATGTACTCTTTTTTTGGTTTTTTTTTTTTTTTCTTTTTTTTTCAGATGGCACCATAGTTTGCTATCATGGTCCATACAATTCTGAAGATTATGCCCTGCACACCTGCTACTAAGAAACTCTCATTTTTTTGAGAATTTAGGAGCTAAATCCAGGGAGACATTAACCCGAGACAAAGAGGTGCAGGGGAAGAAAAGCTCAGAATTGCCTAGCTGCTTTCATGGGAGAAATATATACGAAGGTCATCAGGGTATTGAATTATGGTGGACTGCAATGGATAGAAGATAATTCTCATTGTTTTAGACAAACAATGGTAAGATAGCAAAGGGAACTGAAAAGATCTTGATTGAGTTACATTTACAAAGAAATGTAATCTTTAAATTTTCAACCTCTGGGTGACTTTATCTACATTAAATCATATTAAAAAAATCCTCAAAAACCAATGAAAAGAAGAAATAATTAGTTTTTAATAACACATTCAGTATTTAAAGGCGGCATGATGGCAATACCTCTTGTGTAAAAGTCTACATCACAGCATGCAGACATTCTGCTCATCCAAGATGTTTTATGAACTTTTTAAAAAAATCAGTTAAAATCATAGAGCTCTGAAGAAAACAGAATATCAAATTTACTTTATTGTTTATTGCTTATATTTTCTGAAATCAAAATATTCATGCATGTCCAAAGAGATATGGAACTGGATTAATTTCTCTTAAAGCATCATACTTGAATTTGTTCTGTAAGGAGAAACAAACAAGCTTTATTTTGTTCTATGGTAAACTGAACAATCTTTAATTGATCTGGTACATACTATATCCTCCTAGGAGTATATTCTTCTATGATGTATGATTAATTTGCAGAATACACAAAGTCTTTGAAATCCTTTAGTGGAATGGGCATCATTAAAAAAATGTATCCTTAAAATGTGATCAGGAGGTACAAATGGAATATTTTAAAAAGCTCTCAAAGATTCTGTATCTTTGTATCACATTGCTTCTCATCAAAATTAAGACTGAATTAGTTCTGCAGTGCAAACTATGTCTGATATTCACAGTCCTTTGTTCTCAGCTTACTGAGTTTGTACGATTTTAATGAAGAGGGTTGTTTCTACTGGACACCCCAATAACACCTCATGAAAAACAAAAGAACTACAAAATAAGACATTTTCTTAAATTGAAAGCTAGAGTGAGATTTGCCATATGCTAGTTTTCATGATAAAATTTTGATGAGAAGTTTGTATTTGTTCTGAAAAATACAGCTATGCTTTGGAACAGAAGTCTGCCACTGATGCCTGGAGTGACCATGACAGACAGGAGACAAGCACTGTGCCTATCTTAGAAATAAGACTGAATGTTTTAATGGCCACAGATAATATTTATGACACAGTGCATTCAGATGTGCAATGAAGCTCATGTTGGAAGGTGAGAAGTCATCAGTGAAGAAAACCATTATTCCTGTACTCATATTCCAGTCCCGTCAAAACACAGGCAGTATTTATGACACATCTCATCATCTGGCATCTCCCAGGCTTGTCATGCAGTTGTATGGCCCCTCTCCTCCTATGAGATCCTGCCAGCCTGCTGATGAGCTCTGCAGAGATCTGGGGCCGTGGAAGCAAAGCTAGAGGATGGCACTGCTGGTGGTGGCTGCCCTGCAGCATGACCTGCTCTCCAAAAGAAGCCCCACTGAAAAGCATGCTTTCACAGACCACAGTATGAACTGCATTTTCTCCTTAGTCATGCGACTCAATTTATATATTTTTCTCAAGCAGTCAGGTCAAGAAAATACTAGAGACTGGCTAAGTGTCAAAGGCTCTCAGATATTCATTGCATTCTCCCATGCCTGATCCTGACACAAATTCTTAATTCTGCAGCCCTTGCATAGCCTCAATACTTTAATGGTGTATGCAGAGTCAAGCTCATGGATGGGTCCTTATGGGACTGCAGATTTTTGCGCTATTGATATTTCATCTGAAACATGGGAGATGCTAATTGCCAGCTTTGCAGTTTTCCCCTGGTGGCCATACTAAAAATATGTTGCATATTGAAACTTGCAATGTAGCTATGGCAAAAAAGTCTTACAGCAAACAATCCCAGCAAAGAATCAAAATTCCAGTCCTGTGCAGCAAACATTTTCCAACAGCTCTATAAATTTTAGTCTATGCAACAGAAAAATATTCTATTTATTAAAACTATACAAAACAGTAAAACATACTCATCATTTCTTTCTTTTCCTCTTCCCCTTACTTGCTAGTATATAGCAGAACTCCCTGGAAAGCTTGAAAGCAAACATTGTGACTTCCTTAATCAAGAGAAATGCTATAAAACAGCCATTCACAGACAGAAATGTAAGTCAAAATTCATCAGATTAAAAAAAAGATTGCTTTAATTACCACAACCATCAACAATAATAAAATCAGACATTTAAGATTCAGGATCAATTAAAATATAGTGTAAATATGGCATAGTAGTGAACAGATTCAAATTCCTTCTGCTATTAATTCCTTTTTGATTTATCCACCTCAGCTGGCTTTTGCTCAGAAGCTGGTGTTAGCACCTTGTTGGCAATTCTAGCAGAAGATTCATGAACCCTCCAGTTGAGGTCTGAGCAGGTCACCGGGAGTCATTCAGTTCACCTTTAAAGTTTGAGGCATGTACAGCAAAACCACACAAAGCTCAGAGGGTATCTGGAGGCCAGAAAGCTAAATACACACACTGCCAGGCTGATTTCCAGTGACAAACAGAGCTGGTACCATTTTTGTAATTCTCCTCCTAACCTCTCAGCATGGATGCTGCTGCACAGTGCTACCACCCTGAAGTGAATGAGCACCATTCCTGGTAATTATGCAGCCCTTCAATCCACTTACTCTTAACTTTCCTTTCCACTGTGCTATATTTGACACAAAATGTTTAATCAAGTTCATTTATCATGAATGGAACAGCCTGACTCATTCCCCATTTATAATTAGTAAGGATTTCATCTAATAAGTGCTGAGCGCTCTCAGCTACCAAAGTCAGTGAATGAAGACTTTGCTCAGCACCACACAAGGCCAAGGGACTTAAACCTATTTTACACGGAATTAGAATACCAGATTTACACAGAAAATTTTCAAAATTTAAGGCAGTTAAATGTTACTCATGTCCTGTGTGTGAGGCCCCAGCCTGGAAATACAGAGGCAGCAGGAAATCATTCACCTTTCTGCCTTGGTCACCCACAAAAACATGGCAGTGAGGGTTTTCTTCCTTTGTTAACTATGTCCAGGGAAGCCTAATTACTCTTTTTCTATCTGTAGAATACTAAATAACACATTATTTCCTAAGCAGCTAATATCTTAAACTTTTAAGAAGAAAATCACAATCGTAAATTTAATGAAAACTTATCCTACAAAGAATAAGTTAACCCCCCTCCGCCATGGTCCAAAGGTTAAAATAAAACAATGAGAGATTTAAATGTTTGAAGATACCATAGTGGAGATACAGAAAACAGCCATTCTTTATGTCTTCAGTCTAAAGCCACTCTGCATTTTTTGTATATTCTCTTGCAATTATGATGCTGTGTTTGCCCTATATAATAACCCTGAGCAATGCAGATTGCTTTAGCCCAACTGAGAAAAGGCAGATCATTAACAATTGCCAATTAATTTAAATGGTCAACCCTGAAAAAACTATACCATGATTCCCCATTATATGGAAAGCCCTCATCAGCTCCTATTGTAAAATGAAAGACAACTAGAGGGAAAAAGAAAAGTATAATGCAACGAACAATGGGTGAATAATAACGAATGAAATGTCACCACTGCTGTATACTCTCTGCCTGAAGGCCTTTACTGGGGAGGGAAAGAACATGAATTGCATGTGCTAAATTTTGAAATTGTGTAAATTGGAGTTTGGCAGCTGATGATGGCTAAATTAGCTGAATTTCTTCTATACTGCTAGACATTTAATATAGATGGGGCCATAGTTTTAGCAATAAATTTTATAAAATAGGAAACATTCTGTAGGAATTCATATAATGAAAACACAAGTTTATACAATATAAATACCTATGAAGACAATAAAATGAAGCACATATGCTGGGAGGGCATATCCTTCCTGCGAAGGCTTTTATTCCTTGGATACTTTTAAGACATTTAGGTACTTCCTGGAAGATGACTGCTTTGCTAAATACAAATTAATTACCTAAATTCGGTATTTGATCTAACTTAATGCATTAGTTAAATGCTTAAAGGTAGGTAGGATGAATATAGGCCATACTATTTCATTTGTAGACTCCAAAGGACGTTAAGTTAAAAAATAAATATCTTGTTATAAAAAGACTGTTGATTTTAAGGTATTATTTAAGACTGCTACTCAACCTGTTTATTTTATAAATTAAATGCTGTTTTATGTAGTCATTTTCACTAACTGATATTTTGACAAGTCAATTATACCCTGCTCTTAAGTTTTTACAGTTATGTCCCCTTCTTTAACAGACTCTCTGACCATAATAACTTCTTCCCCACCTATGGCTTCTTACAAATTCCTGATCTTCACTTCAAAAGATCAGTGTTTCTTTACTGCCTCCACCCAGGACAATTATCCATCCATTTCTGTCTGCATTTCTTCCATTTTATCTTCCCTTTGCTTTCTTCCAACTATTATACATTGAACACGTTGCCTGCCCTCCCTCACTGCTGGCCCCTCGCCTCACCAAAGTCAGACAAAACTCTTTTTCCTAATTCTCAGTACAAAACTTTCATGTCTATTGCATTGACTTCAGGAGGTAAAGAACACAATTAAAACCCAGCAGCTCGACAGGTTAAGGTGTCTGCCAACCGTTGTGCTACTTCCCAGATCAACGCTGCTTTATGTTTAAGCAGCGATTTCCATACGTGTATACTACCCTGAAGAGCCAACTTAATCCAACTCATCCCATCCTAGGGAATGCAATGCTATTCACACGCTCTGCAGTGCTGCCCTGCCTCACCCCCACATCCCCGCAGGGTCAGTAATATCAGGGACCACTAAGGCTTCTTTCTGCAATCCCAAATCTTTCACCCAGAGTAAAACACAATGAAAACTTGCCTCTATATACTGTATGCAATTGCTGTAAAGCAAATAATTCAAAAAGAGTATAGAACAGTTATCTTTTTCATTTTAGTAGTGTTAAAAACCCCATACAATTCAGAATTAATATAACAAATATGAATTGTATACTGTAGGTCATTCCAGTTGACAAAGAAGATTTTAAATAATTTAAGACAGCAAATCTATGTATAGCCATTAGAATACACAAATTAGTCCTTCATTTGAATGCATTGCTCAGCTTTACAAAGCTGTACAAAACATTTGTAAAGAAAAAGAAATATAAAACCTTGCAGATTTTCCCTTGCAATGAACACCAAACAAGCAGAGACTTGAATTATAAGACAAAGCGGTGACATATGCTAATGGGTTTGTCATCAGGAGATAATGCAATGCCATTAACTCATCTCATTTCAGATTCTAACAACTGCATGTCATGGTAGGTAAAACAAGCTGCACCAAGATCCCAGAAAAAGAATTCAGATTGAGAACAAGAATTTGCAAGACTATGGCTCATGGGTATATCTCACCTATGGACAGCAATGTCTATTTTAACTTTGTTGGATTTCATGTTTAATGAGTATCATATTGAAGAATGAGTATCTTGACTCACTAAGCCCTCTTAAGTCTATTGAGAATTAATATGATTAGTTGAATTCCATTATTTTTGTATAATACATATGCACAGGGAAGAAAGAAGGCTAATTTCTAAGTGTAGAAACTCAAAATTGCCAGAACTGCAACAAAATTTGAAATAAAAAATTGCTTTTCATACAGTCTACACAAGCTCTCTTTTAGGTTGCATCTAAAACCCAGTTCTGACAAACATTTAAGAAAAAGAATAATTGATTCATATATATTCTCACTAAAATCAATAGTATTAACACAGGTAAAGAGCTGCTCTTCACACAATAAAACTAAAGATAATTTCCTCTTTAGTATTCACCTTAATAGCATTATTGTTCATTTAAAGTAAATGTTAGGACAGTCTAGACCATAAATACATGCATAATATTGATTAAAACTTAAGCTACTATAAGTGTACTCCAGAGGAATATGTAACAATTTACAGCAGCTAAAGATCTTCCTCACTGATACCTCTACTATATGTTTCTCTCTCTCTCTTAAATATGTAATTATGTACTTATCCAACGGACTGGAATGACTTGCAACAATTCTAGTCTATTGGATAAATAGGAATTCACTTTAATATAAGATAAACACAGCTTCTATAAATTTCTTTACTTACTGTGTAAATGTGCTATCAGAAAACAAAAGTTGGTGGCATTACAAGAAATGAAAAAACAGATTACAGTGTCTTTGTCTGGGCTTTCAAACAGAAAACTCCCGTGCGTATGGTTCTGCTGATTCCCAGATGAGGCTCAGTGACAAAGTAAATCCAACTTTAGGGTTCCTAGTACCAGACCAAAAATGCCATAACCATAAGACACAAAGTGCTGATGCTGTATTAACACACATTGTAATTTCAAACGTGTCAAAATGGTTTTGATGGGTTAAATTCTAATGGAGGCTTTTTTTTACCAGATGGGGCATTGGCTGCATAGGTATCTTTCCGCAAGTCTAACTTGTCTTAAAACCAGCATAAACTTGGTAGTGCTTACTGTTGCTAGATCAGCAGAAATGCAGTTGTGTACCTGCTCTGGATCTAACATCAGCTTCCAGATGATCTGGGAATGCACAAATCTGGCAGGAAGGAGCAAAAAAAAAAACCTTTCCTTGAAACCCCTCTTAGAGAAGCTTAAACTGTGCACTTGAGTCTTCCCAATCATCTCCACTGAGCTGCTGACATGAATTGCTGGCAGGCCCAGGTCTCACTGCATACACAGTGGTCAGCCTTAAAAGGATCCCATAAAGAAAAGGTATTTCCCAAGAATTACTTTAAGCCATCATTTTCAAAAATTGTTACTAATTCTGCATGATTGGCAAAACATGGGACTTGCAAGCTTTATCAGTTTTTAACAGATTTGGTCATATTTAAACATAAATCTGTGTTTTCAGATGCCTCAGCCTGTATGCAGGAATATTAAATTGGGCCCTGATTTCAGGTATGTTTATTACTGCTCAAACTCATTTTCCAATGTCTCAAAATTTTTTGGTACTACTGGTTTCAAAATAATAAAATGAAAATCATTAGAAGAAAGGAGTCTTAAAGTTTCCATTCCCATTTTAGATTTTACTGATTTCAAACCAATTCATTAAGGAGAATATTGCTGAAAGTCAATATGAATAATCGCATTCATTTTTAATTAATTAATACTTCGTTAAACAGGGATATCTGAAGGCACAAATATAGATCTGTATGTTTGCTGCTAATTACTGAAATCAGTCACTAGTGAAACCAGACATGTAGAAACCTTTTCAGCATGTTTTTCTACTGCAATTTTCCTAGTTTGCAAATGTCTTTTTTAGATTCAGCTTGAAGAAAAGCAACTTCATACTAATGTCCACCTCCAATAACAGCATAACAAACATTATCTCCTTCTTCACTGTTTTTCACATTTAATGCCAATCTTCCAAGAACTTATGTGGGCTACAGAAACTATCTGTCCATCTTTGGAAGTGGTCTACCAGGGCAGACATACAGAACAATGTATTACAATCCAGAACCACCCTAAAGCCAGGGTGTATCAAAAATCTGGATAAGGACATCATTCTTCTTAACTGTGCACATCAACACAGATGCAGAAAGGTCTGGAAGAATTTAGATGGCTGGAATCTGTGTAACACAAGCTCCTCAGCTGCCTGTGCCACCAGGACATGACAGTCTACTACTTGGTGACAACACGCACTCCAAGTGTCAAATCTTGGTCTTGCCTAAATAATCAACTGGTTGTTTCCAGAGGAAGATTCAAGGTTTGTCATGGATTTAGAGGCAGAGCAGGCTACCTTGGCTTCCACAGTATACTGATACACTCTGCTCCAGCAACATCAGGTATCTGTTCTTTTCATGTATGTCTCAGAGCACACCACTGGGGGAAGGAGGCTGGAAAATTGGTGTGCCCAAACCAAGGAGAAATGGAGGGGGAGATGCTCCTACAGGTCATGCTTAGAGCTGCTGAAAAGAAAGCAGCTGTGGGCTAAAAGGAACTAAAGGAGCTAAACTGCCTTTTCAGTCCAACACAGGCAGCTAAAACAAGAAAGCCTTACTTTATAGACACCTGAGAAATGGGACAGTGGAGTTTGGAGCATGTGGGAAAGGGTTTCTGCTGAAAAGTTGAAGGGCAATTGGAAAAAGGGCAGAGGGGAACATTAAATCACTGGTTGGTTTGAGGTTTCTGTCTTCTACACAAACTTATCTGAACCTTCCTTTAATTCTAACCCAGGCAAATGACATGGAACGCATCGGTGTTTTCCCAAACCTGTCTGCCTACCATTTAATCCGATATTTTTAGAAGGAAATAATATTGGTGGTAAGTGGAACCTCTTTAATAACCTTGGCCTGAGGCTTTTTAAAGTCACTTAATGTGTCATAACATGATGTCTCAACTGAAGTACGAGAAGGAAAAAGTTGTGGGCTTTTTTAATAGTTGAGGCTATATTACTTTCTCCAATATACAGATCAGAATACCTTAAATATTAAATGACAGTATAGGATTTAAGGCCCTGGAGTAATCCAGTTTATATTTTTTCACACTACCACATGGAATTCTCTGTGTAGTTGTAGGATTTGGCTGCCTCTTCACATTTTAGCTGCTTTCTATAATAAAAGCCAAAGTTCCTTAAATAACCCACAAGGAGCAATGATTAGGTCCTTACGTAGTAGTAATAAGGGGACATAAGTAGTAGGTCTCCAAGTAGATCTTGTCCAGCAAACTTAGGTAGACAATAACCAACAAAACTCTGAGTACTTTAATACTGGCATTACTGAAGTGCCTATACAGGTTGTTAGAATTTCCATATCTTGCAGTTTATAGAGGAAATGCTTCTAATGCCACAAGAATTTGGCAATTGCTGCAGTATAATTTTCCAATCCACCTTGAACTTCTATTTTAACAGAACTATAAATATAATATGTTAGTAAAAATCTACTGGAAAAATGAAAAGTTGATCATCTTTTGAAGTTCAGGCCAACAACATGTAAATTCCAGAAAAGAAAAAACAGTTTGCTAAAAATAAACAGGGAATATAGTGCAGATAATATAACAAAACAATTATAAATAAGAATTGTGTGCAGTAAAACTTTCACTGATCTCGACTATTATTTTAAAAGCAAACCAAAGATGATCTCCTCCTTAGTGTCTTCAACTCTGAGTGCCACAAACATATGCAGTTTTAAAATTCTCAGTTTGCTAAAGTGAATACAATATTTTATAAAAGAAGGTCTTAGTGGAATGCCCTGTTCATTTAAGTCCTTGGTTGGTTCATCAAGGCCCTCATTCTGCAGTTACCCACAAATGGACAGGCTTCTGGACCTGTGAGGATTTCTTAAGTCTTTAAATAGGGATCTGATTAAGTGTAGGTGTCCTTCCAAACATCCATCATTTGGATGGCTGGAGCCCAAATGGGAGCAAAACAGGATCACTGAAAATAGTGTGCATGTCACAATGTTGTAACATTAGCCCATCAGAACTCGCATTGCTGTTACACAAAAATACACTTGAAAAACCAAGACACCATTTTATCACACAGCTTCTTCAATCACAGACTTATTGACACTACTACAGATGATTTTATGCTCTAGGCACCTGAGCACTAACAGACTGATAGAACTCACATTAAATAAGCAGTAGATACATTGCATAGATATAAGCCCTGAAATCAGTTGAGATTGATTAGACCTTAAGATTACACAGAGATTGTTCACTTGTCTCACATAAAATACTGAACATCAGTGTGGCACTATTAAATGTGTGACTACATATTATAAATATATAACCACTTTTCATCATTAGCTTCTGCTGGCCTACTTGTGAAATGTTGACCTAAATGACAAATTATTTCTCAGTTTGTCTTCATAAAAGTTATCAGGTTCCTTCATTAAGTAGCATTTTCATTCAAACAATTCAATGTTGTAACAAAGAGATTTCCATTTAAGAACCAATGTTATTGAAAAATAGACTGGAAAATTATGAGAATGGGTAAACATATCTGTGGGTACGTTTGGTGCTTCATAATATATTTACATGCTTTCTTCAAGGAATTTAACAACAATGATTCTAAATAAAATATAGGACACCATAGGAATATAATAAGCAAGAACTGCATAAAAGGTATCAAACAATTCAGACTTGCTAATGACAGCACTGTAGAAGGCTCTAATGGGTCACACTTAATTATGAATAAGTTCAATAATAAAAGTAGACAATTTAAATAATTACATAGAAAATGAAAGAAAAACTAGTTTTAAAGCAGACATCATGTACACTGGAGCAAACCAGAAACACTTCACTGAAGAAAAAGTTGAATGAAGTCAAAGAATTTTTAATGCAGTTTTTCCTTTCAGAGCTAAATTGAATGTCTCAACAAATCTTTCAAAAATCCACTCAAATGTTCTTGTCACGAAAAGGAATGATACATCATGAATCTGTTAAACATATCCTTCAGAAAGACAAGGAACAAAAGTTTTATTTATGACAGCTATGGCGAACATTTTTCTTGAGACACTGTACCATTAAGAAGCTGTTAGTGTTTCCGTGTTTTCAAAACCATTCTATTTAAAGACAACAATGTCTCTGAGTCATTTTCTCTGTGCATCTGTGCTTCTTGCCTCACCTAATACATTACTGAGGACATTTTTGTCTCTAGGAATATTAAGTGAAGACAGGTTTAATTCTGGAGGAGTGTCCTTCCCTCATGTAGCTTACCTGTAGTTCATTACCCATCCAATAATATTCTCCTTCTGAAGGTAATACTAAATCCTGTTCTACATAATATGGTCTAAACACCGCCAAGAAATTAGGTGCGGAGGAAGATTTATTCTCAAAACCACTACCACTGGAGAGAAAAAGAGGCATTTTCCAGTGTTTTTTTCCCACTCCCCAAAAGATAAGGAACATATTTTGTCTCTATTTACAGTTTTGGCCATACAGCTGGGGACCCAGCCCACAAAGAGACATGTTAGCTATTATGATCAGACAAATAATACATGCAGATGCACTCAACACCTCTCTGCCCACTTTTTTCCTCAAAGCTCTATCTATTCTGCTGTTAAGGGCGTCTCATGACCCTCAGGTTCACGTACAACTTTGACATGAGTTCTTTCAATCCAAATCAAGTCATCCCTACTCCAGGGACTTTTGTGGAAAATGTGGCTTTAAGCACAAGGAACAGCAATTCCACCTTTAAAAGACTGCAATCTCATGGAGTACCATTCCCTCTTCACTCTGTCCTATTAACAGTGAATGAGTCAGAAAGGAAGATGTAACAAGCTATCAAGTTAGAAGGAAACTATTTTTTAACAAGGCACTTTCCAAGTTTTCCACATGGTGTCAGTGGCTCCTCTCACTTTTTTCAAAATAAGAAGTTAAATTAATACATTTGCAAACTCATCTAAGTCACATTCCAGTTGTACATTGAGTCTGTAAACACTACTACAGATAATACTTGTTTTCCCTTTAAATTAGGAATTTGTTATTAGTCACCCTCTTTAAAAAACACATTTGAATAAACATTTCTCTTTAGTGCCTAGCTTCTCCCTCTTAACCACATCTCCTTATTTCTCAAGATAGGCAAACATGCAAAATAAATAATAACCTTCTTTAATATGACTGGCACTGAACAAACCTTACATCCAAAATACAATCCATTGACAAGAGTGCTACCCTTTTCACACACTCAAAAAGTCCAAAATAGATGTTTTACTTTAATTGCACTAAATCAATAGACTGTCCTGCAGAACATTCTTATTGATTTATGACTCATGACATGCATTACAGCTGTGGCTATTTTTAGTGTCTCACTAAAAAGGAAGTAGGACTGTGTTCACAACACAGGCAAGTACAATAATCTGTGCATCTCAAAGATTAAGTCTGAATTTTAGATTTACTCATTAAAAATAAATTGCAGTAGGTTTCTTTGTACTAAAAAAAATGGCAAGTTACCTTTTTAAAAATAGCATTTAATGTGGCATTCAGTGAATATACGTTGCAATTTTAATACTTGGGCTTTCAAGATCTTGTATGACGAGAAGGACAAGAGGATTGTAATGTCACTTACTGCTCCACCTGCATATGACACTGTACTCTGGCAGCACACTAAGCCACCTAAACAGCGTCCTGATGCCACATGTTCCTGCTGGTGATGCCCAAGCACATTTCCTTCTAAGGATAAGCTGTACCTGCATCAAGGGCCTGCCTAGCTATCTGGATGGACAGCACAACCAGTCTTAACCACTGTCTGAAGGTGCCCTTCAAAAAGCAGCTTAGATACACTGACTGTTACCCACATGCTAATAGCCTACATTTCCCTCCATAATCTTTATATAGTCCTCACTGCTATAAAAAGTAGGAATATTACCATAATACTCTTTACTCCTGCCTTTAGCTATAGACAGGAGTGACCTAAGAGCAATGGTCACCAGACAGCAGAGGAGGGAGGACCTCCTTTCCCACAGATATAACCTTACCTTTAACAGACTCTAGAGGATCCTGTGAAGAAACATTACAGATATGCTTGCTAATGTTTATATTTCTTGTTTTATTTCACCTTTTTCTGTTCTAAGCTAGCTTCCAGTAAATCTCTCAAATCAATATGTATGGAGACACTTGCTTAGATTTACAAGACAGATGTTTTTCTTAGCCATAAAGCCCATCAGCTTGGAATGCACTGCCCAGTCAGTCACCACCACCAACACAGATAAAATACATCTTTAGATTTCTTTTTTGAAGATTGCAGAGCACTGAAAATCTGCCCAATACATGGCAAGATGCAGGACCCAAGCTGGCCCCCTGCTAAATCTTGAGGTTGTGCTTCCAAGAATAGTCCCACTGGCCATGAGGGACAGGCATTTGTTCTTACATGCAATCCTCATTTCATACTGCTTCTGCTCCCTTCAGGCAATCAAATGCTTCCGAAACCGACCATCACACACATACCAAAATCATGCTTACATATTTCTGTCCTCTAGCATGCCCAATGGTAGCACCTAGATCAAACACAGTCAGCTCCAGCTGCACCAAAATACTAATAAACTACAGGCTGACACTTTACCATCGGAGAAGTTGTCAGAACAATCAAATATTTCAGAACTCTGTAGTACCACTGATTTTGATTTTTAAAGGCTAACACATTCTGATTAGAGTCTTCTTGTGTGCATAAAATGTTTAAAATAAAACACATACCTTTGCAATTTCTGTAGCTGGAAATTGTAACGGGGGAATCATGAGTACTACTTCCAGTGTACAGAAAGTGGTATTATGAAGCATAAATACAATCTATACCTTTAATTCTGTATGCAGTGCACCAGGTTTTAATTTTTTTTTAATAGACTAGCAGTCATTTGCAAGAACTGGGAGACATAGATTTATGAATTGATAACAGATCACAGACTATTTTTCTTCTAGGTTAGTGTTGGAAAATCACTTCTATTCATAGCCTGCATGAAAGGAATTAGTGACCTCAATAAGTAACTGAAAAATCCATCCAGTGCTGAAAAGCCACTATTGCATCTATTATAATTAGTCTTACCATTACAACGCACTCTCACGTGAAGAGAGATGTAGGGCCTGATCTAAAGCCAGTAAAGGAAATAGAGTGAGAGTGGTATGTTTGCTGTACCGTATTTGTGACCAATATCTATACTTGGTGGCCACATTTTTCAAAAGTAAACATTTAAAGGAAGGCACCTTAGTCTGTTTCTACATTTTCTAAAATTCTGAGCATTTTCCAACTCCAAAATCTAAAGAAACTTAGTACGTGTGAAAATCAGCGGTTCATTCAGGAAGGACTACCAGTATTTAATTTGAAATATCTATTACTGGATAGTCAGAATGTTTCACTGTATTTTACTTCAGATTTTTTTTTAAAGAAAGGAAATTTCTGAAAAGAAAAATGAGATAACAATATAAATAATCCAGAACCATGGAAGGTGAGCTGTACCCCACTGCTGTATCCCATAGCAGTGTTACCTACTTTGTATATCAGTCTGAGGCTTAATTTTGCTCAGTTTCTCTGCGCTATAGCTTGATTTATATTTTCTAACAGAAAAGAATTACAAAGCAAAATCCCAAAGTGACAGATATTCCCAAAGGCTCTTGATGAAAGGAATAACTTTGTGAAAACTGATTTGACATTGTAGTGTTGCAATCTTTAATCCATAACACAGATTGATTGGTCAAAAGGAGGACAGCACTACTATTAGTACAGCTTTCCAATGAAACTGCTACATGCAATGGCATGGAATTATCTTCAGAGAGTAAAATGCAAAATGAATGTATAAGGGTAAATTAACTGTATAAAGTCTAAAGGTAGTCTCTCATGAATTCTCTACACAGTTATACATGTTTGATCATATATATGATGATGATAACATAGAATTGTACCAAAGCATGGATAAGACAAGCAAAGAAGTCACCACCTTGGAGTACAATAAGTTATAAACCCTGAATGAGTACAGAGTGAGGAAAAGGACAACTTGTCGAAGAAGAAAGTGGGAGGTTATTACTGCTCCGAGGAAACCACAGGCATTCAACATGCAAGGTGGAGACTCCTGGCACTGGTGTCTGCAGCAAGGGGAAGCTGGGCCAAGTCAGTGGCAGGGAGTAAAAGTTGGAAAGGATACATCACACAGCTCAGAGCTCCAGGAGAAAGGAAACAAAAATACGTGGTCAAGACTGTTCCCAGTTTGCTCTGTGCAGCAAGAATGGAGCAATCTGAGAAATTTCTGAATCCAGGAATTACAGTGTAAAATATGCAGATCATCCCCTTTAACCAGAAATTTCCATGTGAAGAAAAAAAAATCTAAATCTTTTTATAAGCGACTGGAGTATTTCTATATTTTTCTCTCTTTTCTGAGGGTGAATGTATGCAAACTCTTTTGAATTAAAATAAAATAATACATATCTTTTTCAGCTCATTGCGTGATCACAACCTGAAGTACACTAGCATAATAAAGAAGAAATATAAGTGATTGTAGTAACTTTTTTTTTTTTTTTTTGCAGCTTTGTACACTCACTGTGTACAGTGGGAAAAGCATTACTCTTGAGTGCATCCTAAACCAGCATCAGTTTAGAATAGCACATACACGGGATGTATAATTTTACATTCCTCCAATGTCTGCAAATGGAAGCAAAAGAAACACACCAAGGGAAAAAATGTGCTTCACTAAAACCAGATCCCTGTCTTAAAGAGCTCACAGCTTACACAGTAGATCTTGCAGGCAGCAAAGGCTATAACCTACCTCAGGACCTTGGGAAGGGAATAAAACCAAGGTCTCTGGAAACAGAGTTTTACATCTTTGGGATAAATTTTCTAATTTTAACAGTCACGGCTCAATTTCACTGCAGAAAATATACCAGGGCAGCAAAAGTTCTCATACACAGTGAAAATATGAGCAAAATAGAAAAACTAGTATCCAAGCTTACTGACAAAAGTTTGGTCTGCATTACAAAATAGTTTCTCAGAAGCTGGGGAAAAAAAAAGGAGAAGGTATGCTTCAGTTCATTTGTGCTATAAAACAGACTACTCAGGAGCTAATAATACAATGTACCACTGCAGAACTTACAGTCAGATTATGACTTCCTCTTACGCATGGCTGAGCTGTTTCTCTCACAAGTAGTTCTCCACAAACAAAGATGGATGGCTTGGAAAGACACTGGGCTTTGTGTTTACCTCAGATGCGTGTAAATCAGGAAAAACTACAGCGAAGTCAATGGGATTACTGTACTATAAAATGGATGGGAGAGCAGGACGCAGCTTCCTGCATGCAGCGTACAAAGTGGCATTTTAAAGCCGCACTTTCAATTCACCAATTTCTTTTGCTAATCTGGAATCACTTAATGATTTTTTTCCGCCCCTCCCCCAAGCATGACTGTGTGTCACCTTCCTTCCTTCCTTCCTTTAAATGCCCCAAAGTCTAATTTAGCATCACTGAAGCTTGGTTAGCTCCTCATCTGCCACTAAGCAAACCTTTGCATGCGAGGTGCCCCCAGCCTGGCCCTGGGGGCCGCAGGCTCCCGCTGGCACTCCAGATGTGGCCTAACGCAGCATCAGCAGTGCAGAAAAATGGTTCTGTGTCCGGTCCCCTGCACAGCAGCAAGGCCAGAGAGTGGCAGAGGACCCTGTCATTACCTGAATATATTTCCCCTGTCGCTGTGGGTTTACAGGGAGTGTGGCAAGCCATACAGGAGGAATGACAGGGCTTTTAGTGAAGTGCATGGAGTGGCAAGAGGGCTATGACACAACGGGCATTTCAAGTGCAGTGAACAAAGAAAAATCGCATTTTCATATCAATGACATTTTAGAGAAAGGAAACAGGCGAGAGAGACAAAGAAAAGAGGGCATATTTCTGCCTGGTTTTGAGTTTCCAGAAGAAGCTCCTCCATTTAAAGATGAGGTGCAAAGAGAAAGCACCATCGCGTATTCTGCAAATTATCCTACCGTGTGCACCGTGCTGCTGTCTGCTCGCCTGAAGCAATGTGATGGGCTGGCACCAGGGAAGCAAGCCTGATCTTTAAATCGTCTTTAAATTGAGATGCAAAGTCTTTCATAAAGATATGCACAAATTCTACCAGAGGTTCTTAGGACTAATAATGTTTGCTAATGTAGTAAGGAAAAATAATTCCTTCTGCTTTAGGGATTATCAGGTAAAATTCTGTGCTTAGAGATATGCATAAAGTTGGACTACTTGATCAGAATGGTCCTTCCTAGCTTTAAATATCTGTGCAGCTATCTCTCATCATCTCTCTAGAGTATATAGAGCAAATAATGCATTTTCCTAACAAGACTAATTGATAAAACTTTTCAAACAGAATTTATTTACAGTCTTTGAAAAATAATACATATATTGGAAAGCATCTGGTTTTAAAATCAGCAGGACAATAGATATTGACAAGTGTTTGCTTAAAGTTCTCAAAGAAGAGAAGAAATTTCAAAATACACTGTAGCTATATAGAACAACATTCAGAGTAAATTATTTAGCTGGCAGTATAAGTTATTTACATGTTAACACACAGCAGTGTGTATTCTTCTTACGTCTTCTATGAGACTTAATCTGTTTTGCAGGGATTTAGAGGCAGTTTAGGGGAGTGATATGCCTACATCTCCTTCACCTTTGCAACCAGAAGTGTACTTACATGGAGGGTGTGCAGGTAGCTTGAACTCATATTCCAGGCTCTATGCTGGGACAGCCAAATGACTCCTTCACTGCAAATCCCATTTTGGCAGTCATGGCACAGGCTTCCCAAGAGATTTATACCATAACTTTAAGGAAATTGTACCTTCCGCAGTGCTGAAGACCATGTAACGCTTACTGACAGTGAACTGTGCATTGACATATTCAGCCACCTGAACAGGAAGGACAGCCTTGCAATTAGGATGGGGAAGGACAGGACAGGACTGGACAGGATAGGGTAGGATAGGATAGGATGGGATGGGATAGGAATGGAACCGGTAAGAGATGCTCCCAATTTCTGCCCATTCCTGTAACATGGTGGCAGAGCACTTGAAGGGGATTAAGCAGTATCATAATCTCAATTTAAAAATTAAAAAAGTTTAGGATTAGAATTTATTCCTGGTCAGGCAGAAACTCTGGGCAATGCTCAAGACTGAGCCTAGCCCTCCAAGTTCTGCACCTGCATCCTTACTATCAACAGGTTGATTGCTGTAAGTACAGTGCGGTGGAACAATCTTCTATACTAAATCTAATTTTTAATTTTGTGGGAGACTTCAGAAATCACAGTGTTTCTCCTGAGGTCTTGTGATAGCATGGTAGTATGGGCTTTTTTGAAAGGTGTATATATTGAGAGGCTTTGTGGATTCTTTCTGGCCTCATGGGAAAATACATGTGTCTCTTTGCAAATGAATGAACAATAAAATCTCAGCTGTACAAAGCAGTGGAGAGGAACAATACTGCATTTCTCCCTAGGGAAGGACTACATGCTTTTTCTTTCTTTCCTTCTCTAATTTCTATAGGTTTGCAAATGCCTGTAAGCCCCGTGAGTTCCTACTACTGCCTTTCTCAGCAACTGGCTTACCACTGAAGGAATCTGTGGCAGGAAGCGTTAGCTGAGTTGTAATGAATCCCCAAAGGCACAAACGACATATGCCACCATTTTCAGCATGTTTTTTTACACTGGGGAGAAAACAGTTGTCAAAAGCACTTCTGAAAAGTAATTCTCCTTCTGAGATTCCTGGGTTACAGGTAGCTGGTTAAAAGAGTTTCCAGGTAAAAAAAATTTATTTGCATGAGACATGCACTCACCACCTGTTTCCTGAGACTTGTCCACAGTTTACTGAACTCCCTGCACAAAAAGTATTAACAAAACTATCATGACATTTCTCTTTTTAGTTAATGTAGCAATATATGGTCCCTAAAGCTCAGCGCACAGCAGAATTAAAGCCATTTTCACCTGTTGGGTTATTCCAGACTATAGGCCAGTCCGCCTTCCCCCTTAACCATCCCCATAACTTTTTCATACTTCGCACGTGAACTGCTCCCTGGGACCTCATGATGTATGGATACATGCAGTGGTCACTGCCTTTAATGATCACACCTTCCTGCTTCTCCATTCCTGTGCTACGGACCATGGCTCACATGGCATCTTGCCCAGGGAGCTGGACGCGTGTGGAGCTGCCATGCCTGCCAAGCCCCAAAACACGTTTGAAAGGAGAGCGGCAGAGCTGGCCAGCACGCTGGGGTCTGTGGGCAGAGGTGGGCACAGCCAAAGGGGAAACAACCACTGGTGTGGGACTGAGCTGTGCTCCTGGGAAGGAGCACATGATAGCCCAGGCGCTGTGTTATAAAAAAAGGTTTCTGTTTGTGTTAGGATGAGGACAACATATGGCTTGGTAACTGCCTTAAAATCAACTCTTGACTTGGCAGGGTTTAGCTAAACCGAATCAGTCATGTGGAGGTTAGGCCAAGTGCTGCTTAAATTTCACAGGCCATGTTGCGTTTCATATGATACCTATTTATAAAATCCTAGCTACGTTTGTAAAGTTAGCATAGAAACAAAACTTCTGGAGAAAAACCAATTTCACAGGAGCCATCTGTGTCCCTCCGCCCCTTTAAACTCAGACTACAATTTCAGCAAGTTTCTTAGTTCAGTATAAACCTGAAATAAAACTCCGAAGTTGGAGGCCTCCAAACTTTTGTTGGTTCTGCTTCTCATCCAGGCTGATATTTGCAGCATTTTGGCTAATGACAGAAGTCAAATTCTGAAATTTTTACAAACCAGATATAGGATTTCTGAAGCGATGCAATTTCATGTTAGCCTACTGGCCTGCAGAGTTTGCTCCATAATTATTTGATTCAAACTTGTTCTTGTGTACAGGTATAGAAGAGAGAAACACTTATTTATTCATCCATACCCATTCTTATCTGCAGGCTAGAAGTTGTGTGCAGAAATGAATACTGTTACCAGAGATATCGAGCTGAAGTCACTGCTCTCAAAAGATCTGACCGAGCAGTTATGTTTTAGACTGGGGTTTATGTACACATCATGCTTTTCCCAGCCATATTTGTCTGCTCTGTTTTCTTATTATAGTGGTGAGGTGAAACGTATAAGCATTCTGCTTTTGTGAGTACTTCACAGAACAAGACAGTAGGATTTTTGCATATCCCACTTAGCTGTCTGCCTGCAGTAACAAAAGCACAGGGCAGTGAGGGAGGAAAACTGCTTATGTGCATGCACTTGCTGTCATTAAAAAAGTCGAGCAATGCTTTCCTGCAGTAACTAGAACTTGAAAAAACAAATAAACCATAAATATGTTTATAAATCAGCTCATGTTCTTTCTGCAAACTGCTTGTTAGATTCCTAATGAACCCACTGAACAGCCTTGGGATTTTATGTACTGTGGCCCCTCTTCTAAAAAAAGGCAACTGAGGCAACTCTATAGCTCATCAGATGGCTGCATGGTTTTCTATTAGACACAATGCCCACCCCAGCTTCAGGATAACACCTCTATGATGCCATCAGCATGTGCATTTGATCTTTCTGAAGTCTATATGAGTTTTGTCACTCAGATTCTCTGCTGAAAGGATCAGCTCTCTCAAGAACAAGAGACTAGAAGAGGGAATAGATTGTCTTCCTAATTTGCCATCAAAACCAACAGGAAATGATTACATTCTGACAGCTTTGAACAGTTCAATAACTAGGCTGATTTGTTATTACTGCTGCTATTCTCCAAAAAGAGCACTTTGCATTTTGCACCTTTCCCCTTTTCTTTTCTTTCTGTAGTTCAGTAAATAAGCAAATGAGGAAAATAAGCCTTAAGTGTGAAAGCCTGATCTTCAGTGTCAATAGTACTGGTAGCACATATTTATCTACTGCATTGTGTTGGCATTTATCCATCAGAGAGCATTAAGGAAAAGAACCATGCAAGCCCGAGGTGTACTAACTCCGCAGGCAGCCGGACCTGTTCAGCCACAAGACTGGCAATGGCAATTACAGAGCTGCCTCAGGTGAGGAGCGCTTGTTTAACTGAGCTCCCGGTGTCCCCTGTGCTGCTTCACATGGACCTCCAGACATTTAGCATCTCTTCATCATGTCCGTGCAGCTGGCAGCTGTTAAAACAGGGATGCAATGGCCTTTCTGTGACCTTCTGGGTGTCTTGTCCCCCAGCCCCTCTGCCCCTTCATTATGTCTGAAAACCCAAAGCTAAGCTGTCCATGATATCTCCAAAGCACCTCTTATGTTGTCAGCTGATGTTCGGTGGAAGGACTGCCTTAGTATCTCCCAAAGAGGGAATAGATGTGTGCACAATGGAAAGAGTACCACCGATTTCTGAAGTTTTGCAACCTCAGGAATGTACCCCTCACTAAAGAGAGTCATATTCTCAGCTGCAGAGCTTACATGAACCCTCAACCACAATGGCTAATGCAAATTTCCTCTAGCCCAGTGCCCTTCCTGCCCGACAGATCTCAATGCCTATGAATAGCTAATGTATTCCACAAGAGCAGCCACAGGAAAATAAATTAATTTAAACTCCAGCAAGGACTCCAAAGAAAGAAATACAGCCACCAAGGCAGAAATTCAGACCTCAGTCTTCTGTTCTCCAGCACTGCATGCTCACCCCTGAGTTTACCCCACCATCCCACAGGCACGTCATAAGGCTGGAAGGGACAGGACTTCTTTCAGCTTTCCTTTTATTCTAACTTAGTATGAATTGTTTTCACTCTCTTTTCCACCACCACCACCACCCCCCTCCTAGCTCAAATGTTGCTCTAGCATAATTCTGCTGTATACAAATTTGTATATTCCTATTTAAAGTTTTCATTTAAGGAAGAATGTGTGGAAATATTCACTATTGCTCCACAATCACAATTTTTAAGTCAGTATTTCATTACAGGTTAGGAGAACAGGGTGCCCTTAAAAATAATTTTTCATTTCCAATCTTGCTGACTTGCCAAGTTTTCCAGCCTGAGATCTGATGAATCAATATTACATTATTATTACTAGCACCTACAAAAACATAATTAGAGTGCTAAATATTATTTCAATGCTTTGAAAATCTCATATCAGTTTCAATCATGTGCCACCTCATGAGAAGGAGGTGGCAACTTACAGGGAGAGCAGAAAAAGCATCAAATTTCTCAGAGTGGCTTGGAATGATTCATGGGAGAGCAGTAGTGGGAATTCCAGGGCTCACAAATGATGATCAATAGACAATCTTGAGAGTGAAGTCCTTTGTGCAGGCACAAGATATCTGCATCAGCTGTGGGAGTGCTCTGTGTGTCAGGCCATGAAGCAGAGTCTAAAGACTGGATCATGGGCTGCAAATGGTGCGAAGCCTGCTGGACAGATCCTGTGGACAGACTGTACCAGTAAGTAGCAAGGACAGGCCGTGTAGAGCTTGCTGTGTTCAGAAACTAGCTTGGAGTTGCTAGATAGCTAGCCTAGATTTGAGGCATACAAAGACAGTGTGCTGATGTCCCAGTGTGCTTTTGCAGCCGTATCTGCCCGGCCTGCAGAATCTGAACTCCCAGAGATTTTTAAAAATATTACCAAAAGATTTTGCAAGGGCTACAGACCTATTTCCTCAGCCATTTGTCCCTTTTGAATGTTTGAATACCTTTAAAAATGCTATCATTTAGTGCTGATCTGAGACTCACTGCAGTCTGCTGGAGTCACTGCAGCCAATGTGTTGGAGGTAGTGTTTGCTCTGGATATCATCATCTCTGACTTGCACACATGAAACAGTGTGAGCTGTTTGTGAGTTTAATTTCCCCCACTGTTTCCACATGCCTGCACATGAGTGGGATGGTGGCCTCCTTTCCACATTGCTGGAAAGGAGATGGTAATCCTTCTTCCCCTGGCTGAATGTAAACCGACACTGCATGAAAAGCCTCCCCTCCAGCATGAAGGATCCCTCAGTGCATTAAATTAAGAGACTGGCCCTAAACAGGCAGTGTTGACCTTTCTATGCTCTCATACTGTCCTGCCTTCAAGAAACATGCCTCTTCCCCTTTCTCTACCTTTTTTTTCCTAATCTTTGTAGTTTCTTCCTCCCTAAGCAGCTTTTTACAGGTGGGTTGTGGGGGTGAGCACTACTGTCTACTCCAGATCCAGCCCCTCTGAATCAGGCATAGCAACTTCAGGCAAAGCTTCAGCTTCCTATAAAGGACATACATTCTAGGAGAAGTGTTGCATTAGGAATTGTGGATTTTCTCTTTTCCAAAATTGATAGTTAATACAAAAATATTGGGGTTGGCTTTTTCCAGCTAGCTTTGGAGAGAAAGTGCCTAGGAAGTTTTGGTTCTGGCTCTGGAGCCTGAATATTCCTAATCCCACAGCAGAGGTCCTCAAATATGTTGTCAGGCTTAAATATTAATTTCAGATAGCAGCAAACTGTGGCAAGGCCTCATGTGGATCCTTGAGTGCAGGACTATCTCCCTTAGTAGCCTTTACAGAGAGGAAAGAGGTACCTTAATCATGGAGACCAGACCAGCATGGTGGATTGGAGCTGCCTTGCAGACAGCTGGCTGCAGGATGGAAATGTTTTCTAGTAATAGTATAGAAATGTTACAGGAAGAGAGCTGGGCCAAAAATTATTGACTGTTTGTGAAAGTTGAAGGAAATTTCCATACTGGAACACAGGAATAAGCAACTAGAGACCCCAAAGTCAGCCTGGGAGTTCTGGGGAGCATCAAGGATGGAAGGCTGAGCACATGCTTGTCCCCAGTGCAGCCCGACAGCACAGCGATCAGCAAGAGTTGATCTCACCCCAGCAGCATTGCTCTGCTGATGAGCCAGCAAGGGCAGGCTTCACATGCCAGCACACTCAAACTAAGGATTTTTGTATATATTTGATTAGTGGCAACACTGAAGTGATACGCTGACTTATGTCTGCAGTATGAATGTATTCTAAATTACTACCTAACTGGAAGCAGTGTCCCTAGAAATGAAGGGCACTCTGGCTCATCAACAATGTTTTGAGTGATCCCCTGCTCGCTGCATTTTAAAATGGTTAGTCTTTGAAACATTGGCTATCACTGTAATAATGTTTTTATATGGGAAAAAATTGTAGGGTTGGCTTGTTTGTTTTTAGGAAAGTTCAGATTTCTGGTCTGTCAGCCTTGCAAGAGTCCCATTAATAACCTCAAGACATCATTATCTACACAAGGTTTTTTGCACAGGATGGGTGGAAGACAAACAAGACATTTCCAGGGTTTCTCCAGAACTGCTGTTTCTATAGGCTGTAATTGTTATTTTAATAGGCATCCTACCAAGACATTCTCTTTTAAAACAGACCTTTTCCTTCTCTTAACAAATAGGCTCCTGTCAAACACTAATCCAGGCACTTTTGAGAATGGAGATGGTGGCTGGTATTAATGACTAGACACTTCTGACTGCATCCTAGTGCTTTGTTCCTCATAGGATCTTTTCCCAAGCTGTAAAATGCGATGCCAGATTTAGTTTCTAAAGCCAGAAGAGTAACACTAATAGACAGTAAATGGGTGTGAATTGTCACATACACCAGCATTACAGAGTCAGGGTTATGTCTCAATTAACAGTGGGCTTGAAAGTCAGTGGGAACAGACAGCATTTGTCATGGTTTCTGTTGCAGTTCTTGAGTTGTACAGAAACTAGAAAAAGAGTTTATGTTTACTGGTGAGGACAGAAACCTGGGACTGTAGTGCAGCCATGTCCCTGACCTGCCTGCTTGGTGTTTCTGGATACTTCTATGCCTCAGTTTATCTGCATGCACACAGCTGAACACTGACACTTGGGTACCTCACAGAAGCTAAGCCATGCCTGGTTCCTGATGGGAAAAGCCAGTCTGATTCTCTGGATGACAAATGTTAGGTACATGCAAAGCACAGCTGCTTCTGGGTGTTGCTAAAATTAACTGGTGGTCCACTTCTGCTGGTCCTGTTTTGCACGTGTAGGATCATGTTAGCCCCAACACCACAGAAGTCAGCTGGAGTTTTACCAGTGATTTCCCATCAGTCCTGGTTGTGGCTGGGATAGACTTAATTTTCTTTCTAGTAGCTGGTGTAGTGTTATGTTTTGAGTTCAGTATGAAAAGAATGTTGATAACACACTGATGTTTTCCATTGTTGCTGCTAAGTAATGTCTTTACTAAGTCAAGGGTTTTTCATCTTGTCAAGTCCAGCCAGCAAGAAGGCTGGAGGGGCACAAGAAGTTGGGAGGGGACACA
>JANZLQ010000005.1:12762344-12776193 GCA_026212715.1 Elanus axillaris | reverse complement strand
AGCAGTTCGTGAAGAACTGCAGCCCCTGGGAAGGACTCATGTTGGAGAAGTTCGTGAAGGACTGTCTCCCGCGGGAGAGACCACATGGCGGAGCAGGGGAAGAGTTTGAGGAGTCCTGCCCCTGAGGAGGAAGGAGCAGCAAAGACAAGGTGTGATGAACTGACCCCAACCCCCATTCCCCATCCCCCTGTGCCGCTGGGGGGAAGAGGGAGAGAGAACCAGGAATGGAGTTGGAGCCAGGAAGGAGGGAGGGGTGGGAGAAGGTGTTCTAAGGTTTGGGTTTACTTCCTAATATCCTTGTTTTGATTTGATTTGATTTGCAGTAATTTAAATTGATTTTGTTTCTTCCCCAAGTTAGGCCTGTCTTTTGCCTGTGACCATAAGGGGGGAGTGATCCTTCCCAGTCCTTATCTGGGAGCTTTTCTTTGTATTTTTTCCTCATCCCACTGGGGCTGAGGGTTGGGGAGGAGAGAGCGAGCAGTTGCATGGTGCTTTGTTACCAGCTGGGCTAAAACCACGACAGTGGTGGAGTTTGTTTATGTTACACAATTTGTGACACAAACTGCAATTTTAAGAACAGGAAATACTGTTTTTTTTTGCTGTAGGATTGTGTTAGCACAGTACCTAAACTGTTGTTAGAAATCCAGCTTTTATTTTTGCTTGTCTGGATCTTTAACTGGGCAAATCCCACATTGATGTAAAACATGTTTTTGCAATTAATCTCTCTGCTTTAAAAAAAAAAAAAAAAAGAAAGAAAGAAAGAAAAAAACCCCGAAAATTACCAATTTGCTTCCTATCTTGTCAGCTCCAGGAGGAGATCAAAGGATGATTGTTAATACGAAGAGTTGGGTGCTCTATAAACAAAAAATTCTTTCCTTCAGTGCTGTTTTCCAATACTCAGGAGACTATTCTAATTGTCTCATGAAACATTCATTTTAGTTTTCCAGTACAGACTTTTTGAGATCCCTACAACAAAACGCTGTAGAAGGAATGGCCTATATTAATTTTATAAGAAAATCCTTCAGTGAACGTCTGGACCAACCAATGTCACAGGAAGATTAATTTAAGACAACATTGAAATGTGGAAGCACAAAAATGAAAGAATGTAATATGATCAAAGGGTTGTGACATAACTCATTTTAAGTTAAAATCATGTGAGACTTAATGAAGAACACTGCAAACATCACAGTTAAATGGGCTAAACCTAATGAAATGTCATATATCCAGAACTGAGAGCACAATAAATACAGCAATCATGTTTATACATGAGGGTTGTTTTACTGATCCATCAGCACCACAGATAGATACAACCTAGAGTTCAGAAAAGTATCTGGCATAATGGCAGTCTCACCATCAAACATTTTTAAGAGCTTAATAATCTACTCTCTTCTGTGGTACATGCCTTGATTCAAGCACCAAGGACAATGCTTTTTTGCATTACCAGATCAGATTTGTTTGATACAAACTGGGTGTGTACTGGGGCAGTCAAAGTTAAACCAACCTCTATTGTGAACATAATTGCTAAATTAAATTGACTTTTTAAACATAAATTAGAAATTATTCTCCCTTGTATTGACTGACCCATCTAAAAAATACCCGTTACTTAATATATTATGACTATAACTTTAAAACAACAAACAAAAAGGAAAATAATTCAGTAGAGAGAAAATATGATCACAATGCAGCTAGACAGGTGGAAGAGTATAAAGCAGCAAATCTGGCTGCTGAATGAGAGATTATTCTGCAAAGTGTCTGTATTCAGGTCAGTGAGGGTGATATGCCTAGTTAATTGGTGAATAGAGCACAGCAGTGAAATCAATGAAAAACATTGATAACAGATGAGAACATAGTTGGTGCTCCACACATTTGGTGTGGCAAAACTGGTACGTTTATGCAAAAGATTATATGATACAGTTGCCTCTGACTGTAGGGGGACTGAATTCAATGGCCCAGAGGTCTCTCGCAGTTCTACACGTCTGAAAAAAAATGGTACAGGTATTTTAATTAAAAAGAAGAGATGTGATGTGTGACACAGTGTTAGAACTTCGGTCATTTTGATGGGTGGTCACTATTTTGCTTCTCATTAACAGGAAATTGACAAATAATTTAAGGGTTTTTTTCTCTAGTATGCAGGAAGTCTTCAGGTTTGGTCCTCACTTAAAATAAGCAGAAAACTATACTCTTGTAAATGAAACTCTTAGAGTCTCTGTCCATTATGGATGGACATGTTCTTTTAAATGCTTTAGAATTGCCTGACTTCTAAAAAAGAACCCTGAATTCCTGGAACAGTAGAAACCATTTGTACAGCTACAGAACATACCAAGTGTGGAACTGCTTGTTCACAACCCCTTAAAGGTGGACACTGAAATTCTCTTTATAAATGTGTGCAAATGATACTGATCAAGATCTATAGGACCTATTGCACTGAAGATAATAAAAAGTTAATGGTCATCTTCATGAGGGGGAAAAGGAATTGTCTAGGAAGGACTAGTAGAGAGGGAGCAATGTTCATTATAAATAACACATGATATTACTGTAAAAAAATAACGATGATGAGAGAATTAGGACTAATGATCCTAGAAATGAACACTTGCGAATGTTTCCTGGAATATCCTCTCAGTTTGACACCACCACCTGGGATGAAGAAGCACAGTGTCTAAGCAAATAAAATTATTCACCCGTCTTGTGCATATTCACTCTTTGCCTCTTGCAAGGCTGCCTGCATCTGTGAGACGTGGTCAGGTTGGCATCTTTGCAACGTGCTGGCTGAAACAGTTTCTGAAAGCTGCACTATCAGCCTTCTGACACAGGCTCCTCACTCTTCTTGCCCTAAAGTATTACCTGTTGCTATCCTAAACATTCACTTTAATATAGACTTCAATACTGACTCCTCATTAACCACCATCTACACCTCTCCTCTGATACACCTAGCAATTTAGTCATTATTCCAAACTGACAAGAAACCTTGCACCATTCTGGAAGTTACTGCATCTCTAACTGTGAAAACTGAGAAATGTTGGTAGCACCATTACAGAGACAACTAGCTCTGCGTGTTTTTAATATGCATTTCCATGTTTTGGGAGACATAGAATTTTAAAGTAAAATAAAAGGCTGAGTTTTATCTAAAGTAAGTTTTCTACAGTGTAACGGAAGGTTGAAAACAGAATGCTTTAACTTAATTTAGTATAATTGCAAAAGGAAGTTGATGTTTACTTCTAATAATGCGGTGAAAGTAAGTGTCAGCACTATGCCAGGAGAAGCTTACAGTGCCAACAATATAGAACGAATTCATCTCTCTGCTTGGGAGGAAGGGGTGAACCTGCTCTCTTCCACTGCTAGGATAATACCACTGAGTGAGTAACAGCAGATTTACACCGCTGCGCCTGAGATCTGAATATGGCTCGTAATAAAGCTTCTATGTGTTAAAGGAGTGAAGACACTTCTTTAGGACTTTAAGATAAAGCACACATTTTAGAGCTTTATTCAGGCAGGTTTCATTCAGGCTGAGTTTCAAAGAACCTGAATGACAAAGTGCTAGAAGGTGACTTTCTATCAAAAACACACTGTTATCTCTTACTCTCATACAATAATATGCCAAGAAGCAGCAGGATTATGGACTATTTCTCTCACGCTGTTTCCTCTCTGCCTTTTCTCATGAGTAGGGATGCCAGGTAGGCGCCAAAAAGATTGGGCCTCCCACCCTCTCCTCCCTTGACAGTCTGTGGTTCACCAGGATGCTGAAAACCACCTTTTGCTACAGCAAGCACCCTGGCATCAACCTGTCATAAAAGAGCCCTGATGGAGAAGAGCCCGGTACAACACACCAGCCCCAGGGTCTCTTCAGGAGAGGGGAAATCATGGTTGTGGGACATGGATGTTTGAGAGTGGGAGGGGAATAGCATGAGTACCACAAGCAAGGAGCAGTTCCTGGGGTGGAAGGGAAGGACCCCACTGCCGTGAAAGCCTCTCCCACCTGGAAGTAAGCTGTAACACTGGTTTAACTATCCTTCTGCAGACCAAAGGACACAAACCTGCTCAAAATTATTTTTCTTTTCCTTTTAAAGACATTTTCCTCCCTACCTCTCAGGTCCCATAAGGCAAAACTATGCATTTCTGTTAAGGTAGCATGGTGCCATCTGGGTGTCAGCTTTCTGGATTTTAAGTTAAACAGTAACCATAAAGAAGGGCTTGTGTGTGAGAGACACTAACTGTTCTTGATGTCAAGTCTTCCCACAATGGGGAACTGCTTTTAAATCTTTCCTCTGAAGAATAAAAT
This sequence comes from Elanus axillaris, assembly GCA_026212715.1. Taxonomy (NCBI): domain Eukaryota; kingdom Metazoa; phylum Chordata; class Aves; order Accipitriformes; family Accipitridae; genus Elanus; species Elanus axillaris. The sequence continues at coordinate 12,771,917 of JANZLQ010000005.1, read as the reverse complement.
AGGATAGTTTCATGATAATCATTTTATTTCCATGGAGAAGTGAAGGAAAAGCTGTAGGGCTTATATTCTTTACCATGACAGCTTGAGGGTGCGCATAAGGATTCCTGTTTCTGCTTTAACTCATTTTAATTTTTCTTTCTCAGTTCCCTTAATTTTGGGGGGGTGGGTAGGTTTGTTTTTGTTTTGGTTTTTTTTTGTTGCCCTTCCTGCTTCTCTATAAATTCTTGGATTTCTTTTCCTTCTTGGAGCTTTATTCTAAGCTCTCTGATCTCAGCTCCTCTCCATGCTTCATCTTGCTCTGTGCTGCTTGCTCATAGCTTCTTAAACACACTCTCTCCCATTGACATCTCTGGTGCATTGATAGCTGGTCACAACCTTTTGTAGACAATGGCCAATTCTCTCTTTCAGTGTGAAGATTCAAGCCAAGACTCAAGGATAGCCATTTTCAGAGTGGGTCAGTAATTCTAAGGAAAAACAGAAGCTGTCTTTTAAGAGACAACTGTACTGCACTCAAAGGCAAAAAAAAAGCATTTTTTTCATCAGTGTCTATCTACTTCAATCCAATCTCCCCTCACACCTTTGGGGAGGGGTGGGAGAACCCTAACAAGGATGAGCAAATAGGCAAACCAAAATCATATGCACACTGATAAGATAAACTGGCATTTGAAAGGCGTGCCTGCAAAAATGAATGATAAATGTTCCTGTAACAGAGAAAAAGGGATTTGCAGGAGCACTACTATGATCCCAGCAGAGCAGGCACATTTTTATGTCAAACACTTTAATAGATTTTTTTGATAATAACTTCATAACTTCCCCAAAAAGGGTTTCTTCTGATTCTTTTTTAATTTTTTTTTTTTTTTTTTTATTACAGTACTTCGCCTTTGCTGGGCATGACTCATATGCACAAAAATGTGTTTATCACAAATGAAACACATTTTCAGTTTTATATGCTGAGGTAGCCAAAACTCAAAGCTTTTGACTTTTAAAGTTTTAAAGTATTTCTAATAATGACAGGAAGGTCTGATGTGCTTGAAGATATGAAGCTCACCACCAAGGCAGCAGTAAGCTCAGGTGAAGGCATAATAAACCAATTTTCCTCCCTGACTGGGTCACCCTGTACTGAGGTGCAGAGCTCTAGTTATGTATACACCAGTGAGCATGTATCCATAGGACTAACGCTGGAAATGACATTTCTTCTGCATTGTGTGGCCACATAAGCATCAATTCATACTTTAAAAGAAGAATGTCATATCACTTGGAAAACAGCATAGCATCTTGGCAACTTCTTTTGGAAACTGGAACATATAAAAGGGAAGTATTACCCTATAATGCCCTGGTGCTTCTACTTTTCCCAGAGTGTCCAGTACTGGCCAGTCTGAAAAGCAGGATGCTGGGCCAAATATCCTGGTGTTATTCCAGCTGGGGAAGCAAATTTCATATCGAACATTCAAGATATTTTGGCAATAATTCTTGTATTTGTTGATCAGGTGGAGTCTGGGCTGTCTGATCACTTCTTATTGTCACAGTGGATAATTAAAATATACTAAGCTTTACACACAGAAGTGATTATGAAACACAGAGTACAATAAAAAATAATGTGTAGTAGGAGGATAAGAATGTGTCCTCCACCTTCCAGAGCTACCACACCTGAGCTGGTGGGTCTGGTGCACCAACATTTCCAACCATAATCATTCACAGTCTCATTCACTTGATATGAGCAGAGGTAAACTGAGACCCTTGGTACTTCTCTAAAAGGCATGGCCAGTCCTGTGAGAGAGCGTGGAGGCATGTGGGACCTCCCTATTCAAATGAAAGTGGGAAGAAGAAATGAACAGGACAAGAAAATGGTCAAGAGCTGGTCATTGTGCACTGTGCAAGGGTAGTCTGCACATTTACCTCCTGGAGGTACACAGCAACAAAAACTTTGTTTTTAGGGCTGCTGCAGGCAACACAGCATCTTATGCTGTGGACTGCTGTGGCTCTTGCCAAGAGTCTTGCCAAAGGAAGCACACTAGTATCAAGTATTGTTATGCTGAACTAGCAGATTATACCAAAGCAGCTAAATTTTCTTGGGCTGTCTCTCCTTTTATTTCTTTCTTTCCTGCTTGTTATCACAACTGTGCCATAGAGAGTTTTCTTTGGAACATTCTTCTAAACACAATGGACAGCATATATTCTTTATCCTAATGGAATAGTGCACGAAGTACCCACCGTATCTCACTTCCTCTGAATAACTTCAGGAGAGAGCAGACTGAGATAAAACCAGGCTACAATTTTTGAGTCAGGAAGTGGTGAAACCTCACAGAAGGCAATGCTCATGTGGATGAGGCCACAAAAGTAAGAGATGCAGGAGCTAGAAAACCCAACTTTTATTTTCTCTTGTGTTACTGAGACATTGTGGGAACTGGGTCCAGATACTTAAAGACCAATACGCATACAAATTCAAGAGTAATGAGCAATTAAAGCACCTTGTTAGGAAGGGCTGTGAGATCCTGACTATCTCTACAGGGATGACTTAAAGTTACCTCGGTCTAAAAATGGTCGTGTACTTTCTATGTCTTAACCTCCCAGTTTATTTTCACACTTATGAACAAGTGACACCCTATTACGTTTTAGTAAAAGGAAGTACACAAATGTACAATATTATTTATGGAAGTGAACTGTCAGCACTGGGAATGTGACTTCTTTACATATCAACAACAAGGTATTTTTATACAGGTTCCACCATTTAAGAAAGCATTTACTACTGTAAATTAACACTACCATTATTTTGTTGGTATGAAAGCAGCAGCAAACATGCTTCCTCAGTTTAGTTTTGAATCTCAAGCAGAGTGCATATTTCACACAGTAATAGGCAGTAACTTCCATGAACAGGGAACATAATTACAGTGTCCTAGCTCCCAATGGCTGAAGGTTGTAAAGGATAATATATAGCACCAGCTGAATCTGCAGAAGAAAAAAAAAAAAAACACACAAAAAAGAGCTCCCTATCGGCACACTCCTTTTTCAGAAGGACTTTCCAATAGGTGTACAGGCAGGTGTTTTAGGATGGTTACATCACTGCAGCTAGTTTGACAGCAGTATTTGATGACTGCAATGACAGAATGGGAGGTGATGGGAACAGTTATTCCAGGTTTTAAAATCCAGCAATGCAAAAGTTAGGAAAGTTTTGAGTTACCCCTTACTTTTGTGCAGCACAGTCTTCTTACTGCTATCTAAGGGACAGCTATCACCTATCCCATAAACATTTCTGGATTTCTGGGGTGCAGGACTATAAAAGCAAATGATGCAAGAATAACCACACTTCCAGAAACTCCTCACTTCTGCTTGCTAGAACCTCTTTCTATTCCATCTTCTGAACAAGAAACACCAGGAGTGTTGTCTTCTGTCATTCAGGAGCTGCAGAGCTCTGAAGACAGAGGCACACGTGCTTCCAGTTGCCCCAGTCATAGACAGTGAACAATTATGAACTGACCAAGCTCCTTTATTCAGCTTTCTGCAAACCTCAGATGTCCTAGATTCGCAGAGTACTCCAGAAAGCTGGTGTCGTATATAAGCTTTGCTGTTAGATGCACTTGATCCCACCCATGTGGTGGGGAACCTTAATTAGCAAGAGAGTCACTGTTCCTCACTCCTTTTTAGGTTACGTGCTAGATTACAGCATTGTTAAAATCCAAAATTCTGGAGTGTATCTGACTGCCCAGCATTACAGGGTGAGGCCGAGTTACCTTCCGGAGTTTCTGTCAAGAAGCTGACTCCGAATGTGAAAAATCCTTGGACGAAAGGGAACTCTGCCCCAAAGGTCCTGTCCCTGCAGAGGCTCTTCTCACCAACATTTCACTGTCACCTTCTGGACTCATCATGGCTTCTGCCGGCATGGTTCACAGAGATCAATAACTGCAACAACTCTGGCCAACCTCATGAGCGTTTCTGAAGATTTAAGCAAGGACGCTGGGAGTGGAGTCAGACGGAGAGCACGTGCAGCACAGGAGTGCCGTGCCTCTGTGCTCCCATCAGCGCAGATTTCTCAGCAGATGACCAAGTTGAGAGTGAAGCAGACCATATCCAATTAGTATGGTTGAATCAATCCAGACCCCAAGAGTTCCTAAATCTTTACTAACTTCCAGCAATCTTTACTTTCTATTATCTAGGACAGGCTTTTATAACTTATGTCATCTCTGTCATCAGAAAAGCACTCTAGCTGCAATAACTTTTCACACTGTACATCATTGCAATTTATTTATTTGACTGGAAAGGAAAGGATAACTGAGAAAGAGAGCTTTTATTGTGATGTGCTCTCTATTGCAATGCTTCCCACACCCATGCCCATTTGTATTCCATCACCTCTGGGTTATAAGCATTTCTGTCAATGGGGATTGTCATGGCTGTAAAGACTTAACTCCTAATACCTTCAGATTAAAGAATTTTTCTCAGGCACTTTTTTTTGATTCACATTTTTATAAGGCATAACAGTTAGGGGGTTTAGAGGTTCAGTGATCACCCACTGTCAATCCTATTTGCTAGTTTTCTTTGCCAGGAAGACGTTAAAATGTATTTAACCTGAGCCCCTCTGCAAGATCAGCTCCCTTTTCTCTACTAAATGTTCTCTTGTCGCACCTCTAGAGTGAAAAGTGGCACTGATTTCATCAGAGGCAGAGCTGAGCCCTAACCCCTAACAATCACACTCTCCTTTAAGACCATTCATATGATGATACAGGTATTCAGGATACAGATTCAGATGATCAAAGTGTCCTGAGAAAGCCACCAGCTCTCACTGCTTCCTTTGGATGTTTTAACCATGGGAATATTGACTATGTTCTTTACGGTAGGTTTGACTAATGTTGGGATGAAAAATAATTTCCTTTTTGTAGTAGGGAGATTGATGAGATAGGTAGTACCTCATTCTGTAGGCATCTGGATATGCACTTCTGTAAAACCTACTTCACCAACATCGAATTCTGGCTTCACCTGGATCAAAGAAAGGCCAGCTGGCAGAAAGTACTTCTCACTGTCCCAGAACATGGAGCTGGGGCAGGAGAGGAAAGTCATAGTTGGTTGGCAAGGTCCTATCAAAGAAGACTTACCTAAATAAAGGAGTTTGTGGAGAGCCAGGAAGAAAGTATGAGAGGAGAACACCAAAGAAATTAGAAGGGTGACAGGGAAGAGGTGATAAAATCAGGTTATAAATATCTTGCATCTTTCCAGATGAGAGTGATTTTCTTTCTTTACCTGAAGAAGTCAACCTAACTTTCCATGCTCAGAGAAAGAGCAAACCCAGCCAGTACAGTTTTCAGCTCACCCTACTATCGATGTTTCATTTTCTACAGAATAATGCACAATCACTAATACATGGGTATGGTCTGTATATAAACACCAAAGGTCACCACAAGAATCAGCTTCCTCTTCATCCTACAGTATAATACAGTCAGAAAACTGTCACAACAGTGACAAGAGATAATTTGTCTCTGAAATTGTTATCTGGTGCTAGAAATGAAGACACATGGGTCTAGAATGTGATATATATATATGTGAAACGAATGACAGAGGAATAGCTGGGATGTTCTTGTTCCCAAAAAAAAGTAAATTCTGCTGACCACACTCTTTTCTTGACTCTATGGGCTACAATCAGCTCCGTTAGTGATACCATTTACAACAAACTTGATTTAAACTGGTTACATTAGGGCAACTGGGAATACTATATGGCCATATAATGTTCTTAAGCTTATTTTGCAGTGAGATCATGATGGTTTCTGTATAGGCTTTTGCTGCTGAAACGGGAAATAGGTGGGCTGTTTGCTGAGTCTGTCAGCTGGAACACTGACAATCGCTACTTGGACTGCTTCAATGTAAACATAATTTTCTCAGACTTCAATATTCTGGACCTGAGTCTTTTTTAATGTTAGTATATAATAATCTATGTAATTCTTGTTATTTTTTATTTACATCACAAGAAGAAGATGATCCTAACCTTTATGTTTAACCATAGGATGCATTTACACGGCTTGTAGAAAGTAATGGTGAGAAATTTTTGAAGCACTACCATTTTATTTCTATCTTTGTTTTGCCTTCCCCCTTTACAGAGGTCCAATATGCCAGTGCTGTGCCCTGAGAAAATGTGCATTTGCAAGCAAAGTCCCTGGGCAGTTTTCCTTTTGTATTGAGAATAAATTTCAAAAGTCTTGCTTCATTTCTTAAATCAGATTTTCACTGTTAAAGCTGACTTTTAATGATGCTGTACTTAATAATCACATAATCAATAGACAATGCTAGTAGTTGGATGTGTGTGTTTCATTTGGGTTAAGTTTGCTCATTACATTTTTTCTAGAAACTTTTCTGCCTGTGGTGAATCTTCAATCCACTTTCTCTAAATGTGTCCAGCTAAGTTCTGAAATCTAATTTGTTCCTGTTCAGTATTAGACTCCCATTCTTTCTGATTACATACATACACATCTGGAAATCAGCCTGATTTGGCTTAGCTTCTAAAACTGCAGCTGCATTCCCTTGTTTTGTAACTACGGTCAATGTGAATTAGGCATCTGGAATCTTTCTGTCACTCAAAGCATTTTAACTCTATTTAATTTGAATATCTCTTGTTGACATTTCTGCTTGTCTGATGGTTTGCAAGATGTTTGTTTTCCTTTTTCACATTCCCACAGTGCAATTGTGTCACTTTCCATGAAGCAAACTGTTTACTACTGTCAAATTATCTACCTGTACAAAAGCAGTAATGGGATCTGCATGTGGTGTTAAAGTTCCATTTTCGCTCCTCTCCAGCGGTAGTGGAATTTTATACCATAACTCCAAGCATTTAGGTCTATGAAAATTAATCTAAAAAGACTGTAACAAGTCTGGCAAGTAACGTTTGGGGGTTTTATAAGTACTCCACACAACATGCTTTCTAAGCACCGACTAAAATATAATGCCTCTTGCAGCAGGTAAATGGCATAATATTTATACCATTTGTTTTCTATGAGGGAAGCTTTTAAAGTTATCCTTTTCTTGCTGAAAATCATATTTGTAATACAGAGAAACTATTACCTTGAATTGGAGAGAAAGTACAGGAGTCCAGTAAATACAGAGATTTTTCAAAAGCCTCCATAGACACTATTAAAGCACTCACAAAAATAACACCATCCGCATTTTCTGGAGAGGATCCATACTACTCACAACTTCTCACAGCCATCCTTCTGCCTCCTACTTGCCCTACTTTTGTGCTATGGAGCCACCTTATCTCAGCGACCATTAAAAGCAGCACTTTCCACCAGAGCAAACTTCCCTGCCACCCCTCAAATCACCTGGCTCAGTCGCTTCAGAGAAACACGGCCCCCTTCCTCGCTCCCCTGCGCTCACCCCACACATGCCCAGACAGAAGCTTCTCCCACCCCTGAGCCGCAAGTTCTGCTGAGGAAAAAGTTACAGTCGAACTGTGGTGTCAGACTGGATGGCCATTCCACACGAGGCTCTTCCCAACAAGCACACTCGTAGTACAATTAAAGGAGTGCCTTCTTACCTCCTCCTCCCCCATTCGGTCTTGTAGCATCTGAACATGAACTTCTCCCTTGGATAAACAAACACTTGTACCGATAGGTATACTTCTGGCCTGTAAGGAATTTCCTCTTGTGCCTTTCTTTAGGATTTTCAGTTTTACCTGTCAGTTGCACTCGCTACTGGCTGGCATTTCTTCTTCACAGGTATTGTGGGTGGCACATTATCCAAGACACTTGTTTTTCAACACACTTACCTAATTCTAGCAGTACAGGCAGAAGCTGCTTTATTAGCAGTATTTATACAACTCATTTGCAACAAACATTTTTTTTTTTTTTTGGCTGATCAGTAGTATTGGCATGAGGTTCTGATTTCAGGTAAAATAACCACTGCTCACTACAGCCCCTCAGCTAGTCAAACAGTCAAAGCAAGCAAAGCAAAACAAGCCAGTCGGACATTATCAGAAAGAATGGTGATTAGAACAAGAATACAGGGGAAAAATGCATGGCTATTCAGAAACCATCTTTGGGGGACTGAAGAAGAGATATGGAGCCATTTTTCAGTAGGTTCACGAGAAAATGTCAGCACACAGATGCTACTGTACTGTCAGATTGCATCTTAATTTGGCCAAAGGGGACCCAGGCAGTCACCCCTCACAGACAAATTTTAAAGGCCCATTACAGATCTGATTTATTGGTTGCTAAGAATCTCCCTGCTATGGTCTGCAGATTTTGCATGACGTGGAGCTGAAATCCAGCTACAGATAAATGTATCCTTCTCTATATGATTTAAATCCATCTGAACTCAGTATTTCTTGGACATTGGTAAAGCCTCCCCCCTGTCTGCCCTCCCCCTTTCCTCCTAACACCTTAAGGCAGTTTACTTCAGAATGAAGCAGAGCATTAACCTGTACAAAATTGCTAATTTGTGTACAAGTCTCTTGCTGCCATTAAAGTAAAGAAAAAAAGCAAACGCCTTTTGTTCTAAAAAGGCAGGGAAAAATTTTCAGGAACAAAAGAAATGCCTCTGCCCAGCAAGATGAATGAGAAATAGCTGGGATTTGTTTTAGATGTTTAGGCATGCTGGTGTTAACATCACCATTCAAATAAAGATGTTAATTTGCTTCTGTCTTTCAGTCTTCTTCAAAATTCTGTTGGCTTTTTCCTCAATAAATAAATAAATAAATGAATAAATAAAATCACATTCGTTGCCTTCAGTGAAAAGCCAAAGATCCTAAGAGTGAAACGCATTCGGAATTGCTGAAGAAACACCATTCAAAGTTGCTCTAGTTGAACTGCCCATTGTTACGATTCAGACAATGTACAACAACAATCGCACAGCTCAACTTCTAACCATGCCCGCATCACAAGAAATTCCAAGTCAACAGCTCTTTTTACTTCTATAAACATCGTAGTCAAAGCCTTCATTTGCAGTTTCCCTGGCAAAACCCTAACAGCATCACAACAGTCATCTGACAATTTGTGAAAGAAACATGCAGCTCGTCTTAAAGCGTGGTGTTTCGTACAGGAACTATGCGAAACAAAGACAACATCAAAAGCAACACCAGAATCGCGCAAAGCAAGTCCGACTCAGCCCAAGTTTGGATTCAACATCTGGCTGAACACCGAAGTGCCTCTAATTCTGATTTTGTCTGGCGAGATTAAAACCCACCCAGCCTCTTTCACTGACCCCATCTCAGGTCCCAGCGATACCGCTTTGCGAATCAGGGCGGGGGGGGGGTGGGGGGCAAGAAAGAGAGGCAGAGTCGCATCCCACCTTTCCATGGCTCTCAGCCCGTCCGCCTTCGCGTGGTCTGCAAACCACCTGTACTGATCCAGCCCATTCTGGGGGCAGATAATATCTTCCCGGCAGATGCAGTCGCAGCCGTGCTTTGATTTTTCGGCAGGAATGTCTAGAATCTTCTGCTGAAGCCCGAGACAGCGGCACAAAACTGCAGCGGAGCTCTTTTGTTTTCCCTCCTCGCCGGGGCCGAAGCGGCCGCTCTCCTCCCGGCGCTCCCGCCGCCGTCCCCACCCCCGGCGGCCGCCGGAGCGCTCGGCCCCGCCGCCCCCCGCCCCGGCAGCCGCC
>JANZLQ010000005.1:12734806-12762316 GCA_026212715.1 Elanus axillaris | reverse complement strand
CTTCCCCAGCCCCGGCCCCAGCCCCAGCCCCAGCCCGCGCCTTCCCAGATCTTCCTGCGAAAGGGGCAGCTTCGGGGGGCGGTCAGGTGATCTTCCTGTCAAGAGCAGAGAGGATGCTCGGGGATGGAGCGCGAGAAGCCGCGGTGGGTTTCTCACCGGCCATTTACATCACAAAGCGGGGAGAAAAACCTGGCTCTGAGGAGATCATTAGGCATTCCTCGGCTGCCCAGCTCTGCTCTAGCGAGCCACAAAGCCGGCACCGTGGAAGGACATGGAATTAAACTTTTACTGGTAATAATCGCACACAGCTTCCATACCGTGACGCTCCTACATATCTAAAAGTAGGGGCTCATTCCCAAATCGACATAATTATTTTTCATATTTTCACGGGTGCGATGCTGGTTCTCTTAAGTCCCTCTATGGCTTCTTCCCAACTGTACTTTTTTTTTACAACATGATCTTTAAATGTTTATGCTGAAGCCATATTTAATATCTCGACAGCAAATGGACCATACCCAACTGAAAACAATTATGAGTTCTTTATTCACATTAGTACATCGTAATTCAAAGTATCTTTGACACATGGGTCATTACGTGTAAACCTGACTTCCTGAATTGTACCTTATCCAGTGGCCCCTGTTCCCTGGGCTTACCCTGAGGAAAGCTACCGTAATGTCCAGGGCTTTGGAGCTTAGACTCTTAAAGACCGAAGGAATGAAACTGTAGCCCCAGATTCTGTGAGACTCCTAGTTATTGCCAAGTGTTCAGAAATACCCAAATATTTTTGCAAAAGTTAGATTTCCTTGCAAGCAATATGTTGCAAGCAAATCTTGTAAGAAACAAAGACTCTAAATCCTGATAAAATACTAAATTTTAATCCCAGTTGTCATTGAAAATTTTCTATTGGGTTTAATGAGACCAGAATTTCACTCAACCCATCTCCTTTGCATTCACTCTAAAATGGTAGCAAACAGGAAACATTTCAAAACTAGGCGGTAAGGGTAAAGTAGGTATACTCATATTTAATCAGTCTTTCTGAGAAACTTTAAATGTGTAGATGTAGTATATCACCTATTCCAGAACAAATCTAAGCCCACCCTCCTATGACTGTATTCTTAAAGACTCAGGTTAAAGTCAGAAACCCTACTCATCCATCCATCATCCAGCACTGGCACTTCTAATGCTTCCCAGTGTTTCCAACAATATTATAAATAATCCTTTACCCATCTCATACCCACTGCAGATCTGTCCACAGACCACACTTCAGACCCTCTGGTAGTACACACAGAACACAAATTTCCACTTTTTGCTTTCCATGCTGTCACTTTCATGATGTAAGGTAATTCTCTGGACAAGTACACAAAGGAGTGACCTGACTTTGATTTAGGATACTGAGGAAAAAGACCTATATGAGATATCATGGATTATCATTTCAGCACCAGATTATGAGACAATCTCTACAAGATCCGTAATACCAACTCTATCTTGCTCTGACTTGCAGGGACTTAAGGTTTTTAGCTGACACAACTCTGTTAGTGATGCTGCAGTAGGAGTGCTTCACATTGTTCCTATCATAGCCACAGTTTCTGCCATAGTCACTGAGCTTTCAGCAGAAGCCAATACTGACTCCAAGGGGCTGGTGAAATTCCCGTAACTATAATATATGAAGTACTTTCAGAGCAGTCTTCCTAGGAAAAAAAATAAATAAAATAAAAATCACTGGAGTTTTGTTTGTGCTAGATTTCATTTAATTATATGTTGATAAATTTCAGAAGCGGGACTCTTGTCATACCAAGGTAAGCATATCCTTGTAGAAAAATATTTAATGCCTTGCACACTTAATACTTGAACACCTTTATGATGATCGCAACAATGAAGGCCAGAGGAGCCAAGAGAAGCCAGAAGAACCAGACAATTCCACCTTGATCATCTAAGTTTCTGAAAATAAGTTGAATTCTGCAAGTTTTTGTGACATTGTACATGTAAATGTAGTTACTCTATTAATATTTTCCTTTCATCCTCCTGAAGCAACAATAGTGAAAGAAGGGTAATGCCATATATTAGCTAGAATGTGTCAAATAGAAGAGAATCAGATGAGAAAATAATTTGAAGAGGCTAGCACGGACAGCCAAACCATATTTCTTACTCTAATTGCTTCAGTACTTGTAACACAGAATTGCATATATATCAGTGTTTTCTAACTTGGACATCAGCAACAGACTTTATTGCTATAAAGTCAACATAAAACTTGTTTTCAGTAAAGAAATAAGCCTAAGCTATCCTTGCTGAAAAGGCAAATAGACACCATTATCCTGCCAGCCACTTACAGTAGTTACAATACTGTGTAAATCATGGGGCTGCTCGATAAAATTCCAACCTAAGTCGACTACTAGCATGCAGTTGTGTCACTCTGTGCACAGGATTCCCATTGAATGTGATGAGTTTCCTGACAAGCAAGAGGATCACATCTTGTGCATACTTATTACAGGTGCCAAAAAAGTTAAATTTAGCAAAGCAGAGAGCACACTACAGATTCTCAACAATCAAATGCTGTGGTCACCCATCTACTGCTAAATATGGTTTATGACTCTCAAAAGGCAGTAATTTAATTTCAAAGAAATAAAGCAGTGATTTTAGACTTCCCATGAAGCCTCTTAAAATGCCTGGGCTGCCATACAAATTGACAGGAACAAGACATTCTGAATTTTACGTGTTGATGCAGTAAGTACAGGCCTAATCTACTGGAAGAAACTAGACAATTATCTTCCATCTAAAGGCTTTATGTATACATACACATAGATATATAGAGTATATATAGACATGTATACATAATTAACCAAACCTGTATAATAAATATGGATGAAAAGCTGTCTTAACCATGCAGATAACAATTATGTTTTGGAAACTACATGCAATAATACTTATTAAAATAAGCATCTGCACAAACTGATACTTTACTCAAGAAGTAAATACAGTATTTTTTAATCATTAAGTTTACCACCTGTAATCTTTTGAGAGGATTTTGAAAGATTCCCACCAGAATCACTACTTTTAAATTATACTCTTAAAATTTAAAGCTTTAATTTGAACAACAACACATATATAATCAAATTATTGAGGCATGACGAAAATAAATTAATGGTCTACTTTGTTATAGAAGTAGTCTGAATATTTGCAATGTTAATTTCAAAACAGTAAAAACATGCATATATCAACATGAAATAAAAATATCCCCCCCTGTTTTATTTATAACACATATCAGCCTTAAGGCTGGATTTATTCCTAAAAGAAGCCATAGAACTAGGTTGAATTTTTTTTTTACAGTTCATTTATATGCAGGTCAAAAAGTTATATGCTTAAAACCAAAACTATGTCCAATCAGTAGGAAAATGGGTATGTCAGGTAAGTGTATTTATGAAGTCTTTCTGAATTTGTGTGGCAAACAGGGATGAATAATTTACTTTTCCATTACTACTCAGATGTAGAATTTGCAAGTCTGTGTTTCAAAAGTAATGCTAAAGGAGATAAACCACTATTAACTTCAGATCCTTTACATCAGTATTACTGATGAGTGAAAATATCCAAGTGCATACAAGTTACACATGTAATTTATACAATGGAGAAAACCACTACAAAATTAGCACTGACAGTATTTTAAGCATCTTGCACCTTCAGAAATACTGTAAGTTATGACCATTAAGGTTAATAACTTTGGGACAGATTTGATTTGGGTTTTGGATGTACCTACAGTCCTTTGTGCTCAGAGGAGAAAGATTGCCAAGAGCAAAGAGAAAGAAGGAAAGCTGAGGTAGAGATGTAGTCCTATTCCAGTAACATTACAAATAAGGCATTTGACATGTGGGCTGTGGCCGATGCTAGAGATAGCTAGCATTTAATGCAGGCCTTTCTGTGGAATGAATTAGTCATTATCTTTGACTTTAAAACAGACATAAGGAACTGAGAGGTGATGAGCAAGGTTAATACAGATATCCTTTGGAGCTCCTGGCATTTTCTTGTCAAATTATGGGAGGCCACAGGAAGAGATTATGGAAACTTTCCCTTCTTCAAAAAACAGATGAAAGATAAAAATAGAAGAAACAAAATTCCTTTGAGAGTGAGGAGGAAATTCACCATCCAGCCTGCTAGAATGTCCATGCTGTTGTTTTTTTTTCCTTATGGGAGTGATACAGGAGTTACAACAGCTCTTGGACACTACTAAAGAAACTGCTTGAGCAAAAGGGAAATTGAATGGATAGACACCATTCAACACTGATGTCAGCAGCAGACCCTTATTTGCTGCTTCTGAAGACTGTGCTACAGGAAACCTCTTAACAATATAAAAATGAGAGTTTGGACTGTGTGTAGCCACTGAAGTATCTCATACCTCTTTTTGTGAAGCAGGAATTCAATACCAATATCCCGGCTAGAATCTAGAGCCAGGATAAATGTTTTCTGACTCAGCCTGAAGAGGGAAAGATCTTATTCTTTGCCATATATACACATGTGTTCAGATGTGTATATACGTATTTGTGATCATTGCTCTGGGTAATTTCTATCAGTCGCAAAAAAGGGAAACTAGGACGTATCCCCCAGAGTAACACAACAGAGTTAAAAAAAAATATATATATATAACTAACTGACTTTTGTATCTAAGCTGTCTGCAGTGCTGCTGTTAATCTCTACATACACATCAAATTCCATCCATGAAACGACAAAGCCATTCCCCTGTACAAAATTTGTAGGGGGTTCAATTCAATTCAATTCAATACAATTCAATTTGTAGAGGGTTTGGGGGGATGGAATGTGTAACTTTCAGCCGAACTTTACAAAAATTCTTGCCAGCCACTTGCCAACCAATTCTGAGGTGTATGTTTCAGAGAAGACTGAATGTCTTCATCTAACTGCTAAGCACAGTAGTCTTAATAACTTTGGCAGAAACAGGTGGCTAGTGATGGAAAAAAAGAGCCCAAACATAAAAATGTCTGGTTATTTTTTTGAGGATATTAATTTAACTTTCTTGGGATAGTTCAACTGTTTCTCCCTGAGATCGTACTAATGCCTGTACAGGCCCGTGATGAGAAGATAATTATAGTCCTCTCCAGACAGTGTGTTCATTAAGTGTGCTATTTTGGATAAGTAAGTTTTTAATTGGTTTCCAGTGCCTGTAAGTAGGATGGCCTATGGTAGTATGGCAGTGAGGATCCATGCCCCTACCGCTTTCCCCTGTTGGAATTCAATAAAGTTTAATTGGATTACAATGAGGGTAGCCACAAGATGTCAATTACTGGTATGTTCACAGTGTGGACCTTTTCTTCCAATGGCACTTGACTGACTCACTCTGCGCACTTCTCTTATTACAAGATCTCTTCCCCTTCTTCCCAGAGAATAAGCATTGTACAAAGATGTCATACTTTTTATTGAACAGCAGCATAATCACACAACTCTTGTGGCACTGCCTGCAAAAATTAAAGCTCTACCTGGCCTGAGTTTACAGCAAGTGACCCACTTTATTTAAAGCTAGTTCTGGAATGTCCTTCTGCATCTGTGACTTTGCCCATGTGTTGATTGTCTCGCTCCCTAGAACTGGGAAAAGATACCATTTTATGAATTATGCAAAACTGTCCTTTGTTCAAGGGGAAAAGGTATATTTTTGTTTGTTCATATGAGCAAATAGAATAGTTTGGAAAGAATCTCCCTAGATTTCAACTGTTTACGGTATATGAAACAATTAAATAAAAAGAATCCCTTAATCCATCTTTCTGACTGCTTCCTAGTCCTCTTTCACCCAATTTAAGATCTGAAACTGTACATACACCAAATGCTTTTGTTAAAAGCACTTACTGTGTTGCAAGGCAAATGAACTAAATCCATTAAAACTGGCCAAAGAATTTGCCAATTGTCCTTTTACATAAATGATATTTTGATGAAAAATAATTTTAATAAAAATTAATATTTTTGTATGTTTGTTCTTTCCTCTGTTAAACAGTCAAGCATAACAAAATTTGATTTGTAAAGTTTTTTCGTGGAAAAAAATAACTTCCTTACCTGTAAAGAACAACTAAGGTCTAAAATTTAAAAAAATCACTGTGGTTGTATCAACATTCATAATGAAGTGACTGTGTTTTTACTCCAATATTATTTCACCCTGATTTAAGAAGAGCTAAATTACATGTTAGCAAACATTCCTTAATCCTGTGTGCAGTACTGTTTCTACCACTAGTAGGAATGAAGCAGCAAGAAGAAGAAAATCTAAATTTGCAGGAGGAATAGATGTAATATTATAAAATATCAAGGCTCTTGACTGAGCCCTCTTACACTAGCATTACTGCACTATGCTTCCAAGTTATTACATCTTTGCTCATCTGCATGTTTGCTCAGCACTCACTAGTCCCTGTATATGATACAGCCCCTTTTAAAACAGTTCTTAAAATTTTAATTACAAGTTTTGGATTAATATCATGCTAATAACAAAACAGAAAATCAAATTCTTAAGCATGAACTCTATGAATTAATTATATTTTCCAGTCATCATTATTATAAAAAATGCTATTTATTTATGTATTTAAGGTCATAATCAAATAAAAGAACATACAAAAGAATGCAAACCCATTTAGGTCTTCTATTTGTATATACTTTATTAATGTACCTTGTTAAAAATGAATAAAGTTTATATGGGGATTTGCAAAAGAAAATGGAATTCCTATAGTATTTGCACAAATAGGGCAACTCCACAGTTTGCCAGTTACAGAGTGGTAGCACATTCTCTACTATAACTCTTACGGTTACTTACCAAAGACTATAATTGTCCACTGAAGCCAACATTTTACTGAGAAGTGGCTGATTTTAAATTTCAAATGTGACTGTTCTGGAGAGACTCAGCAATTGGGAATTATGACTATTTTTTTTTCCCCATGTCATATCGGAAGAGGAGTTAAGCATCTTCCATTCACTCTAAAACTCCCAACATGGGGACCTCACTGGGACCTCTACAGGCTAGGAGTTTAAACTGACATTCTGGATTTTTTGTTTGACTCGGTAGCTCCTGCTAACAAAAAGCCATAATGAAATGACTCAAAATATTTAAAAAAAAAAAAAGTATCCATTTGTAAGTATAGGGTACGATAGACACTTGATGGGTTAGATACTATTTTAATTATTTTACTTCATCTTTCTTGTTGTATTTTCAGCATTTTAGCTATGTGTGGTAACATTTTCCAGTCAATAAAAATGTGCTATTGTTATTATTAATAGTATCCATCTTTGTTTTCATATGCTGTTTTAAAAGACATGTCTTTGCATATTATGTACATTTTGAAACGGTCTGAAGAATTAGACAACTTATTTCCTATATGCACACATAAAACTGATAATTTAATTTTGTATTTAAATCAGTTCTTGGATAGTTGTGTAAGAGACTGTCAGACTTACTGGTACCATTTTGATTTTTTCTTTCTAGGAGAGTTTGCCTAAAAGAAAGGCTTCGTATTCATAGCACACATAGTAATATTCCATCTAGTTATTAATAGTCAAACACGCACACAACGGCACATCTGACATAGGCAGCTGAGTTGGGAATTGAAACCATAATAATTAACAATAGATTTCCTGATCTCACCGTGACAAGTAAATGAAACACTCTGTAGTGTGCTTGCCCACTGGAAGAGGGAATTAACTCGGTATGAAAAGCAGAATGGAAGCGTATCACTGATTAGATCTAATGCACAAGGAATGCAACAATGGGAAGCCTGTGTCAGCAGAACACATCAAACTCTTTCCTAAATACTGTGCGTGAGCATGCAGAACCGCACGCGCGTACTGCCCCCAAGAACCGCCGCGAAATAGCGCAAGAGGTACAAACCCCAACGCCAGATCCAGCAACCCCCCAAATCGGTGGGCGAAACTACCGTGCGTTCTTCTTTCCTATCAACGGCTTGGCCTAGCACTTAACTTCCTCCCGTGGCTCGGGTCTCGCTCCCGCCGGGTTTCCCTTCCCACCGCCTCCCCCGCAGCCGCGGCCCGTCTCTCTCTCCCTGCAGCACCTTGGAGAGCAGCAGCGGCCGGTGCCGCCCGCCGCGGGGTCGGAGGCCCCGGGGAGTCCGCCGGCCCCCCTCGGCTCCCGGGCGTCTCTGACGACCGGCCCGGCCCGTCTCTCCCCTCCGCGTCCCCCAGCTGCCTTTTGCCTTTATAGCGGCATTTACTGCTGCGGCAACTTCCCCGTTCGTCTGAAACGAAACGTTCTCCCTTTCCTTCTGCAAACTCGCTGCATGTTTTGGTTTTGTTTGGGTTTGGTTGTGGGTTTTTTGGTAAGGCTGCCTTATATGTAATGCTGACAGTATCATCGTGGGACACGCAATAGAAGTATTGTATCGAGTATTACGGTTTTGTGGTTTCAATAGATATCTGGTCAGATATACTGCATTCTTTTACACAGTGTACTGTTGCAAAGCTTACTTTATAGTAAACCTGAATCAGAAATTATTGTGATTGTAGTCATATAAATTAATTCACTACAGCCATAACAAGACAGTAGAAGTTACTAATCTCCTTTCATGTACTAAATACCTTTGAATGATTCAGATTCTCTTCAAAGCTTGAAAGACCAGTTAAAGTTTGAAATTATAACTAAAAACCTGATTCTGCAAAAACTTACAGGGGTGAATAATCCCAGCCAGTTCGAGGGAACTGCTCCTCTGTACAAAGCCACATGCTATGTCCTTGCAGGATCTGTACCTCAATGAGCTCATTAAGGCTCAGAGTTTAATTAACTCTCAGACAGATACAGATCAAGAATGATTCCCAAAAGTCGGTACAGATTCATTGGTGTAACTCAGTGAAATTTTTTATGTTGGTTCCTTAAGGAAAATCAGGTTTCTGTGATGGCATCATGAGAGAGGGGAAAGCAAGAAGGGAGGAAAGGAGGATATGGGTATGATAGGCACACATATATGCATTTGTTTGTGCATCCTTCAGTCTCCCCTACTAAGCTTGAGCAAAATGGCCAATTTCAAATTACTTTTATAGTGGAATTGATATCTTCAAGCTATCAAGCTTTTACAAGTTTTGTGAAGAAACAAAGGGGTAGGAGAAATAAGGAAAGGCTGAATAAAGAGCTTATTCTGGAGCTCAACCACAAGATTCATAAGAGACCAGTTTTGTGCATTTGGCAGCATGGAAGCATTCTTTCTTTTTAAAAGCTGGGCGAGTTCTGAAAATATATTTCACATCTCTCTTTTAATACTGTGGCTTTTGTAGGTTTACTCTGCTACATGGAATTCAGAGGGCATTCTCAGTGATGGCCTCCCCATCAGAGTAAGAATTAGAATTAGCCTCTTTTTCTTCACAACAAAAAAAAAACCAAAACACCCATGCGATGTGCTTTAGAAGATTCAGACACAAAAAACCATCCTCAAATGAAAACAGTCAAACCATTCAAATGTTTTGAAGAACTGCTTATATTGAAAAGGTGTGAAGAACTGCTTATATTGGCTCTAAGCCACCTTCTACCAGAAATCCACTTCCAGTCATAGCACTTCTCCTTAGGAAAATCAGGCATTATGCAGTGGGAGGTCTGAAGGGTGAAGCCCACATATTTTCAAAATAAAAGGGACATGTATCCTTTAGACAAGAAGGAGGAAGTCAGTCACATTCAAACACCATCAACAAATTACAGTCTTAATCGGGATCACTCAGAACTCAGTTTGGGCTAATGTATATATAGGTCACTACATAACCTGGCAAGTGTGGATGAAGAACAGTCCATCCAGCTCCTGTCAGTCCCTGAAGACAAACTTTTCATGTCTGGAGTGAATGTTAGACTTTACAAAGCACACTGGGCTGAAGAAGTAGCTCTTTCTTGGGGACATCTCGCAATGGCACAGAACCATGGGTCCTACTTCCATACGCAGTGAAAGAGGAAGGCAAGCCATCCCCATTACAAGGCTCTTCATTGTGCCATTGTTATTACTGAGATCCCATGCTTTCATATTGACAAGCAGACCAAAGAATGCCACCCACTCTATAGGCACTGAGAGTGAATGTCACATGGAAACAAAACCTGATACAGTATGCTACTAATAAATAACATTTCATCTCTAATGGCTTTTGTTTTTCCCTAGTACAAATAAAAATGTTTTCTCTATAAGCATTTCTGATGACTTGACTATGATGGAGATCACAACTTATCCACAATCCAGCAGAAGGGTTATTTTCTATAAGGATTCTAGAATTAAGCAGCCCCACATTTGAATTCACAGATTTCTGTGAAAATCTTTACTTGTCAAGTTTCTTCTGCCAAATGTGATCATGTTTAGCTGCGATACAAAATACAAATATCTTCTGCAAATAACACCCACTACCTTTTTAATAATAATAATAATAATAAAAACCTGTTTTTCTGTTAATGTGAGCTAAAACCTCATGGGTAGTGAATGGTATCCATAAGAAGACCTTGTGTAGAACTACAGAGAATTAAGGTTTCCTAAGTCTTATATCCTATGCAATGGGAACATGACAAACAGTCAAAATACAGATGAACAGTTGCAGCTGCTATATGTAAAACTCAGAAATAATAGTAAGAGCTCAATCTTTAATGATACTTTAGGTGGAAATTTTATGATTTACAGTTATGAGTTGGCATCTCAAGCACACAGCTTACAGTCTCCTCAGAACATAGGTAGCTGCAGCTGCTGATTTTCCAGTGGCAGGCATTTATCCAGTTGTCAGACTCAACACCAAGAGCTTAACCTTGCTTTTTCTTCTACTGTATTTTTCTTTATTCTATGGAACATCTTCGCACATGAAGAGAAACCCATTTTTGACATACATGTCAAGATTTCGAATATCAGTTAACCTCACTGCACCTGTTCTCCACTGACAAGAAAAAATTCTTGTGAACAAAGGTTATATATACCAAAATTCAGTGCATATTCATTGAACCCTTCCAGTATTCAATGCTAGCTTACTTTCTGATATGAAATTTGAAAAAAAAAATTTCTGAGCACTAACTTTTGAGTATTGTTTCTAAAAAAACTCTATAGCCTAGCAAGCACAAAGTACAGACAGAATATTGTATTGCAAATCTTTCTGGCTTGCTACTCCACTAAAATACGATACAGAAAGACTTTTCATTGTAACAAAAGAGTAGGACAAGAGTAACTTATCTATGGCTACCCCTAAATGAGAGCTGAAACCTTGGCTAGATTATAGATCTTGACTGCTGCTCTCATGTTCCCTAAGGGGAGTTGTGGATTCTTGCCTTGCAAATATGTCTCATTTGATTCCAGCAATGGTCCAGGCAGCAGTTTTCATATGAAGAGTATTAAGGGTATTTTTAACTGTGATTAAAGAACAATAGTTATTCATATGTACTGGGATGTACTGCAGATGCTACATTGAGCTTTTGGCATTCTTTTTCTGCTAGTCAACTTTTTCATGTCATAGCAAAATATTCTTTTTTACAGGTAGTCTTAGAGAAGGAAGAGTTGCTTAATCAATACAATGATCTTATTGCCAGTACAGTAGCCTATTGAATACTATTGGCATCTCATCACAACAGGAAAAACAGACGATTGAAATCTGGAGAACTCATTTCTTTCAAACCAGGCGACAGTTAGATAAACTGTATTCTGAATTGAAAACTAGATAATGAATGGCTGGATTGCTTCTGTCCTCTCTTTCAGAAAGTCAAGCAGGATATATTGGGAGGAACTTCTTTCCTATATAGGGCATGGTTAAAACTGTCATCTATGCAGCTCATTTCATGAGGTAAGTATCCCAGAGGGAAGGAAGACAATCGTCAGAGATGAATGATGAGCTGGTCCATTGCTTCGAGGAGTAGTGACTGAAAGTAGTGCAGTGACTCCTCTTTGAAAACTATGTATCTGTGTACAGAAGATACGCACCTGCTTCATCACTCTGTGGCTATAATTTTCAAATAATACCTATAGCCCACTGAATTGCAATGGAAAATCCATGAGAAATCATAAGAAAAAAGCTCTTCAACTAAGAGTATAAAATCATGCTACATAATTCTTGTTCACATTCTGGACAGGTTCTTTTCACTTCCTTTCTTCAGAACCCTATTTTCATTCAAAT
Source organism: Elanus axillaris (assembly GCA_026212715.1). Classification (NCBI taxonomy): domain Eukaryota; kingdom Metazoa; phylum Chordata; class Aves; order Accipitriformes; family Accipitridae; genus Elanus; species Elanus axillaris. The sequence continues at coordinate 12,750,223 of JANZLQ010000005.1, read as the reverse complement.
CTAATCACCGTGGATATTGCTATTGTAAAATGTATTGATATTAATAATATAATCATAGCTGAGCTGCACAAGGTCATTTGCATTTGGGGGGCAGAGGTTGTTTTACTAGATTTAAAAATGAAAGAATAAAAGAAGCATGACATCACTCAGTAAAAAGGCCTTGCTACTTTAAGACCTGTGTATTCTAATCAATATCACTGTGGAATTGTTCTGTCGCAATTTCCAGACACAGTTGATTTGGCATAATTGCTCTTTCTTGTTTTCATTCCCTGACCCTAAAATCCAACTTTCTCTCTTTCTGGAGTATTACCAGTGGACTGACAATTTTGAAAGCCAGCCAAGCTAACACTAGTGGTGGTGACAGTAGATTTTGGTCTCTCCTTGGAACACTGAATTGTGCAGTTAGTTAAACTAATTTGAGAGATCATGAGATAATCTAATGGTCTGCAGTCTAGTACAGTTTCTCCTATCAGTAGCCCCTCTGGAAAGCGAAGAGAAATAAAAACTTATTCCTGTCAGAAATACAGGAAATTCCTATCTCAGGAAATAGTTAAAAATCTGTGCATACAAAAAAATACAAATCTATCAAAGTAAGATGACTGTAACTTTAGATACCCACATCTCAAAGCAGAAAACTTAAGCCTCGACACTCCAATAGCTGAAGTACTGATAGCATAAAAAAGAGGAACATTCCCCCACAAAAAATAAATTCAGATGCTGGGATTACAATTGCTATCCCCAAACTGAACAAATATAAAATAAAATAGACATTTGGACCTTGGTTAAGAATTGCATAACAGAACAGACAACAGAATTAAGCATGCCTGCAAGTAACATAACTGACATTATTACAGGAGAAAAAAAAAAATCAAAGAAATAAAAAGCATTCATGTACCATGGAACTTGTGCTTCAGCAAATATGAGATCAATGGATTATATGGCTTTTGAAGGCCTTTATTTACAGTTAAATCCAAACTGAAACACCAGAGCATTAAAGTCAGAAAAATCTGAAGGTTAGCATTTTTTTCAATGAACAAAGTATTAAAAGTACTCCCTAAGTGAGCACTTCTTTTGTTATATAAATCCCTGTTCACTGAACCGATTTCCTGTTAGTAGACTGAACCGTGGATTAGGTACATTTGATTTGAAGAATGTCACTAATGAAACAAATCATCAGGAAAGGAAAGAGAATTTTAAAGTGTGCTTAGTGCACTGCAGGGTCATAGCCATGAGGTTTTTGTAGAGCAGGGTAGAAACTCAATGGAAAAAAATAAGGGAAAAATGTGAGTGTATAAAAAGGGATTTATGATGTGGCTTTGGAAAGCTGAACCCTCTGAAAGAGGCACTTGGAACTGAGGTAGCTGATGAAATATAAATGTCAACAACCATTATAGCTTAATGCAAGTGAAACATTTGTAATACAAAGTTATAAAGAAGCGTGGCTGTAGTTGAAATCAGTCTGGGTTAATGGAGGTCGTATGTTCTTACGATTTGGATCAAAAAATTGGTAGTCCTAGCCCCCTGGCATCCACCACTAATGTAGTCATTAAATTGGTGTAATTTTAAAGAAAGTCATGACTGCAATGCCTCAGTTTACCCGTTTATGAAACCGGAATGCCATTTAACTGTGCTGCAGGGCTTAATTATGCTCATAAAGTACATGGGATCATTGTGGGAAACGTTATATGCATGTGAATTTTTATGAGCATAACATCTGTATCAACAGTTCTTTGAATAATAAAAGACATGAAATCTGCAGGATTGCAGGTGTAAAGAAGGCATTTTTTTTTCCCATCATTGTATAGTAAATTACACATAATTAGAAAAAACAAAATTGAGATAAAATAGGACAACTTTGTAATTGTGCCGAGAATCTAACACTTATCATCCCAAATGTAATAATTTGTAGCCTTAGGACGTTTTTCTGATATTTGTCTGGAAGATAGTCAAGGTTATGCACCAAAATCTAAAAGTCCATTGTTCATACTGTTACAAATTACATTGCTTATCACTGTGTGGCACAGACACAAACCATGGATGGCTCCTTGTTTCTTCGCCAAATTATAGCTTTAATTATGACATTTGCATTATCATCAGGAGAAAATAGTTCAGCAAATTATTTTACCATTTAACATGAAACCTTTTATATATTTTAAAACAATTGTATATATGCTTCTCTAGAGATAGTCACACTGAAGACATAGCTGCAGCAGCAGCACCTTTCTAAAGTGTCCTTGCCACCTTCACACAGTGAGATATATGTAAGAATGGTGCCTTCGACTCACCCAACAGTCCCAGTTCAGTTAGAGTGTCTTTCTATTTTTTGTTTTGTTTTAGTTTGGGTTATTTTGTGGGATTTTTTTTTTCTGTTGGGTTTTTCCTTGTTCTTTTGTTGTTGTTGGGGAAAGATTCTGTGTTTTAGCTAGGTTTTAATCTTACAGACAATATCCCTGCATGGCAGAAATCAGATATAAATCTATATCCTCCTACATAAAGAAATCACATTCTCTGACATAAAAAAACTTTGATAATGCACATTTAAGACTCTCACTAGTATCACTTACAGAGCATCACTTCAGAAAAATTAAACCTTCTGAAAAGCATAAAATAAAAAATTACAGGACATGATAGCTCAGTCTAACTTACTCCAATTCTACCTCTGCAAAAGCCACTGGGAATATCTGTGACGGCCCATCTCCAAAAGCAGTGCATGACAGGGCAGAGTGGTAAAAAGATACAGTGAGTAAAGGGCCAAGGGCGGGAAATAAATAAACAGCATTTCTGTGGAGTAAGGGAAGTGCTTTTTCCACGATTCTTTTATATTATCTGCAAAAACAGAATACAAAATATATATGGCAGGCCACTGATAAGCAAGGGCAGAGCTACAGTTAATTTTATATCTCCTCATTCCTCACAGTTTGAATTTGATGGGTCAAGAAGCTGGTGGTTAGCTTGTGAAACAGTCTACAGAGGGCAATTTATAGGTCTATAGGTAACTCGTATATATTTTAATTCATTTGTTGGACTACTTTCCATAAACTGTAATTTCATTTTTGCAAGGTTTTGTGGGTGCTAAAATGTAAGAACAAAACCATTTTTATACAAGACTTGAAGTTGATTTAGGTGGCTATAGGTATTGCAAAAGTTGAAAGCTGAGATGCTGCTGCAATCAGGCAAAGGGAAGTATTTTTTTCCACTCCTGACCACATTACTACACTGGAAGGGTAATAATCATTCCCATTATTACCATCATTGGATGCTGGAGTTACTAAGAATGATGGATTATCAGTTTTTCTCAAATCTAAATAGCATTAGTCTCTGTGGGTTACACTACTTCTAAGTACAAAAAAGAAGGCAGATGTTTTACAGATCTCTATTTTTGGAAGAATATGCACAAGGCTAATGTCTCCCGACTGCAGGCTCCTTGCAGGGCTTTCTTAATGATCTGCAGAGAGCCTGGCTGGTGAAGGAGTGTGCTGAGTTGATGGTTCTTTGTGAAGGAACGTGCTCAGTCCCTGAACATGGAAGAGTGAAATGCTTATTAGTTAAGTTGTTACGACCTGGTGTTAGGAAGCAGTGTAATATATAAATGCTAATTTACACCCCCCCCCCAACCCTCCCCCCATTTTTTCTATGACTGAACTGCTTGGCTTCTTTTTACCCAATTTTACATGCTCACCCCTGGCTACCCATAAATCATCACAGTTACATTTTTAATCATAGCTTAAAAAAAAAAAAAAAAAGGAAAAAAAATCATCAGACATAATATAGACAAAGGTCAGGTGAGAAAGTTCTGGTCAAAATTAAAAATAAATCAGCAAATTGTATAGCATTTAAGTAGCAGACAATTCCTATCTTTATGAAAGCTCTCTAAAAATGCTACATTCTGTAAGTTTTTCCTAAAGACAGATAGTACAGAAGTACTGTAGTCCTGAAAGGAGAGATAAAAACTACAGCAAAATGTGTTGGGGGAACAGAGCAAAAGATGCATTCTCACTATTGTTGCTTTCTGCTGTCAGATGAAAGAACATGTGGCAAACTCAGGAGGAGATAGTTTTTCTAAGAAAAAAGGCAGACAATTTTGAAAATTGGTTTTGTCATAATAACAACTTGCCAGGTGTTAGTCTTTTAGAAAGTCAGCTCCGAGTTCATTTTTCCGAACTTCTGCTGGATTTGGGGGAAAGATTATTTAGAACAAATAACATCCTGCAAATTGAAACACACTATCTGGGCTTTAAACCACATTTGACTTCAGATGAAGAACTGCATATCATTGTGGGCTTCCTGAATTATAGACAAATTTAGATAAGGCTATACATACTCAAGAGATATGCATACTGTTAGAAGAAGTACCTAGTCCACAGGAATTTTAGAAGAAGAAATTAAAGTATCTGAGTTTATCTGAAGAGGTCTTCAAGCACAGTATTTGGGTTACTATATTCAGCATACGACAAGTTGATTTGGAATGGAAATATATGTCTTTAGATTAAAAGGAATGTGCAGATGGTCTTGGATGACTGAAAAACAAAACAAGCACTAGTACAAAATGAGCACAAACTGTTCATTTTATGAGTTGTCATGGAAAGAATTATGAATGGAGAATATTCTTACACACTAACAAAGGCAGGAGAGCCCTGAAAGCTGCATTAATTATACTGTAACTGCATTACTCCAGTATGGACAACTTGTTGCATAGTATTTCGTATTTCCATTCTGACAAACTATCTTGAAAAATCTGATGCAAACACATCAGTTTCCTGAAGAGCAAAACAAAACATTTAGATTGGAAGGAGGAAACTAGCTATTTGAAAAAAGTTTGCTCATTCATAGAAAATTACTTCAGCAAAAGTGAACATGCCAAACCTGAGAAAAGGTCAGAAAGGACAGGAGTGCTGCATTTCATTTTCATTCCGAGGCAGGAGACTAAAGCAGAAGCAGAAATCACTGTCTTTCTTTTTGTAAGCCCAGAGCTGGATAGGTGATGCAGAGTATGTTAACAAATACAAGTACTGGTAAGAATGACCAACTGATTGTAGTTTGGGAGGTAAGGTGAACCATCAGTTCAGGTATGATATTAGTATGATATTACTGACTGATGAGAATTCAGTGACTGAATATGTTGCTGAAGTTGCCATAAAGTAAATTCCTTCATTTAATAATTTATCTGATAGAAAGGAAGATTGTGAAAGCAATATGATGTATCACATTTCCAAATATATCATTAGAGGGCTTGCAGTGCCCATGAAGAGGGGAAAGCCAATGACTTCAACACTGGGAATAGGATTTTCACAAGTACCTCCATAACTGGGAAGGAAAATGCCACAGAAAGCCAACCTTTGAGATGCTCTGTAACCCACCCACTGCAACAAATAATGAACAATCAATTATTTAAATAAGTACTTAAGTACATAAGATACCATTTTAAATTGGGCACCTTCAGGATCCATTACAATCAGTAGGAAATGATGATGTAAAAATTGAAGGTAGCAGCTTATGTTTGAGAAGATGCTAAAATTAAGAACAATTTAAAAAATCACTGCATTCCAGTCACCAGCTGAAGGTACCAAAATTGCACTTCTGATGGTCATGTAAATTTGATGATGATGCTCCTTCACCTCCTGTCGCTGCAATGGCAGGATGGTAGAAGCAGAGGCAAAAAAAAGCCTGATTCTCACTTGATGGCTAAAATACACCAGTTGGGAAGCAGTGTAATGCGGCTTCCAGAGGCAGTTCCCCCATGTAAAGTGGCTTTACAGATTTTGAGATCAATTCAATTTAAGGCAAATTCCCTTCAGACTGCCACAGCTTATAGTCATAATTTGTTAAGCACTTTGATGGATACACAAAGAAAAACCCAGCATCTATTTTAATTAATGATGAACTGATAATGCTATCAATAGTGGTGTGAAAACAGATGTGTATACCGGGGACATGCACTTTTTCTTTAATAGAATCAATTCACTGGAAGGTTTGGTGCTTCAAGACTAGTGTAATATGTAATATAGTGTTATTTCTCAATAAGGAGAAATACTTGATTTTCCTACTCTCAAAGCACCTCCAGAGGTGATTTATTTCTCTAGCTAAACTCTACCAAAGTCACATATATAATAAAATTAGTATTCATGTCCAATGCTTGCCTCTCTCTGCATCATTTTCTTCAGCTGTTTTATTTAGTCTGAAGATTTGGTATTTGCTGTCTTTCTTACCTGTGTATAAAAGGTTTGTCATTTTCAGTGTCTGCATCAAGAGAGGTTAGACATGTTAGATGCATACATGTAGTACACAGACAATACAGCATGAATTTAGTCTCAATATTTGTTCACAAAAGAAAACTTTTTTTTTTTTTTCTTTTGGCAGCCCCTAGGTTTCATGGCAAGTAGCCAGCCAGCAACAAATAGTGGGTGTTACTGGATAAACCCATCAGGACCAGCTGCTTTATTTATGTTTATATTTGCAATAAGTCCCTCTTCTGTAATATGAACAAATGAAAATTCCTTTTCTTCTGTTTTTAGTTAATGTAAGAAGTTTAAAATAATTATATACTCAAATGCAGAAAGGTAAATATTAGTGAGAGAACTAAGCTATTGATTTTTTAAGGTGCTCTTTATTTGTGTAAGTTTTTTACACTTACTCTTATAGGAATTTACATGTAATTTCCAGCATTTTCTTACAAAGTGCTTTAAAACTTGTCTGCTTACATTTAAATCCTAGTCTGTGTATGTCACCTTGGATTTGTGGTTTGTTGGGGGAAGGAGGCGGGTGTTTTGATTTTATGTTTTGGGTTTTGGTTTTGTTTGTTTGTGGTTTTTTTTAAATTAGGATGTCTACTAATAAGGCACTCTCACCTACTATCTGAGGAAGGTGTCTTTAGCTGCTTTTTAAAGTATTGAGCTGTGACACTTTCCTCTGACCGTAGCTGGCATTTTGGATGCTCAATTTGATTTGAAAATATAGACTTACTCTTTTGCAAAAACAAAACTAAGCATTCACTGCTTTTTTTAGTTTTGCAAATGTGCCTAATAGTTCATACCATGTCAAAATGAGTAAACCCCAATAGATTTGCACGGTTCCTCACAAAGTTTCCCCCAGACTGGCTCCTATTTTGTAGGAGATGACTGCCTGATGTAAGCAGAAGGGCACCTCAGCTTCCATGCCAATTCTATGAAGTTCACACTCCCCTCGTATTACCAATCCACATGGGTGACAATGGCTGTGAATTACCTTGCGTGATTTTATTTTAAGAGTAATAACTGAGTTTAAGGAATTAAGACTTAATTTTTGCTCTATGTTAACAACTGTAGAAATTGCCCTTTTAAGCAACATTTACTAGAAAAATAAATGGACATGGTTTACAAGCATTAGCATTCTTTAGAGAAAAACCATTACAGTAATAATAATACATTAAAATATGATGACTCTTTTCATTTTAGGCTTCCAATTTTTTAAGGGACCTACACTTTATTGAAATAATTCCAGCCACATAACTCAAAGAAAGACCAGTTTCCAGAATACAAATGAATAGATAACAACACTATCCTGCTACTTAAAATTGGGAGGAATATTTCAAGTAGAAATGACTGTACTCCAATCTTAGCTTTCATACAGAATGTACTAGACAACAATGACAAAGGCAGGTAAATGCTGGAATTGTGTTTCTGCTTTAGAATGAATAATGCTTATTTTAGGTGATAACTAATACAGTTTTATGTTCCTTTTCATCCACATCATATTCCCATCATGCCTAAGGTCCCCTCCAAAACAAAATATTTTTTCTCTAGTATATTTAACCACTTAAAAATCTCATTTTTATACAAAAGTTTCTAAGAGTCTTTCCTTCTCCATAGTTCATCTAAGAAGTTAAAGCAAAGTTCTCATGGAGTTTGACACCTCAACTGTATTTTTCAGGAAATGTCCTATTCCTCACAAAGGAGTCACCAATAGCTAAGCCTATTACTACCATTGCCTTAACACTGCCTTGTGTGAGGTAGGCACAGATTTAAGTGGAAAAGAAAAAAAAATAGATTTTGAGCTGTTATAATTTTATTACTATACTTAAATATTTGTGTATTTTTCTAAAAAATACACAAGTTTAAAAATGCATATTATTAACACACCTACAAATTTAAAAAATCCATATTTAAAACCTTGAAACTTCTAAAGTATAATATTTGAAAAACTGTAAGCAAAACTAATACCTAACTGCTCCGAATTGCTCTCCTCCATCAAAAATTTGTCCCATTTTGTTCACAAAACCCATTGTTTCTGAGAAGTGTTCTAATTAACAGCTTAGCTGCAGTTATAAAATATTTTCCATGCGACTTACTTTTCTCTGGTACAAGACAGATAAGGAAATAAATAGATTCGCTCTCCCAGAATTGCAGTTAACTCTTTTAAGTCAGCTGATTCATTCCAAAGCAATTTCCCTTAATATACTTAGTACTTTATCCAACAAAAGAAAAACAAACCAACTTCACTTGAACATTAATAAAGGTTTTCCTTCTAGCTACTATTCTAATTAATCACACAATCAATAATGAAATATTTCTAACCTCATTTGTTACACAATATAGATCTAGTTACCCTACTTCAAAGAGAGTATTTCTCATCTCAGTAAAATTTACAAGAGATGTGCATAAAGTCAATTTAATGGGAACATTTCAAAGCAGTCCTGTTTCCATGTGAGAAGTATGACTTTGCCTTAACTGCTATTCCTTTCAACATTATTGTAGGGTGTCAAGTGATTTATGCAGTGAAAGGTAATCACTCTATAAATAAATGAAAGGTAATTGAGGATATATTTGCAGCAGGAAAAAAAATCTTATAATTTGCAGCTGTATATTTGTGCCCGCGTATTGGGCTTGTTTCTGAAATCTTGTTTGTTGATTTATACCTACAGTCTCACATTGAGAGAGATACAGCACTTTATGTCCATGCAGAGCAAATTTGCCATGGCTTCATCCTCTTTCTTCTTACATTAATTATGCTAGTTCAAGATGCTGATCTGGCCCACAGATGACCAAGGTTCTTTTACAGGAATAATTCTGGGCCAGATCTGCTGCCCAAACTTGCTCACAAGTCACACAATGCACATGCCAGCACAAAGGTGTAGGAGCTCCTCAAGATATGGCTACCCTAAATTTAAATGTAAACTAATATTGCTCAACCTGCCTGAAAAATAAATCTATTCTCTATTACATCAGCATTTCAATACAAGCATGGGATAAATTTCACAGCATCCTGCTAAGTAAGATGCTTTTGTTGCTTCATTGTTACCCTGAGCATTACAGATTTAAGTCAAAGGCTGGACTTTGAGCAGCTTATCACAACCCTTTGAGACAGCAGTTCAACCACTTTCAATCCATCTCACAGTCCATTTATCTAGCCCATACTTCAACAGTTAGTCCATGAGGATATTATGGGAGATAGTGTTGAAAGCCTTGATAAAGTCAAGACAAACATCTTCTCCTGCTCTCCTCTCACCCACCAAGCTAGTTATTTCATTGTACAAAGGCATGATTAGGCATGATTTCTGCTTCATAAATCCATGCTGACTATTCCCAATCCCCTTCTTGTCCTTAATACATTCAATTATTTGCTCCACCACCTTCCCAAGGATGGAGGTGAGCCTCACCATCTTGCAGTTCCCTGAATCCTCCTCCTTGCCCTTTTTAGAGACAGGAGTAACATTTGCTTTCTTCCGGTCCTCAGGAACATTTCCTGACAGATGTGACCTTTCAAATATAAACAGGAGTGGCCTCGCAGTGACTGGCCAGCTTCCTCAGCACTTGTGGGTACATCCCATCAGGTCTCATGGACTTCTCTATGTCCCACCTTGTCCTGTTTAAATGTTCCTTTACCTGATCCTCCTTCATCGAGGGTAAGTCTTCTTTTCTCCAGACTTTCCTACTGGTTTCAGGAACCTGGAATTGTTGAAGGCCAATCTACCAGAAAAGACCAAGGCAAAGAAGACACCGAGTACCTCATCCTTTTCCACAGCCTTCATCACCAGGTACTCCGCACCATTCAGCAGCGGGAACACATTTTCCCTAGTTTTGTTTTTGCTACTGACATACCTGTAGAACCCTTCTTGTTGCCCTTCATGTCCCTCACCAGATTCAACTCCAGGTGGGCTTGACATTTCTGCCCCTGTTTCTGCATGTTTGCATAATGTTTCTATGTTCCTCCCAGGTCACATGTCCCTGCTTTCACTGGTAAATGCTATGCTTTCAATGCATATTAAGCTTACTTGTAGAGTTACAGTTGTTTTGTGTGTATGTATACTTTAATTCTCTTTAGTAATTTGGAGTTTAGTACAACTTTTCTCATGTTGAAAACACTGGTTTTTGAAATCTACTCTCTTGGACAGTTATATATTTCTAAAAATAATAATTGCAAAATTTGTAACTTGTTATAATTACCAAGTTAATTCTAACTACAAAGCAAAATGCCTCATTGCCAAATCATGGTTTTCCTTCATCCAATGTAACAATTTGATTGGACATTCTGTTCTGTATTTCTCTAAAGATTTTAATATTTTCCTCTGGAGATTGAATTTTTAGTCTTGTTTTTCAGATGAATGTCATAGCTCATAGAGAATCAACTTACTTCTAGCTTGTTTATGGATACTGATAATAAAATGGGGGAAACATCAAGGATGATTTATTATACCACATCAAGCAGTGAAGAAAAAAAAAACAACCTTGTAAGTTGTGCTTACTTCTTTTTATTTAAATGAATGTGATAATATCCTCCTCCATCTTTTCCAAAGTAATGTTTATTTGCAGCTGATTTCTCAACAATACTGCATCATAGAAAGGAATGAAAGGGCATTTCTGAATGCAGAGTTGGTAGACTGACTATGCACTGGTGTTTGCAACTTAACTGGTCTTAAAACGCCTGCATCCTATGTTTCTAGATACCATTGATAGTCCTCTTTAAGCGCCTTTTAAAATGTGATGTACATTGTTAGAAGGGAAGTTGTTGGGGATTGATAGGCAGTAATGGTATGTCTCAGCAGGAGAGATGCAACTCTGCAGGGAGCAGTGCACCACAGCACATCTCCCTCTGTCCGCTGCGTTGCTTTGGGAACCAACCTCTGTTGTGATTCTCCGTAGTTTTCACAGCAAATGTGCTCAGGATTTCCACTGACCCCAGTGGTCAGTGACTGCACCCACACTTTTCCCCATGTGTGTGCAATCCTTTGCTGGACTGACCAAGGCTTCACTGGCTCATGGTCTAATTATTGCACAAAAAGGGAATAGGATCCAGCTACCTTTCTCAAATCGGCAATGTCTCTGTAGGTCTTGGAATGGTTTTTAGAAAGCCAAAACAACCCTCCAAAATTGCTTTCCTTACTAAATTCAGCCAATGGGAATTAGCAGTAGTTATAAAATTACTTTTGTAATAGATTTATACTTCAAGAACAGAATGCATTATTTCTGTTCTTACACATTATAGTAAAAAAAGAAATAAAATATTGGGTAAATAACTTTCTATATTTAATTTTTTCCAGAAGAGTAGATTTGCAGTGACATATGGGACCCATTTCTATTTTTAATGGTTTGCAAGATACTGCAGTGACCTCTAAGACCAAAGCAAAACCACTGCCTGTTTAGCAGAAACCTTCTCTTCCAGAATCTGAAGTGGCCCTTCCTGTCCTGTTATCCAGAAATAATCAGTCTTGGAAGGAAACTGGTTGTTTTAACCCTTGGAAATTCCTGATAGTGAGCAAAAGAGTAATGGTACAGGGGAGAAAAGGGGACATCTGAGCATGTTATCACTCTGTCCCTTAAAGTGTGGCCAATGTGGTGTTGCCAGATCTGCTGCCATGCACCACGGTGGTGGCTCTCAATGCTGCTCACATTTCTAGATGAGCTGCATCCCTCCTTTCTCATGCTTCTAACAAACTTCTGGAGAATGAATAGGAAGAAGGAGAGGAGACTGTAGCCTTTGCCAGGCTTGGAACCTGTCTTTGCCTGAATTGCCAGTGGTGTAATAGAACATCAAGAGCCTAGAATGAAGATGACAGACTATTGTCTGGTTTTAGAGACAAAGTGGCAGAAACTGTGAAGAGTGAGTCTCTTGTGTGCCTGTGTGCATAAGGTGAGAAAAAAAGAGAGCCTGGAAGAAAAGCTTTATTAAGAAGCAGCATGTATGCTGCTTGCAGGCTTATTCCTACCAGGATCTTTTGTACTGAGAGATTTTAAAAGGAAAGTTAATACCTTTTTTTTTTTTTTTTAATAATTTTCTTCCACATTCTCAAGCCTGACAGTACTTTATGAAAGGCGACAATGAACAGTGCACTTCCCAGTAGAGGGCACGTTGCTTTGTTGTGGATTAGGGAAACAACACAAACTCCTCACAAACAATATAACTGATTAATTAGATACAGGACTGAATTCTTCCTAGCAGAATTTCAGAATAAATTTACAGAGGACATAGATAAATTTCAATCTTTAGCATTCCTTAAGTAGTACGTTGCAAAGATTTTTCAGCTCAACTTTCACACAGAACCGGCACTGTTTATCTATCAATGACAAAGATAAATTCTTCAGAGACTCTGAGATGCTATGAATATGATATTAGACTGGTCAAGGCAAATAGTTCTCAATTAATGAAACTTCCACTGCAAACATTGGAAAATCAGTAGGGAAAATGCTTGCAAGATCAAGATCAATCTCTGGGATCTAAATCAGATTAAGGAAGATCTGAAGTTGGTTTAGGCTCTGAAAAGATAAGGATTCAGAACTTAAGTACTCATTTTTTAATACTGGCCCTCATTTTTTAAGTTTTAAATATGAGGACAAAACTATATTGATTAATTTCATAGGAAAAAGAACAGCCAATTTAAAGGAATATTAAGGGGTAGATTTTGCCCGGTTTACATTGAGGAACACTTTACTTCACATGGAATCCAACAGAAATTCATATGTCAATTTACAGAATAGATGAGGGGCTAGATGTCAAATCTAAGCTAATCACCTAGACTGCCTTAGAAAAAGAGACAGGAACATCTACAGGGCAGTGCATTCCACTTACCGTTAACACTCAGGGTAGATGAACTAGCCTCTAGCAGCACCTATCTCTTTCTGCTGACAGTCAGGAAAGCCTAGACAACTACCCCAGATTTATGGGCTTAGTTGACTATTGCACCTCATTTGTGAAGTAATTCTAATGCACCTCAGATGTCTCCATATAGTTGACTGAGAAATCTGAAGCTTTATTTCTTTATTTATTTATTTTAATTCATTTGTCCATATGTTTATTTGCAAGGAACCAGAGAAGAATTTGGTACTCAGAGCTTCAGTGTGACATCAAAATGAGCACAACACTGAGACGGGATGGGCACCTTTGATGCTCATACTTACAAAAGCACAACAATATTCTCTCATGCTACTTCCAAATTAAACACGTGCTGGCAAAGATACATCAAGACATACGTGCTTTTGAAAATGCTTAGCAACGTAACACTCAGAGTTTTCAGACATGAAGCCCTGTTAGGTGTTTACAGTTTACGGGGTGCTCAAATACCACGATCACAATTGCTTTTAATGATGTTTGAAAATCTGGACTGTTCAAGAGTCAGGGATTGCACAGCCATCTAAATCTATTGTGTGCATTTATATATCCTCTAGCACTAAGGTAATTGAATGATTCATGAAAGTCAACACTAAGTTCTGAAATCACTGGAACTAATAAAACATGATTTCTTATAGAAGTATGTTGTGACTGATTGACCTTGATGTCCAACCGCAACATTTATAAATCTGTGGAAATCTAATTATTTAATTAATTTGAATCTTATACTTGTGTCACATTCAGTTAAAATACACTAAGTTCAAAAGTTTTTAGAGGGAACACAAAGACACAGACATGCACAGGCAGTGGGGATCTGTGATCCTTGCCTCCCATGCAAATGATGCTACAAAGAAAAAGCTCTGCTATGCTTGCAGAAACTTTGAGCCATTCAACCTAAAGCTGTAACTGATCATCACAATTAAAACAACAAGCATGCAGTAAATATATCTGATACAGGACTTTTACCTTCCTTTGCACTCTACGGGTAAAGGTTATAAGAGAAAAAGAGTTGAGCTCCAGGCAAATGTCAGGGGATACAAATGGAAATGCAAAAGCAAAAATAAGACCACAGCTGCAGAAGTGGTCTGCTCTGGGACTCCTACAAATAATGGCATTATTCACCCCTGTCTGTAGCAGTTATGTCAACTTAACCAATAGTAAAAGAAGAAATTCACCAGAAAGCAAAGAAACATAAACACATGGGTCAAATATATATATATATATACATATATATATATATATATATATATATTTATCCTATTGAAGAAAAATATTTTTCAGTCTTTTCAAGCACACAAAGTCAAAAAAGACTCTTCCAACTATAAAGACAGTTTAAATGACAAATTTCTTATTTGCCCTCCTACACCTGCAGAATAACTGCACTTGCCCATATAAACTGAAGAAAGGTGATGTCAAGTTCAAATGAAAATGGCTGATACAAGGGGTGTCTAAATCCTCTGTCAGAAATACTCGTGGGAGCATCTCTAAAGAGGGCTTCGTAGCAGCGTATGGGTAACTGAGGACGAGAAGTGTCCTCACTCAGCTTCCCTGAATAGGACATTTTCAGGTACTAAAGCTATCTGTGAAGTACATGGCATCGTAACCACACAGCCTACTCTACTCCTTATTTAAGACAATGGCAAATCTTCCACCAGCAGGTCTTAAATGAGCAAAACTTTTCTCAGCATTTCTCAGGTCGAGCACTAAAACCAGTTACTAGTGGTCCATGGGGTATCATTCTGTGTCTTTTTCAAACACACATAACAGGTAATGTCTGGCCAGAAAAATCCCCAAAGTAGAATTGTGTGAGAGTAACTGATGTGAAAGTGATGGACAGTCACCAAGCTGTATGGGAAAGCTTCTCAGTATCTTATTGTTGTAACCAGGACCTATAGATCTATCTCAATTGCAATCTCAGCTGTAGCAAGTTGTGATGGGTTGACCCTGGCTGGATGCCAGGTGCCCACCAAAGCCATTCTATCACTCCCCCTCCTTCACTGGACAGGGGAGAGGAAAATATAAAAAAAGTGCTTGTGAGTCAAGATAAGGACAGGAGAGATTATTCACCAATCACTGTCATGGGCAAAGCAGACTTAACTTGGGGAAAATTAACTCAATTTATTACAAATCAAAACGGAGTAGGGTAATGAGAAACAAAACCAGAATTCACAACACCTTCCCTCCACCCCTCTCTTATTCCTGGGCACAACTTCACTCCCAGCTTCTCCACCTACGCCCCCCGCAGCGGCACAGGGGGACGGGTAATGGAGGTTGAGGTCAGTTCATCACAGGTTGTCTCTGCCGCTTCATCCTCCTCAGGGGCAGGACTCATCACACTCT
>JANZLQ010000005.1:12720301-12734706 GCA_026212715.1 Elanus axillaris | reverse complement strand
CTGCAGTTCTTCACAAACTGCTCCAGCATGGGTCCCTTCCACGGCAGGCAGTCCTTCAGGAGCACACTGCTCCAGCGCGGGCTTCCCACGGGGTCACAGCCTCCTTCAGGCATCCTCCTGCTCCAGCATGGGGTCCTCCACGGGCTGCAGGTGGAGATCTGCTCCCCCGTGGACCTCCCTGGACTGCAGAGGGACAGCCAGCCTCACCATGGTCTTCATTGCCATGGGCTGCAGGGGAATCTCTGCTCCGGCGCCTGGAGCATCTCCCCCTCCTTCTGCACTGACCTGGGGGTCTGCGGAGTTGTTTCTCTTACATGTTCTCACTCCTCAGCTGCCGTTTCTCTCTGTTCCACAACTTTTTTCCCTTCTTAAAAATGTTATCCCAGAGGCGTTACCACTATCACTGATTGGCTCGGCCTTGGCCGGCAGCGGGTCCATCTTAGAGCCAGCTGGTATTGGCTCTGTCAGACATGGGGGAAGCTTCCAGCAGCTTCTGACAGAAGCCACCCCTCTAAACCCCCTGCTACCAAAACCTTGCCACAGAAACCCAATACACAAGTTCATAAAGTGATATGCTAATGGGTAAGATGGAATTGTGATAGAAAGGGCACAAGAAGGCAATAAACCTCCAGGTCAACACAGGCATAAAGGACAGATGATGAAATCCAAGGACTGTTAGGATCTTCACCAACAAATCAGAATAAACATCAGAAATAAGTGCACTGGAAGGATATCAGAAATGAGGCTTATGGATGAATAAAATAAATTCCAGTCTCTCCCTCCTTCTCCCCTTCCTCCTGCCCCCTTTTTTTTTTTTCATTTCAAATGAAAGACCTAAGGATTCCTGGGGTAGTCCTTTGGCAAAGGCTAGTGAGTCACTGTTGTGATCTAGATACTCTGCCTTTTGCTACTGAGCCCTGATCACTAGGACATCTAGACAAGCACAGCCACAAGGTTTTTGAAATTTGTACCAGGGCACCAACAAAATCCTATCTGACACTCATGAGATTTTGCTCCATTCTCCTTTCTGTGCTCCTGACTACCTTCTGATTTTTTCTCTCTTTACCCATCTCTCTCAATTTCACAGTGACCCTGAGCCTCACTACACTTCACAGCACTGGCAAAACAGGCTGCGGCAGCTCCTGCAGAGAAGGAAAGCAACTTGCCTGATGGTGTCTCAAGCCGTGAAATAATCAAAAATAAAGAGAGGTGGTTGTGGAGGACAGATTGCAGTAGTTGTTGACTGCAACTGTGGGTACCACATTAGAGTGCCTGTTTGTGGCTGTCATAGCCATTTATACTGAGAATATGTTCTGGTCTTTCTACTATGTCTTGCTTTTACAAATTTGGAAAAACAGCTATTATTCACACTTGTTCACTCAAAATTCAGTGACAGGACTATTCTATTCTGACTTACATTTGTGTGTAGGTAAAAAAGCAATTCTAAAATTCAATGGTTTCAGCCTGAAAAAGATATTTTAATAATTTTTGCATGAATTTATTTTGCTTATGCATTCTGATTTCAATTTAGAATATTTTTTTCCTTTCATCCTATCCAGCTTTGGCATGGGACTAAACTGACTAAGGTTTCTCTACTCAAACTCAGAAGCTATTTAAGTGTTGAATTTTGTGTGTTGTAGGGTCAAACGCTTTGTTGGCATATTTCTGTTATCTGAGCTAGAGTTATATTGCACATATGGTAAATTCGTTCTAAATGAAATACATTATTATCCTATTGTCTTGCTTCTGTATTCAAATAAATTCAAATAAATCCAATCACCAGCTAGGAATCTGGTCAGCATTATACATATAAAAATATGCCCCCTCAACTTTCAGGAGTTATTCAGTGCAATGCTCTTTAAATGTAAAATACAGTATGTATTTATATAGCTCCAGTGTATCCCTCAATCATCAGACAAGTTTTATTTTTTACTAATGTTCATGCAATGACTGGTGACTTTCACATTGCCTTGTGGGGTGTAAATGATAGCAAACTAGGGTAAGAAGAGTTCAAAAAGTGCAGAAAGTAAAGGATGAAGTTATCTGGTAGGAAATCCCTACTTGGCTCCATGGACTTTACTGCCAGACAGCTTTGCTGCATACACAGTTTGAAATATAACCCTGTAGGAAATGGGATCACATAAAATCAAATTACAGATAGATGCAGATGGATACCTCTCCTATAATCAGGTAACATTGAAATGGGCTATTATGCAAAAACTATACAACATCACAAATACATGCCCAAGAACATATTTCAGAACATTTTGTTTCTCTTCCTTTTATGATTCCAGATGGACAATGAAGAATAAATAAACGAGTTGAAAAAAAAGATGGCCTCACTGTTTAAATACGAGAGTTAATTCATTGAAAGTGGCTACTGATCATTCAAATCTCCCGCTGAAAAGTCTGCACAACTATTTGCAGAAAAGACAATCTAAATACGAGATTACTGCCATACCTTCTGTTATATCAAAGCTTTAGGTAGGTTTTTACACTTTTTTTTTATCATGTGACAGCAAGCATGCTTTTGAATAAAAGTTACTGTAGTTCAGGATAGTATCTACTCAACAAGATGTCTGTTCACTACCCCTGAAAAAAACCCAGGTTTAAAAGAGAGATTGAAACCAGCTGGTTTTCCCAATTTATAAAAAGCACAAGTGGATATTAAGTTTGGTAAGTGCTCACTGCAAGATTTGTTTTGGCTGCTTAAGTAAATTAGATTTAAAATATCATTCAGTTTTTCATTTAAAACTCGGGAATGCTAACTAAACTACTAACCACTTTTTAGAGATATTTAATTGTACTCCAAATGGTCAAATAATTAAGGACTTAATGTTGTAATACAGTTTATTCTCAACTTAAACCATGAACCTATTATCTGTTCACTCAGAAAGAAAATAGAACAGGCAAAAGCACTCCACCAGCTCTGCTATACATTAGAAACTGCAGTGCTTACATTAGTTTTGTATCTTAATTAGCAAAGATATCATTAGCTTTGTAGACTGGGACACTTCTCTTTTATTGCTGCTGTAATTTTATTTGTCAGGCACTGGCTTTCATTGCAGGATAAATTGCTGTGTATTTTCAAATTTTGCCTTTAGTAACGTGCTTCATTGAATCTCTTTCTATTTCCTACTCACAAAATTAAAAGCAGTTAGAGCTCACATGAATGCATGACGAGACTTTGTGGAGGTCAGTCACAGCTGTGGCACAGGAGAATGGGGGACAGAAGCAGCCTCAGAGTGTGGGTTTTAGCAAGACTGAGACGTTTCCCTCAGGCCCATTTTTAGGATACTAGCTATGGAGCTCATAAAGAAATATTAGGTAAAGTGCTCCTTTCTGTCTCTGTCTGGGAGAAAACCATAGGGCCAATTATACTGGTATCCTAATTGCTCACTGGAAATTAAATTGTTCAAATTATATCCTCCCTGTATAATCTAGGAATACAGAAAAAGAGAAAACATGGCAAAACACTAGAGGGGCGTAGTAAGGATTATGGACACTCTGCGAAAGATGCCATGTCACCTTAACAGCCATCTCCAAAACCAGTCTCTGAACTACAGTCCCAGGACAGAGACCCTTTTGAGTCAGTTTGTCATTTTCTGTAGCCAGATGACACATGTGGACAAACCTTGTTAATATGATTTCCTTCATGTTTCAGACAGGGACTTTTTCTTCAGAATCAGAAGCCAAATCAACCTTGCCTCTATATTCATCATATGGGAAGAAGGCTGCCTACAATTAATAAATCCCAACCATCCACATAAAAAAGGTACTTTCTTCCAGGATGAGATTTATTCATCTTTAAAGATTATTCATCTTTATTTATTTCTTTAAGCCCATGAAAAGATTAGCTCCTGAACCTAGAGCTCCACAGTTGTGCCTCAACCTTGACTGCATGATAATGACAGCTTTAGCATTCAGTATTCTCATGTTTAATATAAGCACAGAAAACTGCAGGCAGTTTACCAACTTATCCTACTGGCTTCAATCTCCTTAAATATATATCTAGATGTATAAATCTAAATTCATATATGTGAATACTCAAAGAAAGGAAAAGAGTTATGAATCAAACAATTCTCAACTCTATTACATTATGGACATGGACGAAGTTCAGACCCAAAACCAACTTAATACAGATAGGATACAAGTAATATTTCAAAGCTTATACAGACTGAGGAAAATAAAGAGAATAATGCTGACTGAGCATCTTCTACTCAAGTCTCTTTTTTTCATACTGGCTAACTGGTGCAGCTCTAATGACATCCCCTTTAACTCCTCAGCACCACCTCCCAGTCAGAGTTTCAGTCATGGATCAACTAATCCATTTACCACTTGCTAAACCTTGTCATCATTGTTTCTTTGTCTCACTGGATGCATTTGGTCTCCTTCAGAATCAATCATTCATCTTCTCCATGTCTTTCTGCTCAGTACTTTGTAGTCAGTGTCCATTACTTTACTCTTCCAACCTCATTTTTGCCCATTTTCTCCTTTAGCAACTCAGGTTTCTTTGTCCACCTATCACAAAACAACCTTTACTCCATTATCCTCTACTACGACCCTTTTTCCACATTCAAATTGCCTCTCTTGATCTTTCTAAAATTAGAACACTTCTAAAACTCTTTTAATCTTATGAAACAAGACCACAAACAAAACACAAATAACATCTCCAGCTGTTTTTTGTTGCAGGTGATTGAAGAATGATGTTTGAATGCTATCCATGTACATACTGTAGGTAAGTCTAAAAACTCAGATTATATATATGGAGAGGGATATTGGAAGTAGGTGTACTCTCCAGCCTCCTTATCCAGTCCATCCAGTTGTTGTCTGACTGAGGCATTTAATAATTGAGAAGGATTTTTTCTTTTAGAGAATGTCTAATAAAGCAAGAACACAAAACTGCATAGCCTGAAGGTTGTATTACTGGTAAGCCTGTACTTGTCCAGGATTACTCATTCCTGCCTGCCACACGAAACTCTCTACTTTGTGTTTTGGTCCATAGTGTAAAGCATCATATTTGTGCAATGTGAATCAGTCAACCTTAATATCAGCATTTGTAACCAAGGATAATGAAAAATACAGTCTGGCATTTACCATAGTTGTACCTTTTCCTAAAAAGGCAAGAAATATGTTCTCTTAAGCTGAACAAATGGGCTGTTAACCACATTGACACAAATGCTTTTTTTTTTTCCAATCATATTAACATCTGCAAGATTAAATACAGTTCATTTGTTTAGGATAAATCTAAATCTTGCCACATTAAGACTTTATTATCTCAGTGCATTCTGGAGCAGCACCCTGTCATGTGTCAAGTAATTTATATTTGCAACTACCACATTTTTAACATTTACATATGGATGTCAACTTGCATGACTCAGACTCAAAATGTATGTATATACCTATACGTAAAATAGGTATGTAATTCAGTTTATGCATGGAATGTACTCTTGAGTTCCCCGATGGGTCTTATCTGATGGTCGCACCATATCTGCACTACAACACGTAGAGGAGTCTGTAGAACTATTACATCTGACATATTCATTCGTATGAAAAGTAGAGGCTCATCTGGTTGCTGTATGGGGCAGGCTGTGATACTAACCTGTGGACACAGTATGTTCTCTTAAGTAGTGCGCCTCTGCATTGCAATTTTCTCTTCCGTGAATACGTGCCAAGCACAGCTGGTCATCCACACAAGACCAGCCAACGCACTGCTTCTCACACCTGGCACCACAAAATGAGAAAAAGGCTACAGTGCTGAACTATAAATGCATGAGAAAGGACTTTTGAATTATGGAACTGTGGAAATCAGTTGTTCACTCAGTGCTTGACATCTGTATATGACACTTTCAACTGCATGAGCTGAGCAGCTTCCCATACCATTGCAATCCCTGGTCACAGCTTCCCAGAAAAATCCAGGCACTATGTGGAAGAATATGGTCGAGTCGCTGGGAGGACCTGTTTCTACCACTAGGCCTCTGATGTTAGACAATACTAAAAATAAAGGCATTGACAAATGAGTGCATCAAGCAATCCCATAAGTCTGAAAAAAATCATGTTGATTCCTGTCTAAAGCACTGTCCTTTCCTCTCCAAAATACCTGCATGGAGGGTGCTACTGGTGTATTCCGTATATATCAGTACATATATTTCTCCTTGGAAATGGCTGTGTTTTGGGTACGGGAAAGTAATTCCAGAGAGGCTACATCTTGAGCCAGGCGAAGCAGAACGCTACCATCTTCTTGCATAGTGGGCTCATTACCATTTTATGCTTTGTAGGTATACTATCTAGCTAAAGATATAACATAAACAACTAACCAAAGTACTAGGATAACAAAAAATTATGGACATTACTTAAAAAGATGAAAGCCCAACGCGTGAAATGTACTCCATCACTCCTGCATACCATGTACTATTCTCAGACTTAGGCTATTTGTCCAGTAGAAGAGAATTCATCTGATGTGTTTCTGATTTCACTGGTCACCCAGTAAGGACTGTTACTGGTCACCTGACCAAAGAAGAGGTGATTCAGTGGACCCTGTCTGACAGCCTGGAAGACTTGTATGGCCTAGATGAGGTTTAGCGATGCCTCAGGTGCACCCATGGCCCAGAGAAGCATAGGGTTGTAAGGGCCACCTACAGCTATCTATAGCAATGAACACAAATTTATGACTTGCTCAAGATCTTACTACCTGTCTGGCATTAGAGATTAGGAGCTAAGTGCTGCTCTAAATGCTACTGCTGTAAATCCAGGGTGGTCAAGACCATTTGACCTCATATTTCTACACTCTCACTCCTCTCCTTTTGCTGCTTGACAAGCAGTCCATCAAGGAAATGTTTTTTTTCTGCTTTTTTCCATAGCAGGCTTTTACTAACTGAATTATACTGGGATTTTTAGAAGTGATCTAAAGTAGGAAATCAACTCCTATCAAAAGCTAACACTAGAGGAGTGTAGAACTCAGTGTTGCTGGATCCACACAATATTAGTCATTACAGAAAACATGAGATATATTCTTCTGAGAATAATGAATCTTGTCATTTTCTTTTTTTTATCCATATACATTCTTTTTCCTCCCAGAAACATTGTCTCTTTTTCTGTCTCAAAGCTTCCCTTCATCATGTGATCAGCATTTTGTCCTTCCAGTGATCACAGCTGTCCAAAACAGTGCAAAAACAGACACAAAAAAGCAACAGAACATGGATGAAAAACAGAATGTTCTTTGTGCCCTGATATACTTGTTAAGCAGTAGAGATTGCACAGAAGAAAAGTTTATTGTTGCATTCGTTAAATATAACCCAGGGCTGTTCATGCATACTCTCCTTGAAAGCCAAAGCAAGGCAAGAAGGAAGGAAAGGACTCTTCATTCTTTCAAGCACCCTTCAGAATAAAAAGAACTGTTCCTGCTATTTCTCTAATGAACTGATGACTTCATTGTACAGATCTAGTAACCACGTAGATGTTGAAAGGTAGCTACATCTATTTTTATCTTCTTTGTCAATCTATTGGACTAAAAAAGCTTAAAATGTGTATAACTGGTCTAAGTGGCTGACACACTCACTACTGGATGATTGCTCCACAATGGTAAGTACACACAGCAGAATATGGTATCACACACATATGTTTAACTGGTCAAATATAAACTGGCTCAGATATCAGAATGAACATCACTGT
The DNA here is from genome assembly GCA_026212715.1 of Elanus axillaris. Taxonomy (NCBI): domain Eukaryota; kingdom Metazoa; phylum Chordata; class Aves; order Accipitriformes; family Accipitridae; genus Elanus; species Elanus axillaris. The sequence continues at coordinate 12,727,035 of JANZLQ010000005.1, read as the reverse complement.
ACCTACTGGTGCATTTTGCCTGGGTGAACGAGGCTTGCAGCATAGCAGAGCGTACTAGTACGGGCAAAAGGTCGTGCTCATACAGCTTGAGACCTTTTCCAGCACTTAAATTAGCATAGCTATTTCTACAATGAATTGCATTTTGGCACAATCTCCAGAAATCCTCACTTCAGGATTATTTAGGTGTAGTAGAAATGCTTGCAAGAATTAGTGTCCCCCCCAGACATACACCACATTAGACAGTTGCTTTCACCTTTACCAAAACCAGCTTGATTTTCTTCCCCTTTACTTCGATTTTATACAAGATTATTTCAGCTGTCATAAGGAATCAGACCAATTATCCATCTAATCCACTAGCGCATCTTTGACAGAGGCCACCATCCCACACTTCAAGTGAAGGTGAAAGGAACTCTTCAGCTGACAATTATGAAACAAGCGACCCATAGTCAAAAAAATGACATTAGTTAATGGTTTTCCCTAAACTCACAAATCTATGGGTTTGTATCCCTTCTAAAAAGAGCATGCTTTATCTGATGTGACTATGAGTATTCTTCATAGTCACATGTATCTCTTGGTGGTTTTTCTGAATACTTTCAACTCTGAGTCCCAATTTATTCACAGACAAATTCAACATTATTCAAAGGACTATAGAAAATAATTATCACATTGCCATTCAATATTAGTGACTATTTTCAATTTTAGTGACGATTCCTTTTGTTTGGTATAAAGAAAAAAGATACAATAGGGGCCATGATTACATTACCAGTACTTCTAATATATTACATCTTACTATTACATCTTACTTGTCTTGTATGCAGGTTAGCTTCAGACTTCTCAAGTTCTCTTCATGGCTTTCAAAGTCTTTTCTACTTCTATTTATTTTGCTCTCCAAATTCTTTCTGTTTTTCTTAAATGAAGTGATTAAAACTGAGCACATGAAATTTAAACTGATGAGGTGATACTGAATAATCTCCATATTATTTTCTACTTGGTCTTTGATCTCTTTAATATCATTGTCTATTTGAAAGCTCCTGTGCTCTGAACAGAGTTATTATAAAAACTCCCTGAAATGGTACCTTGGTCCTCAATAGGAACAATTCCAATACCTTTAAGTCCAATGAGGTGTATGGATACTTCAAGTACATATTTTCATATTTTAATTTGCATCTGCCATCTTCAGGTTTTTTTCTGCTGTCATGCTAACTATGTGATGAAGGTTCAGTAAGTGTTTCAGAAGCTAAGTATGCCTAGCCCTTAACTATGATGATTTAATTTGCAAACCCCTCTACTCTGCTGCTCGTCACTTTTCCTGGGGAGTTTTTGAAAAATTCTGCTCAAAGAGTATGACAGACTTTGTCAAATCAAACAAAATCACTGTTTCTATAACCTCCTGATCCAGAAGCTGTGTGGTTTTGAAATAGGTATACAACTGCAGGCTCAGCACTCTAACATAGCTCCTTGCCACCTGGATCACAGCTGACCAATGGTCAGCATCATGGGCAGAGTGAACAGATGATTGATTGTGTCTACCCATGCAAAGATACCCAAATGAGTGTGATTTTAGTGGAATTATTCCTGATTTACAGTATACCAATGTAAGTATCAGGGTAAACATCTAGCAGAATTTAAGCATCTGATCGTAGAGCTTGTATATTTTATTAAAAAAATATATACATTTGTGTCAATCAGATTCTGTTGCAGAATGTCGATGAACTTCTTTTGCTTGAAAGTCCTCATAGAAAGGAGAAACTCAAGGCTCATGAAAACTGCAAGTTAAACAAAAGCAGTAACACACTTCTGGATGTATACTGCAATATATATATATATTCAGGAGCATGGGCTTGATCCAAAATTCACTGGTGTTGTGAACAGTCTTCCTTTGTCTCCTATGAGTTTTGCACCAACTTCCAGGCATGTATCTTTCCAGACATGTTATATTTCTCTTCTTTTGTCATATTTTTTCAACACTGAACGTATATTACTATCTGTAGTTATTTAAAGACAGGTATGTTTATATTTGCTCAGCAGAATATAAGGGTTCAGACACATTCTACCACCCTATAAGACTGATACATTAACTTCAATAATAACCTTTCAATATTAGAAATTCACATTAAGACTACTTAAAGTTACAATTGCAAAAAAGGAGAAACAAACCAGGGAAAAATATCACCTCTGAGTTGTCAGCTCCAGTGTGACTTAGGGTTTGCAAAACAGTCTCTGATATCGCTCCTAGGCAATAAGGTCTATTGAAATCTAAAGACAGAGAACTTCTAGGAGAAAGGTAAAGGTTTCTTTCGCTGGAAAAGCCAGTTGGCACAGAAATTCAGAGAGCAGTTCGGAAATACTGAACAAACATTACTTTCTTATTATGGCCAAAATATTTTTCATTTCCACTTCATTTTGTATGTTTAATACACTATGATTTTTAATCTACTGTTCATGCGTTCTAATCATGTCAGATGTGTGGGCGTCCTGTAATTCTTTATGAATAATAAGGAATGCAAATAGTGCTGTCTTCACACTCACAGTTGACTGCACCCTGTTGGCTCCCCATCAGCCCCTAATTTATCAGCTACTAATTTTAAGAGAGATAATGTTTAATGTTAGAGGAATATCTTTGTGCACATAACATTACATTGCTGAGGGAGAATGTTAGAAGCATCTGACCAATTACATGTGTTCCAAGACAGTCTTATTTGGTGGAGTTAATTTTCTAAATTTCACTCACCTTATTTATTAAGACTGTTTATTGTTATAGTCAACTGGAACTAATAATGATTTTTGCAGTCTCAAAATATATTCAGTTATCTCTCAGTTAATACAGAAATCACAGAAGCAATTGTATATTGAAGTGTGAATGGCAACAGACCCCTGTAAATGGACTACAAAAATAAATCCTTAATATCATTGGAAATTATTATAAATCTATGCATAAATCTCATGTCAAAACAATTCATAAAACAACCGGTAGCATCATCAGGCAATGTTAGATGACTGAGATGTATTGCATGTGTCACTATTTTCCATTTCCTTCCTTCCCTACATCACATAGATATTTCTGCTGAGTTAAAAATTGGAATCTAAGTTTACCTTCTTTGAGAAAATTGATTTAAAACTTTTGGTGCAGCAAACAAATGCTTATGTTTGCAGTTTTTTAGATTTTAGAATGGGTGAAGAGTAACATAATTAAACCTAAGTTTCACATTGTCAATAAGCTTCCACCTTTTTTCATAAGGATTTTGCCATCCAACTTGTTTCATATATAAAAAGCACTTGATCACAGAAGATAAATTTTAAAATAATTTAGGGGGTTACACAACCTAATAATTCAGATTGGATTAGCAAGTTTCCGTGTTCACAGATGTGGGCCCTGGAGGAAATTTGATACGCAATTCAGCTCTACATTTATTTGCTTGGATGTCATATTCTAAGTCACTGCTCTCATTGTGTGTCTTATTAGCAATAGCTCTTCAGGTTAGGAATTTTCTATGCTTGGATAGAAAACAGCAAAATAGATCTTTAAATCTTACTGGAACTTTGAAATTACTATCACTCTTCAAATGTCTAGTTATGAATACTTCTGCTGCTACTAACTGCACTATCAAAAATAAAACCTAAAATTCATCAGTCCATGAACCATAGCAAGCCTTGTCTAATATTTAGACTCTTTTAAGCTGCTGGTAGAGGCATATGCAAAGTATTTTAACCTCGACCTTACAAGATCTAAGCCTTTCAATGATGTGGCAAAAATCTTCATTTCTCATAAAAAAGGATGAAACTTCTGGGACGTCATAAATTGCATTGAAATTGTTTTCCCATATACACAGGAAAACTTTTCTGTCAGAAGCATTGGGGCAAATCCTACATGTAATAAATTTTAAATCAGTTTGGCAGGGCAAGGGGTTTTAAATGATGAGCAAAACACCTGGTCTACTCCTCAGTCTTCCACCAGCTTTCTGTGACCTCAGGAAATTTATGTGACTCATTACATTATTAGGTTCACATCGCCACAAAGACATCCTGATTTACGTCTTTTCACAGTATTTTGATTTCTGCAGAAGAAAATATTCTATAAATATTTTAAAACTCTTATTTAACTCATATATGTAGACATGAAGAAATTCTTGAGGAAAAGTGAAAACTTTCTGGCACTAAGAATGTCTACCGATTCTTACTATTTTTGTTCCCATAGCAGTTTTGTGTTTTGTTTGTTTGTTTGTTTCCCAATAGAACAGTAGTTTTTAGGGAACTGAAATAAACCGGAAGAAAATAGGGCCTCAGAAATAATTATCAATAGGTACAGCATATTATTTGAAGATTCAATTGAGCCTTTTTATGGAAAGATAGCAAAAGAAAACTTAGTTAAACAGTTTTGAAGGAAAACATACAATAGTATTCTGTGATGTGATGTATCTTTTCCTTTACTGGAAAACATCTCAGTGATGCTTTGCACTCTACTGAAAATAGTTGGCTACTAGTTTGTTATGACATAAGAATCTTTTATCAAACCCAGCTTGTTCATCATGGCATCTTTTCTATTATGGTCAAAGAGAGGATGATACTTCCCATACCCTCTTTGATGTCAGTACTCAATTATGCACTTGTCTAAACTCTGCCTGGATGCTGCGAATCCATGGACTGTTAGTCTTGAGGTTTTTGCAAGAATCACATACTATAAGAAGCCCATCCATCAGGTAACTTAGCTGCAGAGAAATTATGCAATGCCTATAGTACCTTTTTTTTTTAAGCTTTTCCTGAGTAAAACATGCCATTTCTGTCTAGTCTGTAATGGTTTTGTTACACAAACCAAGTCACTGAAAAATTTGATGTCAAAATCTATTCACTGGGGATTGTTTATAGCCAAAAGATCAGAATGACTTTCAACCAGTTTTGTCAGGAATACGTGCCTTGCCTCCCTTACAAACTTGTGCTAGGTTCACCACCACTTTTGCATGTTATCATTCCAAAAGATTTACTGTTGAGCTTTCTTTCCAAAAAGTTTGAACAACACTGGCATTTTAATTTAATTCTTTGTACTACAAGCATAAACAGATACTTTAATATGGGATCACTAAAAACAAATTTATGTTGTTCCATATTTCAGTTGATTTAAAATGATACACTTGCAAGTATTTTTAATTCTGTACCTAGTCATGATAGTTTCAAAACCAGAAAATCGGGGGAGGTTTCTGACTAACTCCAAGTTTATAGTACTGAAGTGATGTTGCATCAATTTACATCATTTCCTGTTAATTTGTAACAGACTCTTATGCCAAGGAATACATTCTAGAATAATTAAATTATAAGAGAGACTGATGAGAGAGGTTTTTGGGGGTATTTTCTGTCTGCATACCTTGTCTGTGGAACACACTGATTAAACAGATTAAATTACTGGGCAGAATGTCATTAATCTTTGAAAAAAAGCTATTGTTTACTCCTCACTGAGAAATATGGATATAATAAAATGCAAACAGTAAAAACTCTGCTGTTACAATTTAATGATGTGCACAGATATTTTTAAAACATCATTGTCTTGGTTTTTCAGCTCCACTTCTTTGTTTACCTGGTTTTGCTTCAGTGGAATACAGTGAATGGATTATTCAAGTATTAGAGACACAAATTCACCACTTTGGGGATGAATAGAAATTGGGAATTTCAATGGATCAACTTGGACTTTTTTAAAGTGCAATTTTCAAGGTATTTTTAAATGCGTACTCAAGCTTCAGTAGCTAAAAAGTCTTTTTCCTTATAACTCTGGGAAAAAAAGATTTTGATTGTATAAAACAGTTCTTGGACTATTTTAAGGTCCATTTGTGTCTTCTCACAGGTATGTTTTTAGAGTGCCACTTTAATCTGAAAGCCACTTTAAAAAGTTGTGCCTCTTTCTATACCAGCTGATGGAACCCATGCATACTGGGGATTTTACCTGATTTTCTAAGTGACTGACATATATTTGGTCATTGTGTTTCTATTAACCATGAACAGCTGATTTAGTTAAGATACAGATGAATAGTGCTTAAACAGTGGAATTTTCACCTAAGCAAAAACTAGTTGGATGAGGCTGTAAGCATACAGAGTTGATTATTGTGGCACACACCCCCCCCCAACACGTATAAATTTAGTTCTGATCTTTAAGTTATATATAAGGCATCTCAAATTGCCATCTTTATAATTACCTTAAAAATGGATATACTAGTCTCATTTCTTAGATTGCTGAAAGGTACAAAATTTGCTTATATAGAAAGATAAATTAATGCCAATTTAGACAAAAGTGGAATAGTTAGGAGGCCTGTAGCAGATCCTCTTCAGAAGAGATTTTGAGTGAGCAGGTATCAGCCACTTTCATTTTGCTGTGATTTCACATGGGCATGGCCCCACAGAGCAAACTCTTACAGGCAGACACCTTTGGCCACTAACACGGGGACAGATATTGGTGTTTGGCCAGTGGTTTTGCTCTCCTCCAGTTTGTTTTGTTTCTCAGTATGCCATAGCTAGGGGTCAGAATTTACACTGACTTCAGAGACATCTCCAAAAACTATGGCTAACACTTTCATTACAGTTCTGATGTTACATTATTGAGTGGAAGAGTTATTTCACCCAGCGGTGTTTAGGGATGTATTGGGTTTCTGTGGCAAGGTTTTGGTAGTGGGGGGCGGTTACAGGGGTGGCTTCTGTGAGAAGCTGCTGGAAGCTTCCCCTGTGTCCGACAGAGCCAATAACAGCCGGTTCTA
>JANZLQ010000005.1:12695658-12720201 GCA_026212715.1 Elanus axillaris | reverse complement strand
TAGCGAAGAGGGGGGGGGAGTGATAGAACGACTTGGTGGGCACCTGGCGTCCAGCCATGGTCAACCCATCACAAGGGAGCACATGCATGCATCTGCACGTGCAAATACAAGTATAAGTAAATATCTGCACAAACAGCCTGATGGAGTCTAGTTCTTCAAGGAAGGTTGTGAATTTTGAATACAGTTATTCTTACATATAATACAGTTTTGCAAGACTTATAGGGTAGAAGTTCTACTTCACATGGACTTTTCTGGCTTTTATTGAAAGAAAAACTGAGTATGAATATGCAAGTCTAATGGAATGTACTCATCCATTTTAAAGCGTTTTAAAAATTTTATTCTAAAACATTGGAATACCTAATGAAAAACTTATGGAAATAGATGGTTTCTTCCTGTTAGGTTCCACATTAGAGTCCACACTTCTTCACAATCTAAGTAATTAGTAATGATAATGAGAAATTACATTTCTTATTGACACCCAATTCAGTTACTAAATTTTTTCAGCAGCAATTTTCCGCTTGGAAAATTTACTGCTTTCTGTGTACTTTGGCTAGCAAAAGACCTTGAATTTTAGCAAAGAACAGAGTTCATATCCTTTATTAATACTGAGAAATATGGAAATATATAAACTTATATAAGTGGGAAATCTATTTTAATTTCTATTCATACTGCAACTAATTTTATTCTGGGAGATAAAAATTATAAGTTTTCATACTTTCCTACACTTAGAAATGTGTAAGAAAATGGAAAACACTTTCAGGTGATGTCCTTGTGTATCCTAACAACGGCGAGTAATTCCTTTAGCACAAATATCTATGGCTGACTCAAAACCTGTGGAAATTCAAGGGACAGGCTTCTGATGACTTCAAAAGGTTTCAAAGGTTTTTGAACAGGCCCCCTAGTGTCTCATCCACTCTAATTTTTAAGACCCCAAGCTATGAAACTCCCTCTAGTCTTCTTTAATTAGCTCACACAGTAATTTTGTGAATTCTTTTAAATACAGAATCTATTTTACATCCTTGCTGATTTCACAGTCACTTGTACAGCACTCTCTTATTAGTGCATTCTCAGAGAATTTAATCTCTTTTGAATCAATTCAGAATGCCTTTTCTTCCAGATGTAATCTCAATTTCCACAATCACAAGGATAGCTCTTTTATATCTTGGGAAACCCTTTGATGCATGTTTGTGTGGCTGTGTTATACCAGTAGATATCTAGATCATTAATATTTCATTTGACTTGGATATATTGTACTTTAAAGTATCTTGGAAATATTTTATTTTCCTCTTTTTCCAGCAGAGCTAATGGTTTGCAGTAGATGTTTCTAGTGCTTCTATTTGAAACAAAAGAAAACAAAACAAAACAGAATAAAATCCACCCAATTTGTCAAAACACAGTTTGCTGGAGTTGTGACTACTTTTAATATACTGTTGAAATATCGTTGCTACTTCCCTGTATGGAGTATCGTAATATATTAACAATATATTGTCATTGACATTCCAGCAATAAGAGACATGACCCAAAGCTTACACTTGGCCTTTTCCTCTCCCTATAGTTTCATTTGCATTATCTTTGAATTCATATTCAGAGACACTGATTAAAACAGTATATTGCCAACATCTTAAACCCCTAGCGCTTTGCACTTTTGGCAATAGTATCCTACCTTTTATACTGAGTTCTATAAATATGCCAAATTGCCCAAAAATAATATCTCAGTACAAAATCAGATATGAGAAATACATTTAATTATTTTCCTAGGTGCAGTACTAAGCAGGTTAATCAAAACACTGCTGAAGCATTTTATCATGTTAGACGGATAGGAAGGATAACTCTTTTATGGCCATTCAGTGACAACATCTTTACTACAGTCAATCACAAATTCAGCACGAACTAAACTGAACTGACAATCTGTGCTTTAAAGATGACTAGATTCTTCCTGACTATGAATGACAAATCTTCTTACACGAGTAAGCAGTATTTCTTTAACATCCATGTTCAAAGCTATTGTTCAGGGTGATGGAGAAGAAAATGCTAGAAGAGTTCTGCCTCCCACAGTCTCACACGCTTAGTGGACCAATATAAAGGGTAGCTCAAAGAGGCACATCTTTTCATGTTTGATGTATTTAATACTTCACTCATTTCATGATTTGCATTAAGATTTTAGACACATGACACCGATTACATGTAATATCATGCCAAGAATTAGTAAGGCTTCTGTGGTGTAGTTGTTGGTGTTCCAGGAGTCATAGTTTTCTTATTGTAATAGCTGACTTCCAGAGCCACATTTGAGTTCCTTAAAAAGCATGGGTATGACTTAAAATCTCCAGTGGTGTCTATTCAAGAATAAAATTATAAATCCATTACACAGAATAAGTTAAAAATCACAGGATGTTTTTTTCTAGATCTCCTTAAGAAAAAAAAAATGGTTTGAAAATACAGGTAAAAATACTATTATGCTATTTATGTCTTATTTTTTTAAACAATGATTTATTTCTTAAGAACATTAAAAAAAAACACAACAAAAAGTTAATATACTGTCTCAAATTGTTATTTGATTTGAACTGATTTAAATGGGTAAAGCTTTCATGACCTTATTGGAATCTTCTTCTCAGACAGATGTATTTCTGAAAAAGAATCCTCAACACTCTTCTCCTTCCGATACAACTGAGATATGATTAAGATGGCTTCTCCATCTTTCAATACCTCTGGTAATATTTACACATCTATATCATTCAATATACATAAGAATACTTTACCCTGAACTGGAGATTTTTCTGTTGACACTCCTTTCCTCACTCACTTAAAAAAAGTCTCTAAGATTATTCAAACTCCCATCGAGTCTGGAAGAAGCTTGTGGTGATTCAAAGAAGACCCCTTCACTTTATGAATAAAAATAACACCTTTTCATTTCTCTTCATTAAAATACCATCGAAATACCTGATATAAACTCAGTGCTTAGAAAGAAAGAAATCACAGTTCCTTTCACTGTTGAATATAGAAGCTAGAAGATACATTACATATAATTGATGGTGGATTACAGAAAAAGATCCACTTTTTGGCCATCAAAACTTCTCAAGAAACTTCCAGACTGACACCTTTTTGACACTACTGACTTTTCACATAGAGTCCTATGGGAGGCTGAGAAGATACACTCTTAATCAGTGCTTTTAATGACTGCAGAAAACTAAAGTTGCTTATGTGTCCTTTATTAAGAGATCTCTTATGTGAGATGCTCCATTTACATATCTATTTTAAATACAAGTCAGGTTCAGCTTCAGAAGAAAATATCACCTGATATCATGTTAAAAAACAATAAAGTTAAAAACATGATTTTAAAACAGCTGTAATATCAGATGTTCTACACAATGACTGCCTTCAGAGTAAAATGGTCAATTATACTGTTGTACTGTTCTTTGATCAGCAACTGTGAATTCCTATTAATAGTGGTTGTTTGGGTTTTTTTGGGGGGGGGAGTAGCTTTTTTTTTTTACTGTCAGGTCAGAGAAGTAGCTGTTCCTCATCTCCTACCCTCATCTAAAACAGAAAATGGGGAATCTGGCTTGGACAAATTCACAGGCATTTACCACCCTTTGAAAACAGCCTCTTGATCTTTGATATTCACTGCTTTCACTGCACCAACCTGTCATTTAAGTTGTGCCAATACACACACTGGAACTCCTTGCCTCCACACAAGCCACTCATGATTCCTCAATTACCTTTGGAGATTCCAGTGTATATGGCACAGCATTTTTACCCATCTGTCTGGTCCTCAACACATCTCATTAAAATCCAGTGCTCGGCTTGCAGTGGGTCTGGTACAACAGGACAATGAGTCCCAGGATACCTGAACATTGTGAACACTTCTCCAAAAAGATGACTGATCTCATAGCATAACCTACTTTGAGAAAGTTTAACCTACTTTAGAAAAGGTAAGAGTCTTACTTTGGTGGTGGTGTTTTAATAAGGAAGAGACTGGAGTCTGGGGACCCAAAATAAACATGGTTGCTTACCTCAAAGCAAACCTTTTGAGAAGCTGTGTTCTGCAAAAAGCAACACTTGTGAGGATATAGCTAAACATTACGTGACCGCCAATCCACTATATGGTCTTTTACTGAAAGCCACGTAGCTAATGAGTTACCTCTACTGACACTTGGCTTGCAAACCACAATCTCAAAACTACAGCACAGTCACTTGTACTCAGTCAAAATGTTATGATGCTATTTCGTGTCCTTGACAGCTTAACATCACAATGTTACACTACAGTAGCCCTGCTAAGAGCAGCTTCTATTTTTAAAGCCCTTATAGGAAGCAGTAAAATAAAATCCTGAAGAAAAGAAAAGAATAAAAAAGCAAACCATCTACTTAGCAGGAATTTGTAATTTCAAAGTAGTACAAAATGAGATTAATATCATAAGACAAATTGATGACATCCAAATGACAAAAGCAGGTCTTCAGTTTCTGCAGTGAATTATGCAGTTCTAAGTATTTGAACCACAACTGTATATGCCCCACACTGCACCTTATTGGCAGTCTGTAACAAGGCCATTTGCCACACAGGAAGAGATTTGCTCAGATGGTGCCCCAAACATTTACTCAAAACAACTGGCATGATGACAATAAGCATTTCACAACAGCAAGCTCCAAACATTCAAAGGAAAATAGATCATCATGTATATTTTATGGACATATATTTTGATGCATGTACAAGAACTCTCCCACCTAACACTGGGAAAATGTCCAGAAGATGAGCATAGCATCACCTATTGTGCGGTACTGTGAGAAGTACACAACTTGGATACAGATACAAAAGCTCAGGACAGCTTTTGGGGAATTGCTGCTGACATAGTCAAAACTAGTCACCAGGTGAAAGCAAAGAATAAGCAATCTGTAGTCATCTATCAAAATAAGCTGCATTCCTATGTGCTGTTCTACATTTGATTTTTTTTGTTCTATTTTTATACAAATTTCAAAAACATCCAAAGAGTTTTTGTTTGTTAAAAAATTCATACCAGAAGATATTTTTAACTTTACTATGCTATTCAGTGGAGCATATAAAATATGGAAATATGGAGCCTCCACAAAAAAATTCCTGTACTTTAAAAATAATACATGATATTAAGACTCTTATAAACTTCTCCTTATTAGCCTTTGAAACATAGACCAGCAAGAGCTGTAGATAACAGTGAGAAAACAAAGGCAGAATGAAGCAGATGATTCTTGAATTACTCCATGTTTGAAATACTAACAGGCAACAACTCATGTTTTCTGAAAAAAAATGAAAACACTACTTCTTGGCAGAACTGTGTTTTACACTTTGACCCTCTCTCATGTAACAAAGGATGCAACTGATCTGCCATAATTTAGGGGTCTAAAAGTTAAATGTATTACTCTGAGCCAGTCACCATAGGTTCTCTTCCTTGTTGTCAAAGAGAAACAAGGACCTCCTAAAGATAATACGTTTCATCCTAAAATAGCTTCTAAAGTAGGCCAGATTATTTATCTTTCAGCTATGCCTATTTATTCCATTTACTGGAAAGGAAGCCTCTGTGACTAGCATGAAATTAGACAACTCCCTTTAAGAGGACTGAAGTTACATAAAATTAAATCTGTTCAAATGATCTATCTTTTATTTCAGGATTGGCATGGGAATACATGCATTTAATAATGGATTTGTTTTTATATCAGTAAGGATTTTTAGACAGTAGTTAAACATTAATGTGATGCCTTACTGCACTCTATACAGTCATGCAGAGATTCCTTACCTGGGTTAAATTCATTGATCAAATTAACCTTGAGCCTGCACACAAGGTCTATTAAAAAACTTTTCATTGGATAAAAGTCCATTACTTTTAGTCAAACATTCATTTGCCATCATGTTGGTTATGCACCTAGCTTAAGTTTTTCCTCATCTCTCAGCAAGGAAAATTTTGAAATCTCTCCACTAAAAGCTTTAAGAGTGCTCTATAGCCTTTATTGCTCAAGGGCCCATGGGAAGAGAGATCACACTGTGTCTAAAAAAAAACATCTACGACACACTAACTGAGTCTGGGCTACTGGGTGAATATTATCTTCATACCATGGCTCTGCAAAAGTGATCATAAAACCCAAATACATTGACAGATGTCAGGTACCATGGTTTTCCGTGCTACGTCAAACAAATATTTTGATTTTTTTTTAAGCTAACATTTCTATATTGATATTCTGCAAAACTCAAACTCTCTTCATTATTTTTCTCCATCTATCTTCTCCTTCTTTCTGTAATTTCTCTATAATTTTTTTTTCTTTCTCCTGCATTTAATCATATTTTTTTTCTGGAATTGTCTTCTGACTTTCTGCTTGATCTCTTTGCCCAGTCTTTTCTAAGAGCGGGTCATTCCCATAACTCTTACCACAGCATATAACCCATTCACCACCCAAGCCAATAGCACCAGGAAGAAACCAGTCATGTTAAAAGCTGCAGGCTTTCAGGTCCTGAAGGTTACCTACAATGCCCTCCCACCTCTCCTTCTCGCCTCTTTTTTGCAATTAAGCCCATATCACATATCAATAGACTAACTATCCTGTATGTGGGAGTTTTCCACACCACAACTGCATTTAGTGACTACTTAAGCTGTATTTCAAAAGTCTGGTCAGGCACCCATCATCTTCAGTACAACCCAATGGCAGGGTGTAATTTCTGAAGATTTAATCTGGTGATATTTTCTACAGCAGCTAGCAGCATTGTAGGAGCAGAGAAACAGGCCTGGGAAGCATTTATAAGGCTTGACAGTTTCCAAAGGACAACTGAATACGCATCTAAAGCAGCTTCCAACCCTCTGAGCTTAGCCAGTCATACAGGATTTTCATCTCTCTCCATTTCCACCCACGATTAAGTTTTCTATGGATAGAATAATTTCTACACTGAATGGATGTATTTAACTGATTTTCAGCTGATGTTCCTGTCTTCCAGCCTGATAGGGTCTCCTGCCTCTCATGCAAAAAATGTAAACCCACTTAGAGTGGAAGAAAATGGCACAGACAGTTGGATTTCAGTTGTTCCAACTGTACGATGCACTCTGGGTATTTGTGGAGGCAAAACACTTTCTGATGCTCAAAATTATTTTCATTTATGGTCAAATAAAGAAAACTGCCTTAGGGAAGAAGTGATTTCCTTCAACCTGGCTTTGAAAAGGGCAAAAAAACCTTAGTTTTCTAAGTTTTTCTGCAGAAGAAAACAAGCTGCTTTTTTAAGATTCTGTTGTGCAACTTTTCAAGGGGACATGATGCTTATTGTATTGGTATTAATCATTTAAGGCTAATTGTACCTTTAAAATGTACAGCACAAGGCTAGATTGACATCTAAATGAAAACATAGATCAGTGGTCTTGCAGCAAGCCAATTCCTCTGGTGAATGGGTTAAACTGTCCCTGTCAGTTTGAATACAATTAGTACAACTGATATGCAAAGAATTGCTCTGTCAGGAAATGTCACTGTCATTGAGCAGTGTTCCAAGGCTGCCTTCAATTTTCTGTCTGGCTCAGAAAATTTTAATAACAGGTCAGAATTCAAATGCAAAAATTTAACCAAAGTGCATAGCTCCTCCCCACCTTATACTTTAATTTTCATTTTCTGCTTTGTGCTTCACATAGTTTTTTGATTACCAGGAAACTATTCTTAATTGCCTATTTTCTGGTTTCCTTAATTCTTCCTCTCTTGTTCTCATTAACTGAAACTAACAGGTTTTGTTGACATTTCTTATACAACTTGGTCTTTTGATTATTTTTTAAAATAACCCACTAAAAAATGCCACAGACAACAGAAGACAAGCACAGAGGCAGAAATAATTAGTATTTGTAGAACACCACTGAATATCTATTCACTGTAACGCCCACCCACACCCTGCGATCATGTCTTTTCCCACCCTTTCCTTACTGCAGTTCCCCAAAGGTTGCTTTTGGTGCTAATCCTTTTTTCCCTCTACATTTTCCTGCTCGATGCATGATGCATTTTAGGATCTTGTACCTCTGTGCTAACTCCTCCAGATCTTCCTTCCTATTTCAAAGGAAACTTTCACCTTTTCAGTGCTTTCCTGATATTTTCCCAACAGGTCCCAGATTCCTGCTGGCCCTGTGCATGATGCTCTGTGCAGGTCCTATGCGTTGAGTTTGCACACTTGCAAGGAATTTGCAACTAAGCAAATGTTTCAGATTAGCTCTGCAAGGCTGGTGGTGGGGGAATAATGCTCCGGGGAGCAAAAGTGCTTTCAGGCAGCTGGGGTGGGGATGGGCCAAAGGGAAGGTGTGAAGTGCCCGGTGCTAGAGTCAGGCTCTTTTATGACCCAGTGAAGAAGGCAGGCAGAAATGCTGGGTTTATGGTAGGTAAATAACTATTGGGATAAGGAAATGAGTGATCAGCTTGATGTGTCTGGGAGCTGCCTGCTGGCTGGAGTGCCCTTGAGTGACTTGTGGATGGCACTGCCAGAGGACAAGCCACGAGCTTCTGCGAGTCCCTTTCTCCGCTAGCCTGCCCTTGCTAAAAAGCATCTGTTTCTACATACGGTACTGTCCCTCATCACCCAGATCCCCCAGGAGGTTCACAGAGGGGCTGACTTGCAGCTTCCTCAGGGTTGGCCACCCAGCTGCCCTTGCAGGTGGGAAGAGCGATGGCCACCTTCCCTGTCCGCCCCCCGGGGAACCCGTGCTGATCTACCTGGGCTGAGAGTGCAGCTGAGCTGCCTGTCTGCCAAGGGGCCGCCCGGCAGCCCTAACTCTCCTCCTGCCTTGGCGCTAAGCGGTGAGAAACCTGAACTTGTCACTTCCCATCTCCTCCCTCTTCCTACCACTGTGAGCGAAGACATTTCCTCCTACGTGACTCAAGCTCACAAGTCTACCACTGTCTTTAAATCCATGTTACTGCCAGTTTGTTGCTAAATTACAGACTCTGACCCTTCAGCCCGAATCCTGCTTCAAGTATGGACTAAATTCCCTCTCTTCAGGGAGTAACGTCACAGTGCCACAACGAACCCTGCTTTAACTCACCTCCTGGTATGCTGAGGCAAGTCTGTGTGCAAGCACTTTTAGCTGAAGATAAATTACCCTTCTTACATTCAACTTACGTCATTCTTGTAATAATCAATGGGATTTTTTGAACACTGACTTCTACCAAAAAATATGATGACAGCTAACTTTATTTCAGCACATACCTCTGCATACAACAGTCCTGAAGACCATCCCTTTTCTGTGTCCACTCATCAAAACTCTTCTCTCATCATTTTCAACTGCTCAAACCTCTTCAATCTTTCTTTACTCAGAACTTTACTTAAAGTTCACTCCATGTCCACTGTGACCATTATCTGCTTTTTGTCTGAGAGCCCTTTGTGTTCAGTAAAGCACACAGTGAGCTGAGGGAGAGGTTATTGTAGTGTTATTGCCATCTAATTAAAAGATATGCTGCAGAGCACGGCCCAAAATTTCAACTTATTTTGCTAAAATCTGTATCTCCAGATCTTTTGGCTGTGAAGGGAGCACTAAACAAACGTGTCAACACAATGTCTTCCTAAAAGTACCAGCTACTTGAAACAAGATGACTCGGAGGCAAGCAAACTGTCCTAATAATTTCAGTGAAAACTTAGCTCAAAACTGGTACTTTTACTTCCACTATTGCTAACTTTAGCACTTACATCATTTTAGTGGAACAATACAATTGATCCCTTGTAAGTGGATGTAATGGCAGATAATGGAGCATGATGTAGGAAAACTAGCTGCCGTCAAAATCCTCAGAAACTGGGGAATGAGATAATCTTCCTGCCCAGAATAAAGAAAATTGTTTCCCCTTTCTCAAGACGGGGTAGAAAATCATCCTTTCCTCAATATTAAATGCTTCAGTAACCTCTAGATGTGTGAAATACACATCCTTCATGCCAAAAGTCCCAGCTGCCCACTAATAACTTGCCTATATCTCTTTTTAAATACACTGTCATAGGGAAAGTGCTAAAAAGTACAGTATAATATGATATATACATAATATACATAATATGCGCTGTAGGCTAATTTTAATGAAACAGTTAAGTGCTCACTGCTCTTTCTTTTCTTTCTTTCTATTACCCTTTTTTCTACATTTCACCAGATCGTGACATTTGAGCTAAATCAGATAACTATGCTAAATGCTAAAGAAGTATAAGCCAGTCATTGCTATATAATATTTAATCTAAATATTTTTATTCACGAACCATTGTGAAATTTGACTACAAGCAGAACGTGAAATTTTCAAATTCATTTTCTGTTTCAGAGAAAGGACTCCAAAGTAGTTGCCAACAGAGAAAGAAGCACATTAATTATTTTTTTTTAAAGTATGTATTTTTCCTCAGCTTTGAGTATACTGTGTGATAAGGAAACCTACTTTTACCCTATTCATCATTCAGTCAGCATCTGGTAAGAAAATTAAGAGCAGTCATATCCGTAAACTGATTTTCTCAATAAAATTATAAGTCTTGATGCCTTTTCAGCATGTGAGTCCTTGGAGTAAGTAAAAGGTGTTAATGTTATTGCAGTTTTGAAACGCTTATTCTTACAAAAATTAAAGATTAGATACTAAAAACCATAAGTGAGGTTATGGAAGCCATATCTCCAGTTTTCAAATAACTTCACTAATTAACATAATTAATTCTGCATGTCCTGAACATTGTCTTATATTTTGTATAATCCATTTTTATATAGTAAGGTGCCCAAGGGCTTTTGCTAGCGGATTGCTATGAATCAAACCATCTTATTAACAATGTTATTATTTTCAGGACAATCACCTAAGATCATAAACAAATTTTTCTTTCTTTTTGAAGAAGAATATAATTATTCCATAAATGAATTCTCAATCGTTTTGATAGACTTAGATTTTGTATGCTAATTTTCTTGTAGATAATTCAAAACCTGCAGATCGATTTGTTTAAGTGCAACAACCACTCCAGCCTAGGACAAAGAAAATATGATTGCTTTAAATCTCATACATGCAACTTCCCATGGGAGTGGAATACAGATGAGCTGCGAATGAAACACTCTCATCACCACACTGCCCAAAGCAATTTTCCAGTATGCCCCTCCCCTCAGGACATATTTTACTCCACCTTTACTATGTTTATAACATGATTTACATGCTAATGAGAAGTGACAGGGACTAAGTAATTAGGAAGCAAGACTGTAGCTTGTCATGCATTTTAAATACTGTACACTGCAGTTCTGGAATGAATATTCAGCCTCTTTCCTCATTTTCTTCTTAATTAGAAAACACAATCAATTTAGTCTTTATGACTCCAATATACCTTCCATAGGTAAGTAACAGAAAAGAAATGCATTGCTACAATAAGCATGTTTGATGAGCCCTAGCTGTCTTATATTTGGTCATTCTTCTTATTATGTTCTGTTTATTAAGCTTGGACAATACAGTGAGAGCAACATGAAACCTAGAGAAGAAACAGTCCTTTCACCAAGGCTGTGACCATGACTATGCAAAGCAACAACGGTTTGCACTGGATGGATTTGCTGCGTGTGTATGCACCTGTGTGTCTTACTTGGATAATTTTGTGGGCAAGAACTTTGTGTTATGACTGTGGAGAACATCTCAACCATGGGGCTATCAAGGCCCTACAACAAGGTCTGAAGGCACCTGCGTTTGGACAGAATGGCATTCTGATGATGTTTAGGAAGAAAAGTGAAGAAATCCAGGGCTGCCAACAACCCCTGTGTACAGAATGCAGGGAGAGGGAACTGCCTAAGAGTACAGCCATTTCCAATGGTAGGGATGTAAGTGGTGCCAAGCAACCACAGTCTCTTTCACCTCCTCCATCTCCTTCCACGCCACTCCTCAGCATGCAGTGAGTTTTCTCCTTCCAAGATTTTCTCACATGGTTCTTTTTGTAAGATCAGGACCTCAGTAAATAATGCTTACAATTTCAACACAAATTGTCTATGGTGCTGAGAGAATTAAGTTTCAGAATACACTTCTGAAGTATGAACACATTACCATTCTAATTATTCAGGTCAGGAAAAAATTCAGAGCAAAAAAGTAACTTGCTTCAAAGTAATTAATTAAAAAAAAAAATCATTCTCCTTGCAGAACTTCACAGTTCTTTGTGCCAAATATATAACAAAGTTTAAAGACCTCTGAAGCCGTATCTGTGGGGTTTACATTACCATTCTATGCATTTTGCTTTCAGGTATTAATGTTTGCAGTATGTCATAGCTATGTGGTGCTCTTTCAGTAAGATATGCTTAACAGGATGCATATTTACTAAGCCTTTTTTCATTCCTGAAAACAACTGTAATGGGCGCACACATAATGGTGATTTCTTGTTAAAGAAGGGACCAAAATGGAGCCAGTAACTATTAGTTATGTGGTGGTAGGTAGAGTACCCCATCTTTGAACAATAAATACTATCAGTCCTGTTTAAAGTCCATGACTGTGTGGAAAACTCTGTTCATCCCCAAGGACTTTTAGATTTTCAGATGCTTACATAGTACTAAGAAATCTAAGCAATCTCTAGGGGCGCATTATGCTATAATTGCTATACATGCGAGGTCGTTACAACCATTACCATGAAAAGGATTTTGTTGATACAGGATTTGAGAACTAATCATGCATGTACTATACAGATTGAAGTGTAAGTCGATTTTACCCAAGCTGAAGTGCTAAGAGACTACAATGATATATGCAAAATAAAAAAAAAAAACTAGTGTAAAAAGTTTACTTACACCTATCCTTTCAAAGAAATATGTTCACATCTTTTCTCTCAGTAAGACAACTTGTACCCTAGTTATCATCATACATTTGAATGGCCCATCATAAAAATATTTAAAGATGAACATTAATGTAAATCTGAGAGCTACACAACGGTAAACATAATATGGCAGTGATTAATTGGGGTTTTGTTAGCAGTTTTCATGGGAATACAATCTAAATATCTCCGCTTGAGATACTTGTCTCCCTCGTTCATAAAATATGCAAAATAATTAATTAAAAGGGACAGACAAGCTATTTCCAGTTCCATATTGCATATACCAAATATATATGGAAATAGAGCCAGAACCTAACAGCGAAAGGTAACTGGCTAGTACAGATTTTTCTTGTAATTCCCTCTGACCTCAGCAAGCCAGATAAGCATAAATTTCAGTTTGTCTAGCCATTCAATAAGGGAAGATAAAAGATGGATTATTCCTTTGAACTCATCTTTGACAGGTGAAGTGCTGGCAGTATTGTGAAACAGACTTATCTCAATAAAAAAAAAATTAATAAGTCAACTTGACTATCTTTTTACATATTGTATTGCTACTAATGTATCTGAAGGAGTGTAAACGCATGATAGAAAAATGCCCCTCAGAATAATCTGTTTAGTAAATTAGATTTTTTACAAATGCAGAAAGAAGAGTTTGAAATGCAGACCTTGTAATGGGGCAAAGCAAGATAGTTCTGGAAGCTGAAGCAAGCATAATCAACAAAGAAAGGTGGATTTACTCAGCATCGGTGAAGAAGTATTTCTATAAATTAACCCAAGGTCTATGTCTCATAATTCACTTGACAGTTTATCAGCCCTGAAAATGAATTCAGGCAATTTAGATGAAGGATGGAGGCAGTAGCTTCAAAGCACTACTGCAGCTCAGAAATATTCCTTGAGCTTAAGCTTTTTGTGTTCTAAAGGTTAATGGTCCCCAATCATGCCTTCCACTGGGTTTTATTAGTGTAAAAACCAGCCTGCAAGATACTCTGGGTGCAGCACGAGAAAGGTAAATAGCATGAAAGATAGTTGTTTTCAAATCAAATTATCTTATTATGTTTGGCTAGGGGAGGGTGGGTTTATGAGTCTTCATAGTCACCCTGAGGAACAACCAGGACTATGGGAAAAATCATACATTGTAGATGAGCTTTTATTTCTGTTTCCTAGATTCTGTCAGTAGCTAAACAAGATTATATTTGGAACAAGACTTTTCAAACATGCAGTAGATATGAATGTATCTTCTAACCACTCCTTAATACTAAGGAAATCTGGCATATGGTAATTTAAAATTAGTTAACGGTATTTTCACGTATTATGCTTAGGCCTGATCCTCTCTGCAGACATTTGCAGTCTTGGAGTCAGAGACCACGAATATATCTTTTGCAAATTGAGCAGCTACGTACACAGAGAACTCTTTTGTTGTCAATGTAGTTTTTCATATACACAAAAACTCAAAAAGAGGATTCTTTAACTCTTATCTTCCCAGAGTTAAAGGGACAGACAGATCTCACTTTCGTGAGATAAAATTCTGTCAGTAAGATAGGTTTACTAACTGTAAGCAAAGCTGACAGAATATTTCTGTTATCTTTTTTTCTTTAGTTCCCATCAGGTTTTGAGAAAGACTGTCTCAAACAGGAACCACAGACTGAATAGCTTGATAAACATGAGAATGATAGTAAGTAAGCAAAGTGACTTTTGTTGATGCATAACATTCTTAAATATTTATTGTAATGACCTGGATTTTCCTCTTCTATTTGTATTTTTATTTCTGGCTATCATGAAGCGGTGGTCTTTTTGCATAAGTTTCTACTCTACAGCAAATTTCTGTCTAGAATTTTGCATGGTTAGGGTAGTCTTTATTCCTGCTCCAAATGGCTTTTATAGTATTGCTGTGCCCTATTAAGCTGCCTTATGCCATGCTGAAAGTGTGCATGAAATGATTCTTGGACGTGCTGTGGGTTAAAAGATGTAATACTGTAACCATATTGCATTGTGTCACTGCACGGTTCTGTCATAAGAGTCATAAAAGTTACTGCATTTAACCTGTTTGATCCTGGCCCAGCAGTTCTGTCCAATTTTGGGAAAAGTTCCCTGTCTTCACTGCTGTGCAGAAAACTGTACTGGAGGGAGCTGTTGCAATCATCAAAGATGATCACTTGTTGCCTTGGTCTTCCAGCTCCAGTGAGTTCATCAGGAAGAAACTCAGTCTGAGAGTCAAGTTGGACTGAGACGCCTGAAAGGGAAGATTTACCTGTTCTGGACTTGCAAGAACCTGTGCTGAAGGGCAAGAGCAAACATAAAGAAATCTCAACAAATTAGGATTATGCCTAGGCTCACCACTACTCTTTTTTACTGTGGTAAAATGATTTACAGGGTCCTAGATATCTTTTACCTTCCTTCAGAAGGGTAGTAGTATTACTGCCAATACCATTATAAGCTCTTAGCTTTCAGTTCAGCTTCACATGTTATCTTTAGTATAAAACACATAGATTGCCAAGGAAATGGCAGGTTTTCCGTGTATTTTAGATAGCTGAAAAAGTTTATGTACCTTAGCCTTTTAAAATGTACCTAGACTTAGCACTGCTGTAGTGGGGGAAAGTGTTGAATTCTTTGATTTTAATCAGGATATTTATTTTAAACCAACACTCCTAGAAGCTTCCTGATAACAAAATGGACCAACAAAACAAGCAGTGTGAAGTAGCATTTAAAATATATATACCCACCTTCCTTCTGGTAAATTTAAACTCCTGGCCTAGGTCCTTGAGCATGCACATCTAATCAGAGAGAAGGCTGAATACTTCTTCAGCTAAGTAATAGGCCTGCCACTTCTAAATTTTTAATCCAGTTAAATTTTCATCATTCTCTGATAATCTCCATAATGTCTTATGATAAGAATTTTGACTACATTTTTCTGACTTCATACCCTAAATAAATACTAGTAATTTCACAGTAGACAACAGAGGTTATTGCTTGAGGATGTTTTTCTTCCTGCTGTAAAAACATGTTATGTAAATGATTAGAGAGCATTACAATAGTTCTATTTTCTTTACAAATGAGAAGGAACATACTGAAGTAACACAAAACTGATGAAATGATTCACTTGCTCTCCTAGAACAGGATAAACAAAATTCAAAGAGATTAATAAATATGAAATGTCATAAGTGAAAAGAGAGCTGCAATTTCTCTAACTTTATTAGAAATAAAACCCCATGCAATACTTTTCCAGTACTAAAATAGTCCTTATCTTTTCACTTCTTCACAGAAACTGCTACTAGTTATTTAGTCATAGATTTTTGTATGGCCCAAGGGAAACACTGTGATCAGCTAGTCTGACCTCCTCTATAATCTTTTCAACAAATTTTCCATCCTAGGAAATGTGTGTACAGAATTACACAGAACAGAATATAATTCTTTTTTTTTTAAAGTTCCTTTCATACCCAAGGTATTTCTAAGCACTTTACATAGTAATAAATCAAAAGCTGATCAAGCAAGCAGTTTGCAGAAAAAAATCCACTACTGCTCCAACAGATTGCCAACCTTTAGTGCTCCATTGGAAGTGATTGCAAATCTCAGAGATAGAGATGATTCAGAACTTTAAAAAGAGGAGAGGTGAACTTCTTAACTGACTGTGAAATTTAGCATTCATTTACCCTCTGACATATTTTAAAGCCTTGCAGAAAACACATTTAATACATATTTTCCCCTAATCTGACTTTTAAGAATAATCCATACTTTTTACAGAAAGCTATGAGTTTTATTTTAGTGACTTAAAGGGAAGAAATTTTGATTTTTTACTGCAGCAAAGAAGTTAAGTGCACACTGGGATGACCAAACAGGAGTAAAGGAGCAAAAATTTTGAAATTTACTTCAAATCAGCTAGAAGAAAATAATACTGTGTTTAATCCAGAGAAAGTGAAAATGGCATAGCACTGCATTAACATGAAAGAATATAGAGCATTATTTCTAAAGTACTGTGGAATGTTTAGATATGTAATTCTGTGATTACTTGGCATATTGAAAGCAACCAATGCATTGCTTTTTCATATAGAACTTTAACATTTATAGAGTGCAAAAATATATAAATACAATGGTTTCTTTATTATTTTTCTTCTATTACTTTTTTAAGCTTTTAAAAGAAGGATGTTTTTCCAGTTAAAACAGTAGATATGAATTATGAGATATATATTTTTTTTGCCAAAGTCTCTCAGAAACTCTTCACTTGTCTCAATTCAGAAGTATCCTAGATGCTAACCTCTAAAATGGAAGCAATCTTGAAGACTTCTAATTGGCTTACAGACTCTGTTATCGTGCTTGACTTGGCCCCCGTCATCCAGGAATGTAAATGGGACATCAGACCAGCATACAGCTTTTAAATCATCTCACTTGATGCATCAGCAGTCAGGAGCTCCAGTTACTCCTGACAGTTACCCTGTGCATTCTCAGTCCTGTGGAGTACACGCAAGCACACCTGTCTCCATGCTTACTTGGAGACATCTGAATCAAGTGCAAGGCTCAGTACTTATCTACACGATAAACCATGATTTTCCTTTCTTTAACGTAAGTGCAAAAATGTGTGGTCACTAGTGAACAGACATACACAGGCATACACAGAACAACCTGAAAGCTCTGCGGATATATTGGACAAAGTGTCTAGAAAATCCTTTATTACTTCTACTACTGAGGTACGCACAGCTACTGATTAATAAAAGCTCCAGGCTGTAAGAAAAGACATGCTTTCCACAGGACTATATGATATATTAATCTGACTTTTTCAATAGCATAGACCATACAGGATTTCATACAGTAAATCCTGTATCAATTGTATCTCTTCTTGACCTAGAGAATATTCCTTAGAAAAACATGAAGGGAATGATTTACTTTGAGATTAAGAAACCTGAACACAGGTGTTTACACTTAAGCCAAGTATTTTAACTACCATTACATTCAACAGAAATTGATTCAACACAGTAAACTCTAGAAAGCATTTAAACAATCAACTGAACAATCCACTGCCCTTCTTCTTCAGCCTGAGCTGGAGAGCTCCCTGCTTCCCTTCATTTTCTTTTGCATCTGTCTACCTCCAGTTCCCAGCTATAGCTTTTGTTATGTCTTTGTCTTTTAAAGTAAAAAGTTTCTGCTCTCAGAAACTACTTTTTCCATAAGTGCCTCTTCCTTAAGTACTTACTTGCACGATCAAGTCAGCTCTTCATTTCTCTTTTGTTATACTATATATATTCAGATTATCTGGATTTTGTGGGAGTTTTTCTAGAATTAGAGTCGGTCTTACTGTTATTTTCTGAATACTTTCCAAATATGCAGTTATTACTGAACATAATATATCTTTTACTTCTTCTGTCATGTAACTTCTTTTCTTAGACTAGTGAAAACTCAGAATTATGCGTTCCAGGTAACTCCAGCTGACAACTATCACAGGCTTTAAAAAACACAGTGGCATAAAGAAGCATAGTTAAGTCTTCTATTTTGTTTCAGTAGCTTACCAACCTCATTAAACTGTTTTTCCTTTTCATATTAAAGGCATAAACTGAGAAATCAAAAGCAGGTGTGTATGTTTAACTTTATGCATATAGTTAATTACAGTGATTTCAAAAGGGCCACTAATGTCCTAACCTCAGCAGGTACACAAACCTAGGCTAAGAATATAGTTTTGAACTGCTACAGCAAAATCAAATCAAAACTCAATTGCATTGTCAGTATTTAGTATTTCACTACTTACCTATATATTTAGGAGCACCGAGTCTATCCTAAAATGTTCTGGCACCAGAAATTTAGGCTAGAAGATTTCAATTAACCCCGTCCATAAAAGACAGGAGCTTTAAAATGCCCAAATAATCACCAGTCAATTAAAACCAGGATGGATTACTGCTCAGATTGAGTGAAGCAGGTCAGATGGGCGATTGCTTTTGCGGGCAGGTTTCTCACTGCTACTGAATTTTCATGAAGAAACAAGGCAGGATAAGAAGAAAAAGAAAGGAGGAAGGGAAAGAAAGAAAGAGAAAAAAAGAAAGAAAGAGAAAAAAGAAAAACAACGAAGGGAAGAAAGAAAGGAAGATAGAAGAGAGATTTTCATTTATAGAGCTTAAGCTGTAAATTCTAGAAAGTTTCACGGCTTTGAGCTGAAGAATAAGAAAAAGCTCTCAAATATCTAATTGAATTATTTAGTTAGTATGGAAAGATATAATTCATGCAATCTGTTCATTTGGCTCTAACACAAAAACATGAAAGGTAATAAATTATAATAGTTGAAGAGGTCACCAAGAGAAACCCATGAAACAATATTAAATCAAGTTAGGTCAAATAGCACAAGTCTTATAAATCATGCTTTTTGTAAATGTGGCTAATATTTCAAGGAAAGCTCTTTTAAGTTCTTGTGGGTCTGTTGATTAATTTTTTTGTTAAAAGAAGAAATGCAAAATTTAAGATTGGAAATAATGTTCATGCTTGAATGCTGTAATGCATATCAGTTGCAATTCTGTTTTCTTGCAATTTTCAGTCCAAGACTTTGCAACTGAAAGCTAAAAGATGCAAAGTTATAAACAATATGTAAATATGTATTTCCTTCAGAGCAAAGCATCAACTAGTGAAATAAATATCTATGCTCTTTCTGCTTAGGATATGGTTAAGCATTCTGCCATGAATGTTATCGCTTTGTAAGTGAAGTCATCGAACGTAATAGTGTAGCAGCAGTACAGAAGAATATATGCTATGTATATTCTCTTTGGCCTAGTAGTAACACATCTGTTTAATAAGCACATGCTTCTCATAAACTACACATGAACACAGATTTTATTTGGTGACACTCTTATGATACAAAATAGGTCAGCCAAACCAGAGATAAACAAGTTGTAAAATATTTGCTTACTGAATGGAACCAAAGGTATTTTCTATTAGTGTACCAATAAGGACATGCTATGCAGATGCTGAAAAAAAAATCCCCTCTAAAACCAATAAAGTAAAAAACTAGAAAGCTGAGAGAAACTGAACATTCACATGAATGTCTGCTGGCTCTCAAGAAATGAAAAATGTTGCTGTGGGCATTTTCATCCTCCTCATCCGTCAAATTCACCAAGTATGTCTAATCAGATCTCTCTGCTTTCTGACGGTAGAATGGCTATATAACGTTTGACTAAATATATGTCATTGAGATGTCCTGACTACTGACTAGTGTTTTTGTCTAAGTTGAACTGAGCCGTTGTACTCACAGGACTTCTATCATCTGGCCACATGAAGTATTGCTATTGTATGACCCTATCAGATCAGTAGGCACAGGTAATTTGACAGCTCTAATGAGATACATATACACTGTCCAGAAAATTCAGTACAATTTCTATTCTAATTCATTCAAAGAAAAGGTCAGTTTACATATTCTGTCACATTGCTGCATAAGAAGTACATAGCACATAATGACTAAAGGCCAGTTCCTTCACTCACTAAAAATACAGCACTTGTGGTGGTGTAAATTCCACAGTTAAAATTATATATTTATGGACACTTTTCTATGGTATCTATTTCCCAAGAACCACCTTGTCAACGGAAACATCAAACAAATTCTTATAATTTTCCTTTAAGAAGTTATTATTTAAAGTTTGCCTTTATCTATCAAGCCTTGCCTTGATAGAAACACATTTTTTGTGTTCACTAGGGCACCAGCAAAATTCTTGAACAGTTAAAGGCACAGAATTCTCAGGGACAGAGAATATATTGCTATCCAGACAAAAATGTATATCCCAACATATCGTCTCATTCTATAGATCTCTACTTTTGAAAAGTACAATATATATCTTCTTTAGTATTTACAGAACTTCTTTGAAGAACCATAATTTACATCATAAAATATGTCTGAGATAAAGCACTGGAATTTTCATATTTTGAAAACATGAAAAAAAGGTTGGTGACATATTCTCATTCATAAACAGACCTTTATCCTCTAAACAGTAAATTACTCTATGGCATTATTGACAGAAGCTCTGACTGTGTTAGAAAGTATTGATGCATGTTACTGGACAATTTCTAATTAATTTGGTGTATTTCAAACCATTACAGAACAGAGAGACAGATGGAAATGACCCAGTGGTAGGATGGGAAAAGGAATGTTTGCGCATACAGCCCCAGCATGGCTGATCAGGAGCGAATACTGCACAAGGACACAGGTACGTGGGGAGGCTTTTGCAGGAGCTATTTCAGTATATGTGGATCTAAATCAGTAATATTGATATCCTAGCCCTATGTTTTCTAAATATTGTATTTTTGTATAAAAAAAAAACAAAGCTGTGAAATATTTTTGTAGTTAACACAGCACAAAGAAGACATTCAGAACTGAGTTATATGAAAGGAACTTTCTAGTAAATGGTTAGAGCAGCAGTTTAAAAAAAAAAAAACAAGATTGTAAAAAACAAGTGTTCTAAAACACAGTAAGAAAAGCCTTGTTTTTAAATCCACAGTGGCTTATCATGTAAACCTGTATTCAGTGTCCTCTCCACAGGTTTTTGAAAAGTGAAAATGTCACTATAAACTGACCTTTTCCTGAAGCATTTGCTAAAACTTTACAAATGTCAAAACAGCAGTTCAAAATGAAGACAGCATCATCAGGAAGGAAAACTCCAAGGGTAGTTGTGCATGTAATTTAACAAAGTAACTGAAGGCAGAAACTCTGTTTTCACTTCCACTTGTAAGATCCTCTTCAAACTAATAGTTTTCTAGCTATATATGAGAGTAGAATCATAGAATCATTTAGGTTGGAAAAGACATTTAAGATCATCAAGTCCAACCATGAGTAAAATGTAGCCAATATATTTTTCCAACTTCCAATGCTCAACAGCTTTCCTGGCATTAAATTCTGTTCAAAAAAAAATAATGAGGAAAGCAAACTAATAAGATTTAATTGCCACTGAACAATATACAGCACCAAATAACATGATGAAATTTCAGGGCAATCAGACAATAGTGCACATTGTCCAGGATTTTTTTTCTCCAATTTCATCTTTTATTGTAAAAATTTTTGCCTTTTGTATCACTGTCCTGGTTTCGGCTGGGATAGAGTTAAGCGTCTTCCTCATAGCTGGTACGGTGCTCTGTTTTGAGTTCAGTATGAGAAGAATGTTGATAACACTCTGATGTTTTCGGTCGCTGCTGGGTGGTGTTTATACTAAGTCAAGGATTTTTCAGCTTCTCCTGCCCAGCCAGCGAGAAGGCTGGAGGGGCACAAGAAATTGGGAGGGAACACAGCCAGGGCAGCTGACCCGAACTGGCCAAAGGGGTATTCCAGACCATGGGACGTCACATTCAGGAAATAACTGGGTGGTGGGGGAGTTGGGATCGCCACTCAGGTACTTGCGGGGTGTCGATCGGCGGGTGCTGAGCAATTACTCTGTGCACCATTTGCATATTCCAATCCTTTTACTATTACTGTTGTCATTTTATTAGTGTTGTTATCATTATAATTACTTTTTTCTTTTCTGCTCTATTAAACTGTTCTTATCTCAACCCACAAGTTTTACTTTTTTTCCCGATTTTCTCCCCCATCCCACTTGGGGTGGGGGGAAGGGGTGAGCGGCTGTGTGGTGTTAGTTGATCACTGGCGTTAAACCACGACAATCACATTCAGTATTAATACATTTCTCTGTCACCACAGTAAATGAATCCTCATTTTGTTTTTGAATGGGTATTCACCAAACATCAGGAAGACCTGTCAGTTGAAGTGGAAGGCTGAGAGAAAGAAAAATGTGTAGAAGCACTACCTAATTTTTTATCCAGTCTTGTTTTCTCAAAATTGCATGACCCTAGGATGATGACTAAGATTACAGTTTTTTTCTGTTTAACTATCAAAATGTCAGAGAGCTAGAATGGAGAGCAATATAACTGTATTTGAACCTAACAAAGATGCCATCACTTTTGGGATTACTGGGTAACTTTGAAAAAGAACTGTCATGAAATATTATTACAAATGTCTTTGATTGAATGAATCAAACAAAATGCCTCAGCGTTAATCCTAACCTCATTCTTTTGGATACTTGTCCATCTCCTGCCTTTCATATTCACTATCACATGCATAAGCCTCACCAGACATTACAACCATGTGTTATTCCAAGTTATTGCAGAAAATAACCCCACCCGACCTCATTCACGAAAGCCTTCACAATCACTGAAGTTTATCAATTCACTTAAGATGCAGGAATAAACAATATGAATGAAAGGCAAGAAACCAGTCACAGTGACTGAAGCTTGCAGGGCAGCAGATAGCACAGTACTCTCAGAATTACTAACTCTAATACTAGTAAGTAGAAGCACATATAGGAAAATGTTTTTGTGCAATGAGTTTGAGGAAGATACTGTTAAAGAGCATTTATCCCAGTATCATTCCAAAATATTCATTTACTACAGAGATGTAACTACTAAAGTAAAATACCAAATACATAGAATTATGATGATCCTTATGGGTCCCTTCCAACTTGAGATTTTCTGTGATATTCAACCTTATCAATACAGATTTTTCAGGACCATTGGAGGTAAAATTAGGTATACATGGGATATCAGCAAAGATTGTGTGACAACTGGATGCATAGGTTTGACTGCTGAATTTTTTCCTAATGATTCTAAGAAAGAAAATACTTTCTACAAAACCTTTATACACCCCATAAATTTTATCATGCAGCCTTTTACATGGGCCCAACACTTTACACCAAATGACTGACCTGCAGCAAAACTTCCTGAAGTTGCTGGGTTGAAAAAATGTTGGAGAAAGTCAGATATGACCTCCAAGTTAACAGAGATCATGAAATAAAATCATTTCTTGTTATGGAAATTTAGAGGGTAGGTTGATAAAATACATACTGATGGGGACTGATAAATCCTCACAATATAACATAAAGATATCCAAGCTGGCAAATGAATGCATTCTATTAGAAATATATCTTATACAAAAATGTGAGGCACTGGAAATCTGTAGAGAATCAGATTGAGTTGGATAATCAAGAAACATACTGGATGTTATATCCTGTTTGAAGAATTATGCCTGCTCCACAGCTTTACGGCTGTCTAGAAGCCATTAAAGTGCATTTAGCTGGAAGTGAAACAATATTTTTCAGTGTTCAAATGTGGCAGTTTTGAGTGTGAGACAGAATACAATTTAGGAACCTCTGAAACACTCGTTGGCATAATAGCAGCGATCCATCGTCCCTAAAGCAGCAGCTGATGTTTGAGTTTTCTCCTCCATTTAACTAGCAAAGTGCTCAGATGAGCTTCTGTTAAGCCCTGGTTTTGCAACAGCTCTGTTGGTCTTGACTCTTAGGATTTTTTTGGGGCTCACCTATCCTGTGCAATGCTTTGTCCCCTTAATTCATGCATGTCGTGGTTTAACCCCAGCCGGCAACTAAGCACCACCCAGCCGGCTCACTCACTCCCCCCAACTGGTGAGATGGGGGAGAGAATCAGAAGACTAAAAGTGAAAAAAACCTCATGGGTTGAGATAAAAACAGTTTAATAAGTAAAGCAAAAGCCACACACACAAGCAAAGTAAACCACGGAATTCCTTCCCCCCTTCCCCTGGGCAGCAGGAGTTCCGCCATCTCCAGGAGAGCAGGGCTCCATCACGCCTAACAGTGACTTGGGAAGACAAACACCATCACTCCGAACGTCCCCCCGTCCTTCTTCTTCCCCCGGCTTTATCTGCTGAGCATGACGTCCTGTGGTCTGGAATGTCCCTTGGGTCAATTGGGGTCGGCTGTCCCGGCTGTGTCCCCTCCCAACTCCTCGTGCCCCCCCAGACTCCTCGCTGTGGGGTGGGGTGA
>JANZLQ010000005.1:12672806-12690452 GCA_026212715.1 Elanus axillaris | reverse complement strand
CCTAGACCCACTGTTCCATGGGGCTATGGTGGCTTTATCAATTTCATTTATTTAAGGGCTTGTAAGGAGCAGATATGCCTTCCAGATTTTCTACTCAAGCAGGTACATTGCTTAAAGCATCATAAGCACTACAAAATTATCTTGTAGTTTTAGTGCATCTTGCTGGCTCAAATTGTGTAGGGGAGTATTCACGGAACAGAGTATTAAGCGTGGCTGGGAATGGATGCCAAAAGCCAAGAGCTGCTTCTGAGCTACTGGTTGGAACATCCAGTCTAAACTCTCTAAGTGAGGTCAGCAAACCACAGGCCAAACTGTTACTTAATCAGGAAATGAGCTCCGTCACATTTATGTACCACAGTCCCAGAGTCCCAGAGGTTTATATGCCATGTCAGACAAGCGCTTGGTTTCTGTCTCATTTTGCACTTCAGAAGAACAAGAATCGTGGACCTCCTATTTGTCCAGCATGTCAGTTATCTTCTGATACAGAACAACTAATGAATAATATGTTACAAATATAAGTGTAGAAAATAAAACCCCTTCAAGCTAGTAATCATATATTTAATTAAAAATATAATGTTGATTAATACATTGGATTTAGTCTCAGCTTCAGTGACAAATCAAATCACTTGCTAAGAACAGCAGCTTTAAAAAAGTCTATTGCATATTTTCCATTAAATCAGATTCAGCCATCCTGCTGTCTGTATCATTGGCATAAACTGAATATTAGGTATAGTATAATATATTAATTAGTAACATTTCAAACAACTCAAGATAGTAATAATTTTCCAAACACCTTAATGTTTTCTTCAAATATAGTATATTGACATACTGACAAAATTCATTGAGGAAATCTATCCTTCTTGAAAGCCAGTGCTAGCACTGTATATCACAGAAGTAATAACCATAAAAAAGAAATCTATTATTTCAGTGTCTGTCCTTTTACATCTGTCCTGTCGCACATGTTTGCACTGGAAACATCAACACCAACTCTCATTTCAACGTGCAGAGTATAAAATGCTTCATATACAAGAGAGACCCTGCAAGCTTGGTGAACTGTAAGCAACCATATGAAATCTTTAATACAAATCCATAAATCAATGTACAAAGCTTCACCTGGTTGCTTATCATTAGTTTCTACTTAAATGGAAATGTGCTTTAAATAATTTAACAGAGATCAAATTACCTTCCTGTCTTGTACATGTGGCCCTCTACACATTTCCTTTAATATTGTATGATGTGCCCTGCATTTACTTTAGGAAATTATTATCCATTCCATCACTTAGAGTAACAGTAACAATCCAAATCAATTTCTAACATGCTAAATGAGAAATATTTTAGATGCCAGCAGTAGCACAAGAACTAGAACATAAACTGGCAATCTATTTGCAAAGGCTCACCTTGCACTGTATACACAGAAAAGTGTTGACCACGAAAAATGTAAAAGCTTCCTATGCCAGCGGTAGAAATGCCAACAAAAGGGAAATGTTCTCTAGAAAATGCAAGGGCCACACAAGCAATCTTGCATCATTAATGCACTCCTCCCACAAAGAACAATCCATTTATGAACAATTCATGAAAATAAGTCCTTATACCTTTTCTGGTCTGTTTTTTTTTTTTTTTTCTTTTTTTTTGCCTGTCATCCTGTTCACTATATACTGCCTTCTTATCTCTGTCAATACCAATTAGAATTGACAGTGCATAGCATCTTGGAGGAGGCACTGAGTTCAATACTAGATGAAGTCCTTTTCTTGCAGAACAAACCTACTTATTTGATCAAAAAGATGCTATGGGAATGTTCGGTGCTCATTAATTGCCTCTAGACATAGATCAGAAAACAAAGAGAGAAAAAAATCAGCAAAAATTATCCTGAAGCAAACAACAAAAGTAAATACACACAAGACATGGTGTGTCAAGGCTCTACAACTATTATCATTTAGCATTTGTATTTCAGCAGCTAGACATATCTGTCAAGATATCTGGTGCTTTCAAATTATTTAGGTGGATAAATATGCATTTAAAGTTTTCTATTTTTGAAACTGTTTGTCTAAACAGAGCAAGCTATCCTGCTTTGCCATCCTGGATGACCAGAGAATAGAAAACCCAACCTGAGAGTAACATATCATAGCACAAGTTTTCTGAAGAAGGGTCATATTCTGACTGTCTACTTTATGCCTAATTTAGACATCTAATACATA
The DNA here is from genome assembly GCA_026212715.1 of Elanus axillaris. Taxonomy (NCBI): domain Eukaryota; kingdom Metazoa; phylum Chordata; class Aves; order Accipitriformes; family Accipitridae; genus Elanus; species Elanus axillaris. The sequence continues at coordinate 12,688,257 of JANZLQ010000005.1, read as the reverse complement.
AAATGAAATATATGGCATTAGTGTAATCATTCAGGGAGCCTAAGTGATACTCTGGAGTCTGACAGCACTGTAGAACTCTGATGAAGGACTCCAAACTCACTGAGGCATCTATTTCTCCCCCTTGACTGTAGACAAATTTAAAGGAGGATTTAACGCATTTAACACATTTAGTGCAGGATACATTGAATAGGAGGATACCGTATAGGAAGCTAATAGAAAACACTAAGCACTGGGAATTTATGAACAGGCACACAGTCCGGAGCCTCAGAGAGATCTTCTGGTTACAATTCAGAATAGCAACGTACTTAACAGGAATGATTAACAACATGGTTATACTACCACAGCTACAAACCTCACCTACTTCTGTATCTGGAAATCAACCCATACTCTGAGTGTCCATGAAGTAAAGGGTAAACATGAAGTTCATTCCTCCTTATTTTTTGGCAGGTTTAGCTATGGCACACTCAGGACATCCTGAACTGACCTCTGGAATGCATGGCTTCATTTTCTCTAGGTTCTGTGCTACATCTCAGAATTAGCATTTTAGACTGCTTCCTAGGGAAGCAGGATCTGCTTCATTCAAACTCAGTGAAAGATCTGAGTAAAGATAAAGACTACATTTCACATCTCTACTTCATTTGGTTCAAATATTCTTCAAAAGTTATACTCCACATTTATTACAAAATATTACTGGTAAAAATGATATGAATACCTGCACCTTTTTGCCTCTTGGTTCTGCAGATGGTAAAGAATAGCTTTGGGTTGACTTCAGTGGCATTAAAGATCAGGCTTTACATATGTATGTAACCAAAGTAAACCCAGTTCCCTGAAACTTCCTTTACTAACAGTCACTTGGAGATGACCCATAATGATTTCCTTTCAACAAAAGTTACTACCTAATCATAAAGGAAAGCTCAGCTGAGTTTCATCTGAAAAAGACAGTATTGTATGGCACTTCATAAAAAAGGAGGATTAGCTAGGTAATAGGCCAATCCTTCTGCAACTTTAATTCTAGAACTGCATGGAGGCAGAGCAGAGGCTTCAGTTGGCATGGCCGAGGCACTTGCCAAGTCCAGAGCAGACGCTGGGTTAGACTTTTGCTCTGTTTAACGGCTATGCATGGACTCTGAAATGCTGCCACTGGGTTTGTCTTCTCTGTGAGAATAAATAATCCTTAAAATATTATTCAATCCAATTTCATGTGAGATCTTCATATTGAATACCCTAACCTATGCGCACATATTTTGAAAAAACTTTAAAATATCTTTAGTGATGTCAGCAGGTTTTTAATTTTTTAAATGTTTCTTTATCTTCTATAGAAGCCCACATAATACTGCAATGTGTAGAAATAACAAAATGTCTCAATGTAGTGTAGGAGCAGAACCAAGGCTATTTGATGAAGACAGACCTGGGAAGGATCTTAAGTTCAAGTTGCAACAGAGGAATGTTTCATCTATTTCATGCACTTGCTGACTTTTAACAGTTCAGAAGAAACAAGAAACAATTTCTGTAAGAAACCTATTTAGTGATCAACCTACATGGTGACATTTTATCCCTAAGGACCACAAAAAAAAAAGGAAAGCAGCAAATGACAGATTGATGACCGAGTGAAGGCATCAAGCCTTAAAAACATTGTAACAGTGATACACCAACTTAAAGTATATTCAGGTGACTAAAGGTCAAAAAAAAAAAAAAAAGAGGAAGAAAAAAAGAGAGTTCGTTTTCAGGACCTTCCGTAGAAAGGCAGCTTCATACAATGTTGGGTTTTTTGGTGATGACTATGTTTTAGGGTTATAAACTGTTCCTCTCTCCTCCAAAGGACATGCGTCAGTCATTCTAAGAAAGACTAGTATCTGCCATTATGTTACATAATTGTGACATCTTACAAAATTCACAAAACAATTCAAGATTCTAATTTTTTATTCTGGCCACATTTCAATTAAATGGCCAATGGTACATGATCTGTAATACTTATGAACTATTAGAACTGTGACATCATCATTGGCAATCCATCGCTTAAATTTGGCAGGTGTTGTATGTGAACTGTTACCACAGGATATAAGGAAAAGGAAAGGAAACGAAATAAGCCAACAGGTATAAACTCAATGAATAATAAATGGGATATATGAGGTAGGTACTTTGCTTTACACATGATATATGGCATAAAAATACATTTTACGCTTTGTCTTCTATTTGTAATGCTACTCTAGTCTGCAATCCGAGGTCACTTGCCATGTACTGTGTTAGAGTTCCCTCTACTGGTTGAGTTACTGAAGCTGTTCCTTAAGAATTTGCTAAGTAAACTTTTACTTTACTTTTACTCACTCTCTTTACTCATTTGAAGACCTTACACTGAAAAATGAAAGCCTTCTCTTGGTGACATACTGAACCAGAAGCCCAATCCACATATACACAGCAAATTATTTCTCTGGTTAATTGTCATAGAAGGAAAATACTGTTCAGTTCACTAATAATGTAGTGTTCAATGCAAGTAGTATTGACCAAGGAATGTATTTATTCCACAGTAGAAGCTTAGGAACATTCAATAATCTGAAAATCTCAGGGAAATGTGAGGATTTAAAATGGAAATAGCATTTTAATGTTAATGATACATAGGTTGCATATGCACAGATAATTGCTTAGTCAACAATTTAGAAAGGTATATTGGTTTTAGTCATTACACAAGAATTCATTGAGGTGAAGGAGGATTAGAAATCTGGCTTCCTTAAAAAACTCTGCAAGTTTAATTAAAACTAGTCAAGACCTTTACTGCATTCTAATAAGAAGAGTAATTTCTTGGCCATGGTACTTTGCAGCTGCTGTTTAACGTTTCAGATCCTCTGCTACCACTCATCCCTTTCGTCTTTAGTAGCAACACACTTTCAGTACATATTGTGACAATTGTTTTTCTGGAACTCAAAATAAAGAGTGAGCCAGATGCCACTTTAAAGCTTTGCAGGATTCATCGCTTCCTGAATCACAGTTGATTATGCCTGAAGATGGTGGATGAGTTACTAAATTTCTTGGAATTTCTCCTGGTACCTGCATGTTCGAAGCACAGAAATACAGGAGTATGCCTACAATTTTCAAAGGCATGTGGGGACCACTGTCACACTAGCAGGAAAAATCTATTTACTAAACTGTGACAAAGGAAATATCCTGCTTTGAATATTAACTATTGGGAAATTGCAAAATGCCAAGCAGTCATAAGGTCCTTCCTAATTTCATTCTGATGCTAATTTACTATACAGCACTGAAATCCACAATGAGGTCTGAACTAGGCTTAACTTCCATTTCATATACTAGTTGAGATCTACTGCCTGCTCTTTGGGATTTTGAATATCATTGCTTAATTTTAGGGCTTTATGTACTTTCATGTCCAAATCCTCCATAGGAGGACATTCACACAGTTTGAATGTCAAGTATCTATGTGGAGGAGCAGAGGTGAAAAAGAACTGCATACAAATTACAGAACAGCTAGGAAACAGTTTCACAGCAGCAGTGAGGGTGTGTATTTCCTACAGTCTTAATGAAGAATCATCTAGATCACTAGAGTTGCACATATTTAGACTTTGCCCCAGACTGAATTTGCTTTTAAAAGAAACACCTCATTTTTAAACTTTTAGCAAAGATACGTATCAACTGGATTATATAGTTTTAATTTACATGCTGCAACAGATTCCCAAATCCATTTCAGTTGTATGTTCAAACAATGCCAATGTAAAACACTACACTGGTACCTGCAACTGAGTCATACTTTCCTGACTAGTTATGTCACAGGTGAGGGTCCATATCTTAAGCATATTCAATGAAGATATTATGTAGGGCTCTGCATTTTTAAGATCTTAAATTCAGTCCTTGTTAATAGCATTGTGGCTGTATACCTTACACACAACCAGATATTTTTTTGTAAGGTAACCCTCTTAAGACTTTATTCTTGATAACCATTTAAGAATATTCTCCATGTACCTCTATGTGGTTTCATTAATGTCAGTAAGACAACTCACACATTTAAGCTGAATCTCCATTCAACTGCTTCTGCTACATCAGGGCCTTAACTGTTCTTTTTAAGGATTGATGTACTTTGGTGATGTCTATTCAGTAAACTTGCACAAGATTAAATTATACTTTAAAGGAACCAGTCAGTTTTATGCATTATCTGTTTTTAAATAAGTGCAAAGACAAACGGACTCTTCAGTGATTTCATATGCATTAAAATAAGGCTGACAGCCCTGTGTTGTGAGTATGCAGTCCTTCGTGAGCTGAAGTAACAGAACAGAGAGATAGCTGGAGTTTTTGAAACATATTATGGAATAGAGGTAAGAAAGGATAAAGCAAAAAAAAAAAAAAAAAAAAAAAAAAGAGGTTGGAAGGATAGGAGCCAGGGCAGGGCCCAGTTTAGCAAACCCATCTATCAAGCACTCATTCTGCATAAAAGCCACCTACTACTGAGATGATGACACCAAATGATCCAGTTGATCTGTAAAGAAAATGAATAGACTAGAACAATGGAATGATGAATGTGTTAGTTAAACTTTTTGTTTTAATCTCAAAAATTGAAGTAATTGAGATTTTCCTATAAATTAAAAAAAAAACACCAAAAGGTATGGAATAACCTTGCCTGTCCCTCATAAACTTGTTTCTGTTTCAGAAAGTGCCTGAAACAGGTTTAAATGTAATAGAATATTTTTGTCTACTAGGAGGTCAGTGTACCTTCTTGCACAATAGAATTCTGCACCCTTGGATTGCTGCTCCTTGTCAATTGTAAATGTAAAAAATGCAAGATTTTAGCTAAGCAAGCAGAAAAGTGAAAAGCCAGAGGACAGCATCACACAACTGCCTTTGCTGTGAAACTGCTGACCTGGGTCTCCAATAACATGACAGTAGTAAAAAAAAAGGTCCTATATAATTTTTATATTAAGAATAATGGTAGGAAGTTCTGCATACCAAAGCATGCAGAATGAAGGGCAGAAAAGGTTTTACAGTAGTACTGACAAAATGAGTCTGGTTTTGGTTGACCTTGTACCCTCAGCAACTTTGCCAATGACACCAACCTGTGTGGTGTCGTTGACATGCTGGAGGAAAGGGATGCCATCCACAGGGACCTGGACAGGCTTGAGAGTTGGGCCCATGTGAACCTCATGAGGTTCAACAAGGCCAAGTGCAAGGTCCTGCACATGGGCTGGGGCAATCCCAAACACAAATACAGCCTGGGCAATGAGTGGATTGAGAGCAGCCCTGAAGAGAAGGACTTGCGGGTATTAGTTGATGAAAAACTGAATATGAGCCTGCAATGTGTGCTTGCAACCCAGAAAGCCAATTGCATCCTGCGCACATCAAAAGAAGTGTTGCCAGCAGGTGGAGGAGGTGATTCTCCCCCTCTGCTCTGCTCTGGTGAGACCCACCTGGAGTACTGCATCCAGCTCTGGGGTGCCCAGCATAAGAAGGACATGGACCTCTTGGAGTGAGTCCAGAGGAGGGTCACAAAGCTGATCAGAGGGTTGGAGCAGCTCACATATGAGGACAGGCTGAGAGAGTTGGGGTTGTTCAGCCTAGAGAAGAGAAGGCTCCAGGAATACCTTATAGCAGCCTTCCGGTACTTAAAGGGGGCCTACAGGAAAGATGGGGAGGGACTCTTTGTCAGGGGGTGCAGCGATAGGACAAGGGGTAACAGTTTTAAACTGAAAGAGGGTAGATTTAGATTAGATATTAGGAAAAAGATTCTTGACTGTGAGGGTGGTGAGCCACTAGAACAGGTTGTCCAGAGAAGATGTAGACGCCTGTGAGAGACTGAAAGACTTAATGTCTCAAACATTGTGGTGGGGCAAGTTCTGCTTAAGGACTAACTCTGTGTAACAAAGAACCCTGCCTAGCAAGGAACCCCAGGTAAAAGAAGCCAATCAGCAGCGCTGGATCCAGGATGGGTGAAATCTTTCTGTTCTCTCTCTTTTTTTTCCATAACCCCTACACCTCATCCCTTTAGACATAAACCATTGACCACGTCTGGGACTAGGAGCAGATCCAGCCACCCCCAGGCTCCTCTCTGAGAAGGAGTCTAGAAAGCAAGGGTTCTGCTCTGAACCTCCTGACCCAATGGGAGGGATCTCCTTATTGTCCTCCCTGAATGGATTCCCAAATAAGCAAGGCCTGTAGTATATGTTTGGTGATGTAGGGTTAGCACGTTACACAGTTTACTGACACAGTTTCATGCCAATTTTTGTTGTGAGCATACCAATTCTTATTGTGAGCAAATAAAATTTGAGTTTTGTGAGTTAAAGGATCCCTGGTGGTGTTTCACCTTAATCCTGACCTGGGAATCAGCAAACCTGAGTCATTGTCCTGAGAAATTGGGATGTGACAATGCCCCATCCCTGGAAGTGTTCCAAGCCAGGTTGGATGGGGCTTTGAGGACTAGTGGAAGATGTCCCTGACCATGGCAGGGGGGTTGGAACTAGACGATCTTTTAAGGTCCCTTCCAACCCAAACCACTCTATGATTCTATGATTCTTAACATTATTATAGTATGATATGAATTAAACAACCCAGTGTTAATCCTATTTGCTGAATCAATTTTGTTCAGATATGCCTATGCTTCCAGGTGGATTTAAATACACACAGTCCTCTAAGGAAACATGCATTTTAATGTTAAAACTAAAATGCTTTAAAACTAATTCATCTCAATGCTTAGGTTTTCCAAATGAAAATATTACTTAAAGCTAATGTTTGCTGTATGTGATAATGGCAAAAAAAGGACCAGAGAAAAAGCAAGGAGGCACATATAAACTGAGTTATCAAATATATGGGTTCAGATATGTTAGATATTTTAGTCTAAACATTTGAGCAGTGAACATCTGGGAAAAAATGAAATTGAATGGCTGCACAAAACACCCAACTTCATTGCAGTTGCTCCTGACCTGCAGCAGAGACACTCCCAAAACATTTGGCATCCTGTACATGCATTGCCTTTGATGCCAATGGCTGTGGGAGAAAGGATTACAGATGCTTTGAAATCCCCCTCTCTCCTGCCAAGTCTGTGTTGAACGTACCACAAAGAGTAAAAATAATTAAATGGAATTTTTAGTGTTGTATGAAACATGAATATTTTGAGATCCATTCAAAAGAGGTGACGATATATGGCTTTCTGCAGTATCAGCATGAATTTCCACCTCCTAAATTAAATACAATACTTCACAGTCCTCAAAAAGCTATTCTTTTTCAGTATGCATTTGTGGAGAACCATTAGATTGCGTGATATACTGGGTTTCAATTAGATAGAGATGTGCTAATGAAGTACTGTATTATTTCATAGAACAACCAGGTTTTGCTAATTTGTTTCACACCAAACTTCCGAGCTTTAATTAGTAAGAGGAAAATACCCATTCAATCTGATTAAAGATCCCCAGGTACACTCATGTCCGTCTGAGGAGGTTCTTGTGAAGATTATGATAATGACTAATTACCTTAGGCTAAAAGCTGTTGTTATTCCATTGTCTGGAATGAAGAACTTGAACTGATTCCTCTCAGGAAAGAAAAAAGGATGAAATATTAAATTATATTCAGATTCTGGTTGAATAGTTAAATTTACCTCTGTATTTTCTCTCTACTGATTTAAAAAAAAAACAAAACTCTTTCCCATGACATATGCTCATACCCTGTATATGGTGGATGGCAGAACCTCTCTCCTGCCTAAGACTGACAGCAATGGTCTCCCTGCAAGTTTTCACACATTCTGTAGTGTGGTTTTCTTTCTTTTTCTTTTTTTTTTCTTTTCTTTTACAGGCTGTACCTCTTTGATAGGTACTGACATTTTTGACCTAGATCTAAAGGAAAGAAATTACAACTACACTCTTAACCGCTTAGGAAACATGAATACATTTCTCAGATGTTAATTTTAGTGGCACTGAGCTCTCATGCCAAGTCAGATACTTGATTTAAGGTTTCATACAACTGAGAAGTACAGTCATAAAAAGGCATTTTCAGCTGACCTTAATTTTTCTCAAAGACTTTTAATCCCTCATTACTAAGAAAGAGAAGATGAAAAAGCCCTCACAGAAGGGAGGGTACATTGGAATCAGGCTTGCCATCTAATGCATGCCACGGAGGAAAGGACAGCCTGGGCAACACACTTATTGCCTATACACAGGCTGAAAGACAGATGCACACCAGGGTCAGTCCCGGTGCCTCACCTATTCAGACTGGAGATTAACAGTTCCCTTCTAGGTTGTGTTCTTGGGCCTCCTTCCCACAATAGAAAAAATAAACAACCACAAAAAAACAAGTTGTGGGAGGGATGTGTGCTTGCCTGGGCCTTACCCCGTTGTGGTATTTTGACAAGACTAGGTTCCTACCTAGATTTAGGAATGCCAAAATTGACATCGGTCCACTGGTCCAGACAAAATCTGAGTGCACCTCATAATCCTATTTTTGGTTTTAAAAGGGAATAATCTCCTTCATCTTCTTGCTGCTGGCCAGGATGCTGGAATGAGTGTGAAAGTGTGTGTGGGTCTGTGTTTGTGTGTAACCAGAGAGAAAAAGCAGACAAAAGGTATCATCCACAGTGCCCTTCTCATAGACACTCATGCTGATGGGATGAAGTTATTCCCTAGCTCTTGCACACTTTGTTTGGATTAACCTCGTAACTGGTTCCATGATTTCTTGTTACCATAGAAAAATGGATCAGGATTCACCCTTAAGGAAAATAACTAGCAAGTGCTCTAAGTAAAAACAAGATCTGTGGACAACATTGCCCTATTTATTTTTAGTGATTTTTGCATATGACGCCAATTGAAATTATACTTGGATGCACAGCCATGTGTTCGTTAGGATAGCAGGGGCGAAAAAGTTTGATGAGAGGAAGTGGGGAGAGAGTTGGTTCTTTAAACTTGTCGCTTCCTGACACTGCAACTGTTTGAAACTGTAAAATATATCTAAAGTGGTTAAGGAGTCATTAAAGACAGATACCCTCCATTGCAGTGTGCAAGCACTACTACATTAGCATATTTTTCAAGCAATCTGTTATCCATGGGACAGATGGAAACAAATTTCCCGTGGACAGATCCACTTTCTCTTTGTGTTGGTTCTCCGTTTACATCTGCTTTAAAGGGCAAGCTTGTATTTCAATGTTACCAGGTCACTGTCAGTATCACCTAGCTTTGCATCAGGATAAAAAAAAATGTTCATTACTGAAACCGCTGTTTCTCCAAATGAAAATACAGCCCTGTAGAGATATCCTGCTGTGTCTAGTTTTCTTGAGAGCAGAGAGGCTGCTGAAAAGGCTGCTATAACCACAAGGGCACTTTCTGCGCATTAACAGCCAAACTCTTGTTCATGGTGCTGAGTTGTTTGATCACAAATAGGTGCCCACAACAACCTTGCTGCGGGGTTCAGGATGGCTGTGAGACTCAGTAACAAAATCCTTCCGTGGAAGGGTGTTTTTAATGAGTTGTTATTACTACAGGATTTTAATTTTCCTGAGGTGGAATGCTGGTGTATCAGCTTTGATGAAGCTGACATCTGTGGTTATTCTGATTCATTTGGAGTAGACTCAGGTCTGTGTTTGCCAAAATCCACAGCTGTTTTACCCAAAGTAAAACCTCCTGTGGAAGATTGGCATTTGCAGGTCCAGTTATTCAATCAAGTGGAGACAGGCCTTTTCAGAGTCTTTCAGGCAGATCCCTATAAACACAGAAAACCAAAAAGCTATACTGTCACTGACACAGTGAAAGCAAACTTACTGCACAAGAAATGTATTTACGCTTTCTACCCCCAAAAATCTTGTACTGATTGGTTTTCTTCTGATGTACAGGCCTCCCATTGTGTGCTGCTACCTCATCAATCAGACATTCTGTCCAAATCAAAATAATCCAGTGCAAGTTCTGTACACTCAGATAAAACCATTTCTTTGACAGAAATGAAGTTTTCCCACCTAAGGTGGTGAAGAAGAGGGAAGAGAAAAGATCTGAGTAAAGACATTATACGAAAGGCATTACACCCAAAGAACTATGCAAGAAGCCCCACTTTGTTCTCTGAAGTGACCTTCACTGCCTGCTGGTATCGGACTGTAACAAAGCAGCATCTCACTTGGGAAAAAGAATTGGTGATTGCCATGGCAATAAACTCCTTGCAGTCAGGCTGTGAGGAACTACAAGGTACCCTGTCTTCCAGGAAGGGCTCCTCTCCAGCAGGAGATTTGTATCTGCTGAATTTTAAGGCTTCTTTAGGGAACTTTATCTCTAAATGCCTTAACTTCATTGAGTTAAAGTGGTTCCCTGGTCAGAGTATAGCTGTATATAGTATAGCATATAGTGTATAGTATAGTATAGTATAGTTGTATAGTTTTGGCAAGTCTCTTCCCTTCAACTCATTGGAGGTAATTAGAAATCCGTTGAGATGAACTGGGTACCTGCCATGCAGGATGGATTGGAAACCTTGTTAAAAACTTCTTGTAAAATAAGCAGTCTAATTATAGCCATTGAATAAAGACAATAGGAAAAACAAAAGCCTCAGGTTATTTCCTGGAGACTTCTCATAATCTCTTTGCATCTGTGGTTTTGTAGCTCTTTCGATTAGGGATTTTTTACTGTACAGACTATGCACACGTGCAGAAAAAACCCAACCAAAACAATAGCCTAGCTTGTTGTTCTATTGTATCATTACCTTGACTGAAATATAGCTTTAGCAAAGGGGTTTTGGTTTGTTTTGATTTGGGTTTCTTTTGGGTGGGCTTTTTGTTTCATTGGTTAGGGTTTTTTTGTTAGAATTGGGGCTTTTTTCCACTTTTTTACAGGAATACTGAACCATTCCTTAGGTCTTAGCAATTGTCTAAAAAGGGCCAGCAAGCAAAGTTGCTCCGGATGCAAGAGACAGAGAAGAGTAGAAAGCCTTAGCTACCCCAAATAGATCATTAGTGGTTATTAGATGGCATGTTAAGAGTTCATGTCCTCCATAAACTTCATGGGTCAGTTAGGAAATTGGCTTTGAGTGTAGACTGAGCTATGCAGGTCACTTTGAACTAAAATTTCTGCAATTCAATAGTCTCAGCTGGCCTCTCAAATGGCCAATGTATTACCCTGTATAGGAAAACATGTAGACATCATTGAGAAATTTTATGATATTTCATTCAATACTCACAGTGAAAAGTGGAAGGAGAGAAACGACGAATGTAATAAGTACTCTGAAGACACAGTATCACACATAATTATTTTTTCACCAAATAGCTTTTTTTAACCATACTAAACCCAACATTGTTCTTTACTCTTTTGCATTAATAAAGATCAAATTACAAGCAAAATTTGTGAATGAATTACCAGAAGGTACTGTCGTAGTCATGAAGCAATGTGTTCTGCAGGAAATGAACAGTTTTAAGGATGTCCGGATACAGGAGACCAATTGGGTATGCAAAAAAAACGTAATTAAAATTAGCAATAAAGCCTTAGGCCATTTCTTCTTAAGTAAATATTCTGCATCTTTCAAATTCCTACATGATCTACTCTGACAGTTTTGGATGGGTTGCTCTTTTTAACAGATTGCAGTCCAACCCCAAAATAAACATTTAATAAAAGAACATTTTTAATGGAACAGTTCATTTCATCTTCTAGTGGAGCCTATTAAAAACACATTCAGTTTAAAACCAAATAAAAGCCACATTACTGAAGGCTTCAGTTTAGGAATCATAATTTTCCATTAATTTTTCTTTCAAAAATCTCTGTAGTTATTCCATTGGCTTTAATGAAGGCATTGTTTGTACAAACCTGATTTTTTTTTCCCAATTGCTTATAAGTTTTATTCTTCTCTTTACCACTTCTCTTCTTCTGCATTATTTTATGCACAGTGATTAAGGTAGTATTGGATTTGGTGTTTTCTTAAAGATGGTAGGAACCAGCCTGCATAACTTAGTTTACTATTTGGATGCAAAAAGACAGAGATGTGCAAACTGCTGACATTAGTATTCTGTCATGTTTCATCTAGAAAAGGGCAAGGCACTGCTATTCACTTTAAACATGGTGGAACTGTTCATCTCACATCTCTCTAGCTACGTCTGACCAGGGCAATCAAAGGAGCACTTTCGCAGTTGAAACACTTTAACTTAAAAGTCATTTTAAAATGAAAAATATAAAAAGTGTTACATTCTAGAATTCTATGCTCCATAAATTTCTAGAAAACAGTGGTTTTAAACACAATTTTCATAAAAATAATGTTGGAACAAATGCTGTTTGTATGCATTGCTTTTAGGTTTTGTTATGTGGGCTATTTAAGAATTACTGAGATGAGGCAGTTGCCACATATGTAATTGCACCTCTGAATAGGGCTTTTTCAGAGATAGCTGAAAGTAGAATTCAAGCTGTTAAAAGCTCTCTAGAAATGTCATTGGCACACAAAAAAAGAAAAAAAGGCAAAGTATTCTCTGAGGGGTACCATGTCTTTCTATGGGGAAGAAGCATCTAAGATTGCGTGAGTACCTCTGAAGAGGACACAGACACTGCAACCTCCCTTTATGGTAGCACTGAGGGCAGATCAAAGAGTGGGTCCATGTATTTTTGGAAAGAATCCCTACCCAGAACGCCAGAGAGTGCCCATATCCACTGCTCCTGATTATCTTCTCCCCTGATAATATCAGTGCTTCTGTGACCCCATTTCCCTTAAATGAAGCTTCACGCTATTTTTATTGAAGGGGAAGATTCACTTTACTTACTAGTATATATCTTGGTGATTCTTGTGAGTTGAGGAGGACAAAAAGGACCAGGAAGCCTTGAAAACATGATTAAATGCCATGCCTTACTACTGGGAACATGGGAAATTACAAATAACAGACTTCAGCGTACCTTTTTGTTCAGGTAGACTATAACTTTGCGGAAATGCAAGAACAAAAAATTATGTCAATATGTCAGACAACAAGACATTTTAACTTCTCAAAATTGTCAACCATTTTGCTCAACATTTTTCTAAGGGCAGCAACTCAGAATGATAAATGACTCAGTATAGCTATTCTTAGAGCTTATTTAAGTTCTCTAAAATTAAAAGAAAGTAAATATTGTCCCCACCCAAAACACTGTCTTCCTTTCCATAAGGGTGTGTTTCTGTTCTTGCCTTCCTGACCATTTGTTTAGGAGCTTGCTCACTTGTGACACCTCTATCACTATGATTAACTAAACTCTAAGTTAGGTTCTCATTTCTAGCATAATTTTTAATTCTTTCCCCGTTTCCTTGACATCCCTAGTTTTAAAAATGAGGTGACAGAAAGGAGATTTTCCTTGTGATTCATCATAAAGAGAAGTTAATTATTTTATGGATACTGTTCCTCACACTCACTTATTGTTATTTAATGGGACAAGGCCTGCATTTTTATTAGGATTAAGCCTATACTAATCTTTCTTCTGCTGTACTCTAGGAATCAGGTGTTCTAAGTCACTTAAGGCATGACAGAATTGCTTTTTTGCCTTGGGACTGCTCTGACACAAAGAACTGAAACGGTTCATGATTCAAGTCAATCACCTCTTTGCTGTCCTGCAACACGACATCCTTGATATCCTTCCTCTGATTAGCAAACAACTAGGGTACTAGGGAACATGTATCCTTCTGATTTGGTATTTTTATACACACAGGCACAGCTACATAGGCATCTGCAGTAAGAAATTCTATTTCTTTACAGCGAAGAGCTGCTTAGCTTAGCACTGCTCTTTTACAATGTAGTCTATTCCTGCTGTTCACTTTGTCATCAAAGGTTATGTCACACACGTAGGTTGTCCACTACACCCATTGCAGAAATGCTCATTTCATCATGATCTTCCAGTGCATCCATTTTAGCTCACCTCCTTTGTTTCAAGTCTAGGTAACACACTAATGGGAAGCCAAGAAATGATGTACCACTGTGTCACAAGGACTGGGAAAACTGTTTGACATGCAGTTATCTCCAATAATGCCCTAATCACACTTCTAAGTTGCTTTTTCTCTCAGGTAGATTATCTGAATATTGCATGCTTGCCTTTTTTTCTTTAGCACTTACCTATCTTCTGATTGCTTTTACTGAATATGTATCCAATTTCAAACTGTCCTGCTGCCCATCTAGTTCATATTTATTTTTCACTTTCTTGGTGACAGGATTATCTTTCTTACACATCTGGCAGTCAACTTTCTCTGACCTGAGCGAGCCACAGTTACTGTCAAAATCCAGCTCCTCAGTCAAATAAGCCCCATAACCTTGCCAATTTCCTCTGCCAGGAGCTCTGTTCCAATTCAGCTAAGGCTCAGAGCAGAAAGTAGAATACTATTTTTCTTGCAATTACTTTTGAGGTCAGTAATGGGGTCATCAGTAATTAACATCTAGAACACTTCTGACCATTTCTGTTTTGATTAAAACAGGGAAATCTGACATCCTTCTGCTTTGGAGTGCATTGCATGTTCTTACATATTAAAAATCAGGAGACAAACGCCCATTACTTCTAAACTAGGTGGAAATCATCAACTTTTGCTTTTAGAATGAGAGCTGCTGCATAATGGCTTTCACCCTTCCAATGTCCTGAAAAGAATATGAGAGAGTAGCACATCTTTCATTTCTGCCTGATGGATAAATTTTAATTGAAGTTGAAATAAAAAAAAAAATGAGTCAACTATAATAGGAGTATTTATTTATTTTGTGAGGACTAATTCAAATAATAAAAAAAAATGCAACCTACTTTAATTTTTTTGCTATAAACACTTTATTTATAGCAATAAACCAATTAACACTAAACCACAACTTAAACAATGGCCATACCTAAACATTTGGTCATTATTGTTCTGCTCTGAACTTCATGACATGAAATGGTAAACTAAATTTACATATTTGGTTAGCTGGTAATATCTACTTCACCTATTTTTTTTTGAACATGAATGAAAAATAAAACAGAATAATACTAAAATGTAGTTATATTTCTGAAACTCAAGCCAGTCTTGCTAATTCACATTAGGCGTTTCACATTTTTGGCTCTTCTTAATATTAGGTCAAAACAATCTCATTGTATTGACAAAACTATACTATGTAGCCTCAGCAAATAATTTAATTTAAAGAAAAAGAATTATTCTTTCCAATTATGACCTTAAACATCATCTTATAACTAAAGAGATTACAAATCTTTCCAGTTTCTATGGATGGCTAGCTCAACAAGAAGAAGTACAGAGGAACAACCCCACACCAATATATGCCAGGGGACACCCAGCCAGAAAGCAGCTTGGCAGAAAAGGACCTGGTGAACATCAAGTTGAACACATGGAATTTGCCTTTGCGGCAAAGAAAGTGAATGGTATCATGGGCTTCATTAGACAACATATTACCAGCAGAGGGAGGTGATTCTTCCCCACTATTCAGCACTGGTGAGGACACACCTGGAGTACCATGTCCAGTTCTGGGCTCCCTGGTACAAGAGAGACACGGACAGACTGGAGAGAGCCCAACAAAGGGCCTTAGAGATAATGA
>JANZLQ010000005.1:12655394-12672598 GCA_026212715.1 Elanus axillaris | reverse complement strand
AACATCAGGAAATGCTTTTTCACTGTGAGGGTGGCTGAGCACTGGCACAGGTCGCCCAGAGCAGTGGTGGAGTCTCCTCTCCTTCCCTGGAGATATTAAAAAATCATCTGGATACAGTCCTGGGCAACTGGTTCTAGATGGCCCTGCTTGAGCAGGGGGGTTGGACCAGAGGTCCTCCACAGATCACTTCCAACCTCAGCCATTCTGTGATTCTGTGATTACTGACTGCAAGTAAAGATGAGTTTCTCATTTTCTCTGATCAGTTGTTCTAAGAGCAAATGTTCAGTGGCAAACTGCCCTCATTGTTAGGAGGTAGCATTTTATTTCCAATCTGAATATTTTAAATTTCTATTTCCAGCAGTTGGATCTTGAATGATTTTTTTCCACAGATGCAAAGATGGGTTACTTGGGTTTCTCTCCAGGAGAAGAGAAAACTAATTAGTGTTATTACTGATTCTGAAATGCTCATATAATAAATCTGTTCCCTAACTGTGTTCACTGGCACACAGATGCCAGCCACCGCACTGAACAGATGAAGGACCAATCATCTTTTCATTTTCTTCCTTGGAAACAGTGAAAATTACTGAGAAAAGTGAATGTTGTTAAGTTTTTTCCAAAGAGATTATTTTGAAATTACTCCTAAATTGAAATCATAAGCAGAAGTAATTTGAGATTGCTTCAGTTGTGCTATAAAAGATTCCAAACAGGGGTAATTTTACATCTTTCAAGTTCAGGGATCTAAAGAATGGGCCTCCCGGTGTGGTGACATTTTCCACACACTATATGAGGGCTGGGGGTAACAATGGAGTGATTCCTTCCTCACTGTTATTACACTGCAACTTGTCGAGCAATTATCTCTGACAGATGCACAAAGCAGAAAGATCACACCCTTCCATACTCCTAGTACTGAGGTTATGATGAAAAACAAAATCTAAACCACACAGAGACAAGACAGAGACAATATGACACCAGGTTGCAATTCACTCATGAACATGTTTTAGCTGGCTCTAACTCACATTTTTTAAGGCCCACTGAAATATTGAATTAAAAGCATTCTCAATAGATTCCTTTGCCATGACAACAGCTTGGAGGAGGTTTCAGAACAATTTTATGATACAATTTTTGTGCTGTGCCATATTATTTTCATGCAATTGTGGAGCATGCAGCAAGAAAAGCATTAAAGTGCCTGCACCTTTATGGCACATAGTGTGTGTGTGGCAATAACAATCACCTCTTTTTGTGTTGGTCTCTGCTGCATTCCAGAAGTGACCTTGATTCTGCTCTATAGTCTTTGATTTCAGATGTGTAACTCACATCATGGCCAGTTAGCCAACAATAAAAAGTTCATAACAAACCCAATTGCCTAAATGCCCTCAAAACCAAATGGGTTCTTTTATAGAAAACAATGCTGTATTTAACTGAAAGTTGAGAAAAAGTCCCAAGAGCATAGAACTTCTTACCTGTGGAAAGTAGGAACAATTTTCATATGTGGCAACACAGAAGAAATTGGACCACTGTGTTTTCCATATTTCGAAGGACAAGTGTTACATATGTTTGTTGTATGCCTCTACAACAATGTACCTTTAGCAAGTTCTTGAAGAAATCACATAAAGTTACCTGCAGCAAACTCTGTCAGCATGCTGCCTCACACTCATGCAAGATAAAGGGATGTTCCACATGAGGTGATCTATAACTCAGTGACCTAGTCTTTGGGTGCTTTGTGTGTTTAGTAATTACATGATCCAGTTCATACCAGGTTGACATTTTTGATCATTCAAAATATTAGGAAAAGTAAGTAGAGTTTGTTGTTGTTTAAACAAATAAGCACCTTGAGATAAAGCTGGGTTTTCTTATTCTGGGCTCTGAAGTCTTATTCTGCACCTGCCTATTTGATAAATGGATGACATATCAGATAATTTACTCCTTAGTCCAAGAGAAGTTTTGCATACTGCCTAAACTTTTTTTTACTACTGACTCTACCCAGTGATATAGATTAATGGGATATTACCATGTTTGACAGTCAGGGAAAAATGACGTTCTAACATTTTTATTAGGAGCATATTTCATCAATATTTTATTTGTGGCTCACAGCAAACTAATTCTAAGTTACAGTATGTGCTCTTTTAAAATCATCAGAAATACTATGAAGCTGTCAAGTTTCAGCTGCTTGATTTGAGGGATGTGTTAAGTTATTATTTTAACTGTACTGTCAGTATAGAGATCTTCCTGTTGTATGGGACCAAAAAAAGAGAAAAAAAGAAAAACTTAATCAGCCTGCAAGAGTCCATAAAACTAAGACATCAATACTTTAGAACTGCATGTTTAGAAATAGCAGCATCCGCTGTGACATATACAATTTTTAAGAATTCCCATGAAAAAATGTGCAAATTATACGCACATTTCTGGCTTGCATCCAAAATCAAAAAGATGAACCACATATATCAAATCCAAAGGGCTGGAAAACCATATAGATATCAGCTCTGGTCCTGTTCAAAATTGGAGTCCAAATATTGAAATGTCAAAGGTTCTCCTGTCCACCAAGGCTCAGTTTCCACATTTGTTCAGACCACTTAGGATCTCATCCACTCCCTGCATGGCACCTGTCCCCAGTTAATACAGGAGAAAAGGGAGCATCAGTGGGTGGCTTGCAGGGCCAACCCCTGGCAAAACGGCCTCGGTACCCAGAGCTGTTAAGCACATCTGAGCAGGTGTTTTCCAAAGATTATGTTCAACAGGAAGATGATCATTAGCTGGATTAAACAGTAATGGGGAGTTATAAGAAGACTTTCAAAACAAAGACAGAATCAGCTTTAAAGAAGTGTAAAGCATGGCAATTCATAACACTAGAAGAGATCTGGGAGTGGGGACAGCAGCAGCCAAAGCCGGGTTTGTCACTGCCAGCAGTTGCCCCACAGCATCCCGAACTGCCTCCCCAAGGGGCGCAGTGGCAAACCCGCACCCCACTAGAGAAGTGACAGTGTGGGGCACAGTGCCTGGGGACCCACACCAGCGTGTGCCAGGGACCTCGTGGAGGTGGCCAGTGACTGGTCCTGTATGGTTCACTGATTGCCAGAAAACTGCATGCTGCTAATAGATTAATAAACTGCTTTGATCCTGACTTCGGCTGAACTACAGGAACTGACCAAGTGTTCCCTGTGCCAGCACCTACGGGATCCCATCTGCCCATCTTAGCCATCTCAACTTTGCCTAAATGTTAAGTACAAAGTGAACCAGTTTTTCTGAGCTATGCAGTGAATAGAAAGAGGTAGGTGCCTTTAAAGGTCTTCCTGTCTAAATTAGGTGCAGGTATTCCAGTGGATATGATCTTCCTCTGAGGGTCTTCAGAGACATGTACAACTTATCTTTCCCTCTATGAGATGAGGTACCTTTGTCTTATGTCTTGACTTAGTGCCCATGACTGAGATTCAAGCTAGGTACATATGAAACTGGACTGGGTTTTCACCTGTGATTTGGTGAGATGAAGGAAGGTCTCAGTATAAAGAACTATAACATCTAAACTAACTCTAATCCTACAATTTTATCCAGCTGGATGTTTCCTAATGTCTTCAACAGCTACTGATTTCAGTGCAATACATGGCTTGAAATTTAAATGAAAGCTTTATTTTTTGAGGCATTTGCTTCCCATGAGCAACTGAGAAGATATCAAAAAAGGCATTGACAAGTACAAAATTTGTATGTAGAGTTGGCTGACGAGCACCTTCATAGGCAAAGACAAGTGTGTTACAGTTGATGCAGTACCTGCTGTCACCTCTTACATTTCAGTCTGTATACCAGAATTTTACAAGGATGTTGTTAAGTCCCAAGACACTGGAGATCTTTTTCAGAAAATCTGACAGGCTGTTAATTATACATGTCCTGGATGACACTGGTACAATACCAATTTTGTTTCCTTGGTTACTAACTCATGTAACCATAATGTATATATTATACCACAGCATTATGATGACATGCCAAAGAAAGCATGTCATTATTCAGGCTGGCAAACACCTAATAAAAACCAGCTGTATAAGACTTTAGTTTATGCAAATTATACCAAGCATTCTCCTTTCATTTGACTTAAGGAAAATGGCAGCCGTAAGTCAGAGAATGCACATAAACTAAATTAAGATTATATTCATTATATTTTTCGGAAGTGTTATCTTTATAATCAACTGTATACAGTGGTATTTCAGAAGCACTGAGAAGTGTCAATGTCTTGTTATGAGTACTGTATGAACACAAAAAAGATCCAGTTGGCCAGAAGTAGCTTGATAGATCCTTGACCTCTTCTCTAGGAAAGAAAGAAATGTCTCAAAGTCATAATAAAAACATTTCCAATCTCAGGCTTTCATTAGCATACAATAAAATACTTCATTTACCTCAGCTTTTTCCCTGGTCCATTTCTACCTTATGGTAAAAGGATGACAACTGATTTTTACTTGCACATGACAAATAGATTTTGTCAATGCCTGTTTAGCTACAGGGTGTTTTCTGAGATCCAAAATGAATGTCTGCAAAGAGCACACCTCAGAAAAGCCAGACTTAAGGGAAAGTTTACCTTGGGTTTTATAGCTTGGTAATTTTATCACATTTTAGGGGTTATGAAGAAGTGTAAAATAAGTTAAGGGGATAAGTATAATCCATGGAGTTTGAATAAATGTGTGTCAGAGCAGACAAACTCCATTAATTCCTAGTGCAGGCAGAGTTTCACTTTCCATGGAATAAGAGTGAACGGAAAGCAGCGCTACTAATGACAGCATTTTCCAGCCAGTTTTTTACGCCTCTTTTGGGGTGGGGGGAGTGGTGGTTGACCTGCTGAGGAGTCAGCCACAAAATAGCTCCGTCTGCTCTCTGGCTGCATTTACCAGTGCTGAATGCCATTCAGTACTTGTTCATTTCTTAAAATGGGTTCTGTTCATTTTCCAAAGGTTTTCCTTCAGCCCCCTTTGGAATTAACTTAGAACCAGTTGAAGATCACTTATATAATATATACAAAAGATTTTCAGTAAAATGTTGGATGCAAAAATTACTACAGGTGAGGCACCGCTGGGATCTTATTGCTGCCAGGTTTCTTTCACCTGTCCAAGCTCACCTTAGAGAAAAAAATCCTGAAGAAGAATCAATTGTTTCCTTCATACGTGTTTCAAAGTGAATTAAGTTTTCTTGATAATTTGGCGGATAAAAGATTTTAACTTTTTAAAAAACTATCTTTGTCAAAGGGCTTTTTGACAAAGAATTTAAAATACCTGCTGAAGGAAAAGATGAAACATTTACCAAACAAAAGTGAAATTAGCATCAGGAATGCAAAGGGTAAATTAACAAAATAGTGACACTGGGGGGGATTCAGCCCCTCCAACTTTACGTACCTAGATGTCTGTGTCTAAGATGCTTACTTAGCCTATGTGCATAGTTGGTGAAAAGAAATGAGCGCTTTTTTCCAAGGTAGATACCAGAATAGATCAAATGCATTGTTTGGGATACCCTCAGAAATAAAACAAAACAAACAGCACTGTACAGTGGTGCAGCCTTGCAGCCCTGTTGCCTAAAAGTGAGACCAGGGCAACATTAGTGCTCCCATCACTACTTATTGGGTTGTGACCAAAGAAATATTTTGGTACTGAAGGAAGCAGTGTTCACTGATTGATTTGGAATCCCAAAATTACACTTTTGGGGAAAGGACTATGACAGTAGTAAGCAAAATATAAAGAAAAAAAGTCCCAGTACTTTCTGATATTTCAAGCTAATGACACCAAGAGGACACTTCGTGAAAATTATATTCATTCCACGTTCAAAGCTGGTAATAAATAAATTCCACGTGTATTAGTATTTACACAGGAGAGAGATTCTTGTAAGGAAGTCTGCTCATTAGATGTTTGCATCATCTTTGTTGTGTGATCTGGAACAAAATTTTTATTACCTAAAAAGACTAGCTCCTCGGGTGAGTGGTAGCAATCAGATCAATGTAGCATGCTTGTACCGGGTGGAAAATACAACAGCTTTTAGCTCTGCCTGTATCAAGATGATTACACTACAGCTTAGACTGGACACTCCTTAAAAGGATGAAGGGGTGACTCTGGGCTACTAGAGGAATGAGGGAAGGTCTGTGAGGGGGAGGGAGAAGAGCATAAAGGAAATAAGAAGATAATAGTATGTAGGTTCCAGCTTGGAAAGTGAGAAGGGAAATTACACTTCTCTTCCTGTACATAAATGTAGATGTGCAATGACAGGAGCTGTCACTGCCATTGATGGGTGGTAATGGAGCCAACTAGTCTGGAAATTCCTGCCTAACTCATCGAGTAACTTTCTGAATCTATATGAAACACACAACACAGTTTAAAGCCCTTTACAAGGCTCCCTGGACAGCTTTTTAAGTATTTTTGAATGTTTTCCTTTGAAAAACTTTCATAAATCAAGACATAATTTTTATTATTGAGAATGTTCTGTAATCATTGAGCAATTCTCAAGTCTCAAGTCAGACAAACACATAAAAAGTCAGTCAATAAGAAAGTTAAAATGAGGATTAAAGCATAAATAGATGAAGCATTGCTGATTTTCTAGGCTGATTTTCTTAGTAAAAATCCATGATGCAACAATACTTAAAAAACTTACTATTCAAAGATACAGAAGTTTAGCAGAATGGTTTGATGTCCACAATTGAAATGCACAAGTGATGCTGCCACTCTCTCCTAAGACAGAATGTAAAATTTCCTGTGAATAGATGCTGCAATCAAGACCCTTTCTTGGTGGGTCTGCTTTTCTGCACTTAGGGAACAGGTTAGCAACCACTTTGTGCCAATGTAAAATCTTTCCAAAAGCACTAATGACAAATTAGTGGTTTTAATGGCAGAATCATGCACAAATATGGTCAAAACTGCAACTAATATAGATTTTTTTAATAAGCAAGGCTTTTAATTTTCAATAACCAGAAACAGAGTTACAGAGACAGAAATGAACAAGGTTTACTAGTGACCATTCCCTATAGTCAAGAAAAATAATTATGTTGGATTATATACACTCCATGGATGATTGATGCCCAATGACCTAAACATCCTTAAAATACTATGTCACCCTCTCAGCAACTCCTGAAGAGTTGTGACTACTTTAAATTCTGTGTTGAGACTTCTGCATCTGAAACTCTAGGAGTAAATATCTAACTCAATATCTCCAGTAAAATATTCTTTATTTTTCCTGACTTCTGGGTAAAAAGGTTTCTATTCAAAACAACAAAAGCTTCATGCTATTGACTATCAAGGCACTTATCTCCTTCTGTATCATTACACTGGTATATTCTTCTTTTTCGGCAATGACAATCTTTATGCAAGCAACCTTTTGGAGGTCTGAGCATATTTATGGATGTTATTTGATGACTGTAGCCATGTTCCTTTTACTGTACATGATTTGTTTTAACAGAATCTGTGTTAGAAGTGACTTCTATTTTGCAGAATGCTTCTTACCTCCAGAAGACTTGGTGCATTGGGTGGATGACCACCTGCAATTCTGTACTGATGAGATAACATTAAATAGTAGAAGTGTTATGTTTTGACTGCTTTGTAGAGCTCATTTCTCATAAAAATAGTTATTTAATTAACAACTAACTTGTAGAGTTATGTTCTAAATTAATTTACACACACACACACTAGAGGGAGTGGGAGGGGAATAGCATAAACAGAATTTCTCTGGCATCAGGGAAAGTTTAATTTATCACTCTTCTTTTCCTTTGTACCAAACTGTGCTATACAAACTACCCTTCAATTTTGGTTTGACACATTTTTATCATTTTCCTGTCTAAAGGCCCTTCTTCACTAGAAGCAGTTGATGTGGGAAAGAAAAGGTGTTTGTGCTTATGAATACTCCCTCATTCTGCAATGTGCCCTCCACTCCATTCACTAAATTTGTTATATATTTATTATTTTACTTAAGATACTTTTAAACAAAGAACTGTCTTTAAATGACTGCTTGCATGGCACTGTGTACATGGAGATCCTTTACACTATGATTAAATAAACAAACTAACAAAAATCTAATAGATAGAAAAATAAAAAAGTCACCATGCTCTGCAATGAATTAAAAAGTGGAATGAAAGAAATAAATTAACTGCCATTATAACATTATTAACTTTAAAAAGTTGCCTTACCTCCCAGATGTTCATTATCATTACATTTTTTCTAGCTTTCCTCTAGCTTCAGTGAAAACAGTCACAGTTTTCCTTTTACTTCTTACCAATGAGTATCCCATTGATCATCCTAGCCTGAAGAGGTACCTGTTTTTAATAGAAACTGCCAAACCACATAGAAGTACATACATCTGTCTACTGCCTCCTCTATTTCTCACTTAAGCCATACACACACCCAAAAAAGTTACAGCAGTGACTACATTTAGAATAATCAACCATAACTCTTTACACATATCATCTCAGCATATAGACAACTCGGAGAGCAACTTAACACTTCTGATATAATAATGGCTTTATATCATGGATTAACATCAGCACTGTTTTGTCGTCTGGTATGAACTGATAACAATCACAAAACTGTGAATTAGATTTGAGGAAAAGTTTTTTTTAACAGCTGAGATATCGTCCACTGTCGCTCAGAGTTTGTATAGTTAAAGTTCTATCTTTATAGGGTCAAAATATCAATGAAATTACCTATATCCAGGTTCAAACAAAATAATGACATAGTTCCTTTCTTCAAGTATTCCTTAGGCAAAGATGTATGTTTTAGCAATTAAACTTGATAACCCATGACTTCATTGGGACTTAAGCATATACGGAAGTCTTTTGCTGATCTGGACTAAAACTTAAACTCTTATCAAGAAGAATCCCAGTCCTGTCAAATGGGGCTATGGCACACAAACACATAATTGAAGATGAATGGCTGTATCACATATGGTATAGGAACAAATAGCTAGAAAGAAATTCCTTCTGTCATCAAGTTCAGTCTACAGTCAGAGGGAAAATACAAAGTAGCCTCTTTCATAAATGTCAAATGCGTTTCTTTTTGTTCCCTTAAAACCAAAACCCATCAGATTTTCAAAGGTGCCATTAATTTCCAGCTTTAATGGATTCATATTCAGATTTTACCCATTTCTTTAACCTCTTTTATCTTAAATATTTTTTTTTCCCACTTCGGTGTTCGTTCCTGCATATATCTATAGAGGATAGAATGAAAACCCCTCTTATGTATCGATCTTTACTTTTCTAAAGTAATTAAGCTAAGTTATTTCAGTGAGACAGGTACTCTGCTCTGCTGAGCAGCTTTATATGTCTTCTTAGTGCTTCTATTAGTAAAGCTAATCCTTACTTCCCCCTCCTAATGAAACACCTGTCTTCTTTCTTTATTTCATTTCTATTTATATGGTCAAAGTATTTACTGTTTGGTTTAGCTCTCTGGAAGGTCTAATTCATCTTTATTTTTCTCAACTTTACTTTCTAGCCTCTGGAACAGAGCTTACTTTCTTGGCTGATAAATGTCTTCTCTTGTTCCTTGTCTTGTTCCTTGTAGGCTCTTCACTTACTCCTAATATTTTTTTAGGGTAGTTAAAGATTAAATCTTTCACTGATCTTTTTTTTTGCTTTTGCCTGGAAGAAAATTTTGGATGGTTTTACATATTCATCTTACAGAAGCTCCAAGTCCCTGGCTATGAAATTTCCCAAATTGACTGACTTAGTATAGCTTCTTAATTTTCCAGAACGAACATCTTTGAATAAAATCTGTAAATAGTAAAAGTATACATTGTAATATGTAAACATACATGTACTTGTTCTCGTGCTTATTTGTTAAAGCATCCTTCAACCTGGTTTTGCTTTCTTCGTGTTCAACTGAGTCATACACTCATATCTTTTATTATCAAAAGAAAAAATAAACCGGAAAAAATTAAAGGCAATCTTTCTTTGTGGACGTGAATGACATTTTTCTTACCCCATTGATCAAAACACTGAGTGTTTACTCAGTGTTTACCGAGTGGAAAGCTATGAGACATTACCTGACAATGGAATTTGGGAGCTTAATTCACGTATATGTGGTACACCACTGAAATGATACTTCACATTTTTCTTAGCTGTTACTTTGTTCTATAAAAATGTCTACGGTATAAATGTGCAATTGAGGGCTTTGATATCTGAGTCACTAACTGTTAGCTATAATGCTTTTTGTGCCATAGCCCAAGTCTTCATGACATAAGGCTACCATGAAGTTAAAGAGATTACTCATATAAAGAATGTTTAGCATTTTTCTCAATAAATGTCCTCCCTCTTGAAAGGTATGAAATAATTTATTTATTAACCATAACCATGACAATAAACCCCATGTTCTTAGATCAAAAAGAATAAAAATCCCAGTCCTCTAGCAATACTACAAAGTCTTAGAAATTTAGGGTTTAACAAAAATACCTGCTGAAGGATTCCAGTGCAATATATTGTGACTTATACTAAAACACAGAGTGAGGAATTATTACAGAGAGAGGGTGGAAACAAAACCAAAAAGGACTGCATGCAGTAATATGTCATTATTCAAGATCTACCTGGGGACTTTGTTTTTCTGGTCTGAGTCTTTTTTTTTTTTAGCGTTTGATTTTGACAATATTAGCTAAACATATTTAACTTGATACCATGTTCCACTTCACATTACACTTGGTGATACGAAATCATGTTATGAACCTTCATTAATCTGCCTTCACAAGAAACCTTCAAAGGCTATTATTTCTCTTGTTTTGTATATGAATAAAATGAATTTGCAGCAAAAGTCTAGTGACTTTATTAAGGTCACACAGGAAGTAAGAGACATCCTAAAATGAAGCAAATACTTTTTTCACCCTAAATAACCTTCACCTCTAACCACAGGCTGTCCTTAATTTCTTAAAGCACACACAGCCACATCCAGTATAAATTCCTGTGAAGCTTGGTCAAGTTCAAATTTAATTTTGGACATTTGAGGTCAGCATATCTCCACCTGCTTCTGTTTTATCTTTCTTTCTTGCAATTAAACTGATGTTTGCATCTTGCCAATAACAAACCATCAGATTCATCACTTATTCAAACATGTTAAAATAAAATAAAATAAAATAAAATAAAATAAAATAAAATAAAATAAAATAAAATAAAATAAAATATGTTTAAATAATTTCAGTATCCATTAATTTGCATACCTTTGGTACCACAGTGTTGTTCTGTGACTGAAAGGAACACAAAAATACCTTTTCAAAAACATTCTTCTATTGGGCCTTCTGACATGTCACTAACAGGAAGATGTTCCAGGTCCTGGCTATCACTTGTGAAGGTGAGATTAAAAATTACTGAAAAAAAATTCTCAGTAGTTAACCATTAACTATTGACATGTACACTCTTCTACTTTGCTCAAATGCTAATATAATGAGGCAAGAAAAAGAGAGACACACATAACAGAACCAAAGGTGAATGCTGAGTAACAAATAAGATTCAACACTGATTTTATAGTAAATATTCAGCTAATCTAGAAAGCTTTACCTCTCTAAAGATGAAATAAACCAAATATAGACTTTTCCTCTGTAGTAGCAGTGTGTAAATTTCTCCTTTACTGCAAAAGTTTGGTCAAAACCATCTCATCTCTCACAAGGAACATCTCCTTATTTCTCACTCCATTCCCTCTTGCAGACTTTGGAGTCACTCCTGATTCCTCACAAGAGGTGTATGGAACCAGGACATGTCTGAGCACCTCTGACTGTAAGACAGTCCAAGGACATTTCTTGGTAAGGAACACTGCACAGTACCACTGTGTGGAAAAAACTCCTTGAAAGCTCAGTTCATATTATCATTTAGACAAAAACATTTCTCATTTTAAACAGCATATCACTGCAATGTATTTCTGAGCTCCCCCAGCACCCGCAATGCATTTCAAGTGCTTCTGATTTTACCAGATAGATACCCTGGAGAAATATTTGAGTTTAAGAGAGTATCATCTACATTAACTGATAGCAGAAAATAATTATTATTGTTCTTTACCATCTCTCCACTGTATTTTTTTAAAGAATGCTACTGGCTTCTCCAGCTGGTACATAGATGCCTGCTTGGCACAAAGATCATGAACTAGTTCTCTCACATTTTAGTAATTATTTCATGGCTCAAATAAGCTTTACACAGCTTCTGTAAATAAACAATGTAATCTCAGTTTTACAAACAGTGGACTAGACATGGTCTAAGCAAGCTTCTACTTTTTCAGAGTCTTTCCTTATCTTCGTGTTCTGTATCACTCCAAACTGTTACCTGCAACTGCCAACACATATTTTATTCTTGTTCTTTCCTCCAACGATGTCAGAATGATTGCATAAAACTAATAGGAGATTTGAAAAAAAGTATGAATCTATGTGCAGAAAGTCCCCCTGATGAGGCCAACTAAATTTTTTCTTTTAATATTTAAAGGGATACTGGGTTTTCTAATAAGAAATTGTTTAAGTGTTCCCATTTACTGAGAGCTGTAGTTACTTTACATTCAAACGAACTTGAAAACTTTTTTTTTCCAGAGTACTGTTTAGTGTTGCCAATACTATAAGCAGGAACAAAGTAAGATAAAAATATAAATTTCTTTTTTTCCCCCTAAAAATGTTGTTGTTTCCTCCAAGGAAAAAAAGAAGTTGTATGACTATCTCTACTCTGTAAGTTATGACAGAAGAACATTATTACACTTGTAAACCATAGCGCTCAAAAATTAGAAAATGTCATAGTTTAGCAGTTGTTTTAATTCATCTCCTTTTGGATTTCTATTATAATGCAATCTTTAATGATCCTGTCATACAGTATTTTCCCCACAGGTTTGCCAATTCAATCAGTCTTGTGAAAATTACACCCTCTTTTTTTCATTTACCTTAGAGTACCTCCTGCTTAACTATTCCCATTACCCTCCTGCCATTTGTGAACCCATGATCACAAGACCCCACAGCCTCATCCCACCCTCTTCAGATTCTTAGTTTTCATACAAAAAAATCAACATAAATGACTGCAAGTGTACAGAAGTTCAACCTGCCTGCAGTTTGGGCAGGAACCTGGAGAGCAATGTTAGTATGGTACCATACCTCCTACACCAGCTCAGGAGGGCTTACTAGCCCCGGCTGACGCCTGTGCAAGTGCTGCAACCTCCCAGACAACCTCATTAGATCACATCCAGCAAGTACTTCCAGAGGAAGTTCATGTCTTGTCAACATACCGCCATGTGTCAGGCACTGTTTGGGCAGCTGCCATCTCTCAACAAGGCTTCTGATTTTCTTAAGATCCCTACCCTGAACTGGTCTGGGCTGGGGATGTCTGTCACCTTCTCCACTCTTTCTGTTTTGAAGTCTTTGTCTTGTATCTGCCTTACTCCTTCTGATTGTTCCATGCCATCTTCCCTCCTCCCCCTGTTTGCTCTCTGCTGTCATCTACAGCCAAGCCATAGACCAACTTCATTAGCCATTCCTGGATCGCTCCTCTTGCTTCTCTTTTCTGTGCTTTTCAACCTGTCATATTCAGCCTGCTGACTGCAACAACCATGCTGCAACATATTTTCTACCTCTCATGTCCCTTCTCATCTGAAAGGTATAATTCAACCTTTCCATTGACCAAAAGGCTATCTACACAGCTTCTGACTTTCCAGAAGGAGGTCACATCTCAATGGTTGAATCTCCTCTCCATCATCTCAGCATCCATCACTGTCAACTCTTTTTTTTTTTTCATTCTCTTTTTCCCTGCCTCTGTCCCTAGTTAGGCCTTCTTTACCAAACTGTTGTCCTGGCTCAATCTCACTTGTTTCTTTTAACCTTGCTTGTGCCGTGGTTAAAATCCTTGGAACAGCCTGAATTCCTTCTCCACAAAAGTCACTCCTAGTCCAAAAATCGTCACTGAAGTAACTGAATCCTATGACTTACATTTGCTCCTCAAAACCTCTTGGTTTATCACTGATTTCTTCAGAAGAGTTATAAGATAAAGCAGGATTTTTCTTCTCTGGCCATAAAAATATACTGTGTCCCTTCAACGTATACTGTTCTCTTCTTCCTTTCAAGGAAATGAATACCTTTTTCCTACATGAACAGTCCTAGCCCGTGGTCTTACTGCTCTGCCTCTTTAACACAGAGGTGCATGTGGGCTAAAATAGCCCAAATCAGAATCATATTTATGAAAATGAGACAACAGAGAATTGCAGTTCTTCACCCTCACTTTAACTGAGATTGGTACCCCTGGGTTTAGCAGTGAAGCCTGCACCAATTTTGTAAAAGGAAGAGTAGGTAGATCCTCAATTACAGCTGCATTCAGGCATGCTATTGCTTATAATAGTGTTTAAGCTACAACAGGACATTTATTTTCAGAGGTAAAAATTAAAGAAAAAAATGTGGGGAAGTGACAAAAATGACCTTGGCAAATGGATCCCTTCCCAGGCAGCAATTATGACAATTGCCACTTCACTGTGCTGCAAAATTAGCCTGCAAAATTGAATTCTTTCAAAAACATAAAAATAAATGAAAACAGTTTTCTTAATTTGATCTTGAGGGTGAGGGTTTTTTTTCATTTGTTTGTTGTGTTGGGGTTTTTTACACTTTGGAATTGACAATAACAACATATTATTTAAAGAAAACAATAAAGCTCCCGCTTTTCACATTTGCAACATTTACAGTTCTATGATTAAACTTTTACCTAATTTCTTTTGTAATTGTGGAGAACAAAGCAATTTACAAGTCTCTGTAGAAAAATGCTTCAAAAGTACCAATTTAATTATTTTGATATTTCAGGAACATATTTAGTTCAGCAATGATCAGAGCTATTTGTGCCAATCTGTATCAGTATAATCAAGAGAGGTGTTAGCATTCAGTAATCATTTGGAAATGGAGCTTGATGTTTCTTGGCTACCATAACAAGGTTAAAGCCTGAGACAGTGTTAATCTCCAAAATTCCCCAACAGTAATGAAGTTGTACCAATTGACATCAGCGGAGAATTGGTTGCTGGTATATATTCAGAATAATGGAAACTCTTATGAGTACCAACTTAAACTTCATTGTACAGAATACATTCCAAAAGAGGATGAGAATTCTAGCTGCAGAGTTAATTCAGCTATTAAATCAGGAAGATATAGCTTTTGACATGCTCCAAGTCCCCTGTTCCACCAAAGTCCTTGTGGGTGCTACACTTTAGACCTTGATCTCACAGGACGCTGTGTGTGGCTTACCAAGGATGTGATCCCTTCACATCTACAATCCATGTAGGCATTGCATTCTGTCTACATGTATGAATACAGTGACTGCAGGCAGTATGAATAGGCAACAACGTATATCATAATTAATGTAACATCTACATAGATTCAAACACCAGTGGATAAGTAGAAAATTCAGTCTTTTAAGAAAGAAACAGAATTGTGATGCATGCTTTAGTTGTCATGCACTGAATTTTAATTTGAATAATACAATAAAGGAGAAAAAAAACAGGAAAAAATGAAAAGAAAATTAAGAGGTTAAGAAGTTGTTTATTTAATTGCCCAATCCTTTACTTTGCATTCATTTAAATAGGCTGTTTCCTCAAATCACCAAACAACTCTAATAATTATTATTTTTACTTTTATGGTATTGCTCATCTGAAATATCTTGCAGAATCCTGACCCATTGTTGAAGTGTTCTGTATGAACAATACACAATAGCAGCATTATATCCAATCAACACCATTATTACAACACTACTGTACTCATGGATAGAGTGAAATACAGACAACCAAATCCTTGACTCTGTGGATGGCAAACAAGCGCAAATTCTTAGCAGACTGATGTTAGCGCTCATGTTGCCTGCAGAGAATGAACAGACAAGTCATGCTCATGTATTTCTGGCCTTGAAGAGTAAACCCATGTAGTAAGAGTAGGCTCTGATTGTCTATACTCACCTCTTCCCTATGCTATCGCAGAACTCATATGAGGAGCTGGAGAGTGACGGGAAGGTGATGTTGAACTCTCTACTGCTAGTCTCTCCCATGCTGTAGGACTATGGCTGATTTCCTCTGCTCAAGCTTTTTAGTGACACAGAAAGAGGAGTAGTGTATCCCCAGATTTAACAAAGCAGCTGGCCAGAATCATGAATCTAACCAAGGACAATGAGAACATAACCCAAACTCTGACTTCCAGTCTTTTAAATAATCCTACACAGAACAAGAAAAACAACAAAAACCCCTACATGTGTGCTACAGGACATATTTTAAAAGCTGTACGGTTGCTTTGATATAATAGCTGCAGAATAATATCTGCCAAGATGATGTGATATTCTTCAGCTCCCAGAAGTGAAAATTGGGCTATATCATTCACAATCAGTTTTCTCATCTTAAACTTGGCAGCACGTGTCATTGGAAAATAAGCTTGGAAGTACACTTCTGTAAGAGATTCATGGAGCAGTGGAGACAAAGCTAATGGAACATTTAACTATGTCATATGTTTTTATAAGTGGACATGAAGGGAAAGAAATCCCTTCCGATCAGTCTACAGGGTCACTATCTTCTATTCATCTCTGTGTTTTTTCTAGCACAGACACAGCCATCACCTTGAAAGGGTAGGACTGTGTGTTGTTGCCACTGGCCACCCCATATTGGCCAAGGAAATTGCTATTTAAGTGTTCCCACATTTTCTGTGGTCTCTCTCTGGGGTACAAAAGGAGAACTGGGGTATGAACGGAGACTACAGCACCATATGGAGTACTTTGTGGGGTCACACATTTCTCTGTCTGCCACATGGTGCAGTTCTGCACAATACTGTCCGAACAGGGACAGTACACAACTCACAGGGAACTCTGCACAATAATGTACCTACATGGTATGAATGAAAATACAGACTAACCCATTTTAAATGTTCCTCTCTCTTTCTAGCAAATCCCCCTTCTCTCCTTCTTCTGTGTTGTTACGGCACTAAATTAGAAGCAGTTTCTATAAGCACATATTTAACACCTATGATGGAGTACCTAACAGGAAGAAAAGACATTTTCAGCCTTGTGCCATGATCATTCACCACAAAGGAAGTGGACTGGAAGAACACAGCACCAGAGCACTGCAGAGCCTCCTGCGCCTGGCTTCTGGAATAATTAGGTTGAGAGTCTAGTTTCCATAATTACTTGTAGGGAGTGTGTTTCAGATGGACAGCATGGAAGAATTACTGATGCCTTTGAAGGACCTTGAACGCTGAAACAAGCTTCACAGAAGAGATAAGAACCGCTTGAAACCAGATGTTTGTTGGCAGGA
>JANZLQ010000005.1:12643041-12655294 GCA_026212715.1 Elanus axillaris | reverse complement strand
ATAACCAATCGTAGTAAAGCTAGAGGCGCGTGTACAATCATTAAGACTATATAAGAAAGCCTGTAAGTAGAATAAAGCGACTTCTTTTATAACTCCTATGGAGTTGTCCGAAGCTCATATCTCTTGCCAATTACTCATGGTTTTCTTATTTTTATATAGCTCTTACACCTTTATTAATCCTTCTGGCCAACAGCATGAAGTACTTTGTGATTTGAGTTTAATGGGCCTAACGGCATTGATCTGTTCAAGCTTTAACTTTGAAGGATTGTTAGTGTTGTGCCGATCACATCTTTATAGGTGCTACATGGAATCACATAATGAAAGAAAATTAAGCTGCTATAAACATCACTGTATTGTCTGGGGAAGTGGTGCATTTTACAAGATGCAGAAAGTTAAGGCCTGTAGTAATTTAACAAAATTCTACCAGGGACATAGAGAACTAAATTAATTCTTGCCTCAACTCAATGAAAGTTCATGGTGATATTTCACTTGAGCAGTAAAAAAAGTTATGACGGTGCCTCTGTACATTTGCTTTGTAACTTTGCTTATGTTCTTACCTAGTAGGTTAAAATCATCCCTCAAGTGACTTATAGGGTTTTTTTCAATGCCTAAACGAGGCTAAAGTGGTAGTGTTCTTCCTCCTTTTAAGAAAAGTCACCACAGAAATGGGGAAATAAATAGCAATCACTTCAGAAAAGGCTTCAAGAAATGAAACACAAAGTGTTGTGCCTTCTTTTTAACTGCATGTATTTTTTTTTAACTGGATTTAATGTGATCTTCAGTCTAAAACAACGGTCTGATTTCAGATTGAGTATTAAAAAAAAATCAGGAAATTGTAGAAAATTTTCGACCTATCACACAATCCTTTAGAAATTTATCTTCAGAAGTAAGCCATATGTTCCCTCCACCACCCAAATAGCTTCACAGGCAACTGCCACATGGTCTAAGCCTGTGTTGTGTATCCTGAGACATGGGAGGTCACTTGAGTCACTCGATGGGAGGATAAGAGGTGCATTTTTTGCTCAGAGCTTACTGTATCTCCAAAGCCATAATTATCCTCTTAAAATTCAGCTTTTGTCTAGTCTTTGCTAACTGCTTATGAGCACAGACATTTCCAAAGCAGAGTAAAAGACCAGTTACTATATTTTACATTGCAGTCCATGCCATAACGTGACCTTAATGACAACAGCAATGCTGTGAGCCTCAAGAAGCTCTTGCCCAAGTCAGGAAGACTTCTGCCTTTCTACAAGAGCACGATCTGGCCTCTGGCCGCAATGCATTTAAACACATGCCCTCAGCAACCCCTCCACGTTTCCAAACTTAGTGAAAATGACCATTAGAAGGTTGCAATGACTAATGAGCTGTAAGAAATGTATAAGGGGAGTTTTGCTTTTTAAAAATGAAAGTGATATATGTGGTCCATAAAAGTTTAACGTCTTTTTACTGAGCTTTACTGATGACCTTGAAAGGCAACTCTACAAGGGTTGTTCCTTCAATACAAAACACTCCAACCTTATTTCTAGAATTTCAGTTAGAATCTTTAAATTTTGAAGTCATTGTTAGATTCACTTGACCTAAAGTTACCAAAAGAAAATATATCATTGCCACAGTGTTATGGAAATGTTTTTATGTGTGCACACTGCTCGCTGCATGAAACCGTTATTGAAAAATGAAGTCACTTCCAAGGTCTATACTGAGCTAAAGGACAAAGCTGCACTTCAGTTTCCCCTATGATGTGTCTGCACTTCAGGCCACCCCTCTGTCTGATGGACAAAAAATAACAGGCACAAGAAGCAAAGACATTTGTTTTTATAACAAACCCTTCTACTTTATCTTTTCCATTTTCCTTTACGCTCATCTTCTTTTAAGGCTCCTTCTTTTGTAGAAGAGAGAACTTAAATCTGTAACCTTTTTTTTCAAAAACAAACCTTTAATCTTTATTCAGAATTCTCTTTTATGATGCTAATGGAGAATTATACAAGAACTAACATTTTCTTATGTTTGTTATTGTTGCTCAAGTCTTCCACATTTAATAAAAGAGGGACAAAGAGAGACAGTATAATTGCATCTTGCAGAAGCCTTCTTTTTCTTTTAGACTTTACTGCTTTTTCAGAACTTTTAAAAGAATTTCAATAAAATAGGAACTACTTAACAGAAATAAATTATTTAAAGAATAGAGCTTGGATATTTTCCTCAACTTACTAGGCAAAAAAAAGTTCTTAGAAACACAGTGACTCATGGACTTCAAATATTTTTTGGAAAAAATGGAAGCTAGTGGATGCATGGTCACCACTGAATGCCTCAGATATCCTGGCATTTCTTCTACTTTTTTCTCCAGTTCAGAATGAACTGCTCTGAGCCAGGCCAGAAATAATCTTGCATCTTACTCAGAAGAGTCTGAAAAGTAAAAATCTCTACAAAAGCCCACCAGACGTACCAGAGTTGGGAGACACAAATTGAGGATAATGATAGGAAAGAATAGGGGTAATTAAATGCTCTCTTTTTGTGAAGATGATGAAAGGAAGGATTTTCTCCAAAATTCATCATTCTTTTCCAGGACATGGCATTATAAAGTACAAAACC
The DNA here is from genome assembly GCA_026212715.1 of Elanus axillaris. NCBI lineage: Eukaryota > Metazoa > Chordata > Aves > Accipitriformes > Accipitridae > Elanus > Elanus axillaris. The sequence continues at coordinate 12,652,711 of JANZLQ010000005.1, read as the reverse complement.
AGAATGACAACTATTCTCTGGCAGCTTTAAAATCCAGATTACTAAATTGTTTCTAGCTCCTTTTGCCATGTTTCTGAGTCAGTACAATTTTAACTGTGTATTTAAATAGTAGTGAGTTGGTGCCCAAATCTTGATACAAGTACAGATGTGACTGATGATCTCATAGCAAGTTTTGATGCACTATAAGAAATTATCATTATTTTTGAAGCACACAAAGATAAACTAAAGATTAGATACTATATATTATAGCTAACCTCATTCTACATGATGCACAGGGGAAAAAAACCTGCCTCATAGCCTTTGGTAATCAATGGGGAATTCTACATTATTTCATGTATTCCTTGAATGAAATCCTGAATAGTAGAAAGACTCACTACTCAGCTGTACATTTCATTATCTCCTCACAGGACTTAGAAGAAAAGAAGAGAAAGAGAGAAATATGAAACCAGACTGATTTTTATCCTATCCTTGAGAAGGTATCTGTACTAAATTATGGAGAGGACATAAACCTTGAGGTATATTTGGGAAAGAGCCTTGCATATTGTATGGGCTAGACTTACAAAGTTCCAGCACCTAAGCATTAGCTTTGGTGTAAGCCACCTTCTGCAACCTGTGTAAAACCTACAGCATCAAGTCATAAGCTTCCTTTTCCTGCCCAGTTGCTGAAGGCCTGGAGTCAGACACCAAACCACCAGCTTGCTGAGTGGGAAGTCAGCCAGGGTTTAGTAAGATGGAGTCAAAATCATGGGGTGCTTCTCTCTTCTCTCCACCAGCAATGTTTTCAAACAAAAGCAATGACTTCTACTGTGTTTTGTATGGTACCTGATTTACTTTATGTGAACATCTAGAAAATATACTCCTTGGCGTCCCAAATATTTGCCTTAATAGAATCAGTCCTGACATTAGCTAGGACATTCATGTGACTGCCTAGACCAATGTTACAGGTGCTTAAATACTTGTACTGATGAAAACTAAAGCAACTAAGAATTTTCTCTCTCTCTAAAGTTAGGTGGCAAAAGAAAATGGATTCTGATGAACACAGATCTTAGACAAGAACTACCTAAACCTACCTATGTCTCCCTGTGGTTCTAACCCTTAGGTCCCTGTAAGAGTCAGTCCAAAGGATGGTATTGTCTCAACGTCGACATCAGGGATTTGGACTATACAAGACTAACATCTTGACAAGAGGCCACAACGACCTGCCTAATAAAAGATATGGTATGTTAACACTCTGAAGAAGGGAGGGTACTGCATGGTATGAACAGTTCTGTACCACTCTCCATTGATAATAGCAGTACGAATGGTCCTGTACCACTCTCCATTAAGCTTTACTGAACTGGAACAATAAAGACTGCATAGCTGCCATCAAGAAGATTGATTCCAGCTGCTGCTTCCAACTTTGATGAAGAAATCCTAAACCTCAAGTGAACTTTGCTCATTATAATGTCATTATAATGTGAAAACACACCTCCTGGTCAAAAGCTACCCTCCTCCAATTCAGACCACGCCTCGGATACTCGTCCCTGGGCATGCGTGAAGGCCTCGCTACAGCTGGCAGAGGGCCACTGGACAGAGGAGGGGCGAGGTGGACCAGAGGAGGGGCAAGATGTGTTGCCTGGCATAAAAGATGTCTTCTTAGCAAATGAATTTTTGAAAGAAGAGAGCTTTCCCCACCAAGGATCACAACGATCAGAAGGACCAGTGGGACACTACCCGGACCTGGGACCAGAGGGACACCTTTGGACTCGCAGTGGTAGCTATAACCCTCTTTTCGCACTTTACCTCTTTTCTCTCTTCTCCTATTACTCCTTCTTCCTATCACATGCCACTTTATGGGCAAAGCAATAAAATTTCACTGCTTGATTGAAGCATACCCCCCCGTGGTGTGTCTGCCTCTGATTTTTTGCACTTCGAGATCACAGCAAACGAACCTTTCCATCACACGTCCATCAAGTGGATCATGATAGTCCTTTACATTGCTATGCAAATATAAAGTAAGTGGAGTGCTTTGGGCACCTGTGGCTGTTTATGTCATACAAGCAACTACCTCCTATTTCATTCTGTTCAGACACACGAAAACTTGGCACTGTAAGCTGTATCTACTATCAAGATGTTGTTTTAGCTGCAACAATACTAGCTTCTTCACAGCAGTATTCTGATAGTGTTGGCCACTAAGTGAATGTGATGTGCCAGCTCAGACACCACTGAAGAATTTGAATGCTTTTAACGTATTTTTAATTTATTCTAGCACCCCCCAAATTTCAGGAATGTATTAGCATCATCTTCTTTAATTAAATATTCCCTTTGTTGCCTCTAGTTCAAAAATATTTTTATAATTTTCATCTGACAAATGTAATTGCGAGCCATATTATTCTAAGTTATTCTGATTAGATAACACTACAAGATGAAATTAACATACAAAATATAATCTTCTGCTTTACAGTTCTTAAATCATACAAAGCTATTCATAACAAGAAAGTAAGAATTATTAGGTACTGATGTTGCAATATATAGGTACATGGTTTTAATGAGGAATGATAAAATGTGCACTCTGCAGACCTGGTATAACCAAGTTTTCCCATTAGTGCAAGATTAATTCTTTGCAAAAAGCTGTAAAACAACTGGAAGAGCCTCAGTCTGTCCATAATGCTTTAGATTACCTGCACTTATACACATGGAATGATTTTACCATCTCTTGCAAATAAATTGTTTCTATTCAGACATGAAAAATAGAAAAAAAGTATGTAGCCAGCTGGGCCTCATCAGCTGCAACTGAATAAAGCATGGGGCAATCAGGAGAAGCTGCACCATGATGGCAGACTGAAGGGCTTTGCACTAAGTTGTGCTGACTTGTGTATATTACAGCTATTAACCAAGAATGTTGTATAGGCATGCGTTCCTGATATCCCCTTTTTCCCAGTTGCTCCCTCTGGAAGGGCAAACAAAGGGAAAGCCTTTTTATTATATGAGACTGCACAGAACAGAACAGCTGCACAGAGATTTATGGAGGGTTTCCATAGAATGAAAAGGCAGTAGCTAGCCCAGATCTTCACTGCACGCGGTATCCAAAACAGCGAAGGGAAGAGAGCTGCTACACCAGCAATACAAGCCCAATCAGCAAATGTAGGTAGTGCTGATAACCTTCCACAAGCAAACAGAACCTGCAGAGGCTCAGAACTGCACAACAATTTATGGAAAACAATGGAGAACATGTCTAAAGGAACAAGAGATATTTTTTTACAGATGGTGCTACTACTACCAGGAAATCTTGTAAAAACAACTTCTAAAAGGAAATCTTGCCAAATCACTACTTTGAATGCCACCATAGTTTACATTTTCCAATGAATTAAAGGTCATTAAAAGGCAGGCTATTCTCTGGATTCTATGAGCTCTTCAAGACTGAGTACAGTGCAATGTCAATTTGCCAATTAAATGAGGTCTCCCGTGAAATGAGTGAATCATAGCAGGACAGAGCTCTGCTGCATGATTCCTGACACACCTGCAAACAGACTTTCCAGGAAGTGCTCCACAATTTCTGCTGCAGAGGAAAAAAAACCCAAATGGATTCTATTTTTCCAAGAAGGGGTAGGTTGGTTTTGATTTAAAGCTTGAAAAAAAAAAGAAAGATGTTTCTGTGTTTCTCTGAGATTAAGAAATGCCATACGACAGGTCAAGCATCCAGTCAAGTCAGTACCAATATGAGTTGAAGAACTCATATCACTACCAATATGGGTCAGAAGTTATCAGCCAATCAAAAAAAAAAAAAAAAAAGGGAATCAGAAAATACAGATGACTTGAAATGAGTGGTGGTGTGCATTTGTCATTGGATAAAGGCCACTAGAAAGTAGGTAGAGTGCACCATCAGTAGCCTAGAGTGAATTTACTTCTTTCCTCCATATAAAATGATCCACTATTTTTTTGTGAACAATGTCAAAATATCTTAGCAACTTATCACATGTATTAATGATCTTTTTTGAGAAAAATGCAATGGAAATACATTGATAAAATAATGTCACATGTAATTTATTATTATGAAATTTAATACTAAAAATATCTAATCTCTTAACTGGAAAGCATATTGTTTTCTAGATCCTTTTACATATGTCCATACCAACCTTTTAAAATTCAAAGACAAGAATTTTAAAGCAGAAATTACAACACTGTTCTGTATATAAATCCAGATCACTGCTTTCATTTGAAATACAATCTGGAACCTCTGCATTATTATAATTATTTTTTAAACCCCAAATATATTTCTGCCATCTCCACAGTAAGAACATTTCCCTGTTCAGAATCACTGAAATAAATTTGACAGAATGACTTGAATAATCCATATTAGATTGATAGCTACTCAAGAGATTGATGTGTTAATAACAGTAATACATTGGAAAAAGAAAAGTGCATTGGGTAGAATCAAGATCTGGGGATACAAGAGAAATACAAAGTTGTGACAAACTGTCATGGGACAAAAACAGGACAGTGGTACCCTCAGGATGAAGAGAAATAAAAAGGAAAGGACTTGCAGAAAAGAGTTTTTCTCACAACAGTTTTCCACCAGTAAATTCCAAACTAATCTCACACTTAGTGGTGAAACCAAAGCTTTATTTACTCTTAAGATGTTAAAAAGCACCTCTTCAATCTTCATTCTCTATTTTTATTTTCTTTAAAAGGATTTATTCCAGCCAGGCTACTTTTGAATCTAAACCATGGTGCCATTAGAGGCACTAGTCCATTGACCTTGGCTTACCACTCACAGAAGGTTTGTGACTCTTTCTTTCTTCATAGGACACAGAAATTGTGAAGGGTACCTCTTTCTCTAAAGGTGGGGGCATGACAAAATCTCAAAGCCTGAAAAAAAGCTTTAAAGTAGTCTCAGTTGTATAACCTCACTAATGCAATGTAGTTGTGACCTTTTTAAAGGAAGAGAGCAGTGGCACAGAGCATGGTGTCCAAACAAATCAGCAAGGACCTGGGCTCCAGTTGGTGTGAGGAGGCTACTGAATTGCAGGTGCACTTCAGAGATACAGATGTGAGCAAGGCGTTTATTTGGTGAACGCAAACTTGGCCAACTGCTTAACAGTTCACATAAATTCCTCAATATGCAGCAGACGATCTATTCACAAGGAAGTCCATCCTCACTACTACTGATTTTCTTTTGTTGTGATTGTAGATGAAAGCCCCAGAAGAGAAAATCAAAAGAACATCCTTCCAAAATTTATATTGGATCTTTTTATTCAATGATGCAAATATGGATTTACTAGCTTAATTTGGTCATCAATTTGGAATATCGATTCTTTTACACAACCCTTTTTCTTTTGTTGCTATTGTTCTGAATTTCTAAGAGCAGCTGTTGGTGCTCCATGTTCACTGTTCACTTGTTCTTCAGATGAAAATCACCAAGTAAAGTATACATTATCCACTGTCTCTGACAGTTTATCTTCTATATACTGAGAGAAGACAGAGAGGATTAAAAAAAAAAAAAAAGGCTTTAAATGATATTAAGGATAGCAAATCCAAAGGTCATCCAAAGACATGAAAAGTTCCAAAATGGGAAAGCTTTTTGAGGCAACTTCAGTGTAAGTAGTTCTAATGTTCCCATGTGAATTGCATTACCCATGCTTTATCACAAAACTTCTACAATCTGGCATGCACTTGGGCCTTTATCTAAAGTACTTCTGCTTCCCTCAAGAAAAAAAATATTTTTTTCAACCTATTTGACAGTAGGTGGTGACTATATTTATCTAGAGGATATATTTTAAATTCTTTTAGTATCTGGAAGGCAATTCAGAAAGATCATGTAGTAAATAAAAAATTGTTTAGAAATCATAGGAATGCTTATGTTCAATAATGCTGCAACTTTTGTTAATCATATTTGTAATTCTCATAATTTCAAAGATAGTTTTGTTATATCAGGAATAAGGTCAATAGTACATCTAAGACCTTCAGGCTGGAAAAGGCTACGGTCATAGGGAGATACAGTCTCTACCCAAACTTCAAGTTGCTTTAGTTGAATTGAAAGCTATGACTTGTACTTGTGAAACAAGTTAATTGTGGCCTCTTCCATTACTTTATGTTCTCTTTCTGCAGAGAAATGGTACTTCATCAGCTTTATGCTATTGCCCCTTTAGTTTCCTGACAGTTCTCAAGTAATCAATAAGATTAGTGTTATCATCAAAATTCATTTAAAACTGTCACTAACCTTTATTCTTTTGGTATGATGTGATTTAGAGTACTCATTTTGCAACACTAGAAAGCCTTCCCAAAGTTTAAGGAAAAATTGATCAATTCTTGGGGGCAATCAGCCAAATACTGTAACTAAACTTCTAATCTGGCATTATGCATGTGTTATAACATATAAATAATTACAGACAGATATGATTAGCAACCCAAGCCGTTTGCCAGAGACATTAGTCTTTAAATCGCATGCCAGTTAACATCACTTAAGGAAGACATGCTATATTCTTTTGTAGGAAAACTGCTTAAAAAAGGTCAGGTTTGTAATTTCAGAACTTTTTCCTGCTTTTTTTTTTCACTGCAAAAACTTCTAGTGACTTTAGTGGTATTATGTCAACTGTCCAGTTGGCAGTGCATCAGATTGCATGTTACACAAATAATTTGCATTAGAACTGCAGTAAAAAAAATAATTACTGATTTTGGATAATTCGAGTTTGAAAATAGGAGAGAATAGCACAGTGTATAAGGGAGCAGAAAGGAGGGAATGAAGGATTGGAAAGAATGGGAGTAGGGGGCAGAATAAGCAGTCTCAGTTTCTTACAGGTGTGATTCGAGTGTAAGGATCTCAGAGAAACACAAGTTGTTGTAACCATGCAGCCAATGAAAATATCCTCATGTCTTCGTATGACCTTTCATGGGACATTCAAGCTGTAGTATCATAAGTGTCATGCAACTACTGCTGTTTTATTTGTTACATCTATTCTCACTTCATACTACAGTTATACCATGTCAGACATTCCATTCCCCTTCACCTTGAACCACATTTATTTTCTTTGGATACCCATTATTTAAGGTAAGTCTTTAAAACAGATGTATTTATGTATTAGTCACTGAAAGCTGAGAGTTAATGTCCTTAATATGTAGACCTGAGAAATTTCTGAGAAAAGGTGACAGGAATTATGTGAGTTTTCTCTTTCATGACTAACAGTACAGTATTTTCTATCAGCATTGCTATCTGTAGAAATAGTTGGGCATCTGTTTAGCCTAGACCATGATTAAGATAAAATCATAATTCACTTTGATAAATAAAAAACCAAAATTTTTTTCTGCTTGGTTTTCTTTTCATCCACTGCTTTGCACCGATGGGGATGCAGTGCCCGCAGCCAGAACGCACTCTGAGCCTGAGCAATGCTTTGTGCCCACTGACTGAGACAGTGCAGGGCCAACTGTAACCTTTACTACCCTGCTCTGAAACAGACAAAAGAAATCCCATAAAATCACACAGAAAATTCAATACAAGGATGCAGAAGCCAATCTCTTCTAACCAGACATTCCCAGTGTCTTCAGCAAAACAGGTCGGTGTACCATGTGCATTTCCAGGAAGTAATTAGGAATACTAAATGTAGCAGTGGAAAAGAAAGCAAGGTCCACAGGCACCAGTTTAACTACCACTCCACCTCATGCAAGTCAACTCAGGCACTGTCTGTGCTGTGGGTTTATTTGTCAACTGTTCTTTGCCTCTTCTGTTTAGGTTGTCAGGTATTTGAAGCACTGAACTCCTCATCATCTTCTGGTACACATGGCTGTGCTGCATATAGCACAGCTGGGCCCCCATCTCCCGTCATTACCTGATTTGGTTTAATTTTGCTTGAGATACAAAAAAGGCTGAGGACGCTTGCCAATGATTCCACTTTAAATACACCTTGGAGGTGTGCTCCATTAGATATACAACAACATTTCCCCAGAGCTCTGCATTGTTCTATTCTGAGCCATCAAAGTCAAGGCTAAGCAATAAATAACACTTGTCTGAAAGAATAAAGTAGTCATTGAAGTTAGGTACTGTTATTTCCAGTGATGCGGACATTTCTTGGCGGTACAGTGTGCTAAGCACAGGTTATTTTATCCTAAGAATAGTTCCATTTGACATCAAACTGGCAGATCTTTTAACTGACAATATCTGGACTTTCTAATTTGTTTCTTTTAAGAACAAAGCTGTGCACTGAATTTCCACTCTTGAAAGACACTTTTGACACTGAACAAATTTATAAGAAAAATATATGAAACCACTGGCAAGTCTGTTTCTCACATTCCCCTTTGAATGCTCTTGGCTATTTACTTTTTAAAAGAGGAAGAAAATATTTTACAACTGAAATTTGGGAGCCCTCATATTTGTTCAATTATAGATTAGTCAAACATATCTCACAGCCTTATTCAGAGCAGCAGAACTAGACACACAGAGCTTCTGCATGGGATGTACCCTCACCCAATACATATTTATTGCCCACTTGACTTCTGCCATTCTTTCCACACCTTTAAATTGAGAAACTTCAGATGAAAACCTGGGTATGTAATTGGTATTTCCTTCAATATTTATTTGATATTGTCACTGTTGTTATGGTGACTAATATAAAAGGTATTAGAATTAATACAATCTACTGTTCTATGGTAACACCTATTAGCTCCAACCCCAGGGAGGAGAGGCAGCAGAGAAAAGCCTCATCATAACTCAGTATATACACACCCAGAGGTGCCTTACTTCTTCTGACTGGTACCCATGAAAAAGACTATGGGTGACTATGGTGTCCTAACATAATACACCTCTGCCAGAAGGAAAGACCTTGACTGGTTTTGAGAGGGATATTTCTCCAGGGCTGAAAGGGTGGAGTGAATTCCCCTGAGGGCTGAGTGTCCTCATCACCCACCCTGCAGCAACTTATGTTTCAAGTAGGAACATACTTTCTTGACTTCAGTATCTAAAAAAAACCCACCAAAAAACAGTTAAGGGCACTACCTTTGCCATACATGGCAAAAAAAAAGCAAGTCCAGAAAAAAAAAACAAAATCACTGCATACACTTTCTCTTCTGGGAAGAGGACTAGGCAATAAACAGAAGCACTTTGTAATAAATAAGGCTTCAACAGTACACAGACAATACTGCAGCATGTAGGTTAAATATATTTATACATAGACCAGATTATACCAGAATAGAACAAACGCATGTTTGAAAATGAGGCTTTTTTTTAAAATCAATGACCCAAGAATCTAATTATTCACAGAAAATGGATAAAAATAAGAAAACACAGCAGAAGGGGAGGATACTATTAAAAGTTCATAGCTTTCATATTTGTAGTTCTGCGTGTTATGTGTATTCACCTAACAGAGAAATTGCAACACAAATAGGCAAACTAAGCAAAAGAAGGAATTATTAACACAATTTCCTATGTGGGGAACTATAGTACATCATAATTCCATTTCTTGCCTGTGGTCACTCACATGCAGCATGTGGCTGAGTCACAAACTGAACTTTTTTCCTCTGTTGCTGACAAATGTCTTAAATAAAGCATCCTTCCTCCACGTCTATGGTAATAGTAGTACTGCATTATCCAGTGTAATAAGTCTGAGCCACACACCCAGTCCTCTCCATCCTTTCACCATTGTTGTTTTTCTAAACGCAAACATTAGGAAGGAAAATTCCTCATCCCCATGACTTCCCCCCC
>JANZLQ010000005.1:12606089-12643031 GCA_026212715.1 Elanus axillaris | reverse complement strand
CCCGCCTTTTTTTCTTTTCATTATTTCACATTATCACTTCTGAGATGTGGCCACTGAAGGATGCACTTCTGAGCTGCATCCTTCAGTGGTGTAAATCAGTACAGTGGGACAGAGTCATTTACCTGAGCTACTGTCGATCTGAGGTTATAGCCCAGAGGATATCAATGGCAACCTCTTCAAATTAATAGATGATTCTTTACTTCTATGAATCAGCTTGTCATTGTTTGGCTTTTTCCAGTGCTGTTTAATCAGAATGTCTTCCACTATCATTTCATATACCCTGTCTGGGAAGGAAGCATACAGACTGATTTCCACCACAGCTCCACTGTTTTCCCAGCTCTTAAAGAATAGAATTTGCAACTGCTTGGAAGGACATATCAAAGGAGACGGGTCTGATCATGACTGTCACTACCAAAACTTTTGTCCTGTCACATATTCTCCCCAAAGCTTTATTCTTGCAATGACAAGAAGTTAGAGCAATCTCTTCTCACATTAGTGAAGATGGGAAAGCTGCTTGCCCACATGGCAACTGCAATTTGCCAAGAGCGCTACCAAGCATGACGTGCAGCATGACTAATTTGTTGTCTGCCTATAGCATCCACAGTCCTAGATGTGTTTTGTGCCCTTTCTCCAGATCCCTGGACTTGGACAGAAAGGGAGAGTGTCAGATACTGCTTACCTATGTCTAACAACTACCACTTCTTACAATGGCTGTTTTTCTGTATTGTAGGACAACCTCAATGGTTAGTGCTCCTAAATAATTTCAGGAACAAGTTTAAGGTATGAAAACTATGCTAAGAACCCACACAAATAAACCCACACAGACAAAGGGGAAGAAAATATGAGACAAACTTCAGTCGTGTCTTCTGAACTTGGAAAACTGTGAAACTTTCTTTTCCCCAGAACTGCCTTTTGTCATTGTTTGTTTTTCTCTGAGATGCTCAGCGTATTTCTCATCTGTATTACTTTCTGTTTCCCAATACCTGAAGTCCAGTCCTTCTGCATGGATTAAAACAAGAGCTGTGCCCAGTCTTCCTTCTCAAGAGCGCATATTTTCTTTCATATTATTTGCAATACTGTATCTTTAAAAAAAGTTTCAGTTCCTTGACCTTGTTTGTTGAAAACTTTATTGCTTTTTGAACTCGGCTTCAAATTAACATAACTTTTTCTTCATTTTCTTGTTTATGTATCAGTTTCATTACTGCTGTCACACAGCTCTGGGGACAGAGCTAGTTAACAGCTGCATCTCCACTGCTGCAAATACAATCGCATGCTCTGCCCTGGGATATATGCGTGTAATTCCTGTTGACAATGCAAGGAAAATCAATTTCATATGGCACTGAGAACCGCAACCACTTATGGAAGGCAGCATTTGACTCTTAGGGTTACACGGTCATTTCTAATTTGGTAGAAAGTGGCACTACATTATTAAAAATAGAGAAATATAAGGATCACAAACCCAACCAATTCATCCGATCCACAGGGGCCACAATTTCCCAGGGCAGAATTGATCCATTATACTCATGTCATGCATTTCTGGCCCATCCATCCTTTGGTGCATACAGGGATGTACACTTACGTAACATACAATTTAAATTTTTAACCAGTAAATACTGGCTTACCTGTTCTAATTACATTTGGCTTATCCTAATTTAAAACCAGTATGGAGAACTAGGAAGTTCTCCGCTTCCTAGTTTCACAGAGAATGCTCACTCATTTAATGTAAGTGAAAGATGTCTTAGTCTGACCTGGAAGGCTGAGAAACCAGTGGTCATGCCCACTGCACTGCTAGGGCCAGTGCTGTCAGTCTGAACAAAACACAAAGAACAGTAAAAACTCAAGGTCAAGGACACTCTTATAAAGGTTCTCGTGGTTTTACTGCCAGTTATACCTCTGTAATTGAGGAAAGATTGTAGGTGCATTTTTAAAGGGAAAAGGTTGCCACCTATTTTTCAGATTTTTTCTCTCTTTATGTTACAAACTTGTCATTGGAAATAAAGGCTGCATTGCCTGCAGTTGGCTTTCTCTCTCTATTTTTCTGCACAAGAATTTCACCAAATTGAGTGCTGCTTTTGCTGTGTTGGCATCCGTTGCAAGATTTGTAATAAGTACATGGTTAGTCTGTACTCATTAAGTGAACTTATAGGCAATAGTATACTCATTTAAATATTACTGCTGCATACTACAGAACATAAAACAAGACCGCCAAGAGCAGAAAATTTTGAATACCAGCACCCTTGAAAAGGAAGTTCATGATTAAAAAGTTAGTTCAGTTAGATGAAAAAAAGAAAACAGTTGAGAACATTTTCCTTCCTAAACATGAATGCTGGAGATAGAATAAGATTGCATTAAAACATTCACCCCAGTTATGATGAGGGTAAATCTGGGTTGCAATCTATCCAATGGTGTCCTTTTCATTCACCAGAATATGAAAACTTTTTTAGCTAAGCACATATCACCCTGTCTGCATTTGTTAGTTTATTTATTTTAAAATACTCACATTTCAGAAGGGCTACTTTCAAAATATTTCAAAGAAAATATACCACTCAGGCACTATTTTTTTCTTCTATTTTTTTCTACCACTGCTGTTGAAAAGGGTCTTCCACTCTATCCAAGAACATGCCTGCTCACCTAGCAATTCAGCAGCTGTCATCTGGAACACTGTATTATTTTTGAAAATCCGGTTTACTCAGTTAAAGATGCTTAATATGTAATATGATAATGACCTAAGAATATAACCACATAAAATGACACAGAAGATGGATAAATCACAGCAGAAGGGAAAGGTAATATTAAGTGCATATAGGTTCCAAATTGTGGTCTTTGTGTTTGTTATGCTACTTTTTGACTGAGAAATTTGCTTCTGCAAGTGCTATATTTCACTTGACAAATGAAATTATTATTGCCTTGATTAAAAACAAAACAAACCCCAAACCTACTCATCATGCCCATACTGCTGACAGACAGTATCTGTTACATATGTGCAGTTGCTGCAATATTGTTGGGTTTTCCTTCTTTTTAATCTGGATCTCCATCTTTAACACGCACATGCTAGGGCTATAATAAGTATATTCCTATGTTAATGACCCTCCCAGACATCATAAGAAGTGGGATTTAATCTCAAAACATATTCGTACTTGCATGTGCACTTCAGCTCTGATGGTTCTCAGCACCTTCAGACAAACGTAATTAATCTTAAATCTCACATAAATGTAATGGGTTTTACTTTCTGCATACAGGCAATAATTTTTTAATGTTTTTCTCCACCTGCCTTTCTAATCAGGGACAAATGGAACTCCTGAAATTAGGACTTTATATTTATCTTCAGCTTCCAAAAGAAAAGGGAAATGCTTGAGCACCTTTTTTTGGTGGAGCTTTTCAAAGCTCCATTCTTTAATGTAACAAAAGAAAAAACATACAGTAGTAGTCAAAACACCACAGCTTTCAAAGAGCATCCATTCATTACCATATAAATAGCACAGTCAGTTACTCAGTTTACCTTTGTCTCCTGGAAGTTCAAAGGTACACCTTTTTTCTGCCCAAAACAGAAGCTCCATTTCTTATCCACCAAGAAATTATTTTATGAGGGAAGAATAATGCAACTTCAGTGAATTTTAAATTATATGTTGTTTGTCAGCCAAGTAGATCTGTTCTGAAAGGCATGGCCCTGACAGTCGGACATGGCTTATGTTAGTCTGTTTAATTTCATGTCTACTGCAGAAATAGGTGAATAATGTCAATAGCTACAAAAATGATTTTAGAGGTTTCAGAATACTTCAGATACAGATACCATTGACTTATGCAACAACAAAAGAACACGTATGCAAGACAATATGGACTTTCATTGCCACGCTTGCTGTACCTAAACAACAAAATCTCCTAGTTTATATGTTTCCTCTGTTGCCTTATTGCATTCTAAACCCTATGTAAAGTATGTAAAGTTATGTAAAGTATAATACTGTGGAAATACGAGGCAGATCAAACTCTTCCTGTTGGACATCAACTTAACCAGCCCAGAAAATTGTTTTATTTTTTCTTTAAATTTGTGCTTTTTAAAACTGCAGAAGAAAAAAATTAGTATCTAGAGCCACAGTATGAGAATTGCAACTTTCAAAACACCACGCAATTTCAGAAATTAATTCAGCATTAGGCAGTTCAGTTTCTCAGCAATAACGAGGAAAACATGAACCAAGCTACAAATCTATTTACAGGAGGACTGCTTCATCTACAGTCCTCCTCTTCACACCTTACAAATGCCCCCAGCACCATTAATTCAGATAGTCTGTTGCCACTAAGAAAACAGATTTGTTTGTCTCCACCCTACTCACATGGCACTGTGCGGAGGTAGAGATTGTCTCTTATGATCTGCTGGAGCTCATGGTCTACTGAACCTTTCTGGAACCGTAAATTGAGGTAGTGACGAAGGTCCTTATCAACAACGCCTCCTGTCAAGGAAAAGACAAATGAAAGCATGATTTAAAAATATATTGCTTTGACGGAAGCAATGAATCACTTGTAAAGTCTCAGTGGCTCATTTTCCTTCATGTTTCTGCCACAATGGATGACAGTAGCACAAAGAGCTTTCTGGTTAATGCGTGCAGTTGGTATAATATTATTTAGTATTGACAATTGTAAAGGTTAAAAACAGTTAGGGACAACTAACTGGCTAAATTTGCACAGTTCAGAATATACAGATAGGATTATAGACAGAGATGTGAAAATTTTTATGCACAAAACTGGAACATATTGTTATTATATAACTACCTACTTTTATATATATATATAAATAATACATTATTAGGTATTATGTTCCCCATGACCTTGTACGATCTTCCCACCTGCTTATCAAACAAAAAAATCTTAGTTCAAAATGTCCCTGCAATGGTTGGTGTTTTCATTCCAAGTGTAACCAGAATAAAATGCAGCTGTCCTTATTGATCATATAAATATGTATAATCTTTTGTGTTATTTATTTCTAATAGCACTCACATCCGAAAAAATACTATAGCAAACGAGGGTACATATTTTATTTCCACGACTGAAAAGAGTCATTAGTAATACAACATCTCAGCATAACACTGCAAATGTAGGGAAAAAAATGAACTAAAAAAACTGTGTTTGCCACTTTTACTAAAACTCTAGGACAAAACAACTTAAAGCATTTTTTAGCCACTAACTGGTGTATCATGTTCCACTATTAAAGACACACCTATAAATCTAATCCAACATGACTAATAAACATTTCCCAATATAGTTCCTCTCCATTTCTATTAACCTGGAGTATGGATCACGTTTATAATTATAGAAAAAAGTCTATAAATAACTGCATTTCTTTCTCCTCTGAAATTCTGACATGAGGAAAACATAGAAAATCATTACTACATTGAGTTCTGGCATATATTCCCAAAATGAAAAATTGCAAGCAGATAGATCTGTAACTTGTTGCTTCATACATTCAACCTTAAAATATTTTTTCAAACAACATTTGCTATTGAACCCTCTGCCAAAAATCTTATTGACTTGGACTATGTAAAGATTTTCCTGTAAAAAGGAACAAATCGCTTTCCTACCTAATTATTTGAAAGTCACTGCAGAGCACAAATAGCTATAAATTAAAATATATTTCTCCTTAGAGCTACTCCTATTTATCTGTCAATTACAAATCCATGATCTTATTATTGCTGCTTTTTGTCAAAAACTTCAAAATCTTTTGTTCCAGGTTTATAAAAAGCTTATAAATAATTTCTCTCATCTTTAGCTGAAGGCAAAAACCCAGCAGACTTTCTTAACCAAAAGAAGAAAGAAAAAAAAAACCAACAAAAACCTCATAATAGACACAAAGAAATACCTGTGTGCCTGGTTCCCAGAAGCTGAGAACTTCCATACAGATCTCTGTTCTTCCAGGATCCCAACTGAGCCACTTAATCTACTACTTTGGCACCACTAAGCCTGTTTCTAGCAATGTGTTCTGTTTGCAGAACCGACCATCCTTACTCCAGCTAATTTCTTATGAGATTTCAGGGGAGAGGAGGGCTAGAGGATGCTGCAGAGAGACTCTCTGCTCCTGATCAGAATCTGCTGTCCTTTCTGATCGGCTGCAGAGAGTAAAGGTCCTGCAGCTCTTGCTCTTCTCGCTCTAATATACAGAACATGCCCAGTGATGCAGATGCTTTCTGGCAGCCTGCGAAAATGCCAGCTCGAGAACAACAGCTGTAGCCTGCCCACTGACATAAACCTGAATCATTCAACTTATGACATAAGTAAGTTTAGGAACCTACACAGATTTCTGACCCTCAAAAGTGCATTTTTTATTTACAGCCTTTTGCTTCAAACACAGCCATTTACTTCACCATGTGTTAACGAATGCACTAAAACCTCTTAAGCACCTCACAGAAAGTGTCACCTGATACTTTTGGCAAATTGCATATTCCAGACTGGAGTATAAAAAAGTATATTTACAAGAGGAGATACCTACAGCCTTGTATTTGTTACATACAGATTCAAAAGCAAAAGTTTGTAAGAGAAAGAAAACCTGCACATGTTGCAGAGGAAAAAAACATACCACCTTCCAAGCACAAGCAAAGCATACGATTTTTTTCTTAATACCTGTGTATATACTGTAACATTAGCAAAGTCTATTTTAAAGAGCAGTCAGAGGAACTACAGACAGCACATGTACAATTGACAAATTTTCTTCTTCGAAAGTCATTCTGTTTTCTGAGCTAAGTGACGTTTTTCAGTTCTTTGGGTATAAACTACCTTTTTTTGAATCTGGTATAATAATGAATTTTACATCCTGGGAAGTGTAAAAAATAAAATAGTTTGAGAGCCCTGAAGAGCAGATGCAATATTTTTAATGTAGCCTTCCAACTGTCATTCTGCTTTTCTCTCCTAAAAAGCTTTGCTGTTTTACCTATGCTTGTCAAAAGCATACTTGACTCCAGATGTGCTTTGCAGGTATTTACAATAGCTGAGTTTTGAGCAGCCTGACCGTTTTAAAGTACAAGCAGAACAAAATCTTGAGTGTGCTAGTATAGGGCCATAGGACTTTTTGCAAGAAACTATAGTGCTTCGGAAGTATGTAAACCAGCCTTGATTTAGCAGCAGTGAATTAGTTCTTGTGATACAGACCATATAAATCAAGAATAACACGAGTAATAGTAATAGGACTACGTCCTCCAAAAGGCTGAAATATGAGACAGAAAGTATTATCATCTGGTTTACTTTGGAGGGAAAAAAGAAACTTAGTGATGTTGTCAATAAGTTCATAGAAAAGGAAGCAATCGGAGAGAAACTGTTTTTCCAGGCAGTAACAATACTCCACTATTTAGCGGTCCCATCCGACCCAGTTAGACAAGTGACTGACTTGGTTTCTATACAATTCAACTTTGCTCTATTTTCTCTTTTCGCAGTACATTGAAAACCACTGAGATGCTGAAAATTTCCTGACATGAACGTAACCTCCTGGTTTTCCAGCATTCCCAGCCAGCCCACAGTGGGCTGGAATGATGGACCTTGGGACGACGCGCAGGGAGTGCCGGTGCCTGCTGCACCGTACCACTAACCAGCCCCGCTGCAGCTGCACAGCGGCTCACGAGCCACGTCCTCCTCACTGTGCATGGCAGCAAAAGGAAGAGCCCGTGAGTGTCAGAGGTATTATACAGCACAAGCTTTAGAAACCCAACGCAGAGACTGTAATTTAAAATGTTCTCTGGCCACTGCCACTAGAGAAGGCTGACAACTGCGCAACAGAGCATGCATTGGCTTGCAGTCATGCAGGGATTTTTTTTTTTTCTCTTTTTCCTGGCTTGAGGCCTATACTCTGTTTCAGTTTCATTTCACTCCAATGAATCCCATTGCTTTGCTAGCTGAGAAACACAGGACGTGAATTAAATACTTCCAGTAATGACCTCTTGCATAATGGATGTCTGGTTTAGGTACACCTACCAATCATGATGGCAAACTCATAACCATGACTGAATTTGATTCCAGAGATTATAAAATTAGATACACTTGGACGAACTAAAAAATGCTCTGTTTGCATGTTATACTTGTGAATTTAATGAGCAAAGTATATATTTTTACAATGTTTTAATGTATTTCTGTCAAGTTGCCTTCCGTTTATAAATCTAGTAGCAAAGTCCAATCAAAAAAAAATACAATAAAGAACACACATATAAAAGGGTATTGAATAGTCTGTAGTTCATTAAAAGATTAAAAACTGAAGATGATAATTGCCACTTCCAAGAAAATGACAGGGATAAAGGTTTATAATTTTCTTTAGCTGTAAATATTGTAACTGGTTTTTTGTAGCTTCCTATTTGGTAACCTACTGATGCTGCAGCTGGAATACTCTTGTATTTTATTTTTCAGTTAAGGACTACTTGTAAACATGAACATCCTTCTTGTTGTTCCCACAGTGTTGGCTCTAAATAATTTATTTCTTACCCTTAACACAATTTTTATGCTTATAACTTCTCAAGAAACTTTTTTGAGTATTCACCCATTAGTATTTTCTCATCTTGTACCATAATCTTTCAGTGAATTGACTTCCCAAAACCTGGTGCAGCAAATTACTTGTTTTTTAAGAGTATAATCAATTGCATCTCAGCTGAGAATAATTTGCCATAGATATTTTAGTTGCTGGGATTAAAATTTAAATTATTTCAGTTTCCCTGGGTTCTATAAATATTCCTGCTTAGAAATATCTATGAGCAAGCAAGACTCTTACATCTAGATTTGCATCTGTACATGACCTCTGTCTGAGGAAAATAAAGGAAATATCTTAGGATCTGTACCCTGTGAAAGCAGACAAGCTCATAAGCTTTTAGTATAAACTGCCTCCCCTCTTCTACTGCCCTACTTGCCTCAATCTGTGTCTCCCCTTGTTTTCAACAGGCTCTCACTTCTGACTGTCAAATGCCTTGGCTGAACGGGCTTTCACCAGCTTCAGTAGGACTATTCTACTGGAGAGTCTCAACCCAAATATTTACTCAGGTGCTACCTGGAGCTTTATATTAATTCTATGGTATGCCTCCATGGACATCTGACAGTAGCTCAAGTTTCTTCTACACCTCTTCAGTAGAAGACATGCAATTTGGTGCATGCTACACTAACTTCATCATTCACAGATGATCTAACTGACCTTTCAATCAGTAGCATAAATGATGGACTGAATTTTTTAAACCAGAAATCAGGAATATCTCATTTATTAGTTCTCTACTGATGAGATCAGTAGAGAAGTCTTTTGCCCATGAAAGTGGCTGCAAAAACTTTTTTTGTGACTCACTCTGCGCTATATCAAGAAAATCATAGCCATCATAAATAAAAAACTGTGTACATGGTTTAATTGCCTATTTCTGAGCATTTTTTTAAATGGTCCAGTAAGAATTCAGAACACCTGAAATTATATGCAATGCCTCTCAGTCACCCTCATCAGTTCAGTGACACCATGCCCACTTACCTATAAAAATCTCTATGAATTTTAATTCTGGCATATACGACCTAACCTGAGGTGACCTATAGTTCCCCTCCTCCAGTCCTGTTCTCCAAACCCACACAACTCTAGGCTGGTGTATGCAAAAAAATCAGCAGTGCAAGCTTGAGCAGCAGTTAGGGACTGGCACCACCCAGCTGTGAGAGAGCCTGTGCAAGCCAGGGCCCCAAAACACTTCTGCCAATGCAGACTTCTCACTTTGAGCTCCCTAAAACAATTGAAAAGTTGTTAAAAATAAAAAAATATTAACTGCCACATCCCTCCTTCTCTCAAAGTTTCTTTCCCCAGATGGTTCTCTCAGAAGAGCACCAGACTTTTTTTTTCCACAACTCCAGTGATATTTTATTGTAAAAAATTTCAAAAAAATATCTTTAAGAAAGCATTCATTAAAGAGGAATTGCTGATTACCATTAGTCTCATGAATTGCTAGTGTTTGTAGTACAAACAATGCTTTCAAAACAAATGAAGTATGTCTTATCTTAGTACTTGATTGATAAAGATGTCATGCATTTAACATTTCTGAACCGGTATGAGATAATTTGCTTTAATAGTTTCTTTAACTGGCAAAGGTAAACAAAAATAATCACTTTTAAGAGAGAATATGAAAATTCCAAGTAAAACCAAAACTCCTAGTTGGATTTTATAAGGATTCATTATTAAAATACAGCCTGCAGCTAAACCTATTATTTAAGGGAAATTATTCTCAACAAAACTATCTAGTGCTCAAAGGAATATAAAGATGAATGTTGGCATTTCACTAATCATATATTAGACATACTCAACCCTGGAAATTCCTTCAGGTTTCCATGTAAAATATGTAATCATTGTAACAGTACTCTGAAAACAGTACAACAAAACGTTACTAAACTATAAGCATGTATTACATTCCAGTCATCTGCTGAAGATGACACGTTTTATTCTTAAAGCCTTTCTATCCCTAGATTAAACTCTGTGGGTCTTCTTTGAACTTCTGCCTGCCTTCCACCACTACCCTCAGCCAAGTCTGCCACCAGTCTTATCTGCAAAGTCTCAAACCATCAGGGTTGAGCTATCATCACTGTGGAACATGTGGTAACATAAAGCGTGACCGAGAACCGACAGGAAATTATGCAAGAAAATTAGACACCTTGGGAAGAAAATTAATTTCTTTCATACTTGGGATTACTCCAATAAATTCTATTTCAGGAGCCTCTACTGGAGATCTAAACAAATTTCAAGAGTAAAGGCTTTGGAAAAATGTACATCTTGGAGTTCTTACATGTGCTATATATGATGAGAAACATTTTAAGATTTAGTTTATTGATGGGGAAATGGCCTTCTCCTATATAGCCTACTATTTTGTGGTCTTCCTTTTCTCCTTGTGTGTGGATTATATCACTAACTTTTTTTTTCTTATTCATCTTTTATATTATATATCATATACTTGTATATTGTATTATCACACACTGACACTTCCATCCTTAGATATATCCTTTGATTTCTCGCTCCTAGCATTTTAAATTCAAAGTCTTAAAACACAGGAGGGTAGGGCTTATAGGATAAATTGCATAGAGATGGGCTATATACAGACTATATACCATATTTAAAAAAACAACAAAATCTAGCTGCACAATGAATAACTTTCTCCACGATGAGCATTCATAGTTGGATGTATGTCTGTGCACCAATATGTAATTCCCTAATCTCTGTGGGTGATGTATTTCACCTCTGTCCCCAGACCAGAAGACAGGCTGAGGTTTGCACACTCTGATCTTCACAATGGAGAAAGTTTTCACTTCCTCTGTTGCTGGGAATGGAGGAATCCTCACTGCCTAAGGACAGCTGCTGTGTTACACCTGCCCCTGTAGTACCTTCTGCTGGGGCAGTGCGAGTAAGGACTAGATCAACAGGACACCCTGCAGCAGCAACAAGATAAGACCAGCAACACCGGAGGTAGACTGATCCTGGGAATACTGTGAAAGCATACCATGCCCTGGATTTATTTTCTTAGTTTTGTGGCTAACCTTAAGCCTCTCTTTGAAATATGAGACCCAAGTGTGCACTGTGCCGCAAGTGAAAATGTGGTTTTTAATGATACAGGGAGACTGTGTCAGCAGGAGAGTCAGCCAAGCCAAACACATATGCATTTTGTACCTTATCTCAGATTACTGAATTTCAGCTCTTATTACAATAGCAGATCTCCAGTCCTCGTGGCTACAGAAACAACCTTCCGTTGTGTAGCTAGCTGCAGCATCTTCCACAGCCTGCTGGCAGCATGCAACATTGACTTTGAGATAGGCACTCCCAAGTTAACCTCAAAAACCTGCCACTTAACTAGTAAACCCATTTTGTAGCTTTGCTACTTAGAGGTACTTCATTCAGTTAATTGACCGCCCAGCACAGTGCTTGACTGGAGTTTCTGTGAAATACCATGATTTAATTGGTTGGTAAAAAAAAAGTCAAGCTGTACATCATGTAACAGAGAGGAACAGTTCGGGACCCTTTGCTTTCAGAATACTTAAGTTTTATTCAGTGTTCTAGTTAATAAATGCATAAACAAAGCAAAAATGATGCTCAAATATTGCTGCTACTTCTCTGCAAAGCCTGTCTGGAGATGAACTGCCTTTTTACTCTAGTTTTGAAATTCACTACAGCTAATTATGAAACAGCTGTTTGTAGGTGCCTCCAGTATATCATTGATTTGACTGATACCTTACTCATAAACATTAATGATTGCTACTGAGATATTTAAAAGACTATGATTGTTCCTACAAGACTTACTACATGGGAAATAACTACTTTTACAGATGTTTTTGACAACACTAAAATGTAAGGAATTATATATTTACTTACAAAGTGAGAATGTAAAAAATGACACAGCCTGAACAGTCATATAGACCCAGTCATATAGCAACATCTGCAAGGACAGGCTTCTCCTCTAGAAATTTGAACATATTTACAGAAGTCTTACTTCAAATGCTACCTGGCATTCAGACGCTCCTACTCAGAAATCTCCTTTTATTTGGTCAAAGGGTACCGCAACAGAGCTTAAAATTTGTTAAGGCCAATGTTTGTTATGTGACCTAACTCCCAGATACAGCTTCCGAAGAAGATGATAGAAAGGTCCCAACTGACTTCAACAAGAACAGTTGGAAAAGGGAAATAAAATGTCTTATTGGTATTCTTCTAAGACAAAACCTCTTTGAAAATTGATGGCACATAAAGATGAAAACTCATAGAATAAGTTTAACCAGAGATTGACTGTAGCATACTAAAAACATTTGAACAGAACTAATAAGGCTGGTTTTAGCTTCAGAAAAACATTTATATTGTTATTAGGGCTGGATATATTGCCAGGGAACTGTTTTGAATTCTAGAAAAATCCACATTAGCCACAAATGTCCAATAGAGAAGTTAAAAAAACGGAGGAGGGGAAGTCATAAAGATGTAAGAATTTTATTTATTAATCAAACTACAGCAGAATATTTTTTTATGTATACACTTGGGAAAAAAAACCCAACCCATGCTTCCCTCTGTGTGCTGCTTACTGACATGCAAATCAGAAAAAAACCCACACTTGCAACTTAACTTCTCTCAAAAGCTCAAATGTAGTGTTAATCTCTGATACATAATAATGGTAATAATGTGGGGCTCATTCATTCTGGCTGGGTACAAATTATGCCTCACTGCATCAGTTTAATTCTCTGTGCTGTAAGGGTGAGTCACCTAACACTGAAACCCTGCAACCTCGCTTGGGGTCATCTGGTGGAACAGCAACTTTAACACCCAGAACACCTGCAAGAAGGGAATGTTCAGGTAGTATTCCTCAGGAACGAACCACACGCAACTTACTTGTACCAAAAGCCACCTCTGCACTTCACATTCAGACCCTCTACAGTCCTCTCTGTGCTCCCCTCCGGGCTGCCTGCTCCTAAAAGCCTGTGCTGAGAGCTACGTAGATTGCTGGTCTTCAGGAAGAATCTGTTACAAGTTTTATTATTCAGGCAAAAGAAGAACTTCCAAGATTATGTTCAAAATTGTCTTACTGTGGACAAATATTCTCCTGTCCTTGCTTTGTAATGGGTAAAGCCAAGTCCTCTTAAAAGTAGACAGCAATCACTCCTCATCTCTAATGGAAAAGTTACTGTTCTGTTTAATACTCTTTTTCTATGAATACAGCAATACGACTGTTCCTAACTAGGGACACAAAAGTTCTTTTTCTCTAATACTCTTTTATCTTCTTTGTGGAAGACAACTGTGATGGAACTTTGAGGTTAGACAAGTATTTGAATAAAGTATGAAAGACTGGATCGGAATAATGGCATAGTTTTACCAGACTTTATTTGAAAGGTATTTTACTTAAATCATAGCTGCACATTTTTAATTGCTTGAGATAGGGACTTATTTTCCTTATTTCTGGAAATAATATTGCCATATTAATAGGCTGTGAACTGTGTGCTGACATTTTGTAAAAAAAGAAATATTAATCTGTGGAAAAAAAACCACTACACACAATTTATGAGGGAAGCAAGCTTACAGACCTACTATTGTATGACTTCTAATAATAGTTACAAAATATGATTTAGGTTGGTATCTGTATCATGGGAGTCTAGTTTTTTAAAGTCTTTGCAGTATCTCAGTCTGAACCCGTAATGTACCGTGAAAAATCACTACCATAATAAATTACTTCCCGGCTTTCTAATAGCTTGTTGCATAAATAGCAGAACACCATTTTGCAGACTTTATATTGATGAAACTTATTAGATGCAAACTCAACTTGCAATAGAAAAACTCAACTTTGAAAGCAGAGTTCACAAC
This sequence comes from Elanus axillaris, assembly GCA_026212715.1. Taxonomy (NCBI): domain Eukaryota; kingdom Metazoa; phylum Chordata; class Aves; order Accipitriformes; family Accipitridae; genus Elanus; species Elanus axillaris. The sequence continues at coordinate 12,628,738 of JANZLQ010000005.1, read as the reverse complement.
ATTATTGCTAATCTCCAAAATTAAATTGCATATGTATTATCAAATGCATATCCTTCACCCCCCCAAAATATTTTCCTGAATCAAGTGTCATGGCATTCCTATCAAGTCAAAGCAAGAGTAAAACACTGAGACAAAATAAAATGGGAGGTGCTTCACAGCTAGTTTTCAGTAATGGGAAATTAAGACAACACAAAACATGCAAATAAGCCTGAGGTCGAGAAGGTGTCCTCCATCTTTATACACCACACAATACACAGCACAATTAAGTGACATGGTTCTCTCTGTTTCATTTCTGTGTGATGTTCCTTTCAGCTTGAAGTCCATAGTGATACCATCTTGCAGCTATCTCACAAGTTAACCAGGGTTGTGCCCAGTCAGTAACTGAACAGAAAATTTCTCAGCATATGAAACCAAAATTAAAGCTGTGCTGGAAACTGAGCAAGTGACACTTCTTTCTAAGCCAAGTGCAGGTGAGTGCCTCAGCATGCTGAGGCCACAGACGAGTGGATGCACTATTTAGTCCTTGTAGGATAGTGTTGAAGTGGTGATACATGATACATGCAGGAAACCTGTATTTCTTTCAAGACAGAAGAGTAGGTGAAATCTGTGGAGTGTTTGGGATTCTCTGGATTGAAAGCTGCAGTACTAACTGAACAGGGCATTATTAGGCTTTAAAACAAATCAGTCAAGAATTGACTAGACTAAGCAGTGGACATAATATTTAAAGCTTTACAAGAAGAGTGCACTGTTAATCCCATTGAAAGTGTAGCAGACATATTTCTAAGGCTATATATTATTCAGGTTTTCATTTTGCACTGGCTTGGAATTAGAGCCTTTAACTAAAATGTTTACTTTCCCTGCCTGGGGGTGGTCCATTCTCTCTAAGGCATCCAGGATGGTTCAATATTATATAGGTGACTGTCATTAAAAAGAATTCTGATAAAACGTATGTAAAAAGTTGGAAATAGTACAAAATTTCATTATAAAACTGATTTTTTAAAAGCTAGACATAGCTAGAAAAATCTATAAAAAAATAAGCATTTACTGTTTAAAATGACTGAATAACAAAGCGTAAGTAATCCTATTTTCTTTCCTGAAGACATCTAAACCCTCATCATTCTTTGTTTGTGCAGTCTTATAAGACAATTAATAATCTTACAAGAATAATTAATAATTAATACTAAGAATTAAAAGACTGGCATAAAGAATAAATTTTAGTATGGGAAAGAAAAGTGAAGGTACAAATAAGCCAAGGAGTTTGCTTGGTTTTGACATAAGGTTGAAAAAAGTACTAATTTGTCAGTAAGGCATCTTTTATTGTGACAAACTTATTAGCTATTGTAGCACAACAGTATGACAGATAGTATCTGTTACCTTAATATAAAACCCATTCAAAGTATTTTCTGGCACCATCCATCACACTAGGCAAGCTTTGAAGATGTACAGTAAAAGTACAATCAAAGTAGCGTAAATTTTGGTAAAAGATTGAGTCATACTTCAATATGAAAAATTAAAATGAAGTCGTTGAGGCCTCAATAGCCCTTTTGCATCAACATGCATCGGGTTTGCTACAGAAAGTCTCTAGAACAACTTTAACATTTTGCCCTACGTATGCTTTAATTAAATCCAGCAATATTTATCATAAAATTACTCAGCTACAGGTACCAGGACATTTCAGATCAGAGGAACTATTGCTCCAGGTCAAGCTCTGAGCTGTTATGCTTAGTAGCTGGTCTCTGGCAAGCATTTTGCCAAGGCAAAGGAAGAACCAAAGTGCCCATCAGAGCCTGGGTGCTCCAGCTGCTGCAACGTGGCAGGGCAGGCATCCTCTCTAATTCTGCCTCTGAATCACTCTCACTGAGGATACAATTCCTACAGTCCCTCTTTTTTCGACATATAAAAAGGAAAATCTTCCAACACATTTCAGAGAGAAGCTAGCAGGATAAAATTCAAACAAACAAATAACAGCAAATACTACAGAGAGATTTGTAGATAACAAATTATTTCCATCTACTTACTGCTGACAGTGTTTTCTATGCAGTGACAATACCATTCTCCACTTCTAGGCAGGGACATAGACTGAATGAACTCATGTCTCTCTATCAGTCAACAATAGCAGATCCCCAGCATGCAAAGACAAGGTGGTTTCAAATTAGCTTGTTCTCAAAAAGCTACAAAAATAGGTTTGATTTTTTAAATTAAAAAATGAAAGTCTTTGTAATGTCACTCAATAAGCACTTTCAAATTACTGTATGTTGCTAAGCCCGGCCAATAAAGCAATGTCTTTAGGCAATCGAAGGTACCTTTTGTGCAGTATGGTACTTTAGCATGAAAGACAGCACTTGGTCTTGGAGCACTGAAACAGCTGCTCGGTGCACGAATAAGCTGTTATATTCTGGGACAGTCTCAGTTGGTTAGCTGAGTCCCCTTGTGTTGATTTAATTAGCACTGCTGGAAAATGTAAATGACCGAAAGAGACACTGTGCATTGTTCAAAATTACATTGTGCAAAATATGTGTGCTTACATAATGTGTTTCAACAAAGAAATAAAATGCTCCTGTTCCCAGGAGCTCTAGGCAGGCAGATGGTGGGTACTCCAGCAAGATCATGCACTCGCCTGCAGAGAAGCGATGCCCTCAACCTCTGGGGAAGAGACTGCTGCTGCACTTCTGTAATACCCCAGTTTGCTGATCCACAGAACAAAACACAGGATTACAGCTGGACTAAAATTGCTCACTCTGCATCCCCAGAAGCAGGAAGGTGTCACAACAGGGGACAAAAATGAGATGACAGAGTTCTAGGCTTACTTCGTTACCCTTCAGGCACATTGTCCCCATGGCTATGATCTACTGGACTGAAATCAATACAGTCTGGAGTTCAGAAGTATGCTTAGTTGTTTCATACAGAATTTATTACATTTTCACAGTTGTTACTTAATTAAAAGAGAAAACTAGTGGGCTAAAATCATGGGACAATAAAGAATTTGGCAAACCACTGAGGTGTGGATTAATAGCTACACATTTCCAGCTTTATCTGTGCATGTTAAGGTCAGTATCAGTGTGCATATGGTACAAAGCCATTAAAAGTGCCTCAGATATGAATATTGTCAAGGAGGATGTGCCTGTAAATTCACCTGCCTTTCTCTGTTAAGAATTTGATGCACACCTCATAAAGTATTAGATCTGTACTTTCCCAATGCCATTTCCTTCTTCTAGTGCTACGGACCCAATATATTATATATGAACTTTACACCACATAAGAAATGCTGTCAGAGTATTTGCCTTTTTTTTTCTTTTTTCTTTTTTCCTTACAGCTTGACAGTATTAAACTAGCATGCAGAGATAATGGACAAATTTATGTTTTTAAATCAGGCAGCTAGTAAAAATTTTCTGTTTCTGTAAGACTGAATGAAATGAAAAATGAAGGATGAATGATGAATGAAAAAAAGGAAATTAAAACAATAAAGGGCCAGATTCTTGGATCCTTATGCAGCTATAATGAAGAAAAACTTTTGTTCACCTCATGGATTATCTTCTACACATATGAAGACTGAAAGGAAAGAAGAACTTTAGCAGGTGGCTTTAATTATTTTACCTATATCCATTTTGAAACACTACTGTGAGGCCTTCCCAGACACATACTGGTAGACTTGGGCCTCATATGCAGAACAATGCTAGTGTGTGAGTCAGGTTGTTTACTCATTCTATACTAATAAGCTCAAATAATGCTTATGTCAGTACAGGTCTGCATCCAGATTTTGGGGTATAAGGTGTCAGAGCAGAGAAAATAGAGATGTACCCAGAGGATTATATTTAGGGACTCTGCAAGCCTCTCTGTTGCTTTAGGATAGATGAAGAAAGATGATAACACAGGAAGAAACACAAACTTTTCTATGCATATTTCATGCAATAAATAAAACATATCATTCACTGCACTTTAGGAAGAGCTTTTTTGTTTCAGGAGTCCCTCTGGACTAAAATGTGCTAAGCATTCCATTTGAATGTTGAGGTTGCTCTCTGAAGGCTCCTTGAGATGCCAAGTGATCCCCCAAAATCATAAGTTAGTTTACATGACAGAAGAGCTGAAAGACTGCATCGGACTTACTCTATTTGAAGTTCTTGGAAACTGCATGGATATCTGAAAAGATGATGTGGCTTGGGGATCAGTATTAATAGGTAGCATGTCCTACCTATTGACCTTTCATATATTAGCAGTTTTGATATGGAGTTAGTTATGCTTTGGCCTGAAACATGTTGAACTTACTAACACATGAAGAATCCTGCAGAAAAATTTGCATGGATGCTAGTATTGATTAGCTTGGTGAGACAGCTTGAGTAATTTAAATCTTTGAGACTTCAGTCCACAAAAATCCAATTCACTGCTTAAGGGCTTGACATGTATAAAGAGACCCTGTCTAAACCTGCTTTCTTTTTCTTCTTTTTGCTCTTTAACCTTTCCCAACTTCTCAGTATCTTTCCTTTTACCACGAATGCCAGTTTCCTTCTAGCCTTTCCTTCTACCCTTTTTCTTCCCTTGTTACACTTTCATCTTGCCTTTCCCATCTCTCTTCTCTTTTTTTGATGCACTCAATACCTGTTTACTTTCTAGCGTGATAACTGCAATCTGCCATAAGGTGGTGAGCGCTGGAGTAAGCACCAGGCGTGACAGTCGCAGCGAGTCCACCCCAGAGGAAGAGATATCTGAGGGGCCAAAGCTCTTGGTGTCGCAAACATGCAAGCATGTACAAGTATTAGACAGGCCTGTATGTATCCACATGAATCTAATGCATCTACATCATTATATTATTTCATGCAGTAGTTGTCAGAGCCAAGGAAATACCTTATAAAACAGGAGAGATCTATAGATGTCTGTATCAGTATAGTAGAGGCAGACAAGCCTAAAGACTTCCAGACTATAATACTGAGGGGGAAAAAAAGTTTTTGCTTGCAATTAAAGAACATAATATACGAAATGCCATTTAGAGCCCCTGTTAATAATCAAATATTTTTGCAGAAATATCTAAAGCAAGTTGCAATAGCATTGCCGTGTCAGTTTAACTCAAACCCCAGATTCAGTACTAGCTTTCTACATCAAAACAGTGAACTCCTGAGAGGGAATATTTAGAGCTAAGGAAGTCTCTTATTTTAACTGAAAAGGTGAGGGGAGTGCAAATCTTGTTTGCCTCAGCAAAAAGCCTCCAAAACATTTCAGGTTTCTAAATGTGTAATGCTGGTTGAAGCTTGGAAGAAATCATCAGAAAGACTGGCTGGCTCTTTCAAGACAGACTTCAGCTGAAGCCGTGATCTTATTCATGAGGTGAATTCAGAGGTATTCCCCAAAGGCCTCTGGGTTTTGCTGTTTCCATTAAACAAATGGAGAAGAAACATTTCAAGAAAATTCAGCAGAACAGTGTCTCCTGTACTGCAGTCTACAGGCATCTTTCTAATCAGCAAAACACCAAAGACACCAGGAGAAAAGGATCTGGTTTTTGTTCTTAAGGAACACGTAAAAGATGTACTAATTCACCAGTTGTCAAGGAAGAGCTGGCAGATGCCCTAATTCAGAAAGCTAATAGTCAGTGTATGGAGTTAACAGCTTTTCTGGTTGGAGGTAGTTCAACGATAAGGAGAATGCCGTACATCAAGGAAAACCAAGAGGAAAGCTAACATCTGAGGATACTGCCAGCACTGTAGTATCTCCTAAAAATTATTGACCAATTCTGCATGCTTTGGTGAATGATTAAAGGAGGATCTATCTATATTAGCAAATAGTGTGGTTCAATGGCAGCAGACTGGCAGAGCGACTGGCTGAGGACCCAACATCCAGACTGTAAGTGCCTTATGGGTGTTACTTAGTACTTGTTCTAGTCTAATCCCATGGACTCAGTGACCACTCAGAGCTGGTCACCTCCTGGTTTATCCTCATCCCAAATGAACACTGTCCGCATCCTGTGAGACTGCTCTGCAGGATGAACTAAAATATGACAATGTAGTAACCATCAGGACATTTACTTCAGAAGAACATTCCGGATCTGAATTGAAATGCTAAAGCATGTGCACCCACATTTGTTTCCTTGCTGATTGCTGAACTCTGACAAAAAACTTTGCAATGACCATAGATTTCATATCCTTATCCAACAGCTGTGGAGATGTAGTGTATAGTGTGTGTATCCATATTTCACTGAGTGTTTTGATGAAAGCAGTGACTAAAGCAGGTTTTGATTGTAACCTTCAGTAACAGCTCAGAGGAACTTAGATTATGATCGCTACACAAATTTGATTGAACTGTGCTGGAAATAAATCAGTATCTATTAATAAATTAGAATTGTTCTGTTAATAATATAAAATTAATTTCTCATGGCACGTAGGTGTCTCCTGTTTTTATAAATTCTTTCTTTTCATTCTATATTAACATATGCTATGCCTCTTGCTTTTGTTTCTGTTCTACAGGCAACACAAAAGTTATCTGTTGCCCTAACAAGTTCCTGAAGAGATACGCAATACTACTGCTACTTTTAGGTTTGTTGTTATTATTATTATTATTATTCATCCATGTATTAATTTTTGCCCAAAATAGAATAACCACAAGGGGAAAAGGGATGTATTTTGGGATAGCAGCCAACTACTACACCACAAACAAGAAAAAACATTACTGAAAAATACTCGATATTCTAAATAATTTATTCAGAGTTTCAGATTCAAAGTAGCCAGGCTGCCAAAGGCTACTGAAACAATGATTCGAGTTAGAAAAATGTCACTGAGCAATTTGTATGTCTGTAAACATGGAACTGAGCATGAGACAGACTTAGTATTACTTTTTTTTTAATTTTGTGTTTTAAGGCAAATTACATTTTCTGAATTTCTGTGTCATAAATGTGGGGAATTTAAAAGCACTGCACAGAGAAGTCAGATCTATCATTTGCTGGTTGTAGATTTGGAAAGATCAAAAATGGTCCAAAGATAGGCAAAGGCACGCAGTTATATTTTAAGATTACACATATCAGTGCTTGATGTTGAAAGTCAGAACAAAAATTAGATCATTTAGTCTGACCTCCCACAGGCAGCAGGACATGCTATTTCAGCCAGTGACCCCTGTATTAAGCCTATTAATTTATGTTTGCTATAGCACTTTCCAGAAAGGTCTATAGGCTTGAAGATGAGAAAAGATGGTGACTCCCCTCTTTCTTTGATAGTTTAGTTGGCCTCGGTCTTAAAAATTTATGCCTTAATTTTAATTGGAATGTCTCTGACTTCAGTTTCCAGTTCTTGGGTAGAGTATCTATCTTTCCCTGCAACAATGAAATACCTGAACTAGCTCCATAAAAAAAAGTGTACATGGTAAATGAAACCACTTTCTCTTCTGTATTTTTTTCTTTTTTGCCCTGTTATTGTTGACCTGAACAAACTGAGGGACTGACTTTCTCTGGTTTTATATCTCTTGGATGTTTTTCCCTGCAGATGATTTATAATTTGTCTACATCACGTCTAAAGAAAAGGGAGCAGAGCGGCACACAGACTCCCCACTGACTCACCAAGAGCCACAGCATGCCCATGACTGCACCACAACTGAAATTGCCTCTTTACAGGAGCTCACTGAAATCAACACTTAGCTCTTCTGAAAAGCCCCATATTTGTTCCACACTGCCTATAGAAAGCTGTATATTTAAGCTTATTTCAGTACCAGAACAAAAAAGCTTTCAGTAGTAATACTCTTCCAACTGGCACTACCGTACTCAGAAAAAGAGAGGATACAAGACAACTATTTAGGGAAAGGAAAATGTTGAACAATTACAAAACAAGGTAGGAAATAATTTAGTAACAGCATCAATAACACTTTTCAATGGCACAGGTGACCAGTACGAAATATGCTCTACATAGCTATTTGAAAAGAATAAGGTATTTACTGTGATTTCAGAGTTGGGCACTAAAATAGGAGGTGGGTGTCTATATATTTTTGCTGATCTGGGCCTAGGGAATTTCAGCATTGCAAGATAAAAACAACTGAAAAAAGCTGAAGAGATAAACAGAAAAATGTTTGCAAGAAGAATAAAGTCTTAAACATCACTTCCTCTATGAAAACTGTCTTGCACCTTTCTACACAAATACCTCTAAAGTATCTATTTTCCATTAAGTCATATATTTCTATAATTATCATTTACTTGCCTAAAGTTTATAGGCACTGATATCTCTAAATGGTGAGTTATTTATGATGCAGACCAAACTGTATTTTACAGCACAAAGATACTACAGTAGAAACACATGTCTTGTTATTACTGAAATGCATGTTCTTAAATATTTTAAAACTAAGTGTGCTGGTTTTGGCTGGGGTAGAGTTAATTTTCTTGACAGTAGCTAGTATGGGGCTGTGTTTTGGATTTGTGCTGAAAACAGTGTTGATAACACAGGGATGTTTTCATTCCTGCTGAGCAGTGCTTGCCCAGGGCCAAGGGCTGTTCTGCTCCTCACCCCACCCCACCATCGAGGAGTCTGGGGGGGCACGAGGAGTTGGGAGGGGACACAGCCGGGACAGCTGACCCCGACTGACCCAAGGGATATCTGAGACCACAGGACGTCATGCCCAGCAATAAGACTAAGAGGAAGGTTGGCTGGGGGCTGCTGCTCAGGGACTGGCTGGGCATCAGTCGGTTGGTGGTGAGCAATTGTTTTCATTTGCATCACTTGTCTTTCCTGGGTTTTATTTCTCTCTCTTTGTTATTTTCCTTTTCATTACAATATTGTTGTTGTTGTTGTTGTTATTATTATATTTTTATTTTTATTATCGCTGCTGTTGTTGTTGTCAATTATTATATTGTTCTTATCCCAACCCATGAGTTTTCTCGCCTTTACCCTTCCAATTCTCTTCCCCTCATCCTGCTGCGGGGGGAGCACGCAAGCGGCTCTGTGGTGCTTAGTTGCCAGCTGGGGTTAAACCACAACACTAGGAAAATAAAAAAATTGCAGTTGAATGGGGAAATAGGTGTTTTGGGAGGTACTGATCATTGAGATTCCCCAACCCTCAGTTTCATTTCTAGTAGACATTTACAGAAATTCAAAGTGAGTATAAAACAATGATCCTGGTCTAAACACATTTAAAATCATACTCACTTTAAATTGTACACATAAGGGGAAGGCCAACAGAACAGCAGTTGCTTTTCTTTTTCACCAGTTCTGCTATTATTAGGTCTACATAATAATAGAGACAGATCTAAAGCCACAGAAGACAAATATGTGACACTACACAATACTAAGTGATAAACTGTAAGCAATCATATCATTAAGGAATATCAGAATATATATATGCACAAGGGACAGAGTTAATGCTATTCATTTAACCTTAACTGGCATTTCACCATTTCTGAAGGCTTAATTGTCTAACATTAACATTCTTCTTACACTCTAGGGATGTACTTTATACCACTCTTTTTGCTAAGGCAAATGTTATCGTAGCTAGATGGTATGTCCGTCCGTCCTGTTCTCCCCCCCTCCCCAAGTATTCTGTAGATAGTTCAATAGCTGCTATGCTAATAGAGGAAAATATGTATTGCTGATGAGTAGATCGAAATAATGAGAAATTTATTCTAGAAGAAGATACTTCTTGAAATTTCCAAACTGTTTTTGGCACACCACAGAAGGCAGATTACTCTGCATAACATGTGATTCTTTTAAATAATTTAATGTTCATATCTGTTTCTCTGCAGATCTAAGTCCCTCAAAAAAGGAAGATAGAGCAGTCAGTGCCCACAGAAGCAGATAATTGATTATTCAGCATGATAATTCTTATTTTTTAATCAATTTCTCTCAGCCTACAGTAACAATAAGCTTTCTCTGCTTTTCCTAGACCACTCTCTAAATTATGGCACGTGCCTATAAAAATGGGTATGGTACATCACTCACACCTTTTATGTAACCAAGACATCTATTCCAGGATAAATGGGAACTCTGGTTTCTTCCTGCATTTGAAAGACCGCTGACCAGGTCAACTAAAGTGCCACTTTTCTGAATCGCTCCTATAGCATAACAGGACATGTAAAATTAATGATACTCTAAACTGGGCAGATTTTTCCTACAGTATGTTTTTTTTGTCTTGTGTGTAAGCACTGTACTTAAAAGTATTCATCACTCAAGGTCTTAAGATACATTCCTTCAACATCCAGAAGTCCCACTGCTTTCAAAATGAATTGATTTTGCCTTGGCCTCCATAAACAAGTGCAATCTTTTCTGGCTGGTATGTGAAGTTTCACATTCAAAACCAGATTCTACACAAAATGCCCTTTGCTGTAAAGGATTTTCTGAATTTTAAAGAAAGGCATTTGGGCTGGTCCTTTCTCCAAGACATAGGACCTATCATTGCCCTAGAAGAAGCTTGTAAGAGAGAGAGGCTTTTTGATTTTTTGGGCCGGTTTCTCAACTAGGAATTTTTGGTTGCTTGTTTCTAGTGCTGCTATGGTTAGGAAAGGAAGTACTAAGTTTCATTTTCAGCTGTTTTATTTAAAAATCTCAATAAGGAAAGCAGTAAATATGGTTTGCTTGCTTTAATTATTTAAAAAATTTACAGGCTTTATTTTAAAAGCAAGTTTTATTTTAAAATCTGTTTGGAATGAAAATGGCATCATTATTCAACAACAGTCCTCCATTTATTACAAGGTCATATATTCCTTCAAATATTGCTTTGGAAGATGTTTTTCTTGAAACAAAACATTCTTTTACAACCTATTTTCATTAAAATACACTGAACACCAGTGAAACGTGTGGCTGGCTTCTTAAAAATAGGATTTCACATATTGTTGTGCTGTAGCTGGTGTTTGGCTTTGAAAACAATTGTTTAAACAGGAATTCCTGGAACAGAGCCAGATTCATTACAGGCACTGTGTCCACTGCTGGTGAGTGCATTAGAGGTAGAAGAGATGTGCTGAAAATCGATGGAACTACCTTCACCTCACAGTAGTATGAATGACTTTTCTCTGCAAGAATGAACAGCTAACAAGTGATAAAAGCCTACAAAAAGACCAATATAGCTCTTTATTTTATATTAAGGCTACCTTAAAATGTTAGATACACCAGAAAACTGAAGCTTTTAAAATAAAATCTTATTCTCTGCTTTTACAATAAAATCTTGTTCTCTTTCCATTGTATATTAGGAGGTCAAAAGAATATTTGCATTTTATGTGCTGAAGGTCAATTAGAATAATGCTGTCCTCCTGTCCATAGAATGAAATCAGTGTAAGTACACACCTCCTGGGCTGTCTAATAAGTTCCTGTTGAGGTGCTATCTGAGAAGATCATTCACCAGCCTCTGCATTTGAAACCATCATTTCAAAGCAATTTGTAAAACCAGCATGTTTATAAAGTTGCATTCTGGACCATGCAACTGCTAAATTCACTGTGTTTGGAAATTCTAATTCTACACATATCTACAGAAAATGGGTAAGATCAAATTTCACAGATAATCTGCTGCTTTGCTTCATAACCTGTGATTTGCACATGAACATCTTTGCAGCAAATTATCTCAATGGTGTTTTCACATCAGTAGGTTTCAGCTGCAGCATGATACACTTTAACAAAAAGAAAATTGTTGCATTGTTACAGAAAGTCTTTTTAAAATGTTTTGATGAGTCTCAGAAAAGTCCTGGGGATTCCTTCCAATAGGATTTTTACCATACCTACAGAAATACAATCTTTGGTGTTCTTTAAGGCAATCACTTTACAATTTCATAGATTCAACTGTATAAAAGTAGAGGTATTAGGCTGTTAGCACTTATTCTCATCAATTGGTTTGTTTCTCCCCATACTCCTTTCTCCCAACATAAGACAGCATTGTAGCTCTTACACTGCCTAATCCTGAATAAAAATACTGCATTTATAAAACAGGGGAATGACAGTTACAGAGAAAAGGTATTATACCACTAAAGAAAATTATTTTTATTCTACTTGTTATCCATTTCTTTTTGTCCCCACTTCCTATACTTCTAAACTTTCACTTCTGTATTAATAGTAAAAAGCCAGAATTCTCTGTGGCTCTATTATCTGTGAGGGTATAAATTTCGGATTCCCCTCAAAATCCCTTTAGGAAGTTACAAAACCAAAGGCACATATTTTTTGATGCAAAAGAAGATACCCGTGTCTAATCTTCTGAAATTACAAACTCCGAACAGGCCATGGAGGCAGAGAGATGGCCGATGGCTGGCTGCTCTCCATGGCCACGGGGCACCACCTGGACTATTCGCAATTCTTACTGAGGTCCTTATCCCCCCTCCTTTTTTCACTGAAGTACACTACTTGCTTTCATTCTCTTTCAGCTTCTAAGTTCTGAAAGGCCTCCCTGATGTTGTTTGAATTGTCAGGGAATTAATGCTACAGATATTGGAAAAGGAAAATTAAACTTGAAAAGAACCCAAACCACTGAAGCTGAGGGATTCATGACTCTCACAGCCGCATTCAGCTTCCATTCTTCACTTACTGGGGATAAATTAAATGCTAACATAGAACAAATATGATTCATCTTTAGCTATCTAAGAGTCAGACATTCAGTCTAAACTAGTTATTTGGTCTCCCTCTGCAGTTAATTCAGCAAGATGGGTACCATCATCCAATACTGAAATAGATGTTTGAGACAGGAGAATAACTGTTTGGGAAAGCCTGTTTCTTTCCAGTGCCAACAAAGGGGCTGAAATTTATATGCCTAAGTTTTACATGCTTAAACTGAGAGGAGGCGTCCTGCCCAGCACCTCTGCAGGGCACAGCGGAGCACAAGGAGACTGAAGCCCAACGCAGCTACAGCAGCACAAAACTGCTCACGCTGCAAGACCTGCTTCCCAGCAAGGCTGATTCGCTCGGGCCCAGCACAGTGCTGTGGCAGCGGTGTCTTACGTCCACAGCCTGGGCTGGGCCAACGGCAGCTACGGAGGGGGAGGTACATGGCCTGGCTGTAGACGTGTCTTTAGACAGGGTAAAAAGAAGTGGGATCAGTAAGGAGAAAGAGAAAAAAAAGATTTGATCCTAGGTTAATGCAGGAAAACACAACGCTAGTATTCAGAAAGCAAAATATCTCATAAGACTGCCCACAGGGAGATTTTTGTTCTCTCCACTTCCAAACTTTCTACCAACAACCTCACCACTCCTTCCAACACACTTCCCCCCCACTGCCCCAACATTTTGTCATAATTCCTGATTAGATTTCATGACTGGACAGTAAATTTCCTAGCCAACCTATCAACCAAAACTTTGCCAAAATATCCATCAATTTTCTTCTTAAATTTCTTTTTAGAACACCAGATGGGAAGTGAATAAGCTGTTAAAGTCTTTCTTGTGTTATACTGAGAATATTACTTTTATTCCTTGCATGACTTAGGACACAACAGTGATGAAGTGACATAGAAACTGGGATCTTTTAATTAATTCTTATCAGGCATGTATTGAAATGCTAAACCTGCATACTCCACAATATATAGCAGTGTGACCATTATCAGAATTTGATCCTAAATCTGTATGGTTTAGTTGTCTGAAAGGTTTAACTGAAGAAATTGAAAGCAAAAAAGTATTGCTGTCAATAGAAGTGCTATTTTCCAGAGAGCATTAGGAAGATTCAATAAAAGCAGACATATGGATGCACTTTATCCTATCAAAAAATAATGTTAAAAATTTTCTCTGGAGTTAAAACACAAGGGTCACTTGAGAATCCATTAGAAGCTGTTTTGGAGGGAATGGAAAGTGAGGTATTAAAAGAAATAAAATATGTATGAGTTCTAGTAAGTCGTTTATCCAGTTCCTTAATTTCTAACCTCTTCTGCAAACTTTAAACCCTGTTGTTTTTCTACAGAAGTTTCTGGCAGAAAGAATGTCTTTCAAATGAAGGTGTTCTGCACTGCAACCATTAGCTGGTAGCATTTTTAAAAAATATTTCTGTAGTGACCCATGTATGACTCAACCATGGCTCTTTGTCTTTTACTGCAAAACTATTTTTGTAGTGTGCTTCTGGCAGGAGTATGGTGGTTTAGATGACACAGTACAAGTTAATATTGTTGTCCTGGTTTTGTCTGGGATAGTTAATTGTCTTCTTAGTAGCTGGTACGGTGCTGTGGTTTGAGTTCAGTATGAGAAGAATGTTGATAACACTCTGATGTTTTCGGTTGCTGCTGGGTGGTGTTTAGACTAAGTCAAGGATTTTTCAGCTTCTGATGCCCAGCCAGCGAGAAGGCTGGAGGGGCACAAGAAGTGGGGAGGGAACACAGCCAGGGCAGCTGACCCGAACTGGCCAACGGGATATTCCAGACCATGGGACGTCATGTCCAGTATATAAACTGGGGGGAGTGGAGATGGGGGATCGCCGCTCGGGGACCAACTGGGTGTCAATCGTTGGGTGGTGAGCAAATGCACTGTGCATCATTTGTACATTCCAATCCTTTTAGTATTACTGCTGCCATTTTATTAGTGTTATCATTATGAGTTTCTTCTTTTCTGTTCTATTAAATCGTTCTTACCTCAACCCATGAGTTTTACTTCTTTTCCTGATCTTCTCCCCTGGAGAAAATTTTTCTCCACTGGACGGGGGGCAGTGAGTGAGCAGTTGCATGGTGCTTTGTTGCTGGCTGGGGTCAAACCATGACAATTATAAACTTCAGTTCGCGGTCTGTTGCACCAGGAAGACCTATTAAAATTACTGTACATACCAGCACAGAGAAAACTTTTTGAAGGCTTACTAAAATCCTTGGCTAATTTGTTGCTTTCTACTTTCTGAATAGTCAAACACAACAGCCATATCCTTGGATTTGAAACTTTTAGGGCCACATAACATGGCCTGTCCAGTGCTTTAACTACAGTATAATCCTTTCTTTCAGCAAGTGCTTACCATACAAAACATCTTAAAGTGAAAGCCTTATAAAAAAAAAATCTTAATTTCTAAAGCACAAGCACAAAACACTGATAAATGGAAGACCTTCCTTAAATTGCCAAAAAAGGAGTGACTACTTGCAAAGAATTTCCAAGTCAGAGACAAATATGTGGTACTATGCATTAATGTATAAAATGCAGGTTCCTGTGAATTAAGCTAAAACGTATCAATACCCCATCTGACTGATTCATGCTAACATCACTTGACCTTTCTCTCCTGGTGTCCCTTTTTCTTATTGATCCTACCAGAAGGAGAACATATGTATCTCACACTATATCTCAAGCTATCAAAGAACTACAGTAAACTGTGTACAGGTCTTTATTCACTTTGTAACTGCATATTATGTGCTTTGAGCCGGATCCAAGAAAAGAAAAGATTTAATGTACTTCATTGTGTTGTACTTTAGGTACAAAAAAACCCCAACTGAGATTCCCAAATCAAAGCAGCACCCACAACCCAGAAGCATTTGCTTCACAGTTTGAAAATTTCTCAGGCACATACATTTGTTCATGACCAGTGTGGCTATGGCTGAATAGAGGGAGCCTGAGTTCTTAAACAAACTACACTTGGATCTAGAAATTAGATGAGAATAAAAATCCCTTGCTCAGGTGTACCTAACACACTCTTTCATCTTTCACACTTTAGAGATTAAAATAATGACTGCTTGAAGTAGTTCTCCCTCCTTATACTTTACAGAGACAATTTGGTTGCTCAACTCTGTCTTCAGATTCCCATTTGGGATTAGGGGATAAGATGTGAAGACTACTGTTCTTAAGCTCAAAGTACTTAAATCCTTTAATGAACTTGATTCTAAACAAGTCTCATCAAGCTTGCATTTGTAGAAGGAAGACAGATGCACTGAGACTTTTCAGTAATTTCTAACGTTGCATCTCTAAGTCCTTGTACTTCAACCACCTGTTTATGAACGACTCCCCTTCCTCCCTATGCCCCCAATATCTTACCAACAGGCTAACTTTATTCCAATGTTCCATTTCCACAAGTAATTGCCTCCCAACACAAAGCAACAGACATTCCTCACCATCATCATATCATTAAGAAACAGCAGCAAGGTTTCTAGTTCTGTTGCTTGCTCAAATTTCTACCAATCATTTTTCTTGGAAAGAATGTCCACTTGATAGGATTCCTCACTCCTCCCAGAAGATATTCTGCTGACAATATTTTATTTTCAAAAGTTCGTGCAGAGCTGGAAAGGCCTCATTTGAATTCCAGCACAGAGCAATGGACTCACACAATCGGCTGTCTGCATCCAGGACAGCCACTTTGTCCAGTCTTTATAAAAAAATAATTCCACTGAAGTCAACTGAACTACACAGATGCTGCATACATAGGTAATAAGAATTGGCAAACATGGGTAATGCCTACCTTTCAAACAGAAAAACTCAGATAGTTATTGTGGGCTGCTCCCAAACTGGTAACATAACTGGGCAAGACAGCATGAAGCCCTCAAGAGGAGGATTTTTGCCCAGACATTTTCACAAGAAGTCAAGTCAAGACTGACTCTACCAATTTTTTTAAGATTTATGAAACTTCCTGTGAATTTTCTTGGTAGCAGTAAGCTGTGCGGAAGCAGGTAACTTTCAGCTGAGATTTTTAATCATGATTTTTAATCACTAGATGAGCTTCCATCTAAAAGTAGGAATTTATCATTTTTTTCTTGTTACAATGTTGAAACACGTAGGAAAGATTGATCTAGGCATTTTTTTAATAATTTAAAATAAATTTTGTAACTAAAAAGCAAACAAAATGATCTATTTGCAAAAATGTTAGATTAAAAATATTAATTCATCTTGTTCATGAATAAAAGTGTATCTATAGGAAGCATGTAGAATTAAAAACCAGGTGGTATTAAAATGCAATTAAGAAACCATAATTATATATTAAAGAGAGACACAAAGACAAGGGATAGCTTAGTATCTCAGCTGTGGAATAGCCATTGCGGTTAAATGAACTGAATTTAGACTCCCCCTTACAACACATTGAAGCCTCAGTCTTTTGTAGAGGTATGTAATTACTGAAGATCTAAGCAGCTGCTCAGCAAAGCTAAAAAGCTCATACTGACTAAGCAGTTTATTCACAGTTCTGGGTGGCAGTCCTTCAGCTTTTCTCAAGAGATGGTTTCAGTTTTATCTGTACATCTGAGTCAAAAGATTTCTGAGGTGGGTATAGGAGCCAGTTCTAAAGACTGCTTATTAGAGCTAAAAAACTAGAATCAGTTTGAATGTTACAAAGACCAACTTAGTTCCCCCTCCTTCACCAGACACCACCAACACCTATGCCACTGACTGTAAGGCACTGACTGCCCCATGCACCCTGCATGGGCACAAAGCCTTCGACAGAAAAGGAAAATTTGAGCAATAAGGGGTCTGACCCACAGGAACAGCTCTTTGCTGTCTTCCTAGAAACAAACTGGATTTGCATCTGGATCTATACTGGGAACAACCACAGTTAAATGGTGAAATGTGCCACCAATTGCAGTTGTTCCAGTGCAAAATGGTATGTTCAGTCTATTTTAATATGTTTGTTGTTGGGTTTTGATTTTGTTCTATTTCATTTTTAATTTATCAGCTTGGTTTCAGGAACCATAAAAACAGCAAAATCTTGAATGAACATATCTGAGCTATTTGGAAGTTCCACGACACATTTTAGAGAGGCATACTTCCCCCAGGAAAAAGAATATACTCACTTTGAAATGTTCGAACACCAGTACGAATATATTTCTGCCAGCAATGGGTCCACCCAAACTGAGAGATGTTTGTGTATTTATGAACATGAATAAACTCTCAAGATTCCTGATAAGAATATTTATAGTTTCCACATCATACATATTCTTAAGCTACTTACTTGTGTAAGATCTGATAATTCCTTCTTTACTCACAGATTGATTTAGAAAACAGTGGTGTCTCTCACCAAGACAGAAATTCAGGTAAGACCAAAACACTACTGTGGGAACTAATGTTATAATAAAATAGAATGGCAGCTTATTTTTTTTCTCTGTTTTGTAAATAAAGTTTTGACCTAATTCTCTAAAGTCCAATGTGAAATAATTATTTCTACTTTAACAAGTCTGCTGACACAAATGATAAATTCGATTTGACAACTGGATATTCTCGTGGCATGTTGTTGACTCATGTGTCCTCTAATCTGAGTCACAGGCCAACATTTTGTCATTGTTCTTTAGACAGAAAAAAATAAAGAGTTGCACACAACAAATGTTCAGGTCTTAACTATACATATGTTATTTAGAGTTTAGTTTAATCAGCTTCATATTTTCTAAATTTCCACTAGAATAAAATATGTTTAGTGTGAAAAAGAGTAATTTTTCCTCAGTGCCGAAAAGGGAGTCTTACAAAGTACTTTTCCAGAAGGCAATAAAGCTTACCGAAGTTCAAACCCACTGGATAGCCAATGGTGTCTTTCAGTATGGCTCAGTAAGTTATATGGTCTGTGTTATGAATACTAAAATGTTTGCCCTAATAGGTCCCAAAGCAGTAAGAAAAATCGCCTTTTTCTGTACAGCTTCATAACACTCACTAGCAAAATATGATGCTTCAGTGATGGTTTGTTGTAAACTATGGTTACAAGGATCTGTGCAGCCTGAAATTAGTGCCAACTAATGAAGACCTATTTTTCCATGCTCTGTCATGCAAAATGAGATGCTTGAGCTTCAGGAGGAGAAAGCCCTATATGTGCTGTGTGCTGAGGTTGTGCGTCAAGGTCAGGAAGCCTCATGCTGAAGGCAGAAAAGCTCTTGCAGACCCACCAGTGCACACAGTGGTGGGCATGCAGCTTTCCCACATGAGCAGCTTGAAGACCTGAAATGCACCTTTCAGCTCCTCCACTGAGAGCTACCGATGGGTCTGGCTTGGCCCTCGGCCATTTAACAGGACACAGGCAAAAATGCTCTCTTGGGACAAAGTGCATCTTAGGAGCAATTTAAGAATTAAAGAAGTTTATACATTCAGATGTTACTAACAATGACATAATTACAATTATTTTGAGAAAAAAAGAAAAATCATCACAAATTACAAATGCTTCTAGACAGAATCTATTTCTTTTCTTCTTTTTTTTTCTTTTTTTTCTTTTTTTGTATGGAGGCTATATAGAAACTATATAGAAGCTCCACCAATGCACTCTAAAGAATGGTATTTTTTTCTTTGGTCTACATATTATTCCAGCTCATATTTAACAAAGATAAAAAAATAAAGAAGAATTACTTTCAGAAATAAAAAAATTGCATTGCTTTTGCAGTCCACTTAGTCCAATACACTCCTGACTATAGCTAATCTAGGTGCTTCAAAGAAAAGTGCAGTAAAGACAGCATAGGTATTAAAAAATTACCTGACTTTGTCTGCCTAAATTGCATAGTTGCGCACTAATTGGCAATTGCATACTTCACACACTGAAGTATGATAGGTTGCAATTCCTTTTGAAAATACATTTAAAATTTGTAGGATAATTCAGCTTTTTTAACAAAAAAGCTTGTTAATTTAAAAAACATATAGCTTAAAATTTACATTATTCATTTACTGATGAATCTGAAAGTTCTAGTTTCATCTTCAGTATTATCCTTGATCCCACCTGGGTTCCCTTAGTGCTGTTTGGTTCCTTCCAGCCATAAACGAAACTATCTAGTTTAACACTTGTGTGACAATAGCATGCACATTTTTATTATGATAGATATTAGCATTTAAAAATTCAGTGGTAATCTCTGTTTATGAAAGTATACTTGTTCACATGGCAAACTGGCTAATAAAAAAGAACAGTGACAGCATTTAAAACTGATGTGCTACTACACCAGTCCATTCATGCAAATTGAATAAAGGTAAAAAATCAGCAAGAAGTAATAAGTAAGGAATTATTTCCAGTGTCTGGCAAAACTCTGGTTTTGGTCAGGTGATTCCTACTCTCTCCCTCTTCTGTGTAGCGTTAATCGCTGCTCATCATCTGCTTGTTCTCAGGTGGTACATGAACTTGTCGGTTCTTTACAGAGCACATACGCATTGTTCAAAATTAAAAGTTCTACATAATTGTATCAAGCATATTCTAGATTGAACCCAACAAAGTTATGCTACTGATTGATCAAGGTGTCTTGGAAGTGCCTGGCTTTATTTTTGTTTGTTTGTTTGTTTGTTTTAAGATATAGCATCAGCACTATGCTGTAGAATATAGCGTCCTCTCTCATTCACTTTGAGGGTAGACTATATCCCTGGGAGATCCACCAGATCTCATACAGATAGCACACTAAGTAATGAAAAGAATATAAGGAAGGAGCAGGTGCTGAGTTGTCTTTGGGTTCTTGAAAAAGTAATTCGCACACATGTATATTATATTTCTATTTGTTTTAATAATCTTCAGAGTTTCAGCTGAGATTGAAATGCTTCCCTGAGCTGACAGAAGGTATGTATGTCCTCTGTGGTTCAAGAGGTCTGGTCATGCAGGAATAGGGCTGGAAAAGTTCAGCACTAAAGGGATGAAGGGACACAGATTTTTCCCTTTTCCCACTTAGAATCCATGGTACTGAGTGAAGCTGATGGTATGGACAATGCTGAGAAGAGTTGGATAACACACCAAAAAAAGCATCTGCAAAAGATATGCATGTGAAATGACACAAGGTAAGGAATAGGAACCCCCAAACTCAAACTCCACCCCATACTCTGCAATGTATAGGAACCTTGTCCAGGCACAAAGGCAGTTACATGGATGAGCCCTGTCTTTCAGAAGCCATGTAGAAATGAATACTGTCTAAAAGATGGCTGAAAGAAATGGTGATTGTTGCTCCAGTGGTACTTCTCTGCCTTTCAGCTTTTAAGAAATCTGCTCAGAACTGTTTTAGGAGACTTGTGTTCAAATCCCTCTTCTGCAGAAGGTGAATCAAACACATGCAGGTTCAGCCAGCCCTACTAACACAGTATGCCAAGCACAAGCCCATAGGGTATTCCGGGGCGGGGAGGGTGGGGGGGGTGCAGCTACAGGCAACTTTAAATTGTTCCTGCTTTCCACTTTGCATAAATATTTGCTGGGTAAAAGACCGATTCAGCACAAGGCTTAGTTTTAGAGAATGTATGTGATGGTAGTTCTGGCTTCCAGTCCATGTTCTACCTTTTTGATCAGCATTTCCTGAAACCAGAACTCATGTGTTCCTCAGTGGTATGGCTAATAAACTATGACAACCACATTCTTCTTTTTTATGTTAACACTCATTAATGTTCTTTCTTTTTAGCCAGTGGATCTTAATTGTTTAGGCCAAGCAGAGCAGCCCTTATGAAAGGAATTTACAATATATCCCTCAATACAGAATTGCTGATGGCCTAATTATTCTCCTACACAGAAAATGGATACATTTACTTATGAGGTAGTTATACAGACTTCACTTACAGTAGATGGGGAGAAGTGAGCATTTTTAGACATGATTCATCTCATCCTAAATCAGCTGCTTAGTATATGCCAGAGAAACCACACTCTACAAATGTCTGCAGATATCTAAAATTAGGTGAACCTAATCACACCATAATTACTGTAAACTCTCTCTACAGTCAACAAAAGAAATAGGCAACTTCATCAGGCAAATCAGTAAGCACTGAATTTCTGTCTGGAATTGTCCCCTTCTGTTTCCACTGACATAGTGGGGAGCTAATGCACTTCAGGAACAACTGCTGGTAGGTGCGATCAAATGAGCTATATGCCTCCAAGTGTAGGAAGTCTCAAAAGTCAGTTTTCTGTCCAGGCCTGTCAAGTAGACAATAGATGGACCTTAACTGTTTACCTCCTTTGCCGATGTAGTCCCCAGCATATGAGAAAGGGTAAAATTGCAACTTCAAATGCCAAAAAGTTGAGAGTTTAATTCTTCCTTTTTCTTTTCTAGAGAACACCACCACACTGATATTATTTCCAACTATAATACAAAGCACATAAGACCTTTTACAATGCAAGTTAAAACCAGAATACCCACCGATCCCACTGCTGAAGAACTTAAAATCAAGAGTAATAAAGTCTTCAAAATACTCATGGCTGTTGTTGTATTTCAAGGGCATTGTATTGAGCTACCAAACAAAAAAAATTCAGCTCATTTCTAAAAGGTTCCTTCAGAAGGCTCCAGGACAGCATGATTAATTCCTTGGACATGAATTAAGAAGACTGAAACTAAAATTATCCAACTGAATAGATTTATTTTTATGAACAGAGGATGCAAAACTGTAGGTACTGAAAACTGCTCACAGATTGATAGTTTGGGTTTGGACACAGCACTGAGGCACTGATTGATCTGAACTTACCAAAACTAGAAGGAAATTCAAGGCTGTTTCTACACAAGTGTCTAGTTGGCTCTGTATCTTGTTCCTAACAGTAACAGATACTCCAGAAAAGGTGCAAGAATCCTATATCATATATATGTACAGAAACATAATCCCCAGTTTTAAAGGGAAAAAAGGAAGACCTAGGGAACTACAGACCCATCAGTCTTACCTCTGTGCCCAGGAAGATCAAGGAGCAGATCCTCCAGGAAACTAGGCTAAGGCACATGGAAAATAAGGACATGACTGGTTGGTGACAGCCAACATGGCTTTGATAATGGCAAATCATGCCTGCCAAATTTGGCAGCCTTCTACAATGGAGTTACAGCATTAGTGGATAAAGAAAGAGCAATGGACATCATCTACTTGGACTTGTGCAAAGCGTTTGACACTGTCCCACACAACATCCTTGTCTCTAAATTGGAGAGACATGGATGTGACGGATGGAAGACT
>JANZLQ010000005.1:12585405-12596992 GCA_026212715.1 Elanus axillaris | reverse complement strand
AGTCTTCCATCCGTCACATCCATGTCTCTCCAATTTAGAGACAAGGATGTTGTGTGGGACAGTGTCAAACGCTTTGCCTAAATCCACATCAGTGACATTCATTTTTTTTTTTTTCCACAGAAAAGTCAAACTTTACCCAATGCTTGAAGGAGATATACTCCACAACCTTTCTGCATATTTGTAAAATACAACAAAACAAAATAAAACTGTCTTCAAAAAAATAAATTTCAGCATTCCAGTCCAAAGGATAAGGCACTGGATTGTCACCTGTAGCAGGACATGAAGGATTAATACTCACAAAGTGGGCTACCTAGACCATAATCCCTCTCTTCCAAAAGACAATATTCTTGTGCTTTTCTGCTGTTGATGTCATATCAGGCCAATTATTATATTTATTAAATTGTGCTTTTTGTGCAATACCTTATATGTCAGCATGAGATACAGAGAAAAATGAGGGTTCTGCTCTTCTAGAATAAGAAAAAACATCAGTGCTGGAAATTACTAAAACTTGATTTTGGTTATCCTCCTAACTCATCTGAATAAAGGTAACAGGAAGAACAGAAAGAGATAGAAAAAAAGCTATTCTAGTTGCTTCAGTGTAATGTTGTTCCTCTTACTTGAAACAATTTTCAGATCATTTCCTTTCTGTGATAACCAGTAAGAGCAGTAAGTGGTGAAGACACTCACTTTGCCCAAGGGATCCATTAAGAAATGCTATAACATTATACCAAGTGACTGAAGATACTCACTATATTGCAATCCTTCATTTTCCAGATACCTTTCTTTTTAATTCCCATAGTTGCTGACTGCTGCTTTCACAGTGTTGTGCTACAGAAGGATGAGACTTCAAGCAAACACCTTTGAAAACCAACACAGTAGAGGTAATATTCTCTGATCTTTTTTAATTTCATCCTGACTCTTTATCTTCTTATAAACCTCATTAAATACAGTAAAAGACAGGGGACTTCCATGGAAGATAAGAGTGTTTAAGATACTGGAAAGAGGACTAGAAACATCAAGATTCAAATATCAAAGGCTGAGCAAACCACTCCAATCTGTACATGATGGAGGATGTAGCCAAATGATCGAAAAAGGTCAAGTCACAGTGGTGAATGAAGTCACCTCAGAGCAGCCATGGAAGTATCACCAGTTGCAAGGACTCTCCTGCTCTTCCAGTGAAGGATGATGAAGCAAATTAATATAACCTCATGACTGAACAGGCTAAAAATATGTGCACTGTTCTGCAGCTGCTCAGCATTAATTTGTTATACAACTCTAACTCATTTGCTTTCAAACATCATTCCTCATCTTTTAGTTGCCACCACCAAGCTTTTTTTTGGCTTATCTATCCAGACTGCAAGGTCTTCTGACAAGAACTGTCTCCTACCACGCAGTTTTGCAATGCATGGGAAAATGTAGTGTCTGGTTACTTTGTGGAATTCTAGCTGCTGGTGAAATAAAAAATAAATTAAAGAAAAAAAAAAGTAGAATACTGCTTCATATTTACTAATATTTTTCCTGCCTGCATTTTTCACATGTATTCTGTTGTGTTTTCATGGCATGGCAAAAAAACTTTATCTCAAAGACAGCTTTCCTGTTTGTAAATATTACTCTTGGATTCACATTTTCTGGTTAGTCCATAAAAGCAAACATCTATTTTGCACAGGACTCATCCCTATCCATCATTTGTATAGGTGCAAGTGACAGCACTCAGACACAAAAAAATAACTCTAATGGATTTTTATCTGTAGCTCTGGTGAGTTCTGCATTCATGGCACATCTCTACTATAGTTCACTGCTTAGTAAAACACTTCAAGCTAGAGCACATGAAAAGCACTAAATAATCCATAACAGAATATAAACTGAACAATCTTCTATGTAAAAGATTAATGTTTCTTCCAGCTGAATAACTAACTGTCTTATGGAACTATCTGTGTTCCTGTGCAGTGGCTGTGTTTAGACTGTGTGAATTAAAAAAAGGGAGAAAAGGTTAATATGGCAACATTTTGCTTTGTAACTGTTTACGTGCACTCTACATGTGCTCAATGGGGAAATAATGCATGAATTTGAAAATTCCTTAATTTCACTGATTCTCTGCTAGAACTAGTTTTAATTTCGATGCTGTTTTTCCTCCAACTGTTTAACATTTCTTTAGATTTTTTATTACAATATTTTTATACACAGTGAAAGAAACTGCAAGGTTAAATGCAAGTCTGGGACAGGATAGCCTGGGAGGGACAGAGGTGAGGAGCACATTCACTCTTTCATCCCTATGAGAAGCTCAGGCAATTTTATGAAAAGTTGTAGCTACATGAATGACAATTGCTGAAAGAAACACTGACCCAAACCTCCCATTGAAATTGCACAAATATTAGATGTAGGAAGGAAATAATTTTACCACTTTTGCCACGAAAGTGTCAGCAGAAGTGAAACCACCTCCTTTGCTGTTTCACTTTTCAATACCAAAGAAACATTAAATCCAAACTAACAATAACCTTGTAAATTGTTACACCCCACAATCTGCAGCCCTTGTGCGTTGACATAGAAGAAAGGTTGATGGCAGAGAGAGCTAACAACTTCTGGGTTTTGAAATGGGGAAGTCCAAAATGTTCTCCATCCAGTACAAACATAAAATAAATGCTAACATCATCAAGCCTCCCAGGAAACCCCCAACTCTCCCCACGTTCATTGGTGACAGCAGGAAGAACACGTTCCGAGGTGAAAGCAAGGAGATGCACAATGAGATGCATCCTACAGATCAGCTCATATTCAAGGGCCACATCTATTCCCTTGAAGTCTTTTATATTATATAAAAGTCCACAAATGTGCAAAAAGATTGCAATTCTAATCACAGGCACACGAGTTGGCACCCGGGAGTATTAAGAACAATTTAATAAACATTGCTCAGCAGCCTGAAATTATCAATGGAATCACAGAGGCAAAACGCAAGCACACATACACCATACAGTTCCTAATATCAGCAGTTATTTCAGGCTTTGCTGTTAAATTAAATTAAGAATGAGCATTTTCTTTCCAATTTCCAAATAACAAAATATTTTTATTTTTCTATTAAGGTCCAATTGCACTGAATAGGTAGATGCAACCTATGTTATTATTCTCTACTACTGCAGTACCAACAATTGTGGCAAGTGAGAAGAGCACAGCATTATACTATTTAGTGTAGGATGCCTGCATCAGAGAAAGGCTCAGCTCTGAAAAGCTTAAAACCTTCACAAACCTGCAAGAAGGACAGCAAAAAGGTGCAATGAGCAATACAGAACCTTGGGATTAAAACAAGCAACCGTCCAAAGATGTGACCATGGATGGGACAGTAATACTTCTGAGATTTATAAGCAGTGCACTGACTAATCAGTTAGGTCTTCTTTTCTTATATTATTCAATACCGTAGTTCATTATTGAATGTCCATTAGCAATTGTTTTCACTTTTAGTCGTAAGGAATTTTTCACTGACAATGACATATAGGGATGCAGAAAATTCATTCCCCTTCAGACCTTTACTCTGCTGCTGCTCCAAGTACCTATGAATGATTTTAATGTATGTGTGCTAAAGGAATTTAAAGCAAGGCATTTACCAAGATCTGCGTTTGTCCTATACACATTGGACTACAAGTGGAAATGATCTATGGTAGTGTTCAGACTCAGAACCCCATGGCTTAACATTTTTATGTTACTGAGAGCTTTGCCTTTGGCAGTCTGAGCTTAAAAATCAATTCATGACTTTAAACTTTATGCTGCTGATGCCATTTTTTATTGTTGAACTCAACAAATGGAAAACTTCAGAGAACAAGCTAGTGAAAAATTGCTTCCCATTTACCACAATTTAAAGCAAAAGGTGACCAGAGGTTTCAAGTCTTCAGTTTATCTTTGCACCTGTGCAGCCTAATTTCTTGTAAGGATCTTGTCACTACAGGATCTCAACTTCGTGATGAGTAGAACCAGATCTGACTCTCCAGATAAAGGGTTTAGGTCTCACCTGCTCTGTTCATATCCTTTTCCACTTTAACAAACTCCTAATCTCTCTCTCTATTTTCAGTTTTACAACTGACTTTTATAGATCAATTTCTGCTCTCAGCTATGCTTACTACTGAAGTTAGTGGTTTATAGTGATGTAGTCAAGATCAGATTTTACTTCAATGCCTATGAAGCCATTTCTCTAAACAAAAAAATAGTACTGCACTTATGGTTCCTAAGTAATTCTTGGCAACATCTTGATACTGGATTTGATTTTCTTACTGTCTAACTCTCTTTTGCATCTCAGAACCAATATACAGATTGCATATACCTGCCTGAAATGTTAAACATGTAATGAAAAATCATTCATCTCTACCTGGGATCTACTGCCTCCTTTTCCTCATTCCTTCAACAGAGGGGGTGACCTAGCTGTGTCACCTAGTGAGGCAAATAAGCAGGAAAATGAAGTTTTTTCCCTCCTTTTCCAGATGCCAGGTTCATGCTGTTCCCCTCAGAGCCTCTTGGACATCACCATTTCTCCATAGCCACTCAGCCAAGCCACGACTGCAGCTCCGCTCATAAGCCCCTCCAAGCCATACACAGGGGTTTCTTACTTGTGAAGCCTTTTCCAGTCAGTAGGACTGCCTTCTCTCATGCTAATGCTGCCAGGCAATCAAAGGGCACATTATCACTGTTTTGATGTGAAAGGACAGAGAAGGAGTTTTCCTTGTTGAAAGTGTTTTCACCATTTGCTGACAATCAGTGGACTAGATCTGGCCTGAAGCCATGGATGCTGAAAAGGCCTGGCTTATACTTTTCATTCCTCATGGTGCTAAGCTGAAATAACTGCACACTATAAACAGATATTTGGTTTGGGAGAGAGAGAGAGAACCTCTCCATTACTCCATTTTTATTTAAGTTTTCTTCTATAGGCAGGCTTTTTATTTAAGTTTCCTTCCATTAGCAAACTTCTCTCTTTTTTCCATCTGTACCTGTATTTATGCAATAGATGATTTTGTGTTTATCTAAATGTGTCCCGTCATTCTAAATTGATTGCCTCAACAATTGTGTCATTTGTTGTCTGAAATTAAAGCTCTGAAAATGTCAGTGTGTAAGTTCCAATGTCTTAGCTTTACTTACATCTGCCCATAGTCTCTCCTCAGATTCTTGTTTTCTTAAATGTGTTTGAATGGACCTATAAAACAAGCCTCCTGCAAGAACTGGTAGGTCAGCGAATGGTTACTGCTTCAGCGGGAGCAATCACACAGTATCACAGAATCTGTCATATGGACAATGTTAATTCTTTGGTATTTGGCTGGTAATTACAGAGCACAGGAAAATGCCTCTTAACCTAGAGGCAGAAATGGAAAGGGCAGTAACTACAATCCTTGACACATTATAATAGCAACTCACTGGTACCCTGAACAAGTCACAGTGAGATTAGTGTTCCCAAAGTCAATACTTGCCAGCAGTTATTGAAGCATGTGTTGTGAGATCCTGTGGAAAGTTAGGAGGAGTAGCTGCATTCGTTAAGCTACTGCAGCTCTATTTATTGAATTGCAACTCCTCCTTCTGTTCCTGGAGGCAGAAAACCCTCTTCCCCTCTGTGCAGGCTCTGCAGCAGGAATGGTTCTGCACCATTGATCTTGAAGGACCCACCTGAGAACTCCTAACTGTGGTTTTGCACTCAAGAACAGGACTTTTTGATTGACAAATCCTTCTGTTTCTACCGCAGCTCCTAAGGTGGGGGGAGAGGCAGAAGCAACCACCCTTCTCCAGATGAGGAAATGCTTCACCC
Organism: Elanus axillaris; assembly: GCA_026212715.1. NCBI lineage: Eukaryota > Metazoa > Chordata > Aves > Accipitriformes > Accipitridae > Elanus > Elanus axillaris. Next base: position 12,591,222 of record JANZLQ010000005.1, on the reverse strand, counting down.
GTTTGGTGATAGGTTATTTCTAGGAGACGTTTTCCAATCCTCTCAACCAAGTTCTCTTCCCCTTTCAAGCATAAGGCCTAGAAAGACAAGCATAATTTCTGTCTATCCAATTATTTCAACTTACAATACCAGGAGACGCACCCGTGGGAGTGGAATCAGCAATGTCAGTATCTGGGCTGGTGGGAGAGCTTTGAGGCAGCCAAAGGCAAGAGCTGGGTGGGTTGTGGTTGGGACCACAACGCGCGCGCACACAGCCGATTCAGTGGCCACTTCCATTCTCAGCGTAAAGCCATTATGTGTACTGGAGAACCACAAGCTTTTTTCTTAGTTTTCTAAGTAATAACCCTTTTCCTCCCCACTCCCAGCAACTACATCATCAGGAAGTTTTTTCATGTCCTGATGAGCTTCCAGGACAGTGTTATTTGACAAGCTAAATTCAAAGGTACATTTTGCATTAAAGCAAAATGAGAAGCTACTAGAAATCTGTCAGGTAATTGCAGTGTCATACACAATTAGTTGTTTCAATCATAATGCTACTGCTTTTGTGATAGTGCTGGAAAGTTTAAAATAAACTAGTATGACAGAAAATGTTTCTTGCATTACTTCTAGTTGTTATGGAAACTTTTGAACTGTGTTTAAAATAAAACTGGAAATGAAATAGTCTTGTTTTCCCTTCTGAATTATTTGTTAAATTCGTTAAACAGTAAAAGAAATGGATGGTTGAAAGTGCGATTAAGAACTGGAGAAAACCAGCAAGACAGACAGGAAAGAAGGAATGTCACTTTCTGACTAGCCTTGGATAGTAGGTAAGAATTCTGTAAACAACCCATCCCACTACCAAAACCTTGCCACAGAAACCCAATACAAGCACATATTTGAGTCAGATCTTTTAAAATACTCCATTTTTGACATTTATGTAGTAAGATTTTTTAGATAAATTCAGCAGTATGGATGCTTGATCTTCAGCCTCCAAGTAGAAACAGCTGGCCTAACAAAGGCATAAGAAGCTTTACATCACTAAGCCCCTGACCGAGTTAGGCAATGATCACAGACTTACCATATGGCTGCTGATAAAAGGAAATATTGAGTAGTTACTGGTTCAGTGATCACCACTTATCCCATGCTCTGACTGAGACAATAATTTTGTGGGAAAAACAAAGGTTTGGAGGCCACTGAGGAAGAAAGAAGGAGATAGCAAAATGTAAGCAATTTTCTGTATTTAAAAAAAAGTTCAAACTGGAAAGAAAAATTCTTATGGTGGAACATAGGGCCGATTTCAGGCACTGGCAAAATAAGTAGATGCCCACAGTGGCAGACTGTCCTAGTAAGAGGTCACCATGCTGCCAGCTCTCCTCAATGATGTGGTCCTGAGGCAACGGCCTTGCTGCTATTACAGCCACCAGCAGCGGCCTGGGTGCATGGGAGAGGACAGTGGAAACAGACGGAGGCATTCCCACTCTTGCCCCACGCCGCAGCAGCCTGAGCATGCTATTTTTTTTCTTTTATTTAGGGCAAAGATACTCAGTTTTGTCTAAATTGCCAAGCAGCATTGAGCTGGTTCTCGTGATGAACATTTTTCATTACAAAGTAATGCTGAGAAATAACAGATCCAGGCTTTGGGGCTGGCAGCAAGCCTGCCCTATCAGCAGCACACAACTTTGCCATATCATCCCTGGCTTTTCCTTGCCCCCTGCATCCCTTACCCCAGGTTTGTGACTTTTCCAGCCTTACTCCAATTTCACTTCTTCATCACTTACTCTGTTTTGGCTCCTGCTTTTCTTTTCCACGTCTGCTGAACCTTTCATCTTATCTTACAGAAATTCGTCTAATTTCCATTGGGTCTTCTGCCACGTCTTCTACTGCCTTCACTGCAGTCTGCCAAATCCCAACCAGTTTCCCCACAGACTCAGGGCTCCCAAATGGTTCAAGTCTGAAAACATTATTACGGTTCAGCAACTAAAAGTAGTTCTGTAACAGGCAGTACTAGGCCAAACTTGACCAATGTGCACCTGAACCCAAAGCACAGAAAATATTTTGCTGCTTCTTAATTTCTAATGTAATTCAAAAATATATATTGTCTAAAATTTAGTAGCCTGTATCCCCTTCTTCCTTTATGTCAAGTAATCCCTCTAACTCCCCCCAGAGCCTCTTGAATAAGTATCTTTTAAGATAGATATCTCAGATACTTATCCGAGCCTTTAGACATAAAACTTCTGAACATTCACCAATAATTGCAGGATCCTGTAACAAATGACGTGCCAATGACTTACATTTTTTGAGAATACTTTCTTAAAATACACTGTGGAAGGGAGACTATCACTAGGTTTCCGTTCTTGCAAAATAGGTGTACTTCTGGCTGCTGCTTTAAATTTTCTTGTTAATTTTAATCACTTATTGTTTAATTTACAAGTCTATTTTTGTTTGTTTGTTTGGGGATTTTTTATATATAAGCAATATGTCAAAAGCTGCAGCTCAAATCATGAATGTGGCAGACACCATGTTCTTTTCTGTGTGCCAAAACTATCTGACTCTCAAAGATATCCTGTGAATAAATGCAATATGTAGTTTTTTTTTCTAGTGGACAAAGGTCAGATTTTATTACCAAAAAAATTTTTGTTGTTCAGAATAATAGCTACCTTTTCTCTGTACTGCTAACTCATAAATTCTATTAATGATAATGAGTTGCATGCATTTATTAAAGAGGGAATATATCTATCTCTATAAATAGATTTACATAATGGGACTATGCTTTGGCTTTAAGCACTTTGCTGGAATGGAGCCAAAGTCATAAACCCCATCACCTTCTCTAGCACAATATAAAATTCCAGCTTGTCATTCTCACCTTGAAGACCTCACTGACTGCTACAGCTCCTTACATATTTGTTCCCAGTATTACCTTCTTATGCCATTGATTTCTAAGTAGAAAATCAGATCATGCCCAACAGTAGTTCCTGCACCAAGCTTACTTGGTTTAACTATTTGGGGACCTTGCACAGTAGAAAGCACTCAGAGATGACTAGGGTATTCATAAAAAAATATTAGATGCAGCTCATGGTGACATTTAGAAAAACATGCACAGCTCTGATCTTTAAATAGCAGGGTAACATCTTGGGAACAAAGTGGATTACAAAGTAAACCAGAGTGGAAATTTAACTGAAAATTCTCACAGGGAATTGTATAAACTGCTCTTAAAGCTGCCTGCAAACATAGTACTTTGGAAGGTGTAGATGACTGACTTGAAAACCTACTGAAGCCACAAAATAAGGATTTAATTTATGAAAAACATATCTAAAGTGAAGAGATTTTTCAGTGCATAAAGTGTAAATTTATCCAGCAGTACAGCTACTGCCACTGTCTCTGACTGGAAAAGAGTATAGCAATAGGGATGTGAGCCAGACCATGCCACCTGCTCTAGGGGCCAGAGGACAGACTTAACTTCATTTTATTATCTGGAATAGAAATAGTCTTTGAGCTTCACTCTCTGAATGTCATGTAGGACTTCTTCAACTTGTAACCAATTAATCAATTGGAATTACTTCTATTCTGCTGAGAAAAACATGGTTCAATGCTATTAGGAAAGTGGCTTTACTGAAGAACTTGATTAACAGCAGAGAATGTTTCTACAGCTTTAGTCCTGTATTTTATTACTGTGGATACCACCCCAATGTGCCCCAGAAACTCAGTAATTTACTCTTAAGTTAGGGAGTATGTAGATGTCCCATGTATTGTATTTAATACTAGTTTTTTCCTTCTGTGATCCTCACAGCTGGGTAGTATCAGATTTTTTTTATAAAGCAGTACAAGTATGGAAAAGATGTAATCTCAGTACAATCAAATCACCTGATGTTTTCAGTTCTTTTAGTTCAGTCTCAAGTTGGTAGTAAGCTGTTCTGACACCGCGCTGAGTTGCTTTTTCAACAAGATTTTGCATAGTACAAAATACACAACATATACAAAGATACAGTAAAGAATATCAAAATATGACACTATCTGATCTAACAAAATATTAATAGTTAAATTCCTGATTTTATTAGATAATGAGATACCTTCTAGCAATAGGAAAGATGACAGATCCCAAGGAGCTCTGTGGAGTGCACATATCAACAGTATCACTTACATCTTTAAAATGGATTAGTGTGGATTACACAACTCACAAAAGAAAAGAAGCTGGTGGCTTATTCTGTAAGTTATTCAGAACTGGAACAGCTTGTAAGTCTTAACAGGAGAGATGAAATTGTGGTTTGTACTTCTGTTGTGCTACATAACTGCAGTGAAATACAATCTCTGATTACAAATGGGGTTTATGTGATTCATCTTTTCTGCTTCCGAAGTTTAAAATGAAATGACCAAGAGGCAACAAGGCTACCAATTCCAGAACATGCTTTCTCACTGCCAATGGCACCCCAGGCCCATTAAAATATAATGGACTCTCACCATTCACTTCAGCAGCAGTGGATCACACCCTTGACAGAATGAAAATAGGTTTTTTTCTCCAGATTAACAGAGACACTGAATAGACAATAGCATGTAATTACAGATTTGAAAGATTTGTATTTTGTATTTCTCTCAAAGCATTTAGATTGTATCTTCAAAAACCCCCCCAAACCCCTTTTCAAATATAGCTTTGGTTTTCTCGCACATATAACAAATGTGACTGTCATGTCACACTGTGACTGAATTCAGCATACCCATAGAAAACACCTGTAACAGAAGGTAAAGGTTAGCTCCTAAAAAGGGAAAGAACATGTTGTGCATTTCTATTTACAGGAAATATGGTTGTTTGGGTTTTTTTTCTTTTTCCAAAGGCAGCAATTTCAGGCATTTGAAAGCATTACAAAAATATGTCACATACTCTTCCAAACAGTGGCACCTTTATCCTGAAAATTAATCCATCAGGAATGATCTTGATGTGCATAAATCTTTGCCTAGCACATTAACAATGTGTCGATTTTCTCACTCAAATATAATGTATCCATCCAATAAAAAACATTAAGGGGTTCTAGTCTAGCCTAATACTGCTATATTTTTCTACCTAAAAATGAAAAAAAATAATTGTAAAATGGATCTGTTTTTTTTTTAAAGTTTGCTGCTTTATGCTTTGATGCATTTCTCCCAAAACTTTCCTCCAAACATCTTATCTCTATCTCTGCCTTCACAAGCCCCATGTTGCAGCTCTAGAAAAAGTTAAGGTGAAACAAACTATCAATCTTGACCAGTGCATCCCAGTTCTGCTTCTTTAGTCATTCATCTTGCAGACATTTTTGACTTGCATTCAATCTCTGAATTTGTTCATTCAGCACCCATGGTGTCCAAAATTCCTAATATTTTTAACTCTTTATTGCCATTGTTGTTTAAAGGAAAATATGAAATATATATTATGTATAAGAGTTGCCTAATCCAACCTGGTCTCCTAGAGACTTGAAACAATAGGTAGGAAGGAATTACTTTTATGAGAAAGGATTATCTTATCATCCAGTATTTGTGCTGTCCCTATTTACAAAACCTCTCCAAGGGAACAGAAGCAAAAGAAAATTGTAAGTGGAGTGGTAGATTCATAGCAAAAACTTCTTCCTCAATTAGGCAATCTTTTTTTTTTTTTTTTTAATTTCATGAAGTTAACTTGAACAAAGAGTAAGACTGCAGTTAACATCCCAGCTGAGGAATTCCAACTATTAGGGCTAGTAGAGGTGTACAGAAACTGGTTTAGTGAAAAAGATGTCACACACAGTTTTACAATTAAAACCTATTTTCAATCAGAATGCTCAGAAGCATTTCCTAGCCACCAACTATCTATGTGATTCCCCTCCCCACCCCACC
>JANZLQ010000005.1:12563213-12585305 GCA_026212715.1 Elanus axillaris | reverse complement strand
CCCTGCCATGAATACTTGAGTACTTACGCTCACAGATCACATCGTCTTTGTCCTTCAGGCTTCCAGGTAGCAACAACAAATTTTACCAAAGTATTGGCAGTTTCCCTCTTTTGTTGATTGGGCAGGTTTTCCACAGTAGAAGTGCTGAACCCACAGGAAGTCAGAGTGACATCAATTCATGTTTGGAAGATTATCTTTATAGCAATATATATATGTAGCAATTTATTTCTGAAGCCTCAAATCACTCAGGGCAATCTTTACACTTGAAAGTGCAAAAAACTCCTAAGCCCCAGCAATCTGAATAGGGCATAAATCACCCTGAATAAGGATATTCTGCAAGCTTCAATAAACAAATTAATCTGAAGACCTTTTAAATTCAAGGATTTAATTTAATGGATTTCAACAGGGGGTTTTGTCTATTTCTGACAGAAACAAAATGGCAAAAAAAAAAGTAGGCATTTCATCTTCAGGCTAATAGTGTTTTATTATGGAAAGATCTTTGCCCTCCAAAGGCAGACTAACATTTCCACAGCTGCTATCATTTCTGGGAAAGGATACCTTGCCTGACTGCAACGGCAGTGGTGATACCCAGCATGGGGCTGGGCTCAGCATTCAGCTGGATCGCTGCAGCGCTGGAGCCAACAGCTCTTGGGCATTTCCCACTGCTACACAGCTCCTTTAGACTTGTGTCAAAGCTCTACCCATTTCCACAGCAAGACTTTTATGGAAAAATCAATTAATTAACTACTGGCCAAAGAAGCTTTTGATTTTACTACATTAATTCAGTCATGCCTGGGTCATTTTCAAGCTGCAATCACCACACTTAACTCTGTCTTTGAACTGAGCTCAGAAAAAGCAGCCTATGCCGCTGAGGGCTCTGCAAGAGCTTGTACGTGTGTGCAGGTGGTCCAAACAGAATCTCCCATTAACAGGAAGCTGGACAAGCAGGCGATACCATGTAGGACATCTAGGTATTAAAACAATCCCCCAACATTTTTCACAGAAGTCTGATAGACCTGAGGACCACTTAGATATTAAAATAATAATTCAGCAAACCTTAAGATGGGCAGATAATCTTAAAAGAAATTTCCCTTTTTCTCTCTGATGCAGTTGCATGCTGTCATAAAGCACTAATAAGCATTTTCTATTTCACCTGCAAGTTGGCAGGTGGCTGCAACAAATACCTGCTAGTATGTGGATCTGTGTTTCAACCTGCAGAGCTTTCTGGGATGTGTTACAATTAAGGGTACTATAAGATATCTTTATTATTATAGAAAGATACTCAAACTATTTCTATTCTCTGGACATTCGCAAACTGCTGTTTTCGTCTTACAGATCTTTAAACAAACTGCTGTAATCCCCACTCCAGGGAACTGCTGTCGAATGCCAAGAAACACCCACTGTCTTTCTCTAACGAAAATGAAAAATATTAATATAGCATCTCTACCATTAAAAACCTGCACTGAAAAGGACACACTTGTTTCTAGAACAACTTGTAGTCTGCCCTGAACTGCTGTTTGGACAAATCTCTGTCACTGTGATTTTATTTCAGCACGTAAATGAAATCAGTTACACTTCACTGAGTTCCTTTTTTCTCCCTATTCTTTTTTTTAGATAATGGAACTATCTCAAATTAATAGGCTGGTTTCAATAGCTTATGAATTCTGTCTACCCTTTAAATACAGAAGCACATTCTTTGCAGTTTAAATTTGTTTGCTCCTAGTATATACGTGCTTCCAAAAACTCATATACAAATAGAAATAGTACACTTCTTTTCCAAATAGCATTTAAAGTTAATGGTCTTTTGCTACTGCACCCATTTACAATGTCAAATATAATACTCCCAATCTGATTAACAAACTGTGCTTCCAGCACTCCACTTGGATGTTCAATATAACTTTTATTCTTATTAAACCTAGCAGCATTTGCTCTTCATTCCAGTTCGTTCATAGTCAATGCAAATGAAAGAAACAGTTAAATTTAAATTAAGACAACGTGATTTAGGTTTGCTTAAGAATGACAAGAGATGGTCACGGTCCATTTGTTTTGTACATTCTTGATGGCTACAGCCTTAAACATGTATGATTCAATATTATAGGTAAAAGCGTCCTCATTTGATTTAACATGATAATGAAGTTTTATCAAAAATTATATAGAAAAAGTGTTCATGAGATTGTTCCAAGCATAAAGTCATACAAAGAAAATTAAATATATAAGAAAAATATAAGTAACATACATAAAAATATAAATTAAAGTAAAACAAATTTATCTGGGTTGTAAAGCCAAGTGCAATAGAATTGTGTCATATATGAGCACTAAATCCTGAATTGTGTTTTAGGCAAGAAATATTCTGCATTTATGCTACCAGGGATGTACACAAAGATGTGCTAAGCACAAGTACTAACCTAGACCATGTCTAAAGCATTGAGCAGCCACACACATTAACCAGAGGTACTAAGGCATGATGCAACAGACCTTTTCAGGTTGCAAACCCTGGCAGTAAACTGGCAATAGCTCCAAATGTGAATGGGCATGCACAGATTTAGCTATAAAAGAACCACAGCTACCTTTGAGCAAAAAAAAACTAGGCACCTTCTTTCCCCTTTAAAAAGAAACTCTTCTTCAGGCTACAACTAAAGCAAGCAAACACGGACTTGTAAGAACACCTGTGGACATTAGCTGCTCCCTGTAGGTACATCCATAGGTTTCATACATACAAGTGCGACTAAGGATGAGCAGAATACAAAATTACATTGTAATTAATGCAAAACCACTATCACACTTATATCTAAGGCACCATAACAATAGAAGCCAGAATCACAGCCTCCCTCATCAAATGGAAAGAACAAGAGCAGAAAAAATCAGCAGGGCCCTAACACATCACACACAATGGTGACACAAGGAGCTGTCAGGTGATTGCTTATAGCATATGTTGTAAAATTACCTACATAAAGGTAAATATATGTGTAAAAAATTTCCCGAGTTATTGGATCATTACAAGAAGCATTAAATTGCTTTAATGGCTCCTCCAAGTGCCTAGCACACTTTTGGGGGCCGTAAAAATAATTAATAATAATATTGGCAAGAGCAGGTAAGATATTGCTCATTTCTCACTACTCACTTCCCCACTAAGCACATCTGTGTTTACAAGACAGAAAAACGCCATCTAATGACAGAATGACCTACTGTGTCACCATTGGATCAAATGAAGGAGAAAAAAGATTCATACATGCCCCAAGTCAGACAAGTATTTGCTGTATAAACTGCATTGCCAAAGGTCATAATGTGCTGCAAATCTACACTTCATAGGCATTCCCCTTCCTTACAGAAACACAAATTTTATGTTTCACCAGAAACATATAACCTGTGTGTTAGAACTATACAGGGCCTGAATCATTTCAATCATGTCCCACATAGAGTAGGATGTCTATATCTATTTCATGCAACTAGGAATATCTTGTTAGTATGCCTACTGATCTCTGTCAGTTCCCATGAATCAGGAACCCAAAGGATCCTATTCCTTCAAATGCAGTAGCTTATGAAATCCCATTTACTTTGAACAGCTTCTCTTTCATATATAGCAGCCTCACCTACCTAACAGTTGCTTCTATGGGTGAAGCACAAAACAGAAAAAAAACCCTATTTTGCTAGGAGTCAGAGGTCAACCTCTGTGGAAAATAGGCATGATCATTTTTGTTGTTTGAGGGTTTTTTCTCCTTTTAATAAATAAATAAATAAATAAAAATATTAGCTACTCAAAAAAAAAAAAGTAAAAACTGTGTAATTTTGTAGTTTTGAAGTCCTGCAAACCATAGCAACTCTAGTGGAACATGGCAAGAAACATTTCATGTCATTTGCTGAAATGTCAGCAATGGATGCCTATGTCATTTGCTGAAAAGTGAAAACACTATCTTGCTTCAATTACTAGTTGTAAAAGTAGGAATCGAGTAAATGGCTGTGTTGACACTTTCTTTAACTGAACACGAAATTCTTGTGGATAGGTACCAAAGTCATACACCAGCTATGAATGCCCATCCACATATTGGCAACTGAGAAAAAAGGGATATAATTTAGTCTCAAATATAAGTCCCATAGCATAAGCTTGACTGTTGCATCAGCTCCCAAGACCTTATAAAGATGCTACAGGAACAAGGCCTGCTGAGAAATCCCTGAGCTGTCTTACTGATGCATGTTGAAGCACTGAGTTGACACCCCACCCAGTTCATTTGAATACTAAAGTCTCCAAGACTTTCTCCTGAGATTTCTGCTACTAATGTAGTAATGAAAGATCTTCTGTCCCTCATTTGGGTAAAGCAGGTAATTATCTAGCAATAAAAGCATAATGTCTTGTGTGGGCTACCTTTGCATGTGATCAGTAGATCTGCTGCCTCTGTAGCTGACCATAGGATTGGCACAACATCCAATTGCAGCAAGAAGAGATCCCTGGTGTATCAGAATGTAGATGTTCAACTCTTGTCTTGCTCCATAAAGTATGCATTTGTATGTACCCTACATTAATATGTCTATGTGAAAGAAGCCTGAAGTAACATAACAGTTCCCTAGACAGAGGTATGAATTGATGTTTAAGGATTAAACCACATGAAGTATAAAGTATACACATCAGCATTTTTTTGAGATAAACACACAATCATAATAGACTCTATTGACTGAAAATGCAATTATGGGTTCAAATAATTTCAGACAGACGTTGTCCATGACTAATCTTTAATAGCTATAAGCCATTTGCTTAGTTACCACTTGGAAAAGACATTCAAATTTGTAATGAATAATACTGGAAGTGATCTGACCTCAGGAAAAACACAGCAGAATGTGCAATTACATGCATTGCAGCTCGAGACACTGTAAATTCAACAGAACATATATCATTCCTTAAGCATGTACCTATGAAGGCAGTCTGAGGGACCAGTTTTTTTTAGCCCTGAGAACCCAAGGCTTCAGAGGTAACCACTGCAGCTTGCCAATATCTAACAAAAGGGTCACCAAGAAGATAGACCCAGGCTCTCTACTGAAGTGCAGAAGAGAGATATGATGGGCATAACTTGAAACAGAGGGATCCTACTGGGTATAAGAAAAAAATAAAACCACTGTGAGAATAATTAAGCACTGGAACAGGTTTCCCAGAGGCTGCTGGATCTCCATCCTTGGAGGTTTCCAAGACTCATTTGGGCAAAGCCCTGAGCAACCTGCTCCGAATTCAGTGTTGCTTTTGCTTTGAGCAGATGGCCTCCTGGCAGCCTTCCCACCTGGGTGAATATGTGCTGCTATAATTACCCAATGAAGTTAAAGTTGCCAGTTAAGAACTGTAACCTGTTCAAGGGCTGACCAAAATAATACACTTACTACATGAGAAAAGTGCAGGTATGGTTTTTTCTCTCATGCGTTTAACAAAAGCAAAATAAAGTAACATGTATTTTATTTTATATTAAAAAAAAGTGGTATAAAGACTTTATCCCCTAGAGACATTTAGAATTCTTTAAAGAAACAAGGCAAACAGACAAATGGCTGAAAGAAGAGACACACAGCAAACTGTAGTTCAGAATAAAGATTGGCATTCAGTCCCTGGGATTTTTTGTTCATCAGGATCACATTACATAAAGATAGCTGTCATGAACAATGGTGTCCCTACCATCACATAACGCACTACAGATATATATACAAGATCTAGTGAAAATAACTGTTTTCCAATGTTACTTATTATAAATATATTTCAAATTCAATTAACAGTTAAAGCAAAAGCTATGGTACCAACAAGAAACATTTGCTCGTAGACAACCCCATCTAAACAATACAATATCCAAGGCAAGCCTGATTAAACTGAGCTTTTTCAGTTTGCTTTTCTAGTGACAGGATGTTTTTGTATTGGACTCAGGTCTGCTTCCATTTAAGTCACTGACAACAGTTTCATTGACTTAATGGGAACAGATTGGGCCCTCATGACTGAACCATTTTTCATGAATCTTAAAATAAGAGGAAGAGAGACACATCTGTTAATCTAAATGTATGATTAAGGAGCTGTAGCCCTGGAGATCTCCAAGCATCTTAGGCAATGGAGAAGCCATGAAGAAGCAGCTCTGTTTAGCACATTATTTGTTTGTCGACTCATCTTTAGGTCTTGAATTCAGGGACACATATGCTGGACAGTAGTTGCTGGAGGTTTGGCTCCAATTAGAAGGTCTGAGATAACAACATAGCTGGCTAAATGTGACACAGAATCAGTCCTCTGGGCGCTACCAGTCCATGCCTACAGTTTTAAACTCCTAGTACTCCAGTGCTGACCCAAGTCCTTTTCTAGATAAAATAATGCCAATGGTTGAAACAATCTGGGACAGAGAAAGTGTGCTCACCTTTCAGTTCATGCACTTAGTGCTGATGTATTTGCCTTCCCAGCCCTGAGAGCTGGTTCAAAACTGCGGATATGATTTTCAGGTAATTACTTGGGAAGATTTATTTCATATGCTTTGTGTCATACAACTATTCTTATATCTTTCACTGGGTCAGAGAGGGCGAGAAAACGAATCACTTCAGATATTTAGGGTAAAGCACACTGCTTCATGACATTCCGATTTTTGGCATAATCCATCATGACTTTTTCCTGGAAGCCCAAGACTATGCAGCAGGAATGACCAACTTGTCACCAGGGTCCTGGTTATAGCACCAACACAAAAAGCCTCTGTCCACTTCAGTCGCAGCCTGTACAAGTTTGGTACCCATTCCCTGGGAAAAGCAGCTGCAACCTCACTTCTACTGTGGGTTTGAACCAGGAATGGATACATTCAGTTGCTGCAGGACTACTGTCTGCTTAAGTAGAGGCAGTCAGAAAGTCCTCCGTCCTGTTCTTTACATGGTTCCTTCCCTTCCAAACCTCCTGTAGAGATAAGAGACATTTGCCAGGGAGAACTTATAAAGAGAAATTAACAGGCTATCTTCCAAGCCCAACATAATTTGGAGCTAGCACTGATTTAGGAAATTGGTCTTCTCAATGCTTCTTCTGAGAAATGAGAAGCTCAATTCAGATCTATACCAGCTCAGAATTTACGTGTCATCACATCCATTGCTTTAAAATTTTACAGATTAACAGTGTTCAGTTACATATTATGAATCTGGATTTGTTCAAGAATGCAAAGGTTATAGACTAACAGTATTAGTTCATATCTACCCTTTAATGAAAATATTATGCTTTCTGTTCTTCCTCTTGCCTCAAAAATTTAAAGATTCCTATTCCCATGATGTTCTCCTTTTATCTTTCCATAACAGTAATAACATACTTACTGCTTGAGATGGCTTTTGTAGCTCCAGCTGCACTTCAGCATTTAATCAACTATAAAAGCCATTTATTGCTTCATAGACTCAATCTCCAGGAACATTATCACTTAACTATATGGTTGCCTAAAGCAACAAAAGGAAAGCTGTCTATACAGTACATATACACCCGATTAATCCTTTTGTGTAGTTCTAGTATCCAAGAGTAAATTATGGCTATTTTATATCACTAGTAATGTACCTTTACAAAATCAGTGAAAGGAAATGCACATACTATGCTCACACGAAAACTATTTTTAGGGAAAACCACCAGCTGGTAACTTGAGCTCCCAAATTATTAAAAAAGAAAAGAAAAGAAGAAAGCATCCCGGATGTTTTATAAGGCATAGAATCCAGAAGGACGCTATTCCAGTGCTCACTGCTGAGCCAGAAGTAGGGAATGTTTCTCTCTCATTTGCATCACTTTGCATTTTTCAGTACTGAACATCCTGTCCTCTGCCATTGGATTTCTCAGTTATTCACTGTAGCTCTTCAAGTTGGCCTTTGTCTTTGCTATACAGAATAATTTACTCTCATCAGCAAGTTTTACCATCATTTTCCAGATGATTCATGACCAGGTTGAAAAACACAAGTTCTTTTAAAACTCTACCAACGAATACCCTCTAATATGAAAATCATTATTCCTATCCTGTTTCCTGACTGTTCTTAATCAATGCAAGCATGTTCTCTCTTATCTTATTCTTCTCTTATCTCATTCTTCTCTAACCTTGCCTACTGCCACCTCAACTTGAGGGAGATCCTCTGCTTCTGTAAAGAACAGTTCCAGCATAACAACGTCCCTAAGGTCCTTCCAAGTGAAGGTAGCTACAAAAAAAATCCCCCCAAACCCCACCCCAAAATCAGTTAATTTCCCCATTAGTCTTATCACCCTTGAATACTCCTTTAACTGCTACAGGATAAGGCCTCTAGAATACAAAGGCTGTATCCTGTATCCTTTCCCCATTCACATCGGTTCTCCAAGGACCTTGGAATATTCCAAATATTGTATGTGCTCATGCATGAGACAAGCACAGCCTTTGCTTCTCTTACCTGTGTACTTTTCTTCCTCATGAACAGTTTGAGTCATAAGCCTTTTTATACTAATGAAATAACTTGACATATACTAACTAACTAACTATATGATCCTTTTGGGACCCCAAAGCCTCAATGTAAAATTTCAGTTCTCTTGAACGTTAAAAAAACAAGGAAAGTTTCTCTCTAAAGATATCAGAAGGAAGTCCTGTAGCACTTTAAGTCAGTTTTGGCTTACCCAAATCTGATCACAGTCCTGTTGGTAACTTTTCAGAAGCTGTTGGGTAAAGCTTTCACTAATCACCCACTGATTCTCAGTTATCAAAAAAAAAAGCTCTTCAGCTTTTGACAAAAGAGTGAAGGAGGTCTAAACCATCCACTTCACACGTGACACCTTCATGTCACGTTTGGTCATTTCGTAACTGTGGGACAGGATTTGGCTGGTCTCAGCAGAACTCCCAGTACTGCTCAGTTGATAGAAGGAGACGTGCTGGAACTTGTTGGCCACAGGCCATGGGAAGGATAAGATAAGAACTTTGCTTAGACGGAACAGAGAGGAACAGAGCATACTGACCCTATGTCTATGTAAGGATTATGAGCTGCGAAACAGTCATCCTGTAAAAGAGAAGCTATTGTCCTTGTAAAAGAAAGATTGCTGTAGTTGAGGGAAGTAAATGTTTAGAGACTGTATTAGCAGTAGCCAATCTGTGAATGCCTAAGGTGGGATGTAGTATGTAGACCAATCAGCCTGTAACGTGTATTAAAAGCACCAATCAATTTGAAACACGCTGCCTAAGTAGTATAACTATATGTGAATAACAGTAATAAAGTCGACATTTTGCTTGCATCGAGCTGTGTCCCGTCTCTCAATCGTGGCACTTAACAAAATTCTCCTTTTCTTTCTAAAGCTAATTAAATGCAACGCAGCCTTGACCCTTTGTGAAAAATCGTGAATAATCTTATAAATCCAATTACTTATTTTCATCATTTAGAATTCCATAAATATTAGGATTTATAATAATATTTTTCAGAATAATCACCCCTCAGATCAAAACAGTCAAAAGAAGAACCACAAACTCAACATATTTCATGTATTGTTACACACAACATTAGCGTGGTTTGGTTGGTTGGGTTTGGGGTTTTTGTTTGTTTTATTTTTACAGTATTTACACAGCATTTGAGTCCTGCTTCTTCCTGCACTAAAACTGCACTAACTGCATTAAAAATGATATATCAACTGAAGGGGATCACTCTGCCTATTGCTGAAATTCACTGTGATAAAAGGCAACAGATGTTGTGTAACACAAATCAGCAGCTGAGGACAGGACAAAAGAAAAAGGAAGAAAAATTCATTACAAAGGCATCCCAGAACTCAGGATATTTGTATGTCTACATCAGACATACATCAGTGGCCCTGCTTGCTGGGATCACTCCACAACCTGTAACTACAGTGTGTTGGACAAAGAATATTACTCCTAGTACTGACAGTAGGATTTTCAGACTACTTAATGGATTAAGCTCAGAAGATCTATGTTCTTTTAGTGTCCTTATGAACTTTCAGTTTACAGCCGGTTGATGAAGGCAACAGTAAAAATGGACCTCATCCAACTCCTATGTTAAAGATAATGGGAACTTTTCATAGGTTTTATGGACCCAAGTTTGAAATAGGATTTCTTGCAGCAAACGTTAGTCATTCTTTCTTCAGCTTCCTGCAATGACTTACAGCATATTAGTTTGATCGCTGAGTAAGAAGTGACAAAAAAAAAGGATTTTCACACTGTTACTAATAGATATTCACTAGTCATTCAAACTTTCCTGTTCATACTGCACCAAAGTGGGGCAGAAACAGTTGTAGCAGAGAAAAAAGCAATCGGAAGAGAGAAACATCTGACATATAGGTAGGGCTGGGCAACTGAAAGACATACGCATCTTCAAGGGGGAGACTGGAGCATGAGCAAGGTTAGGGTGTATTCTGGATCTAGGATAAGGAGATTTGAGAGGGAATAGATAAGGGGATGTGGAGAGATAAAAACATGTGAATGAAAGCAGGAAAGATTATGAAGAATACAAGGCTGACTGGACACAGGAAAAAAATGTAGAATTGCAATGTGAAAGTCACAACTGTGAAATGTTTCAGGGGATTACAGAGCCAAGGGAGGTACAATGCAATGATAAAAATAATGACAGGGAAAGAGACTTTGGGCACTTAATTTGTGCATGCAATTAATTTGGAATTAATTTCAAGGTAAGCAGGCAAGAATTTTGCTGCTTTTCTGCAGCCCTTTTCCACAGCCAGAAGCACTGATATCTATTTTATGAGGAATAAAAAAGATTTGTTTTAAATTTACAAAATATATCAGCTGAATTACTTGATATTTAAAGATCAGATTAACCATGTTAACAACCAATAAGCTCCACTACCACGCTTGCAAAATCTTAAAGAACGTTGCTAAACACTCAACAAACAGCAAAATCTTCACTAGGAGCTAGAGAAGACAATATTCTTATTACCCATCTTGTTGCACCTATACAAGCTATGCCAAATACAGATTTTGTCTGTGATTTCCATGTCCCTTAAAATTTAAATACAAACAAAAGCAAGTGTGGAGGTCCCTGTTTAAGTTAGATGTTAGGAACACACTTCTAACTTGATGAATCATGGGCTGCTCCTGGTATGTAACTCAGTGCAGATTAACTAGTGAGGTTCACATCTTCTGCATTAGATTAGGTAATGGGATGAGTAATGCAAGTCTAGGATAGGTCATTTTCTCTGAGAATAATTTTAAAGACCAGAACCTGAGTGAAGGCACATCTCCATGTTTAACTTTAGCACTAGAACATTTATATGGTACTATCACAACAGAGGCATGGCTGAGGTCAAATTACATTCTCTGCTTTCGTTTTAGCAAATTTCTATGAATATTTTCTTTGCATTTTTCCCAGCACTTTTATAAATAGAAGGAAACTTGTAGAAAGCTGTAGATAAAATCTGTGGATAGATGCCAACTCTCTACTATTACAACTGCAGTCAGTGATAAATTAAAAAAAAATAAATGCTGGCTACTGCAAATGCTTAATACTACTTTCTCATCCAAATAAAAATCATGAAATGGTAGACTTTTAAAAAGATGCTTGACTAAACTACTGAATGAAGTAAGTTTAAGTGGGGAAAAAAAGGATAAAATTGCCAGCATTAAGACACACACATGCTTTTTACATGAAACTGTCTTCATATTTCTAACCTGTTCCTCAAAAACTGTCTCAAAAAATTAAGGATTTCAAAAGCTATGACAGTCCTCTACAACTTCTGGGAAGAAAGACTGTGACAATGTCTTCACAGAAAATGCAACTGCATCACAGGAACAAGCTCCAGAACATATGGCCTAATTTAATCTCACTCACAGATGAGAAAAAAATTATTCCCAGTTGTCAATACTTGAGCAGCATCAGGTAGCTCGTGGAAATAGATTTAACCATCTTATATATGAGACTGAAAGGGAAGGAAATTTAAGGGATAATAAAAACCAACTTTCAGACCACATTAGTTTTATTAAAGAATGTACTTTGATTTCCATTACATTTCTCCGAGTTTACTGTAAGACCTTTGAGTTCTAGACTTCATCAAAAACACATCCTAGCATTTCCATTCCTAATGTTGAAAACTGAAATATTCACTGAAGCTTTTAGTGATTTTTCAGATTGTGAAGACTACGGGAGATCTTTAGAGACTTTGGATGGGAACCAGGGGTTGCACTTTAGGTTCTCCCACAGGTGTCCTCAGCTCCCCACACAGAAGAGGGGGACGGCAGCCGTACTTATCTCTCTGGGCTGAAAGCCCACCATCTAGTTACGGAGGCTAACCAAGCTACTGTCTGTCAGCTCAAGACACTGCATGTGTGTTTACAGCCAACCGTGAACAGGAGTGTTCACTAAGGTTTATACCAACATACTCTATCTTCCTTTAGCCATGAAAGCAACATTAGCTAATGTGTCTTGCTACTTATTTCCAGATGCCAAGAAGAGTACGTGCAGTAACTGGTTCTCAGATGAGGGAGAAGCTACCTTGATCATTTGTCATTTTATGAACGTACCCTTGTTATATGTATACAGAGCCTCAAATAACAGATTCTTCTCATCCAGTCCTCTGAACAATAATATTTTAGCCTTCCTGCTGTTCTGTTCCTTTATAAAATGAGAACTGCCTGCTCTCAAGGGGAGAGCTGACACTCACTAAAACGGCTGCAACGATGAGTTGGATACTTCTGCCTAGGAATAATGAAAAATAAGTTGCATGTGACATTTTCAACCTTCTTTGAACTACCTGCAATTAAACACATTAACATTCTAAATTCTAGTATTTTAACAGCTGCATAGGGATCTCCTTTGCACTGTGAGAATACCCTGGCACTCTGCAAGGAGTGAGTGCCAATATTTGCTATGTTCCCAAACAGAATCCCCAGGACATTCCCCAGGTACAGTGAAGATAATTCTGCATGTCTGTCTCCTCTGGGTTTGCAACCTTTGCCCATCCACTCAAAACGTCTCTGCCACTCAGATATTACACACTATTTGTGGGCACCAGACTAGTCGCAAGCATTTCCATGACTTCTTTCCAGTGCAAAAGGCATAAAACTGACATCATGCACTGTGGTTTCATGACCTTAATTCCTCATCTAGACTCTGAGAATAAGTTCTGGAATTTTTTTTTGATTGTTGTTGACCCAAAACATTTGAAATGTATGTACTTAAGCCTAGCTGAGAAGAAGATTTCATCTGACAGAGATTTGAATGAAGTACGGCATAGCTCCTTTAGACACTAAATACAGCTTATGCCACAGTAATCCTCTGAATTCAATGAGCTCGAGATGAGTTTGGCTCTCCCAATACCTCGGCACCCGCAGCTGCTGCAGTGCACTGCTACTACGTTCAATGTGCTGAACTTGCCTGCATAAAGCAGCAGGAAGGGTGTGGGCACGAGATTCAAGATGTGAGTTTAAGAGTCCATACTTGGACTCCTAACACTTATAACATACATATAAACACATACATAAAAGTGGCCTAAATTTCACATGTTCTGAAAGAATTCCCTTCCAAATGGCTTCCAGCAGGTCAGTACTTCTGTTTGGTTTTTCTTTTTTTCCACACAAAACCCCCACCAAACAAAGAAGCCAACAAAGTCCACCCAAAAAGGGGCAGTATGATGCAGGGAGAATGAGATGAAATAAAGACAGCAAAGCAACCAAGATCCCCCTCTCACTGCAGGACTGTTGTGCTAACGTAGAGTGCAGGGGCAGTTTTTAATTGCCTACTAAAAAGAAGACAGCTGGGGCTACTTTAGATGGGTGTTGGACACCTGGCCACCAAGCTGCCCATACAGAACAGCACAGGTCTCCATTAGCTCCTGTGCCATATCAATGTACCTTTTGCAGATAGGGTACTCCGATATCCCAGGACATCTAAAATGGCATTAAGTGTCCATATTCATGCAATAGAGTCCTGCTCCAGATGTCACATCCTGGCTATTTACTAATCTCAGACTGCAGAATTATTCAGGTTGTTTTAACTCACCTCCTCAGATATCAATCTGTCTCAACATAAGCTACTCCTGTGTGTCATAGTTTCCTTCAAACAAATAGAATAAACTCCTTTTATAATTGCAACAACTTGTCTCAACTCTGCAAGAGAAAATATAACCAGCATCTTAGTGCACATCTACTTCTGAAAAGCAGCAAGACTGCATCAGACTGAACAGTGGGTTTATAAAACAGAACTATTGTAGTAGAGGGTAAGAAAAGACAACGTATTGTATGTGAGACAATACAATAAGATATGCCTTGTGTAAGTTATTTATTCCCACTCGGCTTATTCCAATTCCGTTTTAACAGTATTTCCACATATGTAAACCCCCTGAAAACCTAAACCAACAAAATATGAACAAATCTCTACAGGAACAAATCCTAAGATTTTATTGGATCCAATGCTGCTTTGAATATGAGGAGACGCTTCTCAGAAGAAAACAAAGTCTGATTTAAGAAAAATATTAAGTGAAGGAGGGAACAGACCAATGAGAGCACCACCTTTGATAGCTCAGTAGTATGATTTCCTAACTGGTCAAACCCATATCAGAACAATAAAATGGAAGACTATGGTTAATTTGAGAAATGTATAGTCAAGATACTACTCCACAGTGATCTGCCCTAGTAGTAAATTCTATTGCAGCTCTAGATTACATTTCTGCTGCTTGAGAACAAGAAGGGCAGAATAAACTCAGACAATACTTTATGGGCATTGCAACTTGCTCCAAGTCAAGCCCTTTGTTATGCTCAAATGAGCAATGGACAGGCTATCACTGCTCTCTGGCAGCACTTCCCCAGGGTAGTCTAATAATTAAAAATAAATCCAACTGTACCATGACAGTATTTACACAACCTTAGTCACTGGGAAAGCTTTGGTGACCATCTTCTTTCCTTTTAATATTACATGTTAATATGCATGCTTGTGCCTTCTGTGGAATCCTGTCAAGAAGGGAAAAAAACGTAATTAAGACATCGCAGGAAACACCTGCCTGCAGAACCATCCAGAATACAGTGCTGGCAAACCAGTGGTACTAGAGATGCATTTGAAGGCCAAGAAAACATAGCTGGCTCCACATTTATATGTACCAAACTTAGACAGGGACTAGCTGTTTCTTCTTGTGTCCTCAGGGCATATTCTCTTCTCTGAACTTTCCTACAACATTCATTTTCACCAGTCCTTGACCACCTACCAATGCCTGAGATCCATCACCTACAAAGTAGGACTCCTAAAGCCTAGATTTAATGGTACATTATGCAGCATTAAACAAGGCAGGTTAAAAAAAATTTAAAAAATAAAAAAAAAAAGGTTTTATCTGAGATTGAAGCAATGCTTATTTCATTAATGTCTGTTCCCTTGTGGTTCCTTAGCTGTTTCTTGGTCATACTCTTTTCCTCCTGCTCATCACAAGGGTCAAAGCAATTTTTTGAGGGAATCTAGAGGTCACATGAAAAATAGCATTCATTCAAAACACAGAGCATACAAAGTTATCTTTCTCTAGGACTTCTGAGTTTCTTCTGGGATCCTTTATCTTCAATGCAATTTTTTTTCTTCATGGTAAGAGTAAATGCACAGGAAGGTTTGGGCTGGTTTTCCTAATACAGTGTTTAACTCCGTAATGATTCCCTTTAGGCATATTTCAGGTGTTCTAATTCATTAAATTGAGCTATTTTCAAACAAACCAAAACAAACATAGGGAACTGTGAATAGCTAAAATTAAAACATCACTTCCAACACAAACAAAACCACTGATATTAGCAAACCTAACCCACTCATTTCTTGACTTGTCTTCTTTTCTCAAATTAACAACATAATGCATAGCTTGAATTTTGCTCCCAGGCTGGTGTTTGAAGAAGGCTTCCTTTTAAGGTTTATTATCCACCACCTACTTCTCTTTCTCTACTACCTGATTTCTTTACTCTTCTGTCTCAGGACTGGAACTAATGAGATCAGGCCAACCTGGCTGTCCAGGGAGGCAGCAGATTTGCCCCCTCTCTTACACCCTTCCCCTGTTGAAACCTGACACACCATTGCAGGCACCCCACAGGGTCATTTACTGGCAGTTCTCTCCTGCATTCTCTTCTCCTAGCAAGCAACAATATAGGCGCTTTGTGGCTCTACAGATCAAGAAGACACATGTAAAACTTTCATATCATATAATGGTGGATCACCCACCATCTTTCAAATTAGATATTTCCACTTCCATTAATAGATTTTAATATAAAAGGCTCACAGTGATACTATTCAGGTATTTAAGACAGAAATATGAGTGAAGAATAAAGGACAACTACACAGATGGCAGATGGTTCCCATCACTATATGCTTTCCATGCATAGAAAATTATGGATAGGTGTATATTCTTCATTCAACATTACTCTTCCTTACCTAAAAATAGCAATCGTCAGAAGCAGCAAGAACCTGGGTAATAGAACAGAGAGTAAAATTTCAGAAGGGCACCAAGCTGGGAGGAACCACTGGTACCCTGAAGAGTATAATGAAATCTTGATAAATTGGATAGATGCTTTTAAAAAAAAAAAAAAGCTGTTGCTACTCAAGTTGATCACAGCAGATGGGGACAGGGGACTCAAAGCAGGAAAACGAACTGTAACGGGGAACAAAGTTCCTTATATATTTTCTTAAGGATGAGAAACAACTGCCTTGATAGTACAAAAGGACCCAAGGATTTCAATGGTTCCACCACCCACCGGTCAAATACGTCAACCTTTTCAGGCTACTGTAGAAAGGGCAAACATCCTACTAGGAGGAGAGCATCAGACCCATCTCCTTTCAGTCCATTGAGCCCAGGTAAATTGTCACAATTGAACTGCTGTGATCAGCATTAGTCAGTACATGATACAGTACATTAACTCTTCAGGGACTTCGTTCCTACCAAATAAACGTGCACCTCAAGGGTCAGGCTCTGATTTCCAGCTTAAAGTCTTGAAAAGCTTCAAAGTTAAGAAGGCTCAGATAGGGAGCAGCCCTTAGGAGAGCCGTGTTTTGAAAAATTTGCATCTATTTCAAAACCACAATTCTAAATTGTTGTAGTAGTTTCTCTGCTGGCTGGCAGAAAGTATGACTCTTGTATGTCCATGCACCAAGAGAAATGTTAACCACTGGACAGAGTCCACATGGCAGCAGTAAGAATAAACAGAAAGATGGGAGGGGAACCCCAAACCAACAATCAATCAGGACAGTTTAGTCTAAAAATAAGATGACTAATGAAGGGACTGAACAGGAAAACAGTCTTCAATTACTCAAAGGACTGCTGCCAAGCGTAAGAAAGTAATGTTTGCTAGAGATTATTAGCAAATGATAGACCCAACATTTAAGAATGATTAATATGAGATGAGATTAGTAAAAAGCTCACTTGAAAATTTTCTCTGATGCAAGCCAAACAGCATGGTGTAGCTGTTTCTGAATTGGTTTTGTTCCTCTCTGCCAGACACTCTTGGAATATTCAAGACAGCTTCAGGGTTTTTTGTTTTGGGTTGGGTTTTTTTTAATTATTATTTTTTGTATTGTTTCATGACTAGGAAAGCTCTCACACAACAGCGCTGAGGCTTTAAGTGCGACGTAAGAACTTCACGTGTTGACTTTCAGAAAGGTCCAGTTAAGACTACCAAAAATTCAGTCATTACTTTTCCACAGTTCAGTAAAAATCTGTATTTTATTTCTTAGTCGAAATGTCACAACATTTATAAAACAAAGAGAGTAAGAAAAAGCATGCCCATTTTCTGTACATTTTTGACAGATTTCTACCATGATTCACGTTTTATTTGTGCTCAGGATGTTGAAATGATGTTTGAAGTAAAAAAAACTTTATGGTGGAAGGAAGATTATCAAATGGAATATTTAAAGTGAATTCATACAGTATTGCAGACATTAGAAAAAATCTTCTTTATGCAAATCAGACAGCAGAATAAGGAGATCATCTTTTAAACAGAAACTGTACTATGTTTTTATTAAATACTGTAATATTTTGTTGAGACTATTAGGGAAAATAATCAAATTAATTTAAAACAAGTATTAATTTTTATATTTAAATAAATATTTCATGCAGCTTTTACTGGATTTGCATAACTGCTGATTGCTTTCAGCAGGTTGTGATAAGAAGATTTGGGTGGGGAATCACAGAATGGTTGAGGCTTGCAGGGACATCCAGATATCCTCCCATCCAAGCCCCCTGCTAAAAACAAGGTCACCTACAGCAGGTTGCTCTGGGTTGAGTCCGGCTTTTGTGTGTCTCCAAAAGTGTTGATTACAGAAGTTCTCTGAGCTACCTGCCTCAAGCATTCATCCACCCCAACAGTTTAAACAACAACAACAAAAATTGGTTCTTATATATGAATGGATTTTCCTACATTTTAGTTTGTGCCTTTTGCGTCTTGCCCTGTCACTGAGCAGAGTCTGACTCTTCCTACTTTACTCCCCATCAGATATTTATATACATAGATAACATCCCACTGATCCCCCTCTCTCAGTGAATTTCCACTGAGAAGAGGATATAAATCCCTGCTTTCAAGAGGGGTGTTACAGAAATCAATTCTAGTCAATGCATGAGGTCAGGGCCAGTAATTAATCTGTTCCATCTATACTAAAGAATCAAAGTACGAGTGGCACACTTACAGTAAAAATAAAGCTCTTTTTAGGTCCCAGAATATGAGAAATATACAACTGGTACATACCTGCGGTTCGTTCAGGCTGGCAGCCATAGTTACACATCACAAAACATACAAGCTGGTGATCAGAGGTGGCTGTGAACATGATATGTTGCAACAGGGTTGTAGATCAGCACACAGGAACATGGGAAATTCAGTAAAGAGACTTCTGCTAATCTCAAATGCTACTCTTAGTGGCAAAATTCCCACTAATATCACTTGGGATGAAAATCTGGACTTAAGCCAGGCAGCTGGGAATAATGAACAGCATGAGGGAGAGTTCCGATGTTGTAAGAGTCTGGACTTCGGAGTAATGTCCTACTTTTCTTACAACTCTGCTCCAAAGGAGTCAGATCTACTAAATCCACTGGAAAGGAGACTGGTACCCACCTTCTTTCTTGTCCTTCTTTAATGTCTGGATGTTTATGGATTTGCCCTCCAAATATCCCACAGACCACCTTTCTTCCTTCACTTTGCAAAAGCCTCCTCACCTCTGCCAGCAGTATATCGGCCTCCTGCCACATCTGTGCATGGGAGAGCAGGATTTCCTTTTGAAGAGTAATGAGAGCACTGAATTTCAGTTTAACGTCTGCCAAGTCTGTCTGGGGTACACATCCAGCCTGCTCTCTCAGGGCAATGTATTTAACGATGAATAGGTTTCCAGAGGTTTAATTAAAATCCTGTTTCTAATATCCTAAATTACCTGGAGGCACTGAGACTGATAAACTGAGCTTAGGTTGTGATTATGAGACTTTGTCTTGATTTGCTAACACCCTTTGCCTGCGGTCAAGTTGTTAATTCTGACCATCCTCTCTCACAACCTAAAGCTACCCCGAAAAAATCTGTCATTATACTTGGAGTCAGAAAACGGAGGAACGCTCTGAAAACACTTTCATGGCGTAATTTTAAAGCTGTTACCAAAGCCAAACCAGATACTGCAGGTTACCTGCTGCAGCGGGTTTGAACTGAAGCTCTTTGCTGCCCTCTATAGATGCAAGCAAAACCTGAAAATTCGGGACACTTGACAATTGAATTGCATTTCCTTTCTAACTTTTATACCCTGACTTCTTCACTAAACTGGCATAAAATACTACATTGTTTTCAGTACATTAAATAATCTCAAGCACTAGATTTCACTCTCCCCTCCCCAAAAGACGCATTTACCTCGGTCTGGTCTTTTAAGGCAGACACTGAGGTCAGACAGAAGAGCATCAAATGTCTGTATGCAATAAGCTGTAGAAGGCGAGAAGTCCATGAACAAACCAAAACTTGTGATCTTCTTTCTTAGTTTTGTTCTAGTCCTCTCAGCATTTCAGTATTAAAATGTGTATTTTGGAAATGGCAAAGGAAAAAGAGGAGTTTGCATGAAATAAAGGAAGGACGGTTACAAAGTTTTCCTGGAAATATTCCTCTCCATACGTATCTTTGTCCTTTTTTCTTTAATCCTAGTGCCGACAGCAACTCCCTTCATTGCCTTGGCCAAATAAAATACTTACTGTATCTTTGGGGTGTTGTGGAATTATCATTTGTAAAGCACTCTGAAGCTAGAAAGTGCCAATTATTATTATTATTATTAATTATTATTATTATTATTATTGCAGATGAAAAGGCATTTGAAGCAAATATGCAAAACTTTTTATCTGAAAACTTAACATACAAATCTGAAATCCTGTAGGAATAAGCACTTTATAGCCAGCCCAATATTGCAACCATTCTAGATTTTGTAAAAACTGCCAAGGGAGGAGCCACTTTTTCACAACTCAAGCTAGATGCAAAGAAGTATTGAAAGGATCAAATGGTGACTTAGAGAGCTTTTTCCTTCCTTTTTCCTAAATCACACACAGTTCCTGGACAGGAAAAAAATAAAAATAAAAAAGTATCTCCCATACTTCTAAGTACAGCTGCCATAGCAAGTACTGTCATAGTAAGTATTACTACATATTTCACTACATCACAGAGAATTTACTGACATGTAGAAATATCAACTAAGTGGACATAGAAGGACTATGGCAACTTTATGTTGGACTGTCTGCTAGACCAAATGCTCTGCATGATGAGAACTGGTATTTTATGAGGGACAGTACATGATGCGATTCCTGTTCCCAGCTCAGGTGCATTCATCCTTGGCAGCCTTGACCATGTTACCTCAGGATCTGTAATTCTGCCTCCCACTGCTAATGTGAGACAGTGATAGCAGAATATTTCTAGAGATGCTACACAGAAGAGGGTGCAACTCTTTACATCAGCTGATACAGCTGGGGGTGAGGCCAACCCCCAACAGGCACAACAGCACTACTTTGCTGTGCTTAAAAGTAAAGTACTGTTGTTACCTGTAGATTCTGTGATTTAATTCATAGCTTATTTTCTTCTTTAGCTGAATGGTTGCTCAGTTTTGGATAATTTTCAAACAGCTTTAGCTGGTTGCACTGTAGATGAGAATAACATTTTTCTCAATGGTCAGTTTTTATTTAATACATGGGAGCATTTCTACAACACAAACACAAATATCCTGTAGAGCTGCTGAGTTTCCCAAGTGAGAAATCCCAGAAATACTGAATGTCTGCTATCTGCACACAAAGTCCTCAAAAAAATATTTTCTTGATGTTTGTAAGGCAAAAAGAGGAGTTTTAACATTTCTATGAATAATTCTTCACTGCTCCTTTTGGTTCATCTGAAGCTTAACCAGGGTAACACCCAAAACTTGGAACACTGCAGCCTGGTATTACAGCAAAGAACTTAAATGGGAAAAGTGATAAAGAATTCAGTATACTATTGAACTCCTCAAGTTTTCTTTTTTTTGGTGATCCTTCTGCAGTTGTAAGACAAATGAAGTACAGACCAAGACACACAAAGCTCTTTTATCTCTAAGGAGTAATGAAGGAGAATAAGCACCTATATAGAATAAGCTACCTATTGCAACAGAAAGAATTTCCTATTTATTTAAGATGCATTAATTGTTAACAGGCAGCAACTGTCACAATAAAATCCTAAAATTTCCTAAAATGTCATCCCTATTTTGGAAAAATCAGCCTTGCTCCCACCTCTGCTGCGGTTCATCAGGGACACAAGGATAGTCATTTCTTCACCTTGGCTACACAGCCAGCTATGTTTCCTGGTCTGGCAAGCCAAATAAAGTCCCCAAACAAGAGATTATTTTCCCAATGACTGGTAAAAAGTTTCATCCTTTTTTTGTATCTCAGACATTAAAACTTTCCTACTTGTTCTGCTTGATTCCACATGCATGAAGAAGGTAAAGAATCCTGTGGTCAATGGACCTAAGCAAGCTTTCTTAGGCAGTCTAATGCACGTGACATTGAAACCACCTATGTCTCTAATGTCTCCTGTTTAAGGCTCCAAATATTGCTAACATAGTAAAATTTCAGTCATAGGAAACTTTAAGCTTTTCTAATATAGAGCAGACCATAGGGCTAAATATTATCAATCAACTATTTCACTTGCACAGATTCAATCTCGTAACACTGACAAACAAAACAAACTGAATTTG
>JANZLQ010000005.1:12547131-12560563 GCA_026212715.1 Elanus axillaris | reverse complement strand
TGGTGTTTGTCTTCCCAAGTCACCGTTAGGCGTGATGGAGCCCTGCTCTCCTGGAGATGGCGGAACTCCTGCTGCCCGGGGGAAGGGGGGAATTAATTCCTTGGTTTGCTTTGCTTGCGTGTGTGGCTTTTGCTTTACCTATTAAACAGTCTTCATCTCAACTCATGAGTTTTCTCGCTTTTACTCTTTTGATTCTCTCCCCCAACCCACCAGAGCGAGTGAGTGAACAGCTGGGTGGGGCTTAGCTGCTGGCTGGGGTTAAACCACAACACCCAGTCATTAGAGTTTCCCTGGCTAAAAGTACTTGGCTAGAAAAATCTTTAATATATAGCAAGAGCACTAATAATCACAGTCTACAAAGAATTTTGATGCAGTTAAATCCAGCTTGATGCAATGGGATATTTTTTGACCAGGTAAGCACTTGCAAAGTTACGATTGCTAGGAGAGCATAGAACTACGAAACTTTACTCTAGAAACAGACTTTGTAAGGAGCTGACCTTTGCTATGTTCCTTCCCAACAGAAGTTTCAGTAGGGAACAGCCAGAATTGCAGTTTCCTCTCTATTTTTCAAAAAGATGGTCTGGCTTGTTTTAGGACTACATAAGAATGGGTTAGTTTTAGATCTAAAGGAATCCCAATGGTTTACAAACTTCCTGGTCTTTCTCTGGCAGCTCTAAGACAGAATAAGAAAAATCATCTCTTTTTTGTGAATGTGTTGTATAATTCACCCAGAGGGATGTAGCATTCCCTTAGTGTTTCCTAAGCCTTATTATTTTTGCTTTCAGTGTTATTTCCTATGTTTCCCTGGAGAGAATTAAAGAAAATCCCAAACTATTTTGGACCTGATTCTCTGAAATTTTGAGCTTAATGTATCCATTGAAGCCTGCTTCTTACATCTGCTCCCACCGGCATCAGTGATTATAGAAAGTTCACATGGAGAACCATCATGAACTTACAGGCTGCCCCTATAACCCACATGCACGCTTGCCATGAGGTAAACCCTATTTCTTAGAAATTTATTCCCTTGAACTGTCTTCTCAAGCCAGTGAAGTCATTAAGATCTGAAATTCCAGAGCAGTACTGTAACCAGCAAAATCCTACAGATGCTTTTCAAAATTAATTTTTAAAGCAACCATTCCTTTTAAAAGAATAAGCCAAAACCAAAGCTTCACCTAAAAAGCGCACACTGACCATCAGTTTACCTATTGCATGCACTCCACAGGGCTGTGTTAATTGTTACAGAGCTAACCACAGGCCCTCTCTCTGATAAAGAAACTGGGAAAATAAATCTCCATTACAGTCTCCACGTCTCAAAGACTGAAAAGCATCAGCAGAGCACCCTTACAAAAATCATGCTCTGGGGGGTCAGTATGAACTATAACCCCTTAATGCTTGCATTTGCCAGTGCAGGTGACCTTATATTAAGAATGGTTCCACAACACTGTGTTATCACAAATGCAAATAAAATTATGCACCAGGGTACAAATATCAGAAAGATGGTATAAGGTATTAGGAATAGACTTAAAAGTTGATTAGAACAACTGCTCAGAAAATAACATTATGCCATTGACTTCTGTGAGGGAATCAATAGAATATTTTGCACAGTTAAATATCTTCTCCAGTTTAAATTTTATGTTGTGGCTTCAAAACCAATTAGGCTATGTTGCAGTCTTATGATTTGCCAAATGATCCTTTCTAAAACAAAAGTAGTTTTTGACTAACAGAAGCAAAGGAATACTGCAACTATGGCATTTATTTTCATTTTTATAGTGTAGTTTATTTAGGGCCGCACCACAGTAAACCATTTAAGCATATTTGTAAATTCATAGACATGAGAATCCCTATCAAATCACTATTTCAACATAATGGCTTTTCCATTGACTTACCCGAGGTTGGAAAGTAACTTAGTGGGTAACTTGCATGACAAGTAACTCATAGGCTCAAGTTTTTGGTCACCCTGCTACAAAACTCCCTAACTTAAAACAAACATAAACTCATAATTCCCAGGGGAAGAAAACAGCGGTGCCAGAACTTCAGCGTATAGTGGAAATAAGCCAATAGAGGTCAGCAGTACATAACAGAAAGATCTTTTTAACAGCAACATCTCAAGTACACTTACCTATGGTCATAAAAAATTCTTAATTGATATTTGGTGGAAATTTTTTTTGCCAGAAAATGGAGCATTTTTGCATAATACGAAGTATTTTCCTATTTCAAAAATCATCAGTATTTCACCACTTACAATACACAAATCAGAGCTTCAGTGTTTGGCTAACACTGCTTTGCTAAGCTCTTATACTGTGTCATTCCTTAGATGTTGGCCATGTAAGGGTTAAACTTCTAGTTACATAGCTAAGAATTTCATTGCAAGAGGGCTTAGACTGGAATAAATAGATAGTAACTCAGACACTGCAGACTTCCATCTCCTTTACTTCAGTAAGTAAAGTTTCATGACAAGAGAAATTTGTTTTTTACTTCTTTAGTAAAGGTATGTATTTATCTATATTTCTAATTATACCAGTGTCATAAGTTATATGATTTTTTAAAAGCAATTTCAATATATCATTATTCTTCATCTTGATTTCCATCAGGTGTGATTGCTTCTTGTGGATAAGGTCTTGGATACACACCTGAGCTCTGACTTACACAGGTTTAGAGATTTTTTTGAATTTTTAAATGTCTTTGAGGAAAAATATAATTTTAAAATTATTGGGGATTGTTATGAACAACAAGCATTCTCCCTTAATTCAACTGTAATGTCTACTTATGTCCTATAAAGAACAACATTTGGACAGACAAATCCTTTTTAATGGATATCTACTTGAGAAATACTATATTCTAGTTGTCCAAACAAGTGGCTGCTGCAGTCTGGCAATCACAGATTACAGTTAACTAAAGGAGTATTAATTTTGGAAAGTAACAAAGGCAGTATGAAAAGCAACAGCTTAAAACAAAACCTTTAAAAAAAGGGCACAGAACTAATTACTTTTTTCAGCGGGCAAGATTGTTAAAAACTAATTTGCCACCTGCTGTCATAGAACAAGTCTTGATCATCTTAGTAATGAATTACTCAGATGGTTTTTGACTGTACAAGTTAGAGCATATTTTAACTTGATGAGGGCTAAGACTACACAATGAAGTAACTGCAGAAGGAAAGCTTACTGCTTCCTAATTCATTAAATCCACGTTCCTTGTACCTGTTAATATTCTGGAAATAAAGCAGGGCATGTTTATTTAAAAAGCAGGATCCAAGAGGTACTGTAACACTTTTTTGCATTGTTTTTTTCCTTTTAAAACAATGAATTTTGTTTAGCCTTTCCTCTGTGTATCAGCTTATATGTAACTTCAGAATAATTAAATCCTATAGGTTTCAGTGGATGCCCTTACCAGCTTCCACAGAAATGATGGCAGATGTTTCCAAAGCGGCCCAGGGAATTAATGGAATTATTTCCACTAATTTTTGGTCCACATGCTCTAGGGGGCTTTGAAATTCAAACATTTCTTTCTTTAACTTTCAGAGTACAAAGACATAGTTGGAAAGATTATCATCATGCTGTGCGTGCATTCCTCTCATCTCCAAAGATTTAATTCACTAATAAAACAGCTCTGCAGCTTGTGGCCTAAGGTAAACTACAGACCTGACAGTAGACTAGGAATCAAGATCAAAGTGGTATCAGGCCTTGATCATTAATGCTTTCCTTCCATTTTACATAAAAGGTACCACCGCAACTGAGTCATGAGAAGGATCATTTCTAGGTTGATTCTCCCCAGCTCAGAGGTGGTAGGACAGGTTTCACTCCCATATTTTATGTACCTGTAACTTCACTGACCTCATGCCTAATTTACCCTGTCTTCAGATAAGAATCAGAGCCACGGAGTACAGCCTTTCCGTAATGGAGCTATAATGACAGTAATTTTGGAATACATTAAAAATTATGAACTCAAACCTGCAGCCCTTATCCAGATGAAAACTGCACTAACTTGGGTGATTGATTTCACTAGTAGTTTTAGCTAATTGAAGATTGCAAAACTTTTCATTTTAAAATTGTATATAGGCAAAAGAATTCAGTTGTACATAAAAACATCCATGTTTTTCATAAACAAACAGCCTTTTCTTACAAGTAGGACTCCTGGTTCTCTGCTTACAGTGGCAAGTACCATACCCATTTAATCTATGTCATATTAATTCAAATAGGTGCTAAAAATAATTACATTGTTATAACACTGCATTTGAACTAGACAGCTATTTTCTAGCTCTAGCATTTGAAGTATATTACTCATTTCTTTCAAAGTTGGACAATAACTTCATTTGATGGGGAGGAAAAAAAGAAGGGAGGGGGGCAAAAAAAAGCTTATAACTTTCCCTGATAGCCAGCAGAATAAAGTTTTGGTGGTTTTATTGGTTGGCTGGTTGGGTTTTTTCTCCACAAAAACTTCTGCTGCCTGCTGATACATTTTGTCAGCCTATCAGTAGGGAAGTGACGTTTGAAAAATTTAAAATTTTAGAGTGTTTAATTTATGTAAATGCTTTATTCAGTATGAAAATATTATTGAGGTACTGGATTCTTGTTTATGAGGTACTGTCTCCACACAGAAACTTTGTTACCCTCTAAACTGTTTATAGGTGAAAGTAATTTCTGACAACTCAAAAATGGAAGTTGTCATGGGAGAAAAACAACTGTTTAAGGCAGCTACACTGCTGAAGCAGAGTACATGACTAGTAAAAGAATCTGTATCAGTATTTATATAAAAGACGCAGCAATATGTACTGAATTTTGACTAAGGCATTTCAGTTCAGCTTTCCAGATGATTTTGCTTCGTGAAGGTATATCTACTGACCCAAACATTTGAAAAGCAGAAATACAATATATTTTGGTTGTGTAAGAGTTCAGACCCAAGTCTTATGTTTCCTCAAATAAATACGCTTTCAGTGATATTACAGTGCTTCAGTACAACGTTTTTCCATGTGGAGTCTGTATCCAAACAGCTCATACAGGCATAGACACGGTATCAACTGGCTTTGTTCAAAATAACCCTTATAAAGAAGTATCCTTTGAAAATATTCTCATAGCCACTTAGTTATCAACAAACCAACAAGTTTTATATCACAGTGTTAGTACAACTGGGACTCTATTTTTGTTTGTATTAATAAAATAATTTTATTAAGAACTATTGTAAAGAACTGCAAACATCTTGCTTCATAATAAAAATAAGGAATGGAACACCCCAAGTCATTATTTGGTTACAAATTGCATCATGTAAACTCTGCTTCTCATTGTCTGCATTTTCTCCCCTGTAATATAGTCACAGATAGTGATTCAATACTGAGGAGGAAAAAAATGTAATGTTTGGTATCCACATTTTTTTTCAAGTTCAATATAAGGGAGAGGCAAATTTTATGATTTGACAAAAGCTGTTGGGAAGTTACACAGACAGCCTGGTTTTGTTTGCAATTAATTTTCCATAGCTGTCCTTAAAGCTTGCATCAAAAGCATTTTTAAAATTCGAACCTAAACCTTAATGTTTCACAGTCAAACCGTAACATAAATATCATAGCATATGCTCCTGACCTCACAAGTCTTCACTACAATAATTTTTTTACTAGACGTCACTGTCAAATACTCATGTAAAGTGTATATGTATATATGTCCATCCACCTCAACACATCACGGTGTCTTTGTAATAAGTTCTCATATTCATTGACAAATCACAGGAAAGAAACTCTGATTTAGTTCTGCCAAAACCTATTTCTTAGGCATGCTGTGACCTACTTCAAAAGTGCTTTAAATGTTTATTTTTGAAGTTTCATGGAAGAAATCTCTTACAATCTACACAGGTCTCCTTCCATCTCAACACATTCAATGAAAACCAGTCTTCCAAAAGAAAGAAAAAGCTAGGCTTTTCAATATAAACAGCTACCCAAACATTCCAAATAAGTCACTGAGTTTTCCAAATTGCCAGGACCTCATGCTTTCCAACAACATTTAAAAAAAAATAATTTAGAACCTGTCTTACTCTTTTGTGTTTTTCAATGGTCTAATTGAAGCACCTTAATTACATTAAAATTCCTGCCAAGAGAGTTTATGAACTGGAGTTACACAAAAAAAAAAAAAAAAAAAAAAATTAAAAGCTTAGTACACAACCAGAAAACATGAAAAAAAGAAAAGGTTCAAACGAGAAAACAATCTTAGGAAGACCCAGTAAGAACAGCTTCATTACAAACTTTCTTAGCCTATGCAAGTTTGTCTTGTCCTGTGCTAAATTTTACATCCAAACGCATTCAAATAACTCAGCTTCGTTTCTGCCTCATTCTATGATCACAAGCTGCAAGCTGTAGTTACAAAATATTATTTCATGCATGTAGGTCAGCCACTTCCTTCAGTTACTCCTTATTTCTCCCTCAAACATCCATCTCCACTTACCCACCTGGTCCCCTGAGAGGCTCAGCTAAGTCAGCAGCTCATCAGCAGGATGCCAGAGAACTAAGGTCTACATCACAAACTAACCTGAGTGTACTCTTAGTCTCGGTCTAAGGAAGAACAAGTTGGAACTCTATGCAAATACACTAGCAAGGCATAACAAGATGCTGCGGTCAGAAAATGTAGAACATGATGCTCTGTTTGATGCTGCTGAAGATACAGTTCAAGGGATTGCCTGGACTTGGCAAGAGGGAGATTATGGCCAACCGTTGTCTAGTAGAACAGCTGGTCTGATCTGGTGGAAGAGACTGCTGCTGGAAAGGTAGTTGTATCTGCACAACAGTGTGCCCCCCACAGCTTGGTTTTCCCATCTGGAATTCCCAAAGGAAAATGAGCTCTGTCAAGGCAACACTTTGAATGTCTTTCCTGCAGAAAGATTCAACTTCATCTCATGAATAACTCAAAATGAAAAGAGAACAGATATCCCACTGTTTGGGTACTTTCACCTCTTCTGATCTGCTGCTTATTTTCACTTCCTCATACATACTCTTTTATCCTACAAAATCAGACAAAGGTGTATTAAATTTGCTGGTACTGCCCAAGGATTTCTGTAGCCTTAACTGCAACCAACATAGAACCTAAAATGGAAAGACCACAGAACCAAGAGTCTGAAACAACACCAAAGACGTCCTTAAAATTACTTCTCATAACCCACCACACAAAGATTTAGCTTTATCTACTTCAGACTTATTTTTTTTTTAGGATTCATTTCACAAATAGGCAGTCAGAAGATGTAGACAAAAACACCTCTATGGGTCTGCATCTTTTAACGGACAGCAGCAATTAAGAACAGGGTGATTATAAAGCAATTCTGCCATGGTGTACCTTCCAGAGTCTGGCAACCCACTGTTTAGGGACTTTGCAAACTGGAAATTGCATTTGAGATATGGTAATAGGTATCTTTTTGTTTCTTTTAATGAACCTATCCAATTACATCGCAGCTCATTTCTACTCTACATGTATGATGTCCCATGGCAGCAAGTTCTACAATTTAATTCTACAGAACTTAACTTTGAAGTTCTCCACAAAGTACTGTATGAAATACTTTGTTTTCTTTCACTAAGTGCCTGATAATTTTAAACTGTGACTCTGTACCAATTTTTATGAGGGAGTAATTTTCCTTTCTGTTCATTCATTCTTTGGTAAACCTCTACTATACCTTACCTTATTCATCTCTTTGTTAAACTGAAGGCAAAAAAACTCCTCCACAAATCAGGAGATACAATAGGAGTATGACTCTCAAAGATCTTTGTGTTCTGCCTGAGAATCTTTTTTGCTCAGGATGCTGTTATAGCTTTCTTCAAGAAAAGCCTCTGTCATCACAGACTGCCCTTCCTCTTCAGTTTAGACCACAGAATTAGTGGATGATTTCAGACTATTCAGGAAGAGTTCTCCAAAGAAGTATCAGACCCCGATACAGAGGACTCGGTACCACTGCTCCGGAAAACTTATTCTGGGATGCACATGTTGTTTTATTTGCATGACTTACAATATATGAACTTTTTTTCCTATCTCCCAAAGTCAGTTTTTGTTAATGCTTAATTTCATTTCCAAATACAAATGAAAACTGTAGTTTGCACTCTGTCTTCATTTACACTGACACTTAGGAGTGCCCTCTTCACACTAACTCTTTTTTCCAGGTTAAAAGGAAGGCATAAACAGGAGACTCTAAAATCCTCTATACATAATAATAATAAAAGCTTTTTCTTATGCTCTGTTTTAAAATTACAGGGTCCTGGCTAATGCCCACTCAAAAGATGTCAAATTTCTTTCTTAAAGCTTCAGATTTCTC
Source organism: Elanus axillaris (assembly GCA_026212715.1). Taxonomy (NCBI): domain Eukaryota; kingdom Metazoa; phylum Chordata; class Aves; order Accipitriformes; family Accipitridae; genus Elanus; species Elanus axillaris. Next base: position 12,552,292 of record JANZLQ010000005.1, on the reverse strand, counting down.
TTTCCCAAGCTTCCATTCTGGTTTGAAAAGAGAGAGGTATTCCTGATGCCTTGGTTTACTACAATAAGCTGCTCTTTGAGACCTTTCTGTTTTTTTGCTGCAAGTGCAGGCATCCGTCTACAGCACAGGGATGCAGCTGTCAGCACAGTGACAAGCATAAGAGATAGAAAAAAAACATGGAATAGAAAACAGGCTGAAAACACTGAAGGCAGAAAGGTGAAATTAGAGGGGTTTTTAGGAACAACGTTTATAGAGGACCAAAGAGCCAGAAGGTCTTTGTACACATACATATGCAGATACAGTGAAATAATCATACCATTGTCTTAAATGTAGTATCTTGAGACCACCTTGACTACAAGACCCAGGTTTTCCAAGAGAAGTTATCTGCTACTAGACACAGTTGGAAAAGTTCTATGCCCAAACCCACATATATTGATTACCTCCATGTAAGTTGGTCTTGATTCACTAAGTGCTCCCAGATGAACACCAAATCCCTGTGCTGGGAGGTCCTTCCTACATGTTCAGAGCTACAGGGATGTTGTGGCAGAGGCTTGTATTCCCTTCTCACACTCACACTCCAGGCTCTTTCCAGCCATAGCTGTTCACACCTCCAGTTCTTCTAAGCTGATGCCACTTGTCCACAAACCCTTTTCTTTTCCAATGGCAAGCAGTAAGCCTTTGATATATTTTCTCCATTTGCTTGGTTTCCTCAAAAGGGTGTTCTTACTGGGGATCCCCTGTACCTAACAGCCCTTCCCATGGCATTGCACGCTGACCAGTAAAGAACAAGTAGCAAAACCAATCTGGAAACACAAGCCAAGCAAAGTTTAGCAGGAATGTAAAAAATGTTCCAAACCAGATTTTCCTGGACATGTGGTATTTTTGTCTCCAGTCTCAATTCTGACAGAGCTTTGTTTACTTTTATGGCTCACCCTTAAACAAAAAGTCATAGTCTTTAACTACCGCACCTCTTTGATGTGAAAACTTGATAAAGGTAGTAAGGTTTGCATGTAATGAACTGCAGAGACTCTTAACGTTCAGTGAGGTTGGACGGGGCTCTGAGCAACCTGATCTAGTTAAAGATATCCCTGCTTATTGCAGAGGGGCTGGAGTAGATGATCTTTAAAGGTCCCTTCCAACCCAAACTATTCTATGATTCTATAAACGCTGTTCACAAAACACAGTTACAAATTTGCTAAGTTCAGACCTTCTCCTCACTGTTCTGTGTGGTTGCTAATATTTAGCTGCTATTTGTAACTAAGCAGTTAACTGCATAGTTAATTTAGTAATTTGGAAGACATAGCTTCCTTATTAACATCCATTAATATCAGCTAAAATCCCAGGTGTATTAAACCAAGGCTACTTCTTATACTGCAGTCCACAGCCCACAGGGCTTTTTTCAACTTAACTATGGAGTAATTGTTATTAGTTTGCTATAAACACCCCTATAGAAGCATAAAGACTTAAAGACATTAAATATGCCACAAAATAATACTTGGAAACATCAAATATGTCACAAATTCTGGAATAAATGCATGGTAGTGGAGAGATGAGAGTTGGATGAGGGAGGTTTAGGGGGAACTGAACTCCAGCTGTCGTACTGGTGGCCACTGGCAAGAGCCTTCAGGCCAGAGCTACAAAAACTAGAGACTCTAAATTCATTTATGCACCTGAACCTTTTGCAACTCGGCACAATCCCCGATCTGAAGAGGATTATACCCCTTTTCCAGCCCTGGCCAAAAGGATCTCTCTTTTTGTGGAGAAGCCCTGCAATGTGAGATGAGGTCATGAGCTCGGCCATGGAGAGTTACTGGACCCAAGAATCCACTAGCACCTTACAGAGCATGTGTGTTTATGTGACTTGGGTCTCTGCAAAACAGATACTCGCAGACCATAGTAAATACAAGGCCTGAGAAACAGCATTTATCTCCTCTTCCTCCCCCTCTACAGATAAAGTACAAGTAATAAAAATTAATATTAATTTGCTTAGATTTCTTCCTCTCCCCCTGCACTGCCACAGCATTGTTTTTCAGACACCTACAGGAGGTTATATACACATTTGGGTTTTAGGAAATCCCATAATCTTGAAAGTGAATGAATCCTAATGCAGTAGAGAGATCTACATAATCCTTGCTTGCAGAGCAGCATCATTTATAACACAGAAAATTTCTATTGTCATTTCCTTCTTGATATGTTACAGTCTAACTTCAAATTTCTTGAATTCACAGAGGACTATTTTTTTTTGTTTTTACGATAACTTCTTATTTTAACTTTGGCTATTTTTTTCCTTAACATTTACTCCACTATGCGATGCTCTGTTTGAGAGGAATGATTGGTTCATTCCTTTAGGGGAAAAGCAAGACACAAGCAAATACAGTATTTGCACATAAACTTGCACACATATTTTTGGTTTAAAGCAAAAATAAATAGTCTTTACATCCTCTAAATATTAAAACCACAAAGTATTTGCCCTGGTGAATATACTGTTAATTGTTTTAGATTTATGGCATTATTATACCATAGTTTAATACTGTTTCTTACTAACCAAGGGAGAAAGCTTAGCTACACTAAGTAAATAATATTAACTACTGCAAGGAAAGAAAATGCTGTTCTGGTTAAGGAGGTGTACTAAGATTAATAAGGTCTTAAATTCCAGATTCTGTCACATTCTTCCTATGCGACATTGGAAAAGATATACCTTCATGCCCTGCCTTTAACTCCCTTCTACAAAACAGAAAAGAACTATAAAATTATTTGGCAGAACAACATTCTGGTTTTGTGCTGAATCACTGCCTAGTATAATGGGGCCATAATTTTGGTTAGGGCTTATCTGCCATGCTATAATAATTAATAAATAATAGTAATCTATGCCTTCATGAATAAAAATATCTGGATGAAGACCAAAGGGTTCCACTGCAACATTTAAGAAACTGAGTTAAAAGAGTGTCACGTTAATACCAAGAAAATGCAAGAAGCATAAGTCCCAGCCCAAAGATGAGGGAAGGCAGTGCCAGGAACTACAAATGCTGAAAATTTCGGTCACGTCACTAGGATATCTGTATCCCTTCCTACTATCGCTGCCAGCTGAGAGGCAAGGTTTTGCCATGCACTGAGTGACTGCACTGCTGAGGAGCATGTGCACACAGCCACACTCTCACGTAACCATCACCCTGACTCCATCAAACCCTGTGGCCCCACCAACACCTCTGGGGCAGCAGCAGCAATTCAGCTGGGCACTTCTGCACAGGCTGGTGGCCAGCCTTGAGCTGCGATCCACACCACGGCTTAAGTGTTTCCTCCACTTCCTGCCCCTTTTCTAAGTGCTTTCTACTAAAGCCGATACCCTCCTTCCTCAGAGGTGTACTTAAGAGTACCGATCACTTGTAAGTGTAGTCTATAGGCACTGTGTAGAATCTGTGTGTGGTACGGTTGGTTTTGATTTTAATGAAAAGGGGAAAAAAAACTAGTCAAATAAAATTATTCTTGTACAAACTTCTGGGCATGTTTTGCACCTGTATACTCTCCGTGAAATGGTAGATAAGTCACTGTACGTGTTTTCAGCATTAATGTATGTTTATGGATTTAAATTGCCAGGTAAAATTGTACCTAACCTCTGCCACATATAAGATACCACATGTGCTGTGGAAGAAAAGGACTGATAGCCATTTTATTTTCTTTCCTATGTGATTTATTAGTCTCTTCTCCCCCCCAGATTTGTGAAAGACTGTAATGGCTTTGAGTACCACAGATTATATTTGTTCAGTAATTTTTCAAAAGTGCTTAAATACTCACAAGAGTTCATGAAAGCTTCAGAAAAGATAATAACACTCCTAAGTACTAAAAGGAGCAAGAGGGCTAGCAGCAGAATGTATACAGAGCAATTAACTAATTTCTGTGCCCCTTTTTTGCTGTTCATTCTCCAACAGTAGCTAGGATGCGTACAGTAATTGATGTTTTTTATCACCTGAGATCAGCATGATTACTGGGCACACCTTTTAAGTGGAAATCTAGTCTGACATCCTGCTTTTAATTATTCACAGTCGTGATTCAAGTTTATGATAAAACAAGAAATAAGGAATACTTGTGCAACAGATTTGCAAAATTCCACTCAGTTAAGGGACACAACCCAAAGACCAATGGCAAGACTTTAGTCACAACATCCTCTGCGTAAAGTCAGCCAAAAGCAGGAAGGAACTAAAACTTAGATCTGAAAGTATTCAAGGCACTACTGAAGAAACAAGACTCATCAGATGTTGCTTCTAGCCACCCGGGAAGTAGCAAACACGTCTTCTATGCATTGCAGAAACCGAGAGACAAAAATGAAAACATTTGGGAATGCAGTTCACCAAGATACATTTGACATAACTCTATGTTTTAATCAGTCATTTTTAAAGTTAGGTGGTTTGACAGGCCATCACGTAATTGCATGAGTGAATCACAAGTAAATTACTTTTTCTAATCACTCACTGGAAAACATAGTCAAACTCTAATTTACTACTTGTGTCATTTATTTGGATGATTGCATCATTCATTTTGACAATTGTAAATTAATTTTCAACGTGAATGTAAAGAAAGCTATCACACAGAATGACATATTTTCTAAGATGAGCATAGTTGTGTCATAGCAGCCTTGGCTACCACATTTTTGCTAGTGCTGAAATGAGTGGAGTTGAATGAAATTTCAAACTACTTCAGTTTAAAACTGGTTACTTGTGAAAAGCCATTCACTATTCACCAACTGTTAAATACCTCCCACAGTCCTCTCTAAGTTTTCTTCTATGAATACAAACATTATTTTATGCTGAATAAGAAGTAAGCAAGCCAGGTTTATGCAAAACAACTGAAATACAAGCAGCTTAAAACAACCCTAAGAGATTACTTGTCACAGTATACAGCTTAGAATTTGAAGTGAAACAGAAAACTCAGAGCTTGAGTCTGCAACTGATCATGTGATTTCAACAGAATGACTTGCAAGAATCGGCATACAGGAAAGATTTCCATGCCTGGGTAAGCTCCCTTGGTAAATACTTGTCCTGGTTTCAGCTGGGATAGAGCTAATTGTCTTCCTAGTAGCTGGTACAGTGCTGTGTTTTGAGTTCAGTATGAGGAGAATGTTGATAACACTCTGATGTTTTGGTTGCTGCTGGGTGGTGTTTATACT
>JANZLQ010000005.1:12500025-12517678 GCA_026212715.1 Elanus axillaris | reverse complement strand
ATAATAATAATAATAATAATAATAATAATAATAATAATAATAATAATAATAATAATAATAATAATAATAATAATATCACCAGTTAGTATTGAAGTTGCAATCAGAGTATCTTATTAGGAATGAAGCACCATTTGGTCAGCTGATAGACAAGCTCAAACAAGCGACTAGGTCACTGTGAAAAGAGAATGTATTTTCCTAGTCACTTGCTGCTTGCTTGCCAAAGGAACAAAGGTTATATCTTCAAAATAAACCTACTTTTTAAAACTGTAGCTTTTAGGACAATGGGTGCTCAAGCAACCCCTTTCAGCAAGGGGATAAAGCGTGTGAAATTTTGCAGAGGCTGGGCACAACTCACATGGGGTGAAAGGCAGTCCAAGTTTGTGATTCTGTGTATTGATTTGTCATTCCTAAGGCCAATGGTTAAAGCCAAGTAATAAAATAACATGATTAATTTATAACTAAACATTCCATTTGTCATGGTTTAACCTCAGCCAGCAACTAAGCACCACGCAGCTGCTCACTCCCTCCCTTGCCCCCCACAAGTGGGAGGGGGGAAAGAAATGGGGCAGGTAAAACTCATGGGTTCATGGGTGGAAATAAAAACAGTTGAACAGAACAGAAAGGAAGAAAATAACAATAATAAAATTACAACAATAATTAAAAGGATTGGAAAATACAAAACAAGTGATACACAATGCAATTGCTCACCGCTTGCTGACCAATGCCCAGTTAGCTCCCAAGCAGTGACTTCCCCCCCAGGCGAACTCCCCCCAGTTTATATACTAGGGTCAGTTGGGGTCAGCTGCCCTGGCTGTGTCCCCTCCCAACTTCTTGTGCCCCTCCAGCCTTCTCGCTGGCTGGGTATGAGAAGCCGAACAATCTTTGACTTGGTATAAACACTACTTAGCAATAACTGACAACATCAGTGTGTTATCAGCATTCTTGTCGTAATGAACCCAAGACAAAACATTATACCAGCTACTAGAAGGAAAACTACCTCTGTCCCAGCTGAAACCAGGACACTGTTCCAATGGTGGAAACAGGCAGAACAGAAGAGCATGCAATGACTGAAGTCCTTACTAGCAAGCATTTGAAGGCAAGGTTCTTCCTTCGCTACTTTGCATTCTCCAGGAACATATAGGGCACCACAAGGCCTCCACTGAGAACTTTTTCACTTGGAGCTTACCTTGAGTGCACATGTACCCTGCCTTGGTCACCAGAGATGGCTACTGGGCCTCTCGAAGCAGCTGCTCCTGGCAAATTCCTTCTATAAAAGAACCACCTCATTGCTGTTAGCTTGGCTCTTATCAGAGCTTGTATCTACATCCTCTGTAATGATATTTTGGGAAATTATTGGAGGAGACTAAAACAGCAGCTATGTTTCACTCCAAAGACGCTGAAAATAATACACTAGACTTTTCTCTTTTCTGATGCATTGCAGCTGGAAAGCTACACGGCAGAAATGGCCCTGGGGGTACTGGTCAACAGCCGGCTGAATATGAACCAGAGGTGTGCCCAGGTGGCCAAGAAGGCCAGTAGCATCCTGGCTTCTATCAGCAATAGTCTGGCCAGCACGACTAGGGAAATGATTGTCCTCCAGTACTCGGCACTGGTGAGGCTGCACCTCGAGTACCACGTTCAGTTTTGGGCTCAGTGTCTTTCCTGTAGTGAGATGCTGGAGGGTGTCCAGAGAAGAGCAACAAAGCTGGTGAAGGGCCTGGAGCACAAGTCTTATGAAGAGTAGCTGAAGGAACTGGGGTTGTTCAGCCTGGAGAAAAGGAGGCTGAGGGGAGACCTTATCCCTCTCTACAAGTACCTGAGAGGAGGTTGTGTGAGGTGGGCGTTGGTCTCTTCTCCCAAGTAACAAGCAATAGGACAAGAGGAAATGGCCTCAAGTTGCATCAGGGGAGGTTTAGATTGGATATTAGGAAAAAATTCTCCACCAAAAGGGTTGTCAAGGGTTGTCAAGCATTGGAACAGGCTGCCCAGGGAAGTGGCTGAGTCACCATCCCTGGAGGTATTTAAAAGATGTGTAGATGTGGCACTTAGGGACATGATTTAGTGGTGGAGTTGGTAGTGCTATGCTAACGGTTGGACTTAATGATCTTAAAGGTCTTTTCCAACCTAAACAATTCTATGATTTTTGCCTCACACAACCTCTCCTTTTAACTACAATTAGTCTACCCCAATGCTACAAAGCAGAACCTGCTCCTTTCTGCACCTCAGTTTCTATGAATCCTTGATAATTTACCCATGAAATACATCACAATGTAAAAAAAACCCAAAAAAACCAATTCTTCACTACCCCAATTACCAACAATGAACAGATTCTTATCTTACAGTTTGGTGTCCTAAAAGTCTCAGAGCATTACAACGTTGGTCTCAACTAGGCAAAGCAGAAAGTTTCATCTGATAAATCAAATGCTAGTCAAGCCTACAAGAACAGCAACTGTTACTTTGTAAGCAAAGACAATGGGATAATAAATCCAGGGAAATTTTATTGACCGAACCCTTCCAAGAAAGCCACTTGTCACTATTAGCTATATAATACAGGGTCATCCATCAAAAAGAGACTGGCCAATTCCTTATCACTATTATCTAGTTAAACTACTTAGAGTAAGATGTAGAATAGCTATTCAGATCAGGTAATAATAAACAGCAAGCTATTAAAAAACAAACAAAGAAAATAAAATCAACACAAAAAAAAATGTGGCCTAAAGCGTATTCAGAATTATGGTATTCAACAGTACCATTAGACAGGAGTTGATAATTCTGGTCAACTGTGCCCTGGAAAAGCAAAAGTTAATTGTACTATTAATTTTCTTTAAACTAGCATAATGTAAGTTTCACACAAGACCTTGAAAAGGGTAAAAATACTATGAATTGTATTAGCAAGTAAAAAAGAAAAGGCCATTCCCTTACTGTGAGACATTTAAGCAACTTAGCTTCCTTCTAGCAACAAAAGATGAGATTAATATTTTTGAACTCTAGAGAGCTAAAACTCAGGTATCTAAATCAAAGCTGATCACTGAATTCATCTACTCATCAGTGCAGAGAATCAGGCACTTCTAAAGGGTTATCTATCAGATCTGCCTTAACTTCTTACATTAGCATGTTCAGGGGCTGAGATGGAGAAAAGACAGAAAAAGCAAGTTGAACAGGGAGGCAGGTAAATCATTTAGTACAAATAGGGAGAGGATACAGGTGCACCTTCAATATTCTTCAGAAAGTCTTAGGCATTCTCTTCTATGCTCAAGTTTAGTACATCAGCACCTGCTCTAAAAGCAGACACTCAACAGTCTCCTTTCAAGAAAGTCCAGGAATCATCATTTTGTTGCAAGTCATAGCAGCCTTCCAATACTTAAAGGCCCCCTACAGGAAAGATGGGGAGGGAACCCTTTATCAGGGAGTGTAGTGATAGGATGAAGGGTAATGGTTTTAAAATGAAAGAGGATAGAGTTAGATTAGATGTAAGGAAGAAGTTCTTCACCGTGAGGGTGGTGAGGCAGTGGCAGAGGTTGCCCAGAGAGGCTGTGGCTGCCCCATCCCTGGCAGTGTCCAAGGCCAGGCTGGACGGGGCTTTGAGCAACCTGGTCTGGTGGGAGGTGTCCCTGCCCATGGCAGAGAGGGCTGGAACTACATGATCTTTAAAGTCCCTTCCAAATCAAACCATTCTATGATTTAACAACTACTTGCCCCTGTTTTATCCAAGAGTTTCTCACACCATTACGTGGGCAAGTACTACAGCTGACTTCAAATGTAATAATTTCCTCATTTCAAGGGACCCAAATCCATCTTTTACAGACATCCCCTAAAGGTAGTGGTATAGAGGAGTCTGGTCCAGGTACTCTCTCAAGTGCTCCTGCAGAACAGGCATATTCTGTGAACTGTTGGACCAAGAAGGAAGCAGGAAGCTTAGGCTTGAGTGTGTGGCCATCTGCATAGGACAAGTGGGTGAAAATGGAAAGCTGGGTTTGCAGTTTCCTCCAGGGCTGTTTCATGCACCAATAACTAAAAATCAGAAGTAGGAAATATAACTGGACTCTAAGAGTGCCCAGTTACATGTGGACAACCTATCTGCTATCTTAATTGCTATTCCTGATTCACTTTGATTTTCTGCAAGTCTATGACAAATGAATCCCATTGAACAAGATGCAGTAGGAGTGTCCCTCCACCTTTCCCCCTTCTTAACCCACTCTGTACCAACAGTCAAGTAGGTATTTGAACTTCTTCCACTTGAAACATGAGTACTGAAGAAGTGTTCCAATCCCTGAATTACTATGTGAAAAGGAGAGGCAAGAGGACCACCTACTCATTCAGCTCTGTTTTAAAAAAAGCAGTTGTCTCCATATACCTTTCCGTGGAAGACAATCTGCTAGAGATCTCCAAGAGCCTATATCGAACAAAGGCTATCATACAATGAGTTGCTTGGGTCTCATGACCAGTCCTAATGGAAAATTGAGACATCTCTCCTGTGAATAGCAATGGAAGAAGCCTGCAGAATGATATTACATTTCTGAGTTACATTTTTGTAACTGTCACATTCCTGTATAGATATCTTCACACATTATTCACATAGCCATTTTGTTCCCTTGCTCTGGAATGGCTTTATCTGTAGAGATTCATCAACTGTTGGTTACACCCTTACATGAAACCTGATAGTTTGGTACATATAGCTTGCATTTCAATTTTAAAGAGAAACCATTTCAGCTACTACCTAGAGTAGAACTTCACACGCATCTGGACTGGCTTTTTAATACAATATTCTACTGTTAAAAAGAAGACAGCAAAACATGAAGATATTTCCCGCTTAAATAAAGTCAAATGTATATTGCTGTAGATTAAAAGGTATGGCAAACTAAGGTTATATAATAACCAGACAGGCTAAGTAACCCTTCTAGTAACAACCATAAAGATACTTACAATCTAAAACTGAACTCTAGTTAGCACTGTTCCACAACATTTCTGTGAAACAATAAAATTTTGTCATAATTTTTAATCTTCTTCAGAAGAAGGCTTATTCTCATTGGAGATGACTGTAGACTATTCTTCACTGACTTGGATCCCAACAGACAAGGAACAGTCTTGCAAATTTGTGTCAGAGAATAAAGTTCAGGACATTAGTTGTGAAGACACCAAGATCAGAGGTACATCAGTACTTCCCAGCACTTCAGATATCAAATACCTTGTGAGCACAGGGCTTCAAGGTTACATTGAGATTCTGGGTGCAGAGCCAGTCAACTCCAGAAACCTTTACTGACCCAGGACTAGAAAAATGTTCCTCTTTCTTTTCCTTAGTTCACAGATTTTAATAGTTATCCATCTACAGAGAGATTTCACATGAAGAAGCCTGCCAGGGACACTGCACAGAAGTTTTCCAACTCAATTTACAACTCAAAGCAAATTACACTCAGCTGAGGAGTTCCTACCCTTCCCTCTATCACCTGCTGTACTCCACTTCAGAGTACCAGCAGTTCACGTTAAAGTCTAGGGCTTAGCATGTGAGTATTGTGCCATTTTCAAAAAGAGAAAATAATGCAACCTAACTTACATTTTCATGCACGTGTAGCTTTCAGTACCTCTTAGTTTAGCCAACAAATACAAAAATCAGCATTTGTCTAGCACTAATTTTTGGGAATTAATAGATGTCACAGGTGCACAGTCTGCCACAAGCCTTTGAGAATGCCTGCACCATGACTGACTAAGGCCAAGGGACATGACACTAAACATCAGGTCTCTGAAATATTATGAAAATAAATTTAAAAAAAACAAAGCAAACCAAACACTTATCTAAAAAGAGGTAAATAATTTCAATTAACAGGTTTCCATCTTTTCCTGTTTCCTTCCATCATAACAATTACATCTCAAGCTTTTTGAAGGCTCAGCAACAGCCCAAGCTTTACTACCATGTCGGTCTAGGACTTGGTCAAAAGGCAGCTTGGAGGAGAATCCTTTCAAAGTGCAATTAGAAGTGTTTGTCTCCGTGAAACAGATTTCCTTTTCCACAGCCTCCCATAGAATCACATATTTGATCCTGAAAATTCTCTTCATAACAAAAGTACCACGATACTTGTAAGATGAAAAACATATACATCCCAATCCACCATGAAATGCAGACTGACTACAAATCCTCCCAGACTTTCCAGAGCTTCACAATACCAGCAATTCTGACTCACAGATTCCAGTTTGGTGCATTACCATTGGGTAGCTAAAAAAGCAAGAAGTGAAAGCAACAACAGAAATCAAGGGGAATGCTACTCCAAAATAAATAAATGAAAAAAAAAGAAAAAAAAAACCAAAACAATCCAGTGGCTTAAAAAATCTGTTCAACCAGCATGAGCAGAAACAACCTTGGAGAGCTTACAGGTTACAAAGCAGATTGCCAGCACTGCATTCTGACTTGACAGAGGATAAGAATGACGATTATGACACAACAACTTCCCTGCAAATATTACAAGCAAAGGTAAGTGACTTCAAAACAGACTTCAGCGAGTCTCAGGGTCTAGTCAAGCCAGGCAGCAAGGCAGGAATATGTTAAATATATTTAAGTCTCAATCCTCTAAAAATAATTTTATTTTAAAAGGCTTAAAGAAAGCTTTCCCCAGACACTCACAAAGGTGGGCTTCTCTGTAAGAACATGGTTGTCTACATGTCAGTCTGGCAGAGTACTAATTTATTCGAAAGTTTCAGCTGTAAAGAACTTAATTTCATCCTCTGTATTCCATTTAATGATCGCTGCTTTCTTTTTCCCTCTAATTACTGAAAATGCACAACATTTAAAATTAGAAAAATCACCTGACATTTTAGCCAGTTATGACAACAAAATAAAGCAGCTGGAATTAAGCTATTGGAGCATGCACCCATCATCTTAATAACATGCTCTTAACATGTTAGGACATTTAAATGCTGTGTTAATGAACAAAAGTAAAAAATTTATTGTGTCCACTTAATTAACCCACATGTAATGCAGCTGTAAGTGTACAGGCTGTTGTGTTATTTTGAATCAGACAAGTGTGATGGTTTCAAAGCATGTTCATTCATTAAAGTACATACGTGGTAAGGACACGGAATGGGAAGAGGACTGGGGCACCCTATACTTCCTAATGAAACTTTATGACAGTGCAAACTACAATGCCTTCACGATCCATAGGCTTTCTTCCCACAGTGACTCTGAAGCCATAATCTGTGCTCCAAGTTTGGTCTTCAAGCCTCAAGTGCTGGTCTTTGCGCTGCTCAGACAACTACTTCAACTGCAGCAGAAATACCCAGCCTCACAGCCCAACCAACCCATCTTCTGCACCTTGAAGAGGTTTCCCTCCACCCCAATTCAGTCTAGCATTCACATATTCAGATATAAATAAACATTTTTAATGAGGATTTATTCCACTTATGCCAAAAACATTAAGTAAAAACTGGTATAAGTCACCTCATTGTAGGGTTTAAGAATTTCTATAGCCAAAGCAGGATTGTTTCCAGGATGCAATGAAAGACAAATTTGTTACTATCCTAAAGTATTTTGAATGTCTACATGGAGACTAAACCCAAATCTGAAAAGGAATGGGGGGAAAAAAAAAAAAATCCAGTGGATAGAAAGTAACAAACACACAAACAAAGTGACATTAATGAAAATTCCCACAAGTCCTTAAATTCATACACAAAGTGCGTGGATATAGTATATTTTATTACACTAGTTTATGCACATAAATTAATGTAATCCTTAACACCTTAATCTGAAATATTTACATCCAAGTTAAAGTTGCAAGACCACAGTTTTTTCGCAGAAGAATCAAATGCCATTTTACAATATCCCCCCTCCAGGTAAACCAAATAATTGAAGTTTGGTGAACACATTCTTGAGACCTCTCAATAAAATAAATAAAAATAAATAAATAAAAGCAGATCTTCTATAACATACACAAAAGGCAACACAGAGAGCAAGTTAAGATCCAATACAACTACAGAGATATAAGAAAATGAATAACAGATAATGCTTTCTCTACCAATTGCCAAAGATGATAAAGCAGAAGTTAAGTGGGAATCCTTTGCCAGACCCAAATATTAAGGCCCTTAAAAGGAACAGTAATGCCTCTGGAGGAAAATCATGATAATACATGTCTATTTCAGAAAAAAAAACCAACAATACCACAACCAACCACGTACAAACCCCCCAAGCAAAACAAAATTAACCCAGGAAACAAGAAGCACACCCAGTAACAATCAAATTGCCTCTCAATGGACACAGTGTACTAATACTAGTAGAAGTATCACAGCTGATATCATGAAAGTACTGACAAGGGAACACACACAAATTTTTATCGCAGAAAACATCTACTTGAGCATTGTGAATATACAATACGCTTATGACCCTCACTACCTCAGAAGGAAGTCTATGGCCAGCTTAAGGAAAAGGAAAAAAAAAAGCTGTTTTCCTTTTCTCACCCTGTCTGGCAAGGTAAATGCTTTCAATAACAGTGAAGACTGCATTCAAATCAGAAGAACACCTGAAAGGACAGCTTTGCAAGAGAAATATTAAGGAGGGAGACTGTCATGGGGTACAGCACTGAATTAACACCCCAAGAGCAGTGATGATGGCACTGAGGAAGGCACTGCTTAGCCATGCTACACAGTGAATATTTCTTTAGATATAAAGAAAAGTTACGGGACATGTAAGAGAACCAACTGGGTTCACAACAGGCTTTTAAGGAACCCACACCAGAAAGAAGCTTTTCAATAACCCACTCGAAAAGTGCAAATTCTTTTTTAGCCAATAATGCATTAAAAAGTACTGAAGAGAGCTAAATATCACTTATATTATTGAAGTATATCTATGGAGAACAGCTGAACCATTTTACATGGGATAGGGCAGCTCCACACAGGAAATCAAGTCCAACCAAGAAAAGTAACAATTTAAGACTAAAGACAGTGTATGGCAAGTATAAATCTCAATGTCTAGATTATTTTGAGAAAAACACTGTATTATCAGATAAATGCTAATACTATCTGTGCATGTTTTCTGTGCTGTCTATTACTGATCAATTTTAGAGATTTCCTTTGAGTGTGGATTACTGGCCTGATGAGTCCATCTGGTTTCTTCAGAGGGTTAATCTGTCACTTACATAGATAACGAAGGGATTTTAAATGGGAATTTTATTGACCTAATTACTAATAAGAGTCTTAGTGCTGCAAATGTACATGGTACTTTATAAACAACATAAGATGTGTTCCAGTCTAATGCTACTGAAATACATAAATACATTGAGGAGACTTTTTAAAAGTTATTTGTTAGGTATGTAGCAATGTTTGTGCAGAAAATTCAGTCAATCTTTCCTAGTTAGTAGATCATTGCCTCAGTACAAAGATTGCAAAACCTCTAGCAGACATTTTCTGTTGCATACATGCAGTCTCTTTTCTTCACATTTTTATAATCTTTCTGTTGTGGGGAAAAAATAGTTTAAAGAATTTATTTGAAGTGATTTGTAAGCAGAATAGCCTAATCACTTTCATGACATAAATTCCATTCCTATTTCATGTATTGTTTGCATTCTCTTTTTGAGTTCTTAATTTAAAGGATCAGGTTTGCTATTCCGAAGTTCCTAAAAGAACAAGTTTTCTATTCCTAAAGGACTGGAGTAAATTCAGTTTGACCTATTCCACAGAAGCCTTTTATTTATCCTTAAAGTTTTATTTGCTGTAGTGTTATGAGCACTACACAATAGTGTTGTTTGTCATCTGGCACAACTTAAAACAGAATAATAAGATGCTATTTTGCTGCTAAGAAACACCATTATTTAGCTTTCCATAATTACAATAATCTATGATAGACATATTCAGTGAATAAAAAAACAACCCAAAAAAAAATCCCAAAACAGCCAACAAGATGAATTACAGTGAGATAAGAGAAATGTAATTAAAAATTGTAACCCTTTACCTGCATGTTCTCTATGAAAAGCAAAAATAAATTAAAAATAGCCAGTTTGACCTAGTTACTAAAGTTCTCAGATTCACAAGAAAGTTCTACAGTTATCCCTAAAACAAACAATGAAACAAAGTTCATGAGATTATTCCAGGTCATTGAAGGAACATTACTTGTGCCTCTGGGGGAAATACATTTCTAGTGTAGAACAGCTTCTTTTAACACCAATATTGCAGAGTCAACCACCAGACTACGTTACACACTCGTACATAAAGACTGAGACATAAGGAAGTTTTTCACTTCCTTGAAAATTTTAAATTGTTACTTTCTGGCTTATAAACTATTCACAATAGAAATATCCCAGCTGAATGCTTAGTGATCAAACATTCAATTTCTGTATGTCAGCTATATATGCTACTTCATGTTATAGACAGCAGCAGTTCCTGGGAGTGATTTAATTCCTGGGAGTGGATAGTTTTGGCTTAGGAAGAGGACTTACAAGTTTATTTGATTCAAGGACTGCAGAGACAGCACAGGAAGGAGATGGGTTCCCAGAAGATTAGGAACTAGTTAATCTTTGCCTCCTTCTTCCACTATTCTGTTGGCTGATGGAGTATAAACATGGCAGCTTTCAAAGGATGTCACCTCTGATCCCATATTATGGGATGCACAGTATGCAACAGGTCGATCCCAGAACATTCCTGCCACCTACTGAAAACGATAACTTCCTCTAAGTGCTTTGTGTACAATAAGTACGTGCTACCTATCAGAACGCGATCAAATAACTCAAATAATCACTAATGGCCTTTCTGGTAATGGGAATGTTGATTCCAGGATATTGGTAGCACCACAACATAGATGCAGAAATCCAACTGCCAATTCTTAATCCAATTCTACTGGATAAACACTAGGTAAACAGACATACAGATTGACATCATTGCAATTGGAAAGTAAAATAACTACTTGCAGATAACTGTACAAACTTGTGCTTTATATAGATATAATCCATAACTTAAAGTTCTCAAAGCCAGACCTACCATACTGCCTCCGCAGCAGCAGCCTAGTGCTGGCAAGAAAACTAGTAAGAGTACTGAGGAATCCTGTCATTCAATTTAATTTCAGTCTCTAGCCACATTCTTCACTTTGACAAGTGCTGAAAAAAAACGCCATTCTTCTCTCTCAAATTCCAAGATTATAGTACTGGACACATGTTCCCGGAGCTCTATCAATGACTTCAAAACAAACAGAACAACCTGCATTAGACAACTGTCTTAAATGTATGCAAGCAACACCAGTTTCTGAAAGATGGTACAAGAGCTATGAAAGAAATCTCATAGTCAACAGAAGCACTCCAAAAAATTGTTAACAGTTCATCTTTAGGCTTTGAAAAATCCTCTATTTAGCATGCATTTAAAGGATACTTGTGTATGATGCAGACAGTCAGAAATACTATCGCTTTATTAATGTTTAACATGTGCTATCTTTTCATATGCACACTTATTTAATAACAACTTTAATTAATGAAACTTAATTTCAATTTTTCAGTACGCTTCTCCAAGTACAGTTGAATTTTATCTTGTTTATATTCTCAGGTTACTGAATGTATGTATTGCTTTATATCAAAAAATAATCATCAACAAAGAGTCAAAGTTAAAAATAATCTGCTTATAAATATTTTGGTAATTTTCACCATTTTTAATTATCTGTTTAAGTAGTTTACATCACTGATTCTCAACTGTGCCATTTAAAGACCTTATCAAGCATTGCATATCAAAAGATGAAGAATGTAAAAGCAGCAAAGCAGTAGCAAGAGATGCAACTGTGGCTTGAGAAACACTAAAGTCTCCAACTGTGGCAAAACAAAGTTTCAAACATTAGAATTTTTTTTTAATCATGTTGTGTTCTGTGTAAACAGTACTGAAGTAAGCAAATGCAGTGGATTAATCTGCCACACAATATTTAGGGATGTTGAAGTTTATGCTGTTCTTCAAGTACTGATGCATTGTAGGAAGAAAATAAACAGTATTTCATACCATAAGTTTCTCAGCCAAGAAGTATTATACATTCAGCAAGGACAGCAATAATTTACAAGATGTACCCAAGAATACACTCCATTCTTTATGAGATGTCACACAACAACAGATTTAAGAGTGAACAGGTACTTTACTGAACAGGTTTTGCAGGAAGACCAATGCAATTAAGATTTTTTTTTTTTCCATTTATTACATAGCAATTCCTTAGGCCTCAGGAAGATCAGGAGACCTTCAGTACAAGACTTTCCTACAAGGCAAGAACTGTTTCCTGCTCTGAAGAACTTTAGTCCAACTGAGCAAATATGGATAAGAACATTTGAGGACAGTGAATAAAGGAAAAATTTCTCAGTTCCTTAAGCACAACAAATTTGTTACCACGCATTACACAAAAACACCATGAGAAGGAGATGGATGTCTCCAAGTCTGTTATGTACCACAATAACAGAACTGTCTCTCCCATCTGTAAGCAAAAATTGCATATAATTAGAAATACAATGCCTTAAAGAAAGAAAAAGAGGGAAAAAAAAGAAAAAATAAAAGAAAAATCATAGATACTAACACTAGGTCTCAACAAAAAGGGAATTATTATATCCTAGAATCATTCCAGGAGCCTGATGCCCCTGGTATTGACTTCAATGAGACGAATCCCTTTTCCATTCAGAGCTCTAGTATGGAGAGATGGGTGTATGCATGTGAAGGACTCTGTGTAGTGTAAATCAATCTGTCAGACAGTATCAAAGTATGCATTTAAGAATTCATGGGCTTTTCATGATCGGAGTTATATAACACGGACTACATTTCAACTCCTCAAGCAGCTCGAATGTGACTTGAGTTTTAACTAGCTGTAGAGTTTTCTAGCTCATCCTTCAACACACAAAAGTAATGATTTGAAGTCTTTTCACCAATCAAATGTTTACACCACATTAAAGAGTCTATTTAAAAAAAAAAAGAGAAACAGCAACCTAAAAAAAAAAGCATAAGAAGATATCACGCTTAGTTCTTTGAAATGCTTTTAATTATATCCCAGTTCTTAAACTACAGACTGAACACAGGAAAAAAAAATTAAACTAACGACAGCTATCTAATCCTTTCCTTGGAAACCAAATTATGCAAGGGTTTGAATATTACAGATTCATAATCACATTTGTCTCCAAGTTGATGGTAGCATTTCCAAGTGAGGTACCAGAAGTTACTTATGACTTCTGCTGCTTCCCCACCACAGACAAGATCAGACAAAGTCCTCTTTAAATGTTCTTGCGGCACCAAGAGCACCTCCAAAATGCGCAGACTCTATATGATTAAGAATCAAATTTACTTATTGGAACAGTGGCAGAGACCTGTCTGCTTCTCCTTCATGTCCCATGACAGCTAGTGCAACTCAACAGAGAAAGAGCATTTCCCTGGCTGTGATGCATCAAGGGAATCACGAGGGGGATCAGGACCACTCCTGCAGAGTTATCTAATGAAGAAGAGTCCAAACAGTTACAAGCTGATAGGTTGTGCATTATGATCTCATGTAAATGATTAGAAAGCAGCTTGTAGCAGGTAGGGATAAGAGAAATAGAAATAGAAAACCCTCAGGACAGAATTTTTCTTAAGTGTACCATTCCTGAATGAGATCTAATTAAAATCCATGTAACCTATAAATCAAAGTTATGATCCCTCAACTACAATCAGACCTTTACTTACTTCTGTGACTAGTCTCTATAAACATAGTTTCCAGAATGAGACACTTAATGCAGAATTTGATGTACTGCCTCTCTACACATGGCTGTACCTCAGTTGAGCCTGTAATATTAATACGCACATCTACAGATCAAACCTTCCCATTACTTTTACTTTTAGCGGAGAAATTTTCTGCCTCTATTTAAAAAGAGAGAGAGAGAAGTAATGATTACAGCACTTGTGCCTCAGTATTGATTTTGTAAACTTTGTTAAAAACAGAAGCTGAATTTTCTTGCAAACATGTCCTTAAAATAAACCTACATGTATTCATAATCCAATTTGGAATATTGAATTTATGAACTATTTAAGACTTAATTTGTTCTTCATGTAGATTGCATACGTCTCCAAAACATCAGGTCTCTTGACTACCATGGAAATAAGAACATAACTTTCTTTTCATGAAAGAAAGACAGTAACATAGAAGAGGATATTCCCTTTTTGGCTAAGCTTCCAGGTGTTTCAGGGTTTTTTTGTTTCAGTATTTATACTACTTTTAACTCAGCAGCAAAGGCAACTTTTATTACTTTACCCATTCCAATTAATACCCCTAAACAGAGCAATGCTCAGACAATCTTGGCAAACTTTTACATGTGTCATCAAATATATATGGGTAGCTACTTGAGCATTTGATTCTACCCCAGGAGCAACATGAACATAATTGCACTGTAGTAAGTGCCAGCAACCTCATCTGCCAGTAGACTACAACAAAAATTAAGATTTTTCAATTTGCATGAAACCACATACCTTTCCAAAACATTATGCCTCCTAGCATAAATTTTGAATCTCATCTCTCCCTCCACCCAAAAATACAAGTTAATCAATTAAACACCCTCCAGCTCTAAATCCTTCCTAGAGCTCCACTGCTCATAAATTAACTCCACCACTACCAACCTCACAAGAACCCACCCTGCAGCCTCTGCTCTTTCACAGACAGGCAGACAGACACACACATCTCTTCCCCCATATGCCCCAGGATGCTCCCTCTTTACCTGGAGAGTTTCAAGGGTACTTTACATTCCCCAGCTCCAACAGCAAGCAGGAGAGATGGAGAGTCAGAGGGACTATACAGTGATAAAGGCGACAAAGGAGTCAGCTATTTAGCCACCAACACTAACATAGGGTTGAGTAATTAATTAGCTACCTACACCTTTGTGCATACTGAGAGAGAAAACCACCTCTGAGCAGCAGCTGGCGTCCTGATCAGCCTCCCACCCAGGAGGTAAGATAATCGAAAGGCCAACCATCAGCCAGAGTGTTTGCTTTGCACCCCAATTAAGATGTTAATGAAGATAGGTAGGCTGCAAACTCTATCAATGTATTACCCCAAGTTTGCTTTCAACTGTCTTCTGACCTTCCTATGTGCCACGTTCACACGGGCAGCTTAAAACTTGCACTGCCATTTGCAAAAATCTATTTCTATTAAAGGGAAAAACCAAGGGGAGGTTTCTATCTGAGCAGGGAGGTGAGCCTTTAAAGTCCACTTATATTTCTAGGTAGTGATCCACTGTCTGCTTTCCAAAAAAATCGGAATTCATTAGGTACTTCCCCAGTTAGTCTGAAAATTCCTTACATGCTTAAATTTAATCCCCCCAAGTACACGATGATTTGATGATACTGGCATTCCTGTATTTGCGGATTGGTACAGGATTTTAGGCTGCCAGATATTCCCTGAATAGCCACTCCTGGGCCAGCCTGAGCACGCCGTGAAGCAGGGCAACTACCCCAAGCAGCCAGAGGTAAGGGATGCAGCCCTAAGGGAAAGCACACGGGAGGGAGTCTGGCTTTAGCCTATTACTTTGGGCATGTAGCATAGGTGAAAAGGGGGAGATCCAGGCTTTGCTTCCTGGACCAGCTTGAGGTTTTTATACAACAACAATGTAATGTAAAAGACACAAAAGTTTCAGAGAGTAATGACTACAACCTTAATTCATGCAGAAGCGCAGGGCTCTGCAAAGTGATTTTAAGATTACTGACAGCTGCCTTTTCCTTATTCCTTTTCATGGGTTCCTTAGAAGTCCATAGGTCCCTATGGTTTGGAAAGCATCCTTCTTAAAATGCATAAAGTAGTTGCTGGCACACTACTGCTTGTTGCCAAAGAGGGTTGGGCAGACTGGATGCCCAATGCATTTCTCTTGCATTCGCTTTTTTCCCCCCTCTATTTTCAGTGAAGGTGGTTGGCGCTTAATCTGATTGACTAAGTCTCTCAAAGTGCTGAAAACCCCTGTGCAGTCAAAGAAGAGTAATGAGTACTTAAATGAGGCAGACTGGATCCTGTAGATCTTCAGATGTGCCTCTGTTGAAGGCATAGGGGAAAAAAACCCAAATTATGGTAGGCAGAGTGAACGCTTACTGTGAAACCGGGCATTTGCGCTCCTTTTGAAGTAGATGGTTTTTTAAAATAGCAGACTGGATTCTGAATTGCATTAGGGAATTAACAGGTTCATCAATGACTCATTTAAAAGAAGGAAACTTCAAAATGGAAATAAAGTATAATTATTTTGAATTACCTCTTAAGGTAAGCAAGTATGAAAATGTAAAAAATCTGAATACAAAGGGATTTACTGTAATAAAAACATAGCATTCACGTCAGATCTGTCAGGCTCTTTTGGCAAGTGAGATATCTAAGATGAAATCATTATACAGGAAAATCAAACCATTGTATCTGCTAACTGATGATAATCATTCAAACATTGCATAAATTAATCATTACTTCAGTGCTGAAGGTGGCTTTTTTTTTAATGCACCACAGGAACAAGGTTTTACTGATTAATTGTCAGAGGAGACAGAAAACATTTCCTGCCTGAGATGATCTGGAAAAAAATGAAAGTCATTTTACCAGGACCTTAATATTAATGAAACAGGAAAAGGTATGCATGTAGCAAACAAAAATATCCTTCTGGCCTAAGGAAAAAAAAATGTCTAAAGGACAAGTTAGATGCTATGATGCCTGGGGTTAAAAAGAAATTTCTCCTCTAAGGCTTGTAGTTGCATAACTTGCATACTGAGGGAGAGTAACATGTTTTTGTGAAGCATTTGGAAGCGGCTGTTGCAAGATGTTTAACAAGATGAATGGCTGAGCTGATGCACTGTGGCAGTGGTTGTCGATCTTGGAGTTGTGAATGAGTGTGAGGCAGTTTCAGCCACTGTCCTGCCTCCAAAATGCTAAACAGGAGGGAGGTCTGACTACCAGCAGGTTATATGTACATGTGTGTGAAGAGAGAGGAGAGGATGAAGAGGAGGTATTTTGATAGGTAACCAGTGGAAAACCATTATACCAATGATAAAGAAATCAGCTGATTGTATCAGCTACCCAGATTCTGCCTAGCTGCCTGGATGGTTTGCCATTACTGATGGCCTCATTCACTTCAGGCATCCTAGGACAGGCCCAGCTGAGAAGGGAGCAGAACAGGGAAGGATGGTCTAGTGGCTCTGCAGAGGAGCCTATATCATGGGCTTGTATGAGAACGGGTAATGGGTACAAGGCAGAGAAAGCAAAGTGCCCTTTAAATCTGACCTCGCTGGCAGCATGGACCAGGTGGGTGGATGAGTCGGACTGACAGGAAGCTTTGTGTAAGCTGAAGGTAGCAGCTTTCCATCTGCTGGTAGTGCTTTCACATTCACAAATTTTCTAGGTACCTCATGGAAGATGATGCACTCAGGAGTCTGTGCTATAAATGAATTTTATAAGCACAAAAAAAGTGCTATCATTTTATTTATGAGTATTTCTGTTCTTCCTCTCCCCGTAATTTAAGGCTTTGTGCCTATTTTGGTCCTTCGGGCACAGTTTGGTTTCCCTCCGTAGCCAGTTCCTTCAGTTGCCCACTGGGCTCTCCAAGGGCACAAGCACATCAAACCAGCCTGCCATGAGTTTTGCTCTGCCACGGAGAGACTGAGCTAGCTGATTTAAAGATAATGCCAAAATCTCTACCGAGAGCAGTCTCTGCAGTGCTGATACGTGAATGCAGATGTATGGGGGGTGGTC
>JANZLQ010000005.1:12477490-12499833 GCA_026212715.1 Elanus axillaris | reverse complement strand
GGGGGATCTTAAAAAGAAATAGGAAAAATGGCGGGGGGGGTATTAGCAGGTGTAACTTATTTCTCTTCTAACTCTGTTTTTAAAATGGATTAGATTTCCAACTGGTGATGTTCCTTTAACCCAAACTGGAAAATAGACCACCAGCTGTGGGAAAAGAACTTACAAGTAGAAAACATCTGTAGTATTTATAATGATATTTTTGTATTTAAGGATCAACAAAATAATATGAATGAAATGTAAGCAGTACCTCAATCCATTAACATAAAACATTCAGCTTTTGCCATATGCTGACTGAAATAAGGGTAGTATATGTTTTTCTGTCTAAAACTTATAAAATACCCTTTCCCTATCATTTAGTAGTATGAGTTTACGTGCAGAAGGTAGTCAATAACGATAGCATTGTATTCAAGTATGGGTCAGATCCAGAAAGGGCTGAAGACAGGAGCTGCAATCCAGGCTGATTTTCTCCATTCCTAGCAGCAGCTGCTCCTTCTACAAGTCCCTGCTGGGCTGCACCCTGCCCGTGCCGAGAGCTGCCCGGTTCACCAGGCAGATGCTCTTCCCCCTGCATTGCACCTGGGTCCTGAGCGGAACAGGCATGCTGAAATCCTCTGTAAGGAACGCTCTTCAGTGTTGGATTCAGGCAATATGAAGAATTTCCCAAATCACAGAGCATCACAATCTCCGTTAGGGGTCACAAATCTAGAAATGTGCACGGAAATTATTTCATCAGCTGAGATAAAAAACCTGTTAGCCTCTGATCTATGCAAGAGAACACTCTCCTGGGATAAAGATGACTTTGGACTGAACTCCCTCCTTAGCCCGAGACGAAGGAAAGTCACGTTTGCTAAGAGAGCGTGCAAACTGACAGACTGAAGGCCAGCCTAGGTGGAGAAATATCCTTTTGCTGTTGAAAGCGAGGCATTGAGTGGGCAGGAAACCAAGCGTTGTGGGGACACAGGAAGCTAAAGCTTGGAGGAACAGGCTCGACTCAAGTAATGAGGGAAATCACCTAGAAGGGGTAGTCTTCATCCACGGTGCCCGGTCTCAGGACAGTTTCTATATTTTAACCGGCAACTACTTCATGCGAGATGCCTCTGTCTGCACAGCTCACCAGTGGCTGCAGGGTCATGCTCTGTTCTGCTCCCTCAGTTCAGCCCCGTTCCTGAGGTACCGTTTGTTGCGCTGAGCAGAGTGTTCGCAGGAGCCCACCTGCACCAGCCTGGCATGCGGTGGTTGGAGTTCTCACCTGGGAGACATGTAAGTGAGTGGAGGCTGCAGAAGGCAGCTCTCCTACTTCCCAGGAGGTGTTCACTCACCTACGGTAGCCTATAAAAGGCAGGTACTGTCATGCTACTCCTATTTGCTTACAATGACAGCAGTAAGTTCTGCTCAGTTGTTCCACAAAAAGAAATATGGAAGCAGTTAGACTCCAAACTGCTCTCTCCATGGATGGAGGCATCCCATTGCTGGAACAAAGACAGAGGTTAGCTCTTGCCATGGGTTAGGAGTTCAGTACCCATCTTGTACACTCTCTAACAGCTAATTTGTGTTGAATTCTCACTCAGCCTCAGGTTTTCAAGGTGCCTCTTCGAGCTTCCAGTTTTTCCCATTCAGTTTGCTGGAGCTTAGGCACCCAGTTCCCACTGTGGCATTTTCAGTGGCTCATTATGTCTATAGCAACCACTGACATACCAGCTTGTAATGTGTCCTTTATATGCCCTAGCCCTAACTCTATTCAGTAACAACTTTCTGAAATATATAATTGTCCTGGTTTGGGCTAGGATAGAGTTAATTTTCTTTCTAGGAGCTGGTACAGTATTATGTTTTGGATTTAGTACGAGAATAATACTGGTAACACACTGATATTTTCAGTTGTTGCCAAGTAGTGTTTATACCAAGTCCAGGATTTTTCAGCTTCTCATGCCCAGCCAGCGAGAAGGCTGGAGGGGCACCAGAAGTTGGCACAGGACACAGCCAGGGCAGCTGACCCAAACTGGCCAAAGGGGTATTCCAGACCATGGAACATCATGACCAGTATATAAACCAGGGAGAGTTGGCCTGGGGAGATTGCTGCTCAGGAACTAACTGGGCATTGGTCGGCGAGTGGTGAGCAACTGCATTGTGCCTCACTTGTTTGGTGTATTACAATTCTTTTTTTATTACTATTATTATTATTGTTATTATTATAATTATTATTTTCTTCCTTTCTGTCCTATTACACTGTGTTTACCTCAAGCCACAAGTTTTACTTTTTTTTTTGTCAATTCTCTCCCCCATCCCACTGGGTGGGGTGAAGTGAGTGAGTGGCTGCATGGTGCTTAGTTGCTGGCTGGGGTTAAACCACGACAATAGTGTTTTCATCAAATTGTTTTAATGTGGTTATGACCTTCATGTAAATAAAACACTTTTTTCTTCCTTTCCTCTATGGAACAAATAAGATTTTTTATCATCTCATTATAACATCTGTTCATCAGAGTCAAGTCCAATACAGTTCTGAGGTCAGTTCCCGCAGCCTGAGAAAACAGAAAATGTTATTATCCTAATTTAGCAGTGATAAAGTGCTGAGGCCAGCAGTTCACATTCAGAATTCCCTGACATGCTCAAAATTCTTTGATTTTAGATAGTTCCAGAGCCAAGGAACAATGTCATTCTGTAGAGGAGAATTCAAACAGAGCGGAAATAATTTGGTTTTGGAGAACTCATGCTAATGTGAAGGCAACTGAGCAGCTTAGTGCAGCATCAGTTTCATCTACAACCTTAAGACATCATTTAGGCTCTTACCTTGCAAATAATTGTGAATGTGCTAAACTTTAATTATGCAACTGTTAAAAAAGCCACATAAACAATATGCTGGAAGCCTGGTAACATTCAATGCCAAAAAATTGTTAATGATGTGAGAACAAAGCTATACATTCAGGAGCACCATCTACTGGCATATTCCCTATTTGCTCATAACTTGCTTATAAGCAAGCATCACAGAATCACAGATGGGTTGAGGCTGGCAAGGACCTCTGGAGGTCAGCTTGCCCAACCCCCCTGTTCAAGCATGGTCACCTAGAGCAGATTATCCAGGACTATGTCTAGTTAAATATAAATATATACATATATGCACACATTTCAAGTAGGGTATATGGTTAGAAGACAGTATTGTGTCCTTTTGCTCAGCTCCTCTATGCTAATTGAATAAAGGCACGAGGAAGAGATTCAGATCCAGAGTAAGAATCTAGACTTTGGCATCTACATATAACCTGGGCCTTAACTGCCTAAAAAGGTTTCCAGCAACACTTGGGATGTTTTTGGATATCCTTTGTGTGCTCCCAAGAGTGCAGGAGCTCCATTGCCCCATGTTCTAGCATCCTCCAATCCTGGATGTGCTGTGCCACAGACTACACTGCATCTTGGATGGCGCTGAGGGGACATGTGTAGGCAAATTTTTGAGTACTCAGGACAGATAGAATTTCAATACATGAAGAAGAATTTCTATTTAATAAGATTGGAAACTGCAGAAGCACTAGTTTTAACTTTCAAAAACATCTCCATAGGCGGGGACGTTCCTGCCTCAGAAAAAAATAATTGGTAATAAACAATACTAAATAAAAGTTTTCAAGGTGAAACCAATGTGCAGCAAAAATTGGATCCACTAGAGCCAAGGGCAAAATTTTCTTTGAGTTAAACAATGATAGTGGGTTTTTTTGTCAAAGTGTTTAAAGTCCCACGTTATAAGCATGCATTGAGATCTTATGCCATATTGAGGTGTATGCCCTGTGAAACTGGCCTAAGTCTACCCAGAAGACATCATTTTGAAGTCCTAAGACTCTGAAAACAATGCAGTTCTTTGTGTTTGAATGTTGAAGGGCATTACTGCATACAGTTATAATTTTGACCAGTCAGCAGTATGCTTAGGCAAGCAGCTGTCCTTTAGACCAGTGCTACTTTTGCTTACTACAGGAAGAATAACTCCAATGACCCCACAGAAGTTACACTGAAACAATTATAGGCACTTTTTGGCATATGTAGTTATCTAAAACCACACTTTCTTTCTTGTGTTGATAAGAGCGAATACATTGGCAAAATCATAAACAGCACTGCACACTGTTTAAAATACTGGACTAACATATATTAACAATTTCTTGCCTTTCTACATATAATTTTAAGATGTTATGATTCCTACAACTTGTGTGATTGCACCAAACTACAGCACGGGTGTATCTCAAGTATTCAGAGACATGTGTATCATGTACCCAAATACCTACCAATTTCTACTAGAGTACGAGTATGTACTCACTACATTTCATACTGCTTTACATGGAACCTCATTACTTTATTAAAACAGTCCAGTTAATTAATCCCTGTTTTTATAAATCCTTTAGTCAAATAAATTAATACTGCATAATAAATAATACATTGCAATCTGATTTCTAGTCAAAATTCTCTACAATGTACAAATCAAATACGGCCACAGTGGTTACAAGGTATGAGCAACTTGTGGAAAGACATTTATCCATCTCTCAAGTCCTCAATTTTGTATGATTTTTTTATTAATTGTATTTTTAGTGCCTTGTGTTCTACTGTAACAAATGACAAAGTAAGTTGAGGACAATCTAAAAATGAATACAAACTTTCTTCTGTATTTGAAAACTCTTTATGGAAAGGCAAATTATCCTTTCCTGGAAATCTGCTATTAGTTTGCCCGAAAGCAAAATGTTAATTTAAAATACTGCCCTGCCAAGAAGAAAACACATCTCAGAAAAAATAGATTTGCAAGTTTAATTAATGCATGATTATATTGGCTTCTTAAAAATCAAGATTAACCATATATCTTAGGCTTTTGTGCAATTAGAATTTAGAAACATATCATAATTTTTTTATACATATGCACACTGCCTTCGACAAAGGTTTTGCTTTATTTTTTCACTGTGGAAAACCATGAGGGTTTTTTTGTTTGTTTTTTTGCTTTAAATCTGCAGCAGCAGCTATATTATTTCCAAGTGCATCACCTCATAACTGGACAAGGCATTGTTCTTCCCGTAAAAGCATAAGCACCAAAATGGATGTGATACTGCATGAGCAAGTGTGGAAAAGCCTGATGGCTCTTCTTATCTGAAAGTCAAGAAAATGAACAAAGATTAAGTTTCCAAAGAGAAGAGCTGTTCATCATTTTAAGCCAACTTTAAGCTTTGATTCCTATATTTATACAGTTCATTACTTTTTCACAAGAAGCAAAATGTTCTTGTTCCATAGCTGAATCAAGCTTTTGAGAATTTAGCAGCACATGTATTAATCATTGCATTCTCTTCAT
This sequence comes from Elanus axillaris, assembly GCA_026212715.1. NCBI lineage: Eukaryota > Metazoa > Chordata > Aves > Accipitriformes > Accipitridae > Elanus > Elanus axillaris. The sequence continues at coordinate 12,494,531 of JANZLQ010000005.1, read as the reverse complement.
TTTTTAAAAGAGAATATGTAATACAAAGGAAGACAACAAGTTTTATTCTCCAAGAAAAAGCAACAGCTCAGCTTCACAACATTAACTTTGACAAATATTCATGAAACCACAACTTACCAAGGTCCAAAAAAGGAAATAGCTCATATGTAAATGAATTCATTTTCACAACTATTCTCATTAATCTCTTCTCATGTACGCTCATATTTTAAACATAAAAGAATTCCTTGCTTCCATTTCCTATGCTATTGTAGCTTCAAGCTTTCTCAGAACAGCTGTGCCCAACTTCATATTTACGCAAACATTTTCTTCACAATATCTTCCAGCTACTTTTCTGTTAGTTTACAGAAGTATACATTGTTAGACATAGAAAATGCACTTTTTGAAAGCACTCGTGAGAGTCTGGATCTTGGTTTTCACTGAATTTCAATTGCAGATGTGATTTCACCTTCTTAGGTCCCTTCAAAATCAGTTGTTTTTCAGCACAAGAGCAAACCTGTTCTCTACAATGTCACTTAATCTGAAAGTTATTAATTTCAATTTCTGAGGGATTTAATTGTTGTTACAAAACTTATTGTATAACACAATGTAATTTGCAATTAATGCAATAGAATATTTTGTCAGAGTCTAGAAATTAGACCTCCTAGATAGGTTTCCATTACTGTGTATGCCACTGCTTTGCTGCACTGTTTCCCTATATTCTCTGTCACTCAATTTACTCAATTATAAAATAAATATAAAAAAATTAAATCATAAAAAATACTTTCTTCAAAGTTTTTGGATATGTTTGCACAAAATTTTTAGCACCTGGACAGAATAATGCAGGCTAACGTTCTGCAGCTGTTTGAACTTGAACTAATGTTACACAGTCTTTCAAGAACACCTCTCTTTTTCAAAATGAACTCCCGGTGTTTTCCTCCCTTTGAAAAGTATTTTCTTCTTTGCAAATACTTTATGGTCCTTCAGAACCACTTAGCCTAGGGAAAAGCAAGGACATTTTTTTCTCTGCACAAAATCTATGGATCTGACCCTGAAAAAGGTGTTTCTCCTAGCTGTGTATGCAAATCTGAAAAATCTATAAAATTAATCTTGCCTTGCAGAAGTTGGAGAAAATCTGAGCTCCTAGAAAACCTATTATGACAATAAGAAAACTGTCCAATGTGACAGAATTGCACAATCAGAGCATGGAAGAGGTTGGCACGCACCTCGGGAGACCATCTCGTCAAGCCCCCTGCTCAGAGAAGAGCTAGCCAGAGCAGGTTGCTCAGGACTGTGTCCAGGTGGGTTTTGCATATCTCCAGGGACGGATACTCCACAACCGCCCTGGGCAACTTGTCCTGGTGTTTGTCCACCCTAACAGTAAAAGTGTTTTTTCTGATGTTTAAATGGTATTTCCTGTGTTTCAGTCTGTGCCCATTGCATCTTGTCCTGTCACTGGGCTCCACTGGGAAGAGTCTGGCTCTGTCTTCTCTACACCCTCCCTTCATGCATTGCCAAGATCCCCCTGAGGCTCCTCTTCTCCAGGCTGAACAGTGCCAGCTCCCTCAGCCTCTCCTCACAGACGAGATTCTCTAAGCCCTTCTGGGTTTCAGTGGCCCTTCCCCGGACTTGCCAGTCCGTGCCCTTCTTGTACTTGGCAGCCCAGCTCTGGACACAGCATGTGCCAATATAATGTACTCGTTCCCAAAAAGCAGCTCTTCTTAAATGGTTTGAAATAGTATGATTATAACTTCATTTATCCTCTTCAAATGAATTTTCATTAAAAGCTTTATCTTTTACCACCCTTTTACAGATGAAACACCTTGGAAAAATCAATGGCTGTTCAAGGTGTGGATCAATGGTATAATATGGCATTTAGTCTTTATGTGAGAACAAACTGCTTTAATTGGCTGCTCATTTAGTCTTAGGATCTCCTCCCGGCAGGCTTAGTTCATGCACACTCTCCGTCCTTCATATCTGTACATTATATTCTTTGCCTTTTTGAACAGTTTTTCTCTGCTGCCTCCTCAGCTTTGCTCATTGTATCCAATTCAATGGCACTTCAAGGCAATAATGAAAAATATTTTGTGGATTTAATATTTAACACCTCATCTTAAAATTGTTCTATACAGAGAAATCAGATGGAGTCAATGGGTATTGTGGGATCACACTGACAGCAGGCTATTTAACCTTGTGGTAAGGAAAATGTTGCTAGGAAAAGATTTAGAAAAGAAAGAAACTGCAAGCTAAAAACTATTTAATGCAAAATGTAAAAAAGAACACAAAATAATGACACAAGACCTTCTAAAAATCCCTAACCACATTTTCAACAATGACGGTTTACCCAGTAGAGAAAGGAATACAAGTTTCAATCAGTTCAGACTAAACATTTCTTAGACTAACTTTCACTGTGCTCTGTGCTCCTCTCACATAATACCATGTCGGTTCCACAGACAATTAACTGGTAAGTATTTTTTGCATGCAAACATTCTTCTTTCTAATAAAGCTCCACTTCTCTACCAATTTAGTGTTGAAAACACCAGTATTAAGAGTAGCTTACATTTCTCTGAAGAATCTTAGGAAAATCATACACATTTAAAAAAAATACTTCCGAACGACTGCTAACTGAAAATCAAAGGCCAGGCTGTTTTATTTCTGACTGGTACAGAAAGGATAATGAGGTCATAAAACTAGCAGAAGATCCTAAATAAAACTAGAGAGACAGCAAGTCCCAGATCCACATGTCCATGGGAATTCTTCAGGCAGACGATGATCTGTGTGTCATCTCAAGGTAGAGCAAAATCCTGTTTACTTGCACAGAGGCTGCTCTCTTCTCTAATGTATATCTCCTGCATAGCCCAAGGGGATGGATAGGTAAATACTTCCTGTGAATGAAATCAGCAGCTCTCCAGTAGAACTGATTAAATCCTCTTGCAGCAAGCTGGAAATTTATTAAAAGTTATTTACGTCAATTATTGATGTACCTATACACATTAAGTACTGTGGACTCATATAGAAAAAAAAGATTAAAACCAATGATTTTTACAGTCATATTAACTGATAATAGATGATAGGAAATAATTAATGGAAACCACAAATACCTATGAAAAGAGTACAGCAGAAGAAAGTTATGATTAGCTTCATAAGCAGCTAATAGATGACAGCAGCTGCTTAACCCTGTGAAAGTACAGTAGCATGCTGGGAAATCCTGAGGAAGGATTTGAATGACAACATAGCAGCCAGGCAGACATTTGTCAATGAAATGGTGCTTTCAGTAAAAGTTATGCAGTTTATTTCTTTTCTTCCCTCAAGCAGTGGAGTTTTGGCTGTGAAGCAAAGGGATCCTTAATAGGTCTCTGATTGAATCAGCAACCTTCTCCTTAACTAAGAACAGGTGCCACATGTTACCTTCTGTGAAGTGTGCCAGAGTATTGGACAAACACTGGGCATATGTTTCATAAATAAGCAATAGGCATATAGCAAATATATTTGCAATATGCTGCAGTCACCAGGTACTGAGAATATCATGAGATTTCATGATAAAAGTGTTTTGACAGGGCAGGAAAATAAAAGCATTAAAATTTTAAGCTTGGAAATAAAAAGAAATCAGATATGACATAACAGAAAATTTTATATGGTTTGGGAATTGATGTAGCAAGCAGTAGGAATTTCTGTGAAAAAGACCCCTCCAAATCTCAAGATACCAAATGATGCAGGTATAAATAATAACAAGCCTGTTTGTATTTGGGTTTCAAATGCTACCAGACACCCAGCACCACTATCAAGGCAGAAAACTCAAAATAATTATGAGCATCCTAGAATTGGGCTGTTTAAATTTGTTTACTTTAAAAGTTTTCCTGTTATTATCAGTATCTATTTACAGAAAGACAGCTACAGCAGGCAATGAAGCAGTTGGATAGATGCTTCTTCAGCTCAGTGCTCAACACCAAGCATCTTTTTTGAAAGCATGTGTAGGCAACACTGAAAAGATTTACCTCAGTTCTCCAGAAAACATAGAAGTGTACAAAGATGAACTATGAAAAATACTTTTTTTTTTTGGTATCCTTTCCAGTTTCTACTACTGGAAATCAGTCTAGCCGGAGAGTGCAGTAAAAAGAGGTAAGAAATACAATATTTGGAAGTCTACTTTTTCAACTAAGATTAAGACAAGAAAAGCCAGAAAAAATATAGTTGGCTTATGATGTACAGTAGGTCACACAACATGATCAAATAGTCCACATCAGCTCTAAACCTCTTATCACTGCCAGTATAAATATCATTCCTGACTTGTCTCAAGCATTTTTCCTAAGATGTAAAGCATCCATGTAGGAAATGTGTCTTCTCTTAAATCTCCTAGTGAAGTTGTCTATGCCTTCTTAAGCAAAATCTGATCCTGTCCACACTTTTCCTCCTGTAACCAGCAAGGTGGGTAAGCTAGAGAACCAAGACTGCCTCTTATGATGGACACTGCTGTAGACCCACGCAGAGATGGACGACACGTCGGTAGTCGGAGAATGACAAGTGAAGCAGGAAACTGTTTACAGCAAGAGGTATGCATCTATATGCAACCACCAAATAAGTAGAGAGTAAATGGCAAAGTCAACGGTCTGAACTTCAATGAGACATGGACATAAAAAGTGTTCCAAGTGTTGAATGGTCCTGGAGCAGGAATGGAAAATAACGAAACTAGATGACCGGCAGGCAACCAGACTATGCAATTGGAAAGAGTCAAAGGACGAGGAATAAGTAATATAAGTGAAATAAGTAAAATAAGCTGAATCAATCAGCAGGTCTGACCCAGGAGAGTCAGGAGCGTATGTAAGAACAGCACATCAGTGGGTGTCCACTCAACCACATGAAAGATGTGTTGGGCAGAAGCAAAAAGCAGCACACCCTGAAAGTAGGACAAACCACAAAGGACTATTAGGCCACCATCCTGAAATGGGAGATGAAGACCTCATTCCTAGAGCAGAGTATTTACTATGGTCAAACAGAATCAGCTTATTTTCACACACACAGCACAATAACTGAAATGATTGCTAACAGGGAAGAAGTAGTAACCTCTGTGAAAGCCAGCAGAGGAAACTCAGGCTAAGAAATCCGAAGAGCTATGAAAAGGCAATATGAAGTCCCAGTCTCTCACCAAATGAAAACGTTAGTGGAAACTGCAGCCTCTCTGTAAGCAGCACCACTTAACTAAACACAGTTTACCCTTGCAGACACAGAAAGTGCTCATGTTGCCACCCAGCATGCTCACAGAGAACATCTTACATAACCAAATTACAACTTCCTTGGGTTTAAAAAACAACATAGACCAACAAAACTCCATCAATAGCAATTTTTTTTCCACATGATAAATGGTGTATAGGAAGGCAAACTCAGTAGTAACACTGATGTCAAAGAAAACATTGTACTTCCTGATTATACCCTTATTTGTGAGTTTAGGTTTAAATAATACTTCTAATTAAAACAATTAAAACCTCAAATCAGGGTTGTGGTGATGTATGATGATTATCATCATGATTACAGTTATTGGAGAGTTGCCAATATTTAAAAGTATCAGAAGTCTGATGATCTTTTTTTTTCCCTTGACAACTGGTCTACTACACTGCACACAGCTACAAACCAAAGCACTCAGAGTAGCACATCCTTAAAAACTGTTACAACAGACCTCAATATTTAAATTATCACTTGCAGTATTGAGCAATTAAACTGCCATGTATTTCTATTTCAGCTGCCTGTAAGTCAAAAGAGCAGCATCATGTGGTATACTGCGTTTGCCAAAATGAATGCAAATCTTTATTCATGATGGGTATGTCTTCACTAGACATCAATGGAGGAGGGTTTCCTCACCTATACCTTTCTGTGCTCCTTGAGTCTTTTGAATATTGTTCAGATACTTTCTTATTACCCAATACCTTTCTGTTACCCAACACAGAGTTATCAACACCACTGCAGTCTCACTGCAGTTCTCTTCAATATATTGGTACAGACAGATATTAACTTTGCACGTGGCTCGCAGGGGAATTGATGAGATCCTGGCATCGATGTAGTTTATAAAGAACTCCAACTGACTCAGCCGAAGGCAGAATTTTAGAGTAAGATGTCTAAATGGCTCCCAATGTATTAGGTTCTTATAGTTAAGAGAATCATCTGGATGAAGTGTATCATATAACTTTAAATAAGTCACCCAGAACAATCTTGTTTACTATTTACAAAGGAACCATTAAGAGCTGCAATAGCTGCTCAAAAGCTGCACAAACTAATTAATATCCCCAATGCCTTTGTGAGGGAGATAGTTACTCCCATTCATTTCAGCACTGAAAAACAGAAATATAGCTAAGTGACAGCTAGTAATGGTGAAGAATGATTCAAAGAAGACTTTGTGGACAGGCAGGTGTAGAAGACTAGATTTACAAACCGTTCCTTATTTTTTATATTTTAGAGACAGTAACAAGGTCAGGAAAAAATAATTCCTTTTGGACATAATTTTCCAATGGTAGCTCAGATGTACAAATAAAAAATCAAAGCGTCACTGAAATGTATTACTGTCCTCTGAAGAACCACACTGGTGGCTATTAAGCTGCATACGAAGAGAGTTTACACACATCAGACGGGGACTCCATTCTCTTATTTGCATCTACAGCTTCATGCAAACACTTGATAGAATATCAAAACCTTCTCTGTGAAGTAGTTAAGGTTTATTGTATTCTTGTGATCTCAAATACTATTCAAACCAGAGAAATTCAGAAGGTCAAATGAAAAACTTGGTATTTATTACCAAAATATATGGGGATAGTGTGTACACTTCTGTGGAAAAAAAATCTTAAGCATAATGTTCAGAGGAAATGTTTGATAAAGTTTTGTATACCATATGAGGAAAAATAAGTTGTAGTTATGCTGTGGAGGTGGGGCATTCAGCTTCTCAGTCTGTTGCTGTTTGCAGTCAAGGCAGTTTATGCAGACTTTGACACCCTTTCATTCACTGAACAGAAGACACCCATCCTGGATGAAGAAGAGCAGGTGTAAATATTCTTAGTCATAGTTACTGTTAGAGAAAATATTTCTAGCAGCACAATGAACATTAGTCACAGTTATTCAAATACCTTTTAAGGAAAAATGCAACACAAAATAAATGGTATTTAAAAATAGTTCTCTGTTTCAGTGAGATGCACCATAGGGATTGAATTCAGCTCACAGATTAACACATCTAAATTTAGACATCTACATGTGAACTATGGCCATGGTTTACATGTAGGCATCTGGTGTCACTTACACGTGCTACATTGAGTCCACCTGGCCGTCAGCTACCACTCTGGAAGGCATGGGTCGTATCTGTGAGCCCACACAAGTGTCTCAGGTGTCTCAGATATCCCAGGGCAACTCCATGGCTCTAGCTACCCATGTGAGGTGAACTCAATCAAGTTCTACGTGTTTACACTCCTGTTATAGTCGAGTGATCTAATCAAAATAATCAATGGAGAGCTAGACGGACTCTTCCTAGTGAGCTGAACAGTCCGTAGGCTTCACCAGGTGGGACTTGGTTGCTTAAGCATTAGTTCTGAATGCTATTAAAGACATCCTGTCTGGCAGGTATGACTGAGGGACTATGGGGTACTTGCATGCTTCTGGATAGCAGCTGGAAGCCATACACTGTATTCTATGTCATTTCCAACTGCCTTGTGCACTTATATGTAGGCACCTGAATCAAGCCTTACTGACCAGACCTCCAATTGCTATAATGGGAGGCTATGCATATAGTTCATATGACACCTACAGTCAGCTGTTTTAACCTCCAGACTGAACCCCACCACAAGGTAAACACAGGTATCTCATGTCATCTTCCTGGACAGTATTCCTACCTCCAGCTTTCATCCAAAAAAGACTCATTAAGGTCTTGGGTGATATCTGCCAGCCCTGAGAAACTGTTGTAGATACCCCAGAGTGTCTCTAATAACATTAGACCCTTCTGGCTAGGTATATGGATCATTCACTGTGTTTCTAACACTAGAGAAATGAAGACACAGATTTTATTTATTGACTCCAATATTCAAGTTCCACTTCTAAGACCTGAGTGGAAAAAAAAATCCTTAATGATGTTATCAGACAAGTTAGTATCAGAAGCATATTTTGCCAACTTTGGTAATGTACCAACTTGCTATGAAATAACTTATTTGTCTATAAGAAATCATACGTTGCACTGGAGGCTTCTTAAATACATTCCATGTTATGATTAAAGTCTTATTCCACAGGTTGCTTTCCATAAACTGAATGCAGTATTTCTGAATCTGAACTGTTCCCTGAGGTAAAGAATGCTTTGATTAGCACAATGACGGCGGCAGGCTCCTAAAAGTTTATATTCTGTCCTCTAATTTTTAAACTGTGTTCTCCCAACCACCAACAGCCTCCAATTCTGTGATAACTGGACTGTGGCTGAGCCGTGCAACTGTATTTCCTGTGTAATGCTACAAGTACAGATGGAGAAATTAAGAGGGTTGGCAATGGTCTTGCAAGTCCCCAAACTTGCAGAGTCATTGATCATGCCAGTAAGTTCCATAGAACGAGTCCGCATTAATAAGGCTACTACTGGTTTAAGTTAGATGGCATTATTTCACTTATTGGTCATTTCTGCGATATCCAAAATGGCAGGAGTAACAACAGGATAAATTCTCTGCTTGTGGTACAATTCCATTAAAATAGTGGCAATAGAGTATTTGGCCCAAAATATTATTTTAGGATTTATCATAACCACTGCTGAGATGTAGTGAAATACTTTTTTCATTTCATACCAACTTCTGAAAAAATCAGGAGTGTGTAATAGGTAGAAAATTCTCATATTAGTAAATGAAAATATGTGACTTTAATATATAAGCCATTTTTGTGGACTTACAGTAAATCTGCCATGATGGAAAAGAAATGGAGCTGTGAAAACCATGCATGTAAAGTACCAAAGTGCCATCAAACAAATGAAATAAGCTACAGACACGTCTTCCTCAGAGATGACTCTTTTTTTTTGCCTCTGCAGCTTATGCTCTATGCTTCATGAAATATTGTTACTATAAAAGAAATTTAGAGGGGGGTTGTGTGTTTGTTTTAGCATGATTTTTAAAAATTACTCCCAACACCTCAGTTACAGGATATCATTCAGTCAGGGGATTGTTCTCTTCCATCTAGGCTCTGGTTCAACTTTGACAAGACAAACATCCAAGCTTTAAAATTTATTAATTTTATTTTGTATTGCTTTGAAGAAAAAAAAAAGTGAAGAATGGAAGAAGATGAAAAATAACAGCATAGTGTATGATGCAACACAATAACTGAACACTGTTAAATGTCATTAGCATTCTGGAAATATTTGTGGCCTTTCATACTCATAAAAAAATAAATCTACATAAGCAATATTTCCTCTTGAGAACAATACCAACAGCCTTTGATTTAGCAGGGAATGATCACAAATGTGACATTAAAGTGAAATTAACTTTTTTGATGAAGTTTCATGTCCAGAACTTGTAGTTCAATACCACAAGCATATTCCTCCCTTACACATAATACAAATAATACAATTTTATGATGATTCCAGTGAAAACTCTTGATCAACCAGAATGTTTACCCCACAATTTCAAAGCATGTCTGAAGGTCATACAGTTGTTCACTGACATAGATTTAAACAAATCAGCTCAAATATCATTAACAGAAAGCCAGGCACAGTCAGAGCAACAGATGCACTACAAATTCTTGGAGAACAAATACAAAAGAAATGTACAATACAAAGCAAAGGTAAAGAGCAGGATTACCTGGGGGACAAGAGGAATCTAATAAATGAAGGAATAAATAGTGTTTATTGCCAAAGCTGTAAGCCTGAAGATCTTAAGCAAAAAGTGGTAATTCAGAAACAACTGAGAAAATAGGAGACAGTGTAAATCTTTTGTGAATAGGGGAGTTTATTTTGTGGCAGGAGATAACATGTAAAAACAGAGTGAGGTAAGAAGTGTTTGGTACAGAGGATCTAAGAATTAACTGAAAGAGAGAATATGATAAGGGAATTGTGAGGGTCATAAGTGGTGCAGTTGGCATGAGGAGAAATGGGAAAGAAATGAGTGGAAATAGAAGCAAGAGAAGCACATAAATATTTTAATAAAACTCAGAAAGTTTATTAGAAATTTTTTTCCCAGCAAATCTTTTCCGAGATTATAATGTAGTGATAGGACAAGGGGTAATGGCTTTAAACCAAGAGGGTAGATTTAGGTTGGATATAAGAAATTCTTCACTATGAGGGTGGTGAGGCACTGGAACAGCCCCATCCCTGGCAGTGTTCAAGGCCAGGTTGGACGGGGCTTTGAGCAACCTGGTCTGGTGGAAGGTGTCCCTGCCCATGGCAGGGGGGTTGGAACTAGATGATCTTTATGGTCCCTTCCAACCCAAACCATTCTACGGTTCTATGATTCTAATGTTTCATTTTCATTAGATTTTTCAGTGAAAAATACTGACTTTTTGTCACAGAAAATGGAACCTTCCCTTCAACAGCAATTCCCTACAATTTTCTGATGATCCTTATGGAAAACTGTTGCCATCCTCATGATACATCTATTCTACTATCCTGCTAACAAAGATGTACACATATAAACTTTAAGTCAGCTTACGTACCAGTAACAGCTGTAGGACTATGTGATTCAGTGTAGACTATCAAACCCATCTGAAATACTGTGTGTCATAATGGCTCCACGTATCCAAGGTCTGCACTGCCAGAAACATCCATACTAACTTAGGACTTACTTGTGTAGGACAGGTCAGGCTTTACACTGTGACTACATTTTGGTTTGTAGTTTGACTTGAGTGATTTGCTCCAGAGTTCTAAAAGGTTGAAAAGCTGCACCATTTCTTTGCATCCTGCTGACTGACCTAAACTCCCTCATAGCAGGCTTTGTCAGGAGGACTTGAGCCATTAGGACCAGCAGGACAATTGAATAAGAGGCACTAGTGAAACAAGAAGAGTTGAGCTATGAGGTTTTGCAGATATGAAGAAAGTCCATCAGAGCAAAGTCAAGGACCAAGAGGATCTAAGGCTGAGACAGTGGCTTTGGGCAAACAAAACTACAGACAAGGGATGGAGGGAATGGAAGGCTTTTTCCAGGTCTTGCAAATATTGCCTTTAAAGAAGATGCTCCTAAGAAATCCTTTACAAAAGGATAAAAAATATTCAGATCAACTAGGGATTCATCAAAAGTATTGAACTCATTTTACTCAAAACTTAAAATAATCAGTAGATTGGAATGGTTTTCTGCCAATCTCCTCTACTGGAACAGCTAATGAATAACCTACTGTGTCACAAATCTCTCATCCTCCACAATGTTTTAAATCAGGAATCACTGCTAATAAAGTGGGAAGAAATAACATGTATTTTCAGAGAAGCTATTATCAGAGTAGAATTACTCAGTATAATTTAAATGTTGAAACAAAAAACAAACAAACAAACAAACAAAAAAAACAACAAACCAAAAACCAGAAAAGGACTTTAAAATACAGGAATCTGAGCCAAATGTCCCCAACCTGAGACAACTATTAATCTCAAGAGAATATGTACCATCAGTTGCTTGAAGTCTTCCCGAGTCTGCTTTTAATCTGCACTGAGTAGCGTAAAAAGAAGGAAATTGAAACCTCTGCTTTCTGGGATGAATAGATCTGGACAAAAATACGGTGCCTCCTAAAGCGTTAGGTAACTTCAACATTCAATAAGCACATCAGCAGAATAATAAAAATGAAAGAGCCCAACCAATTACTCAGTAGGAAGAAGACTAAGTCTGCATGCTTGGCTCTGGCAGCTTTTAGTTGACACAGTGATATAAAGTAAATACAAAACTCCCCTAATAATCCCATGATGATTCTCCAGATCCCGTAAATCATTAGCAATTTCTATTATTATTATCATTATTATTTGCTTGGTATTTTGGGATAGCAACTGAGATCAAGGCCTCTTTGTGCTAGGCATAGAATACAAAACTAATAAAAAAAATCACCTGCTCTCTTGTTTTCTTAAGAAAGATTTTCAATCCAGCATACCTATAGGTAGGGTTTTAGAGTTTCGATGTGGGAAGGTGGAGCCTTCACAGTCTTCATGTGGAGACTATGCAATGATACTTAAGACTAAGAAACTTAGCAACTATAGCTAATTTGAAACAGTCATTAATTTCAATACCTTTCTAGTATAGGATCAAGAGCATGGAGAACTGAAGATTAAGCCCAGAACTGAGGATCAAGCCCCCAAAAGTCAAGTACTTCTATTGTGATTTTTCTGCATCCAAAGAAATTCCCATAACAAGCCTGTGTAATATTGACTACACCTCTAGTAGCTAAATCTGGAGAATGTTTTCAGGTATTAGCCATACTGCCCGAGGTCATTCATATGATCTAGAGGACTCCTTTGGAATTAGAAATCTAGCAGCTGGCCTTGTTTAGCAATTCAAACAGTGTGAAATAGCCAGAAGGTGTGATTTCTTTAGATTAATAAAAAATAACCCAAAGGACTCTGAAGTCAAAGCACAACTAAAGAAGCAGTCAAAGCTTCAGCATTTCATGCCATCACACTTTTGACAGTATGTCCTGAGAGAGACTATTTTATCTTCAAAGTGACACGGACTCTTAAGTTCTGTTCACTGAACCAGGAATCTGGTGCGGAACCACCTTCAGTCACATTACCAATACTGAAATCCATTTTGAATACTGACAGGATTATACTGACCTTCAAAGGGAACAGTATCTTTCAACTGCAGGGTTTTTTTGCTTTCCATCAGAGGAGACATTTCTGACTAACTAAACCTCTATGTGCCAAAGCTCTGATGTAACTCCTCTGACTTAAGTAAGCTCTGACCAGTTACAGGCCTGACCCTAGTGAGTTACCTCCCTCCCATACACAGTTTAGTTACAAGTACAGGTAAAACAACATCCAGGGAATTTTTTGCCTAAAAAAAACCCAAACAGAAAATCATGTCCCACTTCTACAACTATCTTTTCCTCTCCTATGAGTCTGTGAATGCTTTCTTCCTCATTTTATAGGCTATATCTCCCTCTCTCAACATTGTGGTTGTGGAATAGCCCTGTGTCCTAGTGATGCTGGAGAATGCTGACACAGAAAAATGCCCCACATCTTCATTTCCTCCTTGGCTGGCACCTAGTGGAATCATTGCAAAGCAAAGCATGTTCCACTTCTGGTACAGGGGCTTTCATCCGGTACTTGTCAGTAAATAAAGGACAAATTAACAATGGGTAGTGACTGATGCCATAGTAAGTGATTTACAAATTTTAATTGAATGTTATAGCATCCCCAAGAATTCAATTCAAGACTTTTTTTTTTTTAACAACTCTGGCCTTAATTCAGTAATGTAATTAAACAAATTAAAGCTTTAAAGACTAAAAGTTCAAGCTAAAATCAATGAGAGTATCCACACACATAAAACTATGCACATGCATAAGTAACTTGTTGAACTACAGTCTTTGCAAGTGAGAAATAAGGGCCCTTGCTAAAAGTCACAGGTACCCTATACCTTAGAAAGGAGATCTGTATTATTCAAAGTTCAACACTCAGCAGCACCATTCACTACTTGTAGAGTGCAAGCCTTAAATATTTCTACGAAAATGATGCATTTATCACTTTCAACTTGGGTATATGATTAATCAAAATAAACTAAGTATCTTACTTTCTTAAATTTTGGACAGTGAATAAAATGCTGACTCCCATCACTCATTACATTGGTTTGTCTGAGAGATGCTTAGTATGAGAGAAGGAATGTTCTTTAGCTATTTTCCAAAAAGTCTGTTATAGCAATATTCAAGTACAAAACAGAGACATAAGAATAACATCAATAATTGTAGAAAATCTATTTTCATCTCTCTGTATCATTTCAGCTGTCTTTAATAATTTTGTAGTAATATTTTTCACTACTCATTCTTTTCACATCACAATCATCATCATCATCATAAATAATCCATCTTTTATTAGGAGATTTGTCCAAAAGGCATATCCTCTGTCCTTGCCAATTCAGAGTACCCTGGGTTTCTTCCCCTGGGGAATCCAGCACAATCTTCTGGGGCTCTGCCCTCCATCCAAGGGCAATGAGAAGTGCCATTCCAGGACCACCTCTGGCTATTGCCTTGGCGCTCAAGTGGAGCAAGTAGCAGTTAGTAAGCATCTGCATGCTGGGGACATGGCTCCTGACTTGTGTTCTGTCACTTAAGCTCATTATACACTAACTTCTCATTGCAAAACAAGGCCTTTCACTTTTTTAACTCATATTCTTGCCTTTTGTTTTAGACAAGCTGCCCTTCTATCCCAGAAAATTCAGTCTCTGCTTCTAATCAGCAAAAAAGAGACCAACGGATGAGGAATAAAGCAGCACATACTAGACTACCCTAAAAACACTGTATAGATTGTCTCCTTTAATGAATAATGAATCACAAGCACAAGTCTATTTGGAAATTCACCAGTAGGTCATTCCCCTACCCTCAATGACAATACTACCGGGATAAGAAGTTACAGCCAACAATGTCATGGAGATCAAAACAGCCTTAAATAATGTTGAATTCTGTATTTTCAGCTCAGGCATAAGCTTCCAGGTACAATGAAGTGGCACTGAGCAAGAAAGAGACCTGCTTCAGGATATCGCATCTTTTGTAAGCAAACAACTTGTTCAATACAAAAACTCAAATAACACCACTTTAGCAAATTCTGCATGAAATACCTCAAAACTATGAGACCACAACAAAAATCATAACCCTATAGATGAACAGTCCTTGTTCTTATCATCTTTGAAATAGCAACAGATGTACCTGATACAAAATGTTTCATACAGGACAACGAAACAAATCTGAGAAGTTAGCAACAATTTTAGGCAAACATTAAAATTTATCCGATCATGCCAAGTGTTATCCTAAGATGCGGCCGACCTGACTATTTGAACACTTGTATAATTCTTCCACAAGCATCTTAAAAAACAATTGTACCTCTTCTAAGCTTAAGTTAACAACACCCCCCTGCAGTCCTCCTTCTCCTCACCTGGTACCCAAAGAGTTTCTTGTCCTATGTCAAGTGACCTGAACCATCGGTATACATTTTTCTGAAACAACTCAAGCAGCTGACATCTACCTCATGTGGTTAAGACTATCAGTATATCACCTTGGTAATGACAAGTTGGGAACACCTTGAGAAACGGAATTCCTGTCTATCAAACACAAGGTGTTTTATACAACGTACATTCAGACCCTCTCCACCACACTGCCCAGTGTGTGCTGGAAGGTCTGAGCTCTCAAGGTCTGCAGGATGACTACTGGGGTTGCAGCCCTAGGAATGGATAAAGATTGAATCACTGATCATTTGGTGTTACTCTGACATCCACTGAACAGTTATTTGGACTGCTTTTTTAAAAAAGTGGATTTGTCACCTTTTTCTATCTAGATAACTGTCTTTGACTTGCTGGTGTTTCTGACACACTTATTAGTCTACTGTGAACTAAGGAAGACAGGAATTCATATGAAATGGGCTGAAAATGTTGCTGGCAAAATAGTAACAGTTGGTAGGAATTTAAATTACAAAGCTGTTCCCTTTATATATCATCTTAACATCCCATGAGCAATGGAAGATTTCTCAGCTTTAAATTAACGGTTTTAAATATCTTCCTTTAACACAAAAAACCTTTAAAGGCTGTGGGCTTTTTCTTTCTTCACTTTCAGAGGTTAGATAAGTAGAGATCTAAATAAGGCCATCTCTGTCTTTTAGCCAGATAATGCCTTTTAAAGCTTGCATGGCATGAAGAACACTGGCAATGGAGCTGCATTATATTAAATCATCCATTGACAACATACAGAATACATTTGAAGATAATGAATCCTGTCTTATGATCCCACAGAGTAGCCATGCTTTCACATCCTTTTCTATTTAGACAGTATCGTTACATGCCATCAAAATAAATAAATTTACTCATATACATGAATTATGTATTAAACTTCTTAGACTGATTTGCACATAAAGGCAGAAAATTATGGTTGAAACCAACGGTATAAATTGCCTTTTTTGAGGTTTTATGCTAAGCTCTAGAGATTTATCACTTGAAAAGGGGCTCTTTTGGTCATATTTATTGACCCTAAACTAGAAAAAATAACCTTCTTTTAAAGAGTTTTTGCCTTTTAGTATTTGAGCAGCACATAAAATGGCAAAGTTCCTTCTCTTTGTCCTCATTTTATGTAATACTAGCTACCTTTGTCTTGTGCTGCAGTGAAGGAAGGAAATATTTATTTGTTCCGATTATCCATAGTTGAATAAAAGTTAAAATCTGGTGCTAGAAATGTGTGCTTATCAATGATCTGCACATTTTACAATCTATACAGCTGATGTAAGCATGCTTAGAAGGGAGAAGGAACAATTCCCATCTGTATATAAAGAATTCTCTATGTACAGTGTCACTTCGCAGAGAAAAGGCAGTTTGTGTGGTTCTCTGCTGCTTTCCCACATCACCTATAGAGACAACACCAAGGTCACAGAAAAGTGAAAGAAGATAGAAACATGAACTTGAAGATAATTTTTTTCTTGTCTAAAACTTCCCCAAAACTACCATCAAAAATTTGCAAACAGATATATGTGCAAATCTTTTTGCTATCTTGGAGTCACAGCTCCTATATTTTAAATGGCTTGAGTATGGAAATAAACTGAAGCCCAATGATGACCATGTGGCACGAGCAGCTGTGGTGCATGATTGCCGTAGTTTAACCCCAGCTGGCAACTCAGCCCCACACAGCTGCTCGCTCACCTCCCTCACATTGGGATGGGGAGAGAATCTGAAGGGTAAAAGTGAAAAAAATCATGGGCTGAGATAAAGACAGTTTAATAGGTAAAGCAAAAGCCATGCACGCAAGCAAAGCAAACCAAGGAATTCCTTCCCACCTTCCCCCGGGCAGCAGGAATTCAGCCATCTCCAGGAGAGCAGGGCTCCATCACGCCTAACGGCGACTTGGGAAGACAAACACCATCACTCCGAACGTCCCCCCGTCCTTCTTCTTCCCCCGGCTTTATCTGCTGAGCATG
>JANZLQ010000005.1:12443503-12477414 GCA_026212715.1 Elanus axillaris | reverse complement strand
TCGCTGTGGGGTGGGGTGAGGAGCAGAACAGCCCTTGGCTCTGGGTAAGCTCTGCTCAGCAGTGACCAAAACATCCCAGTGTTACCAACACTGTTTTCAGCACAAATCCAATACGTAGCCCCATACTAGCTACTGCCAAGAAAACCAACTCTATCCTAGCCAAAACCAGCACAATGATACATGGTGAAACACCTCTGGATCTTGAATAATTTTCTCATCTGCAGAAGCAAGAGCCATCCAATCTCCTAGGACCAATTTCAAGAAAACCTACTGGCAAGTACCTCTCCTTCCTCTCCCTTGCTCCATCACCATTTCTACTCTTTCTCATCTTTCTTGTCTCTCCACTGATATTTAATCACACAAAGCCAACTGAGGCTACATTGTACTAATATTTCATTATTTTTTTTAGATTCTCCACAGTATGCTTTCTGGTGCTATCAGCTTACATTGCATTGTCCCAAGTAATTATTCATCTTTTATACGTCATTATTCTTTGTCAGTTTTGTCAGTTTATTGCCTGTATGTTACACTACAGTCACAAAGGTGGTGATCACTCTGGGAGGACCAAACTAAAGCTGAATCCATGTTCGCTTTCAGAATCCAGTCAATCATAACAAGTCTTGGGCTGAATTTCTGTAAAAAACAGTGTTTCACAATTTCTCCCAGTCATTGGGTAAATTCTTGGGTTACAGTTTTTTGAGTTTCAATAAAAAAGGACAATTTCTTCACAATGTGCTCATAAAACAGGAAGTTCTGCTTTCTATCGAGTTACCCTTATTAAGATGCAGATCTTGGGAACAATTTATTGACTTCTTTTTGGATACTGGCCTAGGACTCTGGCAGCTTCTGCATGCCTTTATGCAGACTCTGTTGCAAAGATGTAACTCAGCCATATGAACATTTAATTCTTTCCATCTATGTGGTATACTACTTTTACAAATACTGGACAGTTGCAATTCATGAACTTTGGAGTTTTTCTGGAATGGATTCACAAAGGTAATTAAGAGAGACTGCAAGGTTCTAGATATTTAAATCCAAAATAAGGAATAGAAAAGCTTATTCCAAAGAGTTTCTACCTTTCAAGGATGAATACTAAGCTTTAGCTTTCCAAAACACAGACACAGTCATAAATTACACTGGTTTATCACTGTTAGTATTTCTGCACTTTTTGTTCTTACTTTAATACTATAACAAGAGGAGTGTTAAAAATCTTTATTTGAATAGAGGTCACGGAGCTGAAAAGGTTGAGACGTAGAGTACAAGATGAGACAGACACAATCTAGTTAGACAGATTCCATAGCTACATTCTGATGATGCTGCATTTCTTCACATAGATTTAAATGATGTGTAAAATTTCTAATGGTAACAATTTCATAAGGTATTCAGTCCAAATTTCAAATTACAAATCAATTATTTACAATTGATTACAAATCAAAATACCTATTATCAAATTAGAAAATAATGTACATATTGAAACAGCCTTTAAAAATCCTTTTTAGTACTGCAAAAAGTTTTCATTCTTGAGTTTTATAAAATAAAAGATGAAAGCAAACATAACTTACAGGTATTTAACCATAAACAATTTCTATCTTTGTCACAAACAGGCCATGCTATTTTCTTTCAAATTTCCTTTTCCAAATAAACTATTATAAATGTTCAAGATGCAAAATGAAACTGGTTTTACTTTTATATGTCATATCATGTATGTAACAAGATACTACATCGGGTCAGGTTAAATCCAATAATGTAAGGTAAGCATCAAAAATAAAAAAGAATGATGTCACCTATGGCTTTTTGCAATTATATTCTGTACCAGGTGCTCTATTTTCTAAGTGTTCCAACTAGTCCTTCCCAATGAAATTTAAGAGTAAATTTATATTTCTCTGCAGAAATCCCTCAAAATCAAGGCAGGCGTTTACCACTTCATTTCTTAAGTACATCAAGCATGGCTAGCAAAGTATGAACAATGAATACTCCTCAAATTCAGAACGCTCTAGTGGTTTTTCAGTGTTACAGTAAGAAAGTGTCAGAACTGCAGTCAGACTTTTTGTGGGGCTTTGAATCTGAGAGATCAAAGTGTCAAAAATAACTATTACAATGATTTTATATACCTGAAATACACAGGACCAGATTTCCCTTAATGTAAATTCATACCATCAGTTTAGCAACTGAGAATCTCATATAACTTAAAACCAAGGATAGTAAATTCTAGATTGTTGAAGAAAACCATTGTGAAAGCTAAATTAAACAAGAAGTCAATGTGGGGATAAATTTTGCTATAAATGAGGGCAAATCTGGAAGAGGCATGTTTGGAATTGAAATTTTTTACACGGGGGCAAACTGAAAGCAGGATATTAAATGGCAAAAAGACCATAAAGCATACCTCCTACCTATATGAGTTTTTGGATTGTAAGAAAATTCCATGCATTGTGTATTCTTCCCACTGCTGTGCACTGTGTTGTAATATGACCATTAATTTTTCTTTATCCTATTGAGGCCTGCACTTGTAAAGCTCCATGGCTTGTGAAGTGCTTTGAGCTGAAATGTATTATATTAATGCAGTCATCATTTTTATAATGATGGACATTCCAGAGTACTTCCTTTTATCTAGATGAATACAGTATGACAGCCAAATTGAGTTCAGTAATTAAAGAATTATTGTAATTTTTTTGCATTTGTTAGACATCACCTGATGCCAGTGTGCAATATTGAACTAAAGTGGGCTTTGACAAAACTTTTGATCTTCCTCTTGCACTAGAGTCCCCATGCACCTTGGAGGACTCCTTCAATACTTCCCTTGGGAACCCTGAACAAGCCCGTGGATTTGGGAGATGTAGAGCATAGAAAGTTGCAGGCTTTCAATGTACTGATTGCTTTAGTAAGATAACTTCTTCCTGCTCTTTCCTGACAAAACAGTAAACATAAAAGGAAGCTCCCTTTCCTTTCCATAAAGTCTCAAAAGCAGGAGAACCACAAGCCCATGGACCTGAGCCTTTCACTACTATCACGTTCCATGGACTGGGGGAGTGAAGTAGTGGAACTGGTTTATCCCCATTCATGGTAAAACCATCTCCATCAGCTTTCATCTCCTGCTCTGCTTGTGTCCAAGGAGCAAGGATGACCAAGAGACTTCATAATGCTCAAACTCTTCATTAAAAATTGAAAATGCACATTTTCCAAATTTAGAGTAGATTCTACTGAGCACTGCAAGAATGAACTCTTTACTCTGTCATATATCTGACTAATGAAATGAAGGCTAAGCAGCCATGTTGCTTGTCCAACTATCCATCAAGCCTTTTCAACTACCTTTCAGCCTACCAGTTAATTTTAATTAAATTCAAAGGTGGGGGAAGGTCTTTGAGATACTGTATTTCTGAAAGGCTTGGCCACACAGGATAGAAAACATAATCCATATTAATGCCAAGTTTGAAAGGCTGCTCAACTACTTTCTCTGACAACAAAAATACATGGGAGAAAGCCATTATGAACACCTGAACTACCAAAACAAAACAAAATAAAGTTATAATTAAACCTTCCACTTTATTAAACATGCAATAATGGAAATACAAGAGAAAACTGCATGGCACACCAAGCAGAGGTCTCTCACTCTTAAAGACTGTTCTTGTGGGTTTTCCTGCCATTATTCAGATAAACCTGAACTCTCCTGTCAGATGAGTATTTAGAAGAACAAGGAAGATGATAAAAAGAGAACAAAAATTTCCAGATATCGAGTGAGTTCAACCTCTGTAAATGTTTGCCTATGGTCACTGACTAAGGAAGGGAGCAATAGGTCACTCAGCAACTGTTAGATAAAGTTAGGCAAGAAGGACAAGGATCTTCAGATCTGGGAGTGTGCTGAGGCTACAAAAGAAAAGATGATGGTATTTATGATACCAACCTGAGTCCAGATCTGGCTTACAACCCACATGCTGATCCATTCTGTTCTTATAAACTGTGGATGAGATTCAAACAATAATGGGAAAATTAAGACAGGAGAGAAATTGTGCTACAGATGGGGAAAACAGGAATACATATATAAACTTATATGAAAATAATGCTATTAATTTGAAATTAATAGGTTTCAGACTGATTGTATAAAACTGAGGTGCTTTATTTACATACAAGCAGAAAAAATCCATACCGATGTGTGACAATACTTGCCTATGTACACTTCATACTCTGAGAACTCAAGGCTGAAACATGATTAGATATTGCTGGTAGCTTTCTGTTAAAAAAAAATAATTAAAAGTTAAAAAAAAAAGCCTCTCAGTCTTAAAAAATAAAATTATAAAGACAAGCCAAGAAAAATCCTTGAAACAAAACCTTATGTGTGAAGGCTGTAAAACCAATTCCAGATCGTCAGTTCCTAATCCCAAAACTGGAGGAGCTCTGTACACACTGGCAAACTAGCTCAAGTGCTGTTTGTTGAACTGTTTGAGGGTAAAACATAGGGAATAATTCCTGCAGGCTACCTGTGAAAAAGGGAGCACCCAGATACCTGGAGGGCTTTTGTCAGAGCTTAATGAATTGTAAATGTAGGAAAAAAAGCCAAAAAGTTAATTCTTTTCTTTTTGTCCAAATTCCTATCATTTTCACTGTTAAACTCTTACCATCTCATTTTCTTAAGGAATTTAACCATGTTTTCTATCTTAACTGTTTTCTCTATGTCTTCAGTTTCTTCTGGCATTTACAAAAAGGGTCTGCTGAGGCCCAGGTCCAAAGGGGAGTATCACTCCGTGTGCCTTCCTGATCCAGGCTGGCTGTCTTCACCCATTATTCCCTTGGGTACGTACTATGCCAGAAAAAAATGTGAAAATGGGGAAAATAGCAGAGTTCTGAGACAGCTTTCTTTATTAGTATCCAAGAGCTAAAATTAAGTTTTATCTATCTTATCTCAGATCTGTGATGTGTTTTCAGATCTCACAAGTGGGGTAGATTTTCACTGGCAACAGCTGAACTTCGTAAAGACAGTGAGGATGCAGAGCGTACTTTGCGTATGTGTGTTCACTGTGGCTTCTGCTGTCTCCTTTTTAATTTTCCAGATGAATTTCCCAAGACGAAAGAAAAATGCAACTAAACCCTGCCTTTTTTGGTACTATTTTTCTCTGTCTCTGTGTCTCTCTGTTGAGCCTAGGAAGAAGGGCTGATGAATGAAGAATCAGAGCTGAGGCTAGACACGTAACACCACAGCTGAGTTCTGCAAATGATGGTGGGAATGGGATAAGACACTGTTCAGGCACCGCACGTGCTGCTTTGGAGATAAGCCATCAATGACAGATGACTGCAGTGGGAAGTTCCACAGCATCTTTGTGTCTGTGTGGTACCTTTGTTCAGCACTGCTGCTGCAGTGACACCGTGACTACTGCAGCAACTGCTGTGGCAACAGTGGATGACAGAAAGGCTCTCCCTGGTCAGGAGAAAAGTCACGAAACTAGTTCTGGAATTTTTGTAGCTACTGGGTTTGTAATAGTGGGTTTGTATTAAAAGGCGCGTTGTGAACTGACAATGGCATAGTGGTGATAGCGAAATTCTGTCTTGTAGACAAAGCTTCAGAAGCAAGGAGCCAGGTTCATGATCATCATACAAACCAGACACTAGAAAAGCAGTAAAGAGTCCCTGCCGGTCTGAGGAGTTCTGGGGAAAGGTGTAAAAGGTGAGAAGAGCCAACTTTCAGAGTCTTGAGGGCACGACAGGCTTCTGGAGTTTCATATTTCCTGAGAGAATTTTAATGAAGATAAAGCACAGTCTTCAGAGCAGCAGCCTGAACTGCGAGCTGTGATTGCAAGGACTTTGCTTCCTATCCTGGTAATAAAGCAAACTGAAAAGTTTCCCATAGTCTTAAAGGAAGAGAAACTGATTGCTCAGTCAAGGCTGGTTGTTCTTTGTTGGTGTTTTTCCTTGATTTTTTCTCTTTCCTTTCCCACTGCAGAACTCCCAAAGGCATACAAACTCCCAGGAGACTCAGCTGCAGGATTAGGTTGATTTTTAATACCTGGTGAAGGCATGTCCAGTGCAGATGACAAGAAATGTCAAGAATTCCTGCTGCTTCTGATGCAAAGAGCTAAGTCCATGTCATTTTTTTATAGCTAGCATGACTTCTGCCAGAGGCTCTCTAACAACAAAACCAGAAAGTATGTGAGGAAACACTACCAGTAGTTTCTGCTCACTTTTCCAGTGTTTGAAAAGGCCTTAGACTCAACAGTAGTCTCAGAAGTGGCATTTCTCAGTATGTGAAGTGCAGTCTCCTTTCTAGTCCTGCCAACATTAGAAGCCACAGGTGCAATGCATTTCCTCTTGCCATATTTTATGATGAATAAATTCAAATGAATTATGGAAGTGACCATAATCAGATAATTTTCCTGTTCACTCACAGAAATACTTGTCTCATAGGGTAATGCATGGACTAAATACATAAACCACCGTATATCCTCGTTTTTCTTTAAAAATGCATTCCTTTTTAAAATTGAGTTTTACACTCCAGTTTTTACATGCTTTCATTAACTTATAGAACTTACTAGTGTAAGTATCCTCTTAAAATATTGCTTCACTGAGCTTCTGATATGTTAAATGGTATAATTTATCATTGTTGAGCATGTGGGATTTTGGACATACTATCGCCAATGTAATCTCCATTTTTACATGTTTCTTCTTTTAATAAGAATTCATAACCTCTTTGCTCATAAAAACACAGCTGAACAAAAATGTCAGAGATTATTCCACTATGTGGCTCAGCAAAGCTTCTGAAGAGACAAATTGCCTTGCCTGCTGCAGGTACAGTTCTAATTCCTTAGGAACTGATGGAAAATTCAGGGAACCAATCCAAAAGACAAGTGTTTCCTTTTAAAGTCCCTGACTATGCCTATACAGCTGCAATCGAGCAGTCAGGAAGAGTGGCTTCTGCCTGTTAACTCCTGGATGTCTTGGGACCATTAGTGATTTTATGCTCCGACCACATCTAGCCACATGCTTTGTATCTACCGGGCATGTTGGTCAGCTGGAAGGAAGTCCTGGGCAGACTCAGAGCCACAGATACTGCTTCAAGAGGTGCTCCCTAAACCAAACAACACACAAGAGTTGCAGGAATATGGGGGCAGCATGCAGGAGTCTGAGATACTCAGACTCACAAAGCCTGTACAGGCTTTTCATATATCTGTGGTTATGCCTAAATGAAAACCTTGTATAATCCAAATGCTAACCTGCATTTTCAGTGATGAAGCAAGCAGATAAATGATGAACAAAATTATAAAGCAATATGACTTCCACAAGAGAAAAAAAAAACATTACTGTGCATAGGTACTGTCAAACACATACAGGAGTAAAATTCTGTTAAAAATGTGTATCTTGTTCCTAAATTCAGATGGGCTTTGTGTGACCTCTTCTGGGATGGAGCTCCAAAGCCCAAGATCTATTGCAGAAGGCATGCTAACCCTCCTCCTACCCCATCTGGACTGATTCAACCCCACTGTAACACGGTTTGTCTCCAAGTGCCTGCAGCACTGATAAAAGTGGGTTTGAGCTACAATGGCAGTTTTTTAGTGGCATGACTGAAGGTGTGGGCATATGTAATTCGTCTGACATTGCTATTATAGGGCTGATTGTACCTTAAAGTGCAGCAGTTATTTGCTACACAATCATGAGTCAACTCTTGTTGACTCAATGAGTACAGATCATAGTTTTCTCAGAAGGAAATAATCTTTCAACAACTGCAGAATTCTCACAGTAGCTTCCAACCTAAAACTGTGTATTTGTCCCCATCTTCCTATACTAGAGTGCATGTGGCAATGATGAACAGGATATATATTTCTTTCCAACACACTTTTCTAACTACTGTAATCAGTATCCATAAAAAGGACTAAAGTAGCAATTAGCTAAATAATGCATGTTGCTCATCAAAAAAATATAAGTTTTCTAAAAGCAACTCAAATTAAAGCCTTTTTCACCACTTATTTCATCATCCTGTGGGTTACTCATCCATCAAGCAAGAAATCATCATGTACTACCCCAGATACATAACTTTCTTGTTGAGAATACTGTCTTATACAGTCATATCTGACTACTCAAATGCTGCTCAGTTTTACTCTGCTAAATGGCTTATGGGTTGTCTTGATTAATTCATGCCAGGTCAATCTAGTTAATTCAGTGCTTTCAATTTCATTCAAGTTCCTGGAAGCTAAGGGTGCTCAGCACCTTGAGAATATTGCTCAGCTGGATCAAACCATTCTAATTTTCTACTAAAGTAACAGTAACGGTCTAGATCCCTGCTGGTTTTGTTAACATTACATACATGTGCCACCAGACTAAAAGTTGGAGTCACTGAGTTTTGTTAAGAACATCGGGAAGCAGACTGATGAAAGCAAGCTATTCTTCTGTTCTGCATCTCTTGTAGGAGAGATGTATCTGACAAAACTTCTTATGTAAAATATAAACTAAAAGCTTTATGTTGCTAATTTATAGATGGGATATTCTGAATTAATACAGGCACTACAGATGAAGCACAACTCCTGGTATCGGACTGCTGAGGCACCGTAGCCTATTTCCATCACTTCAGGAACTGGTTCAATGCTTACAGTCATGCCAACAATTGAATACTCAAACTGCAGGAAATGAAGTACTAGAAAACCACAAAATTCAGCTGAATTACGAGGGGACTGTGGTATGTTGTACACAGGGATTAATGATCAATAACAATACTAGCAAAAGATGCTTGGTATAGAGTTCTTTTTGGAGCTTTATCGCACAACGATTCCTATGGGCAAAGGCTGTGGTGCATCATGGGTCGAGAGCTACAGGGAATACAGTATTGAGTCCATTGGTTTGTTCATGCTCTGATTTTGCACAGATTCGAAAGGATACTGCTGAATAACAGGAGAAAGGCAAAAATGGCTTTGATCCACATTGTCCCCACTCCCAACAAGACAATTTAAACCCAAAGGATCAACACTCATGCCTGAATGTTCATCCTGACTCTGGCAACACTGTCTGTCCTCATTTCACATCTGGTGAAACCTCCTCCATGAAGAGCAGCATGGAGAGTGAGGGATTTCCTTTGTGGCTAGTATCGCTCCATCAAGAGCTATATTTAGGGATGTACTGGAAGAAATGCTGATCTATTGTGGCATCAGCCTTGATACAGCCCTCACCCTTACGTGTCACAGGAGCTGAGTGGTTTGGGTGGTGCTTAGAGAGCATGGAAAGCCTGAAACAGTCATTCAAATTCTTGATGGTCTGAGGCTTCTCGAGGGACTCAGCTGAGGTATAAATGATTCCCTCCTTAAATCCAATTGCAAATACAGTCTAGGCAGGAGGTAAGTGCTTATCTCCTCATAACAGGAATCCAGAAGCTTTCAGGCTAGGAAAGGAGATGCTTAATAGGTTGTGCAGTCCTGGAAAGTAAATTTGCTGGATCGCTGTCTGGGTTGGTGGGTTTTTAGCCTCTAAGGATTTTAGTACACTGGATTTTACTTTGGGTCCCAGCATCTGAACCCCTGCCAGTTCTTTAAGGTTGAGGAAATCAAATCATCTGACAGAGGGAAGGGGTGAACTCAATCAAATTAAGATTCAGTAAACCTGAGGTGAGTTTTTCAATTTAACCCTACAGTTCAGACAATTCCATTTATGTTTGTTAATTCTAATTTAATTTCTAGACCAGAATAGGTCTAGCTAATCACATCCAGCACACAAAAAAAAGTATTTCTGATAGTATTATTCTGATTCATATTCTGCAGTTCTTATACTATACCAATCTATAGTTCTATATTATTATTCTAAGGATAGAAATAGGCCTTCTAGCGAATCTTTTCAATTTCATAGAGCAGTCTGTTCTCAGGTTAGAAAATAATTATATTTACAACTTCTCCCCTGGACAAGAAAAGTTCCAGCATTATAAATACATAAAGTTCCATCGTTCAGATAAAAAAAAAATATAAATCTGTGCAGGGCGTTTTACACAACTGTAAGTTAAAGAACAGTGCCTTTTATATATTAAGCTTAATTCTGCTCCATTATAAAAAAGAACAAGAATAAAGAAACATATACCAGAAGGTAAGAAATTTTGTAACTGAAAAGAAATCAAACATCATGTGCACAAGGCACTGCCTCCATATGGAAAGGCATGAGGACTTCCTGAAAGGCTGTATTCTCCATTTAATTCTGAAAGGCCATGAAATACATGCACTAATGCAAGTAACGTTCTTGTTTGAGTTCAAAGCACATGAGAACATTGAATATAGATGTCCACACTTAACCAGTAAAACTACTATCATCTTAGTTACAGGCCAGATGTACTTCCTGTTTCCAGTAACAGAATTTGTTATGGGTTAAAATAAAAACCACCTCAAAATTTTAAAAAAATAGATTTAGTGCTGGCTCTAGGATTATATAAATGCACAGGTATACTCAGCAAAGAGAATACGAAAGGGGGGAAAAAGTATACCATTTATCTTTTTCAGTGTTCAGGTACACTCTCCCTGGAGAAAACTCCCAGAAGTTGCCTAGTATTTGTTTAGAGCCACTGAATTAGCAATAGGAATTGCCATGCTTACTAATCAGCCTTTCGAAGAGGAAAATAGATGAGAACAGAAATCTTGAGCGGACTAGCGTGGAGAACTTCGACTCAATACAGCGACCAACGCCTCTAGTCCCTCGCTGGGGCATCGGCACCCTGGGCAAGCTGCAGAGCGGGCGGCCGGCGGGGGACGAGGCCGGTGGGCTCGGCTGGCCGGGGCTGAGAGCCGCCGGCTCCGCGCAGCAGGACTCCAGGCTTCGGGGGAACGGGGGCGCTGAAGGGAGCCAGGGGAGCACAACCCTTGGGGGGACTGGGGGCTATGGATTCTCTTCTTTGAGAGAGGAAGAGATGGGGGGAGGAGTCACCAATCCCCAAGAGGTAACTAACACCAGTGACTCAGCTGCAAGCGAGAAAATGCTAAGCACAGAGAGAAACAGAAAGCCACAATTATTAGTATGGTATCTCAAAAGGAAACACCAGAGAAGCTGGAAAGCTTCTCCTACCCTGTAAGCAAAGCAAAAGCTCCTTCAGCCTCTAACACAAGTATTTCCAGGACACCTAGTGTCAGTCTTCTGGCACCAACGGAAGCATCCATCCCATTGCACACGTAGTGACAGCATGAGTGTGCAAATACCAAAGACCAAAGGCCTGATCCTGAGCTGTGCAAGTCTCTTCCCACTGGCAGCAAAGGAACTTGAAGGTACTTCAGCACCTGATAGCATCAGGGTCACTGAGCAGCGAGAGGGAAGTTTTGTCTCTGAGTGTACCCTAGGTAAGATCTCCCCCAGAGCTTTATCTTTGGACAGCTTTTCCTTTTTAGCACAAATGAAGGATCTTCTATAGTGCTCTTTATGGATGTGTTTTAAAAGTAAATATAACTCAGTACCTGAGGCAGCTCCCGTTTCATGCCATGCCTTGAGGCTGCCTAAGGTGGGTTTAGTTGGGGCATCTAAAAGAAGGGAAAATCTTTCTCACTTTTAAGCACTGTGATTTATAGAGTCTGATTAAGATTCTACCATAGTTCTTACACTTCTTACAAACTAGAGTTAAAAACTCCTTGCTCCCTAATTCCTCATGGTTGCAGCTAAACTACCTTGTATGGAAATTTCCAGACACAGAATATTAACCCAGCAAATCACCAGAACTGTTGCGGTAAATTATCTGAACCATATTTAGGTACTTTCCAAAAGGCACTTACAAGGAAAAACAGTAGAGCCAGCCTATTGTATTACTGAATACAATGAGATTGTAGGAATTTTAACCTACAAGTTAGTCTTTGGTTTGCATGTACCAGTGTCCAGGACTAGGTTTTGCCCCTTTTTTTCTTGAGTCTAGATTTTGATTAGTGAAATTAGCTGTAAAGAACAGTCATTAGCTCTGTAAAAATATTACTATCCCTATATTTAGGCCCAAGATTTTTTGCTGTTTTCATGGTAATTATCTTGTACAAATTTGGCCAGAATTTTTTCCTTCTCTTCTGAAAAAAACTATTGGTCTGATATTATAGCCACACTACACAAAGATCTCAGTGTTGGCCCCCAACCAATGTTTTCTGCAAGTACATTTTTATCATCTTCTATAAAAACCAAGTAAGTATTTGGACACTCTTACATTTAAGAAGACTTTAATAAGGAAAGCTCTACATAAACACTCAACAGTTATTATGTCCTCAAAACTCCCTTCGTCAAGTACAGGAGTCTACTACCCACTCTCTACAGACAGGCAAGGTAATAAATCCAAGTGAACAAGCCACAGAAACCCTATTTAACTGCACAGGCTCCTGAGACCTCACAAGCATCTTACTTTACACCAAGAAACCAAAACAGCATCTAGAGGCCTCTAGACTGCACACATCTAAAGTCACCACCATGCTGCCTCAGCAGAATTAACTAGTGCCTATGCTGGCAATAATTCAGACTCATATGCTTACAACCCCATAGGTGTATAATTTGTTAGCTTCCTCTAAAGCTACCTACTATGCCCCAAAGGTACCATGTTCAGTCCAGTTGAAAACACAGAGCCACTTTCTTTCAAAGCAAGAAAGACTTGGCTACTACCTATCCTTAATATATAGGCACGTATTAAGTATTTAACACAAACTAATATTTAAGGCATTCAACCAGAAACTGAAAAAGTTGGGTCTAACTGAACACCTTGAGAACATTAAGCTGACATCACCCCCCTCCATCCCAACTGAAGCTCTTTAGGCTCCATTTTGGCCCTATGAACCTCATGATTATCCTCAAAACTTAAGACTCAGGACTGTAAACCGTCACTTTGCCTTAAGAAATCTGACATAGAAAAGGTAACGAAATGGAGAAGAGCGAATGGCCTCAAGTTGCAGCAGGGGAGGTTTATATCAGATATTAGAAAAAATTTCTTTACTGGAAGGGTTGTCAGGCATTGGAACAGGCTGCCCAGGGAAGTGGTGGTGTCACCATCTGTGGAGGTGTTAAAAAAACACATAGCCAAGGCACTTCAGGACATGGTTTAGTGGGCATAGTAGTGTTGGGTTGATGGTTGGACTCAATGATCTTAAAGGTCTTTTCCAACCTAAACGATTCTATGATTCTATGAAACCTACCATCTACCTAATTCTCTAAAATTTCTACCACCCTTACTAAACCTGAATTATTAAAGAGTCCAATAAAACACCAGGGGTGAACTGCCTGGACCTGCACTGCACTGGTAGGTACAACCTCCTAGAGTCCTTAGGGGAGAGCTGCGGGTTACAGTTGCCCACTTGTGTCTATATTACTGACCTTCTGATCTGTGTCTCAGTACTACATCACAGAGGGGAGACTTTCAGGATCCCCAGATATTCATTCCATGATTCAGCGTGCTCCACCCAGCTCTCTTAGCATCTGCCTGTTTCACAGGTAGTCACATTTTCCACCAAGAAGGGTTCAGTTTGTCGGTGCCTTCCTGCCTTCACACTGATCCTGCTGCATTACTGTGCTAAGATGGGTGAATACTTGCGAGGTTGAGTAAAAGCAGGAGGGAGCTAAAGGCTCCAAGGAGGGCCAGGCAAATGTAAAAGTGCAATCATCAGCATTGTAGGACAGGCACTGGGTTTATTTTAAGGACTTCTAAACTCTTACACTGTCAGCAGATCTGTCAGGCTTGCAAGGCCATTGCTGTACTGATTGTAATTCCTCACTGAAGATGTGCAAAGCCAAGAGACGCAGTAATGAGCAAGGGTCCAAATGTGATATATTTTCCTCTTCAACGCTACTGGAGGAAATACATGATCATTATGATGATAAGGGATATAAACCCATCACATACTCAGGCTTCAGAAGTCTCCATGGTGATGTACGAACTCCACATGTAAAACCATGTACTTCTCACACATGTTCAGAACTCCAGCATGTAGTTCCTGGGACACGCTGGTACCTTGCTCCTGCCACAGAACAGAAACTCCCACTGTGTGAGAGTGGAAGTACTTGCCCTTGTCACTGGCAAAGCTATCTATTCTCTAATGCCACAAGCAGCATGTACGATCCTTTCCAGTGATCACAGTGTCCAGGAGTTTCAGTCACCAGCTTCCGCTGAATGTCATTGCCTGTGAGATGGTCTTGATGCAATATGTGCAAAGACAATGGGGACATCCTGCTGTGGCTGTCTGAGGATGAGGTACTCCAGTCCTTGCCCAGCAGCAACCCTGGACGCAGCCCTAGTAACACAGCACCTGCAAACAAGGGTGATCTGCAAAGCCTCCTGTCCACCAAGATGCCCCTATGTCAGCATGGTGCATCAGCTTTATTTTGCAACTTTGGGCTCACCTGTTTTTCCAGTCCTTTCAAACTCTCATTTTTGTCTTTTAAACAGTTCTTCCCCTGTTTTTTCACATTCGTCTTCCTGATACAGCCAGATACAGACTATCACTGTCTGGACAAGACTCACAGACAACAGACTGTTCTTCTGTCTGCCATGAAAATGGACAGCACCTTTGTTAAGAGTTAAGCAATGTCAAAGTTCCCTTTGTCTGCTCATTCAAAGCATTTTTTTAATGTAGGAAAGTTCTTGTTTGAACTCTGTAGCTACAACTTAGGGAAGATTGATCCATCCCAAGGGCTGTGGGGAACTACAGAATTGCTCAGCACTCAACATAAGGAGCAGCAGCAAATGTCCCAGATGCCTGCCAAGTCCACAGGTTTGCCCAGAAAATACCAGTCATGCATTTGCCAACATTTGCCTCTTTCCTCACTACAGCAGCTTTGCCTCGGAGTCAGGTCGCTCCAGTCCATGCCAAATTCCCCATTTGTCTCTGTAAGAAACTAACAGTTCATCCCAAAACTGTCTCCCAACTCTGGGACAAGTGGCATTTAAACTCCATAGGACAGCTGAGGCAGTCATAAAGCTAAGAGTCTTCCCAAAGGACACTGAGTACAGAGAACAGGCACATACTGTACAGTGCAAAAAACCCTTTATTTGTTATCACATTTGTTTTCCAGTTTGACAAGTGCAAGGCAACTGTATTAACCTTATATAGAAAAGCCACTGGCAAGGGGTAGACCTAAAAGTCAACCAATATTTAACTCCATGGATTACCTACTGCAATGGGACACTGATAAGCAAAAAGAGAAGATATTTCAAAATGGGACAGCTGTTCTTGTTGCAGCTAGCACACTCGGAGTCCACAAGTAGAATTACCCCACACATAAATTTTCAT
The DNA here is from genome assembly GCA_026212715.1 of Elanus axillaris. NCBI lineage: Eukaryota > Metazoa > Chordata > Aves > Accipitriformes > Accipitridae > Elanus > Elanus axillaris. Next base: position 12,462,235 of record JANZLQ010000005.1, on the reverse strand, counting down.
ACAGGCTACCCTTGTTCACTAGGACCAGATGAGATCAGGCACAGTCCTGCCACACAAGACTGGGAAACCGGCCATCCTTAGTGAGCGAGGCCTTAAGTTCAGACAAATTACACGCACCAAGGGGCTCTCTTTGGGCTTTATCTCTCTGGCTGATGACAGAGAGAAAGAGAACAAAAATATTCCATGTTCTTAAGAGCAACCTGATAAAAAAAATATACCTATAGCACCAGCATATATCTGTTGAAACGCACTAAAAATATGAAGATTTCTAGTCTTCTCTGCCCTATAATAATGGTCTGTGAGTCTGTCCACTTCCTCATTAGATTAGAATGTCTCCAACTTTAATTAGAATTACAAGTCTGTGACAGGGCATCTCCTTCAAATGCCAAAGTCAAATGCAACAACAACAAAAAATATTAAAAAAAGAGAGAATATTGTGACCTTCAGTCCCACCAAAGGCTATGAACATTCCACTACCAATATCGATGAGATTGCAGGTGCCCCTTCCAAAGCTGCATCACCCATTGACTCAGCTGTTTGAGTGGACTTTCTAGACTTGAGAATACAAAGGCTCACAAATCAGCCAGCAGACCAGGCATCCTAAACACCCTCTCTGCTTGGAATTGATGTGGGATGCCTGGCTGTCTCCACACAATAGGTGGTTATGGAGTTTCCGAGGAAACTGCCAGTCAAACTCCTATATCTGGATGAGAATTGCCAGGAACTCCTCACGCCCCACCATGTTCTTCTGCCTTAGGGGCTGCCAGCTACACCAAACCTTCACTCTACATAGTCCTGCTACAGCTATGCTTCCTGCTCATCCACCCTCTTGGTGAGCTTTGTCATAGCCTGGTGGCAATCATACAGGTCTACTGGAGCCAGAAGATCTGGGATGTTACACAGTTCACGTGCCCTCTGCAGCCTGGACTTCTGCTGGAGAAGTAGTGGGACACAGGAAAGTCCATTGCACCAAGCCACTTTGCCTGATGACTCTGTGAAGAAAGCAAGGGACAGGGCTGTCACTCCTAACTGACTGTTCTGACCAGAGATGGGACAAACTCTCATAGAGGCAGTACTTGAGAAGATACATTTTCTTCTAGTCAGTCTGAATAACCTGCTCTTCCTCTGAGCAAAAAGACTTGTAAGGTGCTACATCGAGATCATGCAAAAGACCCAGTTCTCTGAGCCCAGCTTGTCCTTGTCCCTGACTTGCTTTATGTGACTACAGCCTCAGAGCTGTTCCCTTTAAAATAACCTAAAGGTACCTCAACTTATCCTCCCTCTCCCAAATACATGAGACCCAAAACCAGACTCACCAATGTCCAAGCTCTCCAGTAGGAAGAAGGAAAAACTTTCTTCTGCAGGATCTGGGCTGTGTGCCTGGAACAAGCCCTCCTCCACATCAGCTGGCAGATGTGTACGATTCAGTCAGAGGGCTCACAGCCAACTGTCAAGTGGTGATGGCCTGAAGATGAGTAGTTGAGTCCTGTCTGTGAGCTGGGGCCTGCTGGCAGAAGGAGGAAGAGGAGGACCGGCTGTCCCAGTGCAAAGACTACAGGCTGGACTGTTTCAGGCATAAGTAGTGCCTGTTTCAGGACGAGGATCATGCCAAGAAAGATCTGACAGTGTTTCTGGAGAGAGGTTGGTCCCTCACACTGGTGGCACAGTCTTGACTAATGCATGCCTCGGTGCACTGCAAGCTTACCAAAGGTGAGAGAAGGCCTGAACCTATGTGGGCATTCCTGACGTTTCACTGCTGTCCTCTCCAGCAAGCTGAGAGTTGTTCTTCTCCACCTCACAGACAGCCTGACATAAAAGCATGAAATGAATGGCAAAACCAGGGAGTTCTATAAAACCATATACTCAGTGTAGAAGCAGGTACCATCCATGAGCAAGGGCAGCTGTACCTAACCATGCAGTAACCTCCTCCAGCTTTTCTGCCTTAATGTAGCACTGGTGACCAATCTGCTGGAATATTCCCAGGCAATGAGTTCATTAGACAAGTGAGGCTTTTGGCAAAGTTCTGGTGCCAGGTGTACTCTTCCCATGTGAAGAACAGACACAGGTGTCCTCTGGGACCAGCTGACACCGGGTCACCTGTGCCAAGCAAGGTCCTGAAGAAGACCAACAAGAGAATGTAAAGACAGAGGGTGGGAAGGTGATGGCATCAGTCTTTCAGCCTCATAGAAATTAGGCTATTCTAGGCAATTTTGGTCATTCAGATCTCCTACTTGGTCCTCACAGATCACTCATGGCACACCAGCTGGAACTTCTAATGGCTCAGAGAGTTTGGATAATCAGAGGTTTTGGGTCTTAAAGGCAACTCTGCAGCTTTCTTGCAAAACAGGGTAGACAGAGCCATTGCTCTATGTTCTGTACAAACCCACACCAGAGGCATGTCCCACCCCTGCAGCGCTTGTACACCTTTTGAATTTCTGCATACAAGTGACAGAATCTGAGACCATTTTCGTGAACTTCTGCTTCTATTTATTTCTAAATTTTTAAAATGGCTAATTGCAGCTGTCTTTGCTGCTGAATGAACATTTACTGCCTCGTTGTAGCCTTTAGAAACAGATTTATCATGCAAATGCTGCTAGAATATTAAGTATAGATGAAATAATGGGTAGTACTGTAATAGCCTTCCCTAAGAGGTATTGTGCCATAGTTGGTCACAACAGTCCAAAACCAGAATGATTGTTCTCAGTAGCACACCCAATATGCATTGCTTATCTCTCATCACAAGGGACACTTCTGTTTTGTACAGCTGGACTCTTTCTTCACTAGATTTGACTGGTCACACGCTATGTTAAGTTAGTGCATTTTCTGGAAATTTTTTTGTTTGTTTATTTGTATCATTAATTTTGTCATACTTTTCCCACTATTTATATTTCCCTAGGAGTAAAACACTTATACCAAATGATGTCAATTGTCTGTATCACCTGGAATCCTGCTTTAGGTAGTGACCAAAGGGGATTTTTAGAGGAAGCAATTATAAAACATATGTCTAGGTACTACAGCAATGCAGGTGCAGAGAGAGCAGTGGGAATTCTCTCCAGACACCATCCATGTAGTCAGCTTACGCAGCAATTAATTGGCTGTTCTTTCTTTACCTTGAATTGCTAAATATTTTCTTCATATTTTACAGAATATAAACCCCTGTCTCTTGAAGCACAGACACAATGCCTCTTTGGATGACTTCATATTGCAATGAGTTTCACTATATGGGATTAAAAGCTGCCAAGCCTTATACAGCTCTGAGAAACAAAGAACTCTCAGGACCCTCTGAGATGTGAATCTTAAGAGAGGAAGGAGTGGGCATTCTTCTTCACACACTGGCTTGCGTTCCTTTTAGTCAGTATGAGGTTCTCATTTTGCAAGATAAAAAAAAGAAGAAACTGAAAAGTTCAATATATACAGTCAGACCACATTTTTGCTTTCCATGCTAAAAAAAATAAAAATATACAAAAAGAAACCAGACCTGAGGAAGAATCTGCGTGCCCAAAGCCCAAAGCCCAAAGCATGGCTAACACTTTTTTTTTTTTTAACGTGGTATAATAATTGTCTTACAATCTCTCCCTAAAAATCCTGCCTCTTATATAACTTTGGATAATCACAAACTACAATTCTACTACTACAGAAGGTGTTTTTTTCTGTTCACAGAAAAAGTGTATGCCAGTTCTTTCACCATTAACACCTCCTTCCCCTCAAAGGCACCAGTACAATACTGCAGATGCTGTCCATTAATTTTTGGTAATTTGAATACTTTCTGGATATATCAAATTTATCCATTAGGTCTAACAGTGTATTTCAATTTTTTAACCTGGCAGATGGAAATACATAACTAATTCTCAGAACTAAAAATTGTGGGGGCTTTTTGTGATTACTGTTGCTGAATTTTGTTTGCTACTCTGCAAAATAAAAAAGTATGAGGAACTAAAAGCTACAAACAGCCAAACACACTCTGCCTAAAGTTAAGTGAATGACTCCTCTTCACTTTGATGGGAGCAGGAAAGGTCCCTACACATAAAAAAAAGTGAGAACAAAATATTAACTCTACCAAATTTCCAACGTGTTGCCCCCAAACTAGATACAACTGGTCAGTGATCCAGGGGTTAGATACCTGCTGTAGAGCAGAACATTAACAGAACATTTTACTCTATACAGATGCTGAACTATGCAGCTGTGATTACATAAACGAAGATTACACAATGTAAGAGTTAGCGATTGAAGGAGAAACCATAGAGGGTGCCTAAGTAGAAATAAATTAATTATTTTAAATACATTAGAGTAAGATGAAGATTATACATGAATAAACTGCCATGTGTTAAAAACCAAACCACATCAGGTAACTTTCAAAGAAATACAGTCTATGCAAGGACAAAACTTTGGACATAAAACCTTCTAATTAAGGACCAGTTCTCAAATATTATATGTACCCTTAGCTCCCATGACTTTCCTAAAATGCTGGGTGTTCAGATTAGGAGCATATTCTTTTGATTCACTGACACACCAAATTTAAATTTGATAGGCATTTTTGGCTGGAGACAGCCTTCATGAGCAGATTTATTTTTTCTTTCAAGAAGAATACTTTGAAGTGCTGATAATAAATTAGCCATTTAGAAAACTGTATTTTAGAAATAGCGTAGATAATTAGCCATCCCTTTTAGCATCCTGCCACTGTTATCATCTATGTAATTTCTGATATATAGTCAAGAATAAACTACTGAATTACAAACTGTAATTAAACAGTTACATTAAGTTTCTAAAATGAATATATGTTATGAAATAAAGATTCAGTCACAGGGAAAAAAACCTAAATCAACCAAGGCTAAACCAACCAGGTGCATTCCAGTTGAAAAGAAAATAAACGGGGACACTCCACACGCACACAGGGCAGTTTCTGAGCTCATTTTTAAACACTTCACCGTTCTATATATAGAAGACTTCCAGCAAAAAGTATTTTATGGTGTCACGGAAGGAAGGAGTTTTACTAAGTACTCCTGCTATTCAGATATCATTATGGACTGCAGCACACTGCTTGCACAACCCCCCCTTGAGATCAAGGCCCCATAATGGTAGCTGCTGTGTGAAGAAAAACCCTGTACCTTAAGGAGCTTATCGTCTAAGTAGACAGACTATAATCAGTATAGAGTGAACTCAGCCTGCACAGCATTTAAGCTATTTCTTTTTTTTTTTTTTTTTAAAGTGATGTTACCCACAAGAAAGATGTGGGCGTGAAACTGGACGTGAATCTCAGCATCCAGTCAATTATTCATGTGCTGTCTTTCAGTTTCCAGTACACAGTATAAAACACTACTTTGTCCTGCAAGCCTCAATTTTCCTGAAATTGCAAGTTACTTCTATGCTGCTTATTTCCCACAGTGAAAGACACTATATTGCAAAATCTGACCTAATATAAGCCTGTGCACTAAGCAGTACAGGGCAGACTTCAAAAGAACTCAGTGTTGCTGAAAATGAAGACAACTCAGAACTGCTCATATCCATAATTCTTTGTGCCACATGGGAATAATTTGGTGCTTAAACAGTAATTACAACTTTGGAGTATGAACTTAATTACTTGCTATAACCTTATTATTTATTTACATAAGCATGGCATGCCTGGCAAACTGTGCAACTGTATGTTGAAATACAGCAGTGATTTCTCCACCCCAAAAGCTCACCAAGCAGCCATGGCAGTGGCTGTCCCCCTATGGAGAGTGGCTTTTGTGCCACTTCTAGAGCTTTGTTTACATAAAACCCCAACTATGGCAAACATACAGTATGCTCAAAGGGCTTACTTTAAGCCTTAATCCAGGTACGGAATGCTAATAGGAGTCATATGCTGGCCCCAGGCTGATTATTTACCAAACTCAGGAGATATCAGCCATAAATCAAGACTAACTCACCATTCCAGCCACTTCCCCAGCATTTCTACCAGACCTCATCAAATGTCAACAGATCATGATTCATCATAGCTTCATTCAGTAATGACTCTTCATGTAAGACCAGAGGAATGTGAAAGATTACTAATACATTTGGCCACTAAGGGCCAAGGTTCTGCGTAACTCTTCATCTGACCTTAAAATCAGAGAGCAAGTCACCACAGTGAATGGTGGCATGACCTCAGTTCACACGAAGTCACAGAACGAGAAGAATGGAGCCCACTAATTCTGACATTTCTCAAACGAAAAAGGATTGTTGAATGATTTAACTTCAACTGCATATGGCAAAAAATATTCACTAATCAGAATTAAATTTTGCAGTTCTTGCTAACACTAAAAAAGGCTTCATCTTAAACATATCACAGCAAGGTATTTCATGGTGATATGCTAAAAAATAATAACAAAAAAGAGACAAGAACCACAGGTGTAGGTTTCTTATAGATATTGTGTTAATTCTGTCTGCATAATCCATGACAAATTAGGTTCAGCAAATTCTGCCCTATCCCCAAATCTCAAAAGAGCAACCACCTACCATGCACAATTTAGTAAAACACTCTTCTTATGCTGATTTATATATAGAACAGTGGGTTGGGCGGTCTTAAACATTTATGTTTAGGTTTTTGATAAGTTCATATACTGAACAAATTATTTAACTGCCTAAAAAAATGATTCAGAATTAAAAGGTCTCAGCTGGGATGACGCCCCCACTGTATGTGATAAACAACTGTAGAAGACAATTTTAACTCCAAAAACTTCATTCTTTAAAGGCAAAATTAAAGAAAAGTATACAATGAAAAAGCAGACCAGCCTGTATTCAGTTCTTCATAGTCATACAACTTCAAAATCACTACATAGAGTATTTTCTCACCATGTAAGTGAGCCTGACATCTGGGGTGAGGGTGTCTACCTAGAAGGTAGCCAATGAGGTTTTAGATCTCATCAGGGAGAAGAAAATTTGCAACTTGGGCCTCCCACTTCCTGGGCAAGGGATTTCATCATTAGGCTATTACTTATAAATAATATAGCTAGTGTGTGTGCGTATATACACACACACAAACAGATACACATGCATGTAAATGCCACTCTTCTTTAGGTATCTTTTAATATGCAGAGCATAGCACCTGTGTCCCAAACATCTGTGCAAAGAGGCGGCTCACACCTCTTGGCTGTCTACTTGCATCATGCTTTCCGGAGAGGGGCAGGCTTCAGCAGCCGGAGGACATGCCGAGGACAGCAGAGGCATCTCCCACCCTGCACCACACAGGGTGTTGTGGATTCTTCTCTGAGGTTCCTAAGTCTCCCTTCACAATGCAGGTGGTAAATTTAGGGCTGTAAACTCCATCCTCAAGGACTGGTAGACCCAAGACAATAAAAAAAAAGTACTGCCAAACTCCTTTCAGAAGGAGAAAGCAGGGAAATAAGAACATCAGCCACCTTCCAACAGGGCTCTGCTGAGGCAATTTTGCATCTTATCTGAAAAGTCAGAGGAACTCTGACCTATCTGAAGGCCTAGTTATTTATAGTTTATGTTTACTCTTTACTCAGTAGAATAAATGTGCAGGTTACTTACTACTGTGGCAAGACATAAAAACATTACTTCTTATAATGACATCTGCTCTAGTAAAAACTTTACAAATTGAAATAATAATCCTGAATTTCTTATTTATGTTTCTAAACCACTGTATTCCTATCTGCCGTACCATTCTTCATACCCTAAGCACCTTCTTGATAGTCTGCATCTTAAATTGCTTTTTATAGATTAAATAACTTTTCCCAGCAAATCACATCCCTTAGGTATGTAATCCATGCAAATGAAGCCAAAGGGGAATGATGTGCAGATCAGATGAAGGAGCAGGTCATTAACAATTCCAAGGTAGCAACACTGAGGTTCACACTCCCATCTCCTGCCACTACACCCTATATCTGACCAAACCCCTTCTCACCTCCCCCTCTGGGATACCTCTCTGTCCACATACCCTCTTTGCCCTCTGCAAATTCCCACTATTATTCACATCTCTCTTCCCACTACCACCTGTTCCCTGCTATAGTCTTCCAAGCACTACTCTCATTTGACCACATTTTCTTTTCTCTTCAGTCCTACCTTAATGCCTCTTACCTGCCCATTCTTACTGCCCATGAGTGGCAGACCCACCTACTTGTTCCCTGAACTATTATCCTTCCTCGTGTCCCCTTCTATATTACTCGATCATAATGTGCCTGGCCATGTGAAGGTAATCTAGACCTACTCACTGCATGGTTGACCACCAAGCTGGCCAGCCAGAAGGTGTATCTACGTGAGCTATCAGATTAGACCACAAACTGTCTCCCAGGATAGCTAAAAACCTGCCATATGCTTGTATGCTGTGCAAAGCTGCCCTAGATAATCAAACATAAGCTATTGATTTGTCTTAGGGAACAGGGCAGCTCAAAGCATCCTATGTTATCCAGCTAAGACCAAGCCTGACCTGCTGAGGCTGAAGTCGAAGACATCACCAGACTAATCGAAGTATGGATTTCCTAAGCAGTCTGGCAGCTGTATTCCCTTCACTTGGATGAGTGGTTATGGCCAGACCAACCTTGTCCTTTTGGGAAGAAGATGTACTTTGCTTTTCATTTTTTTCTCTCTCTACCAGCTGTGGCATTTGAGTGGAATATGGCAAACTGACTGCTTCACTACCCTCTCAAAATTGTGTCAGGGAAACTGTGATTAGAAGCCTAACCTAAACTTGTTGACTCATTAATTATTTAATCTCCTAACATAATTTTGCCTTCCTTTCCTACCATACCTGACAAAATTGCCTATGCCTAAGAGTGGCTTAAGTCACTGCTAATGATGAGGTTACTAATAAAGGGCATCACTTAGTAATGACAGATGTTTTCTAAGTTTTGGGATGGGGATAGATGCCTGTTAATATGGGATTATATTTTTCACTGCAAATAAATGATATTTGACCTCTGCCTTTTTCCCCACTGCAGTTGTCAGAATCGTTACTTTTACATGTCACACTTACAACTTTAAAAGTAACTGTGCATGATACACACACATATTCTGGCGCGTGCAAGTAAGGAGACAAGGTCTAGTTTCACAATTCATAGCTCCATTCACACAGATTTACTGCCTATTGGGCAATCCCATCATTCTCTGTGTCTTAGAATAAGAAGCTATATAGTCATGCTAAGTGGTGGGTAAGAAACGGTGATCTGGTGTGAAGATGATCACTGCATGGATAACAAGGTGAATATTCAAACAGTGCTCAGAATCATTATTAGCATTGCATTCTGGCTTTATAAGATTAGTGAAATACTGGGCTTGACTGGTATCTGTATTTTGAGCAATTGTCAATAAATTAGAAAGAGTTCAAAAGGAGCTACAGAAACAAATGGAAAATGGATATTATGGAATAAAGTTCAGGTGTGTAGTTTGCACATTGAAGGTTAAGAAGCAATTCCGTCTTCCTCTCCAGATATGAGGGTATTTTTGATACTAGAGAGTTCTTTAATTTTTATTCAAATGTCTAACAAAGTTCAACAACTGGAAGCTGAAGCTAGAAATATATACTAGAAATAAAGACTTTTTTAAGAGTTTGAGTAATTAACTGTGGAACACTTCATTCATCATGAATTTCTCATCCCTTAAGGACCTTAAATCAATGTGGTGCATATTTCTAAAAGATAAGCTAAAAAAAAAAACAAACCTCAAAAACCCCCAAACTTACGGCCCTCATGAAAAAACCCTATCTATTAAAATTACATGGTGAGTATGAGACGTCCAGGCAGCTCTGATTGCAAGAGTATTTGTCTCAATCTACTGCCTGACATACTGCCATCCGCTGTTCTGCACAGTATGCAGAAGGTCATGATTACCTCCCTTTACTTGACTAGACATTCCTGGAAAACATACCACCACCACAGCGAAGGCTTGTACTTCAGTACAGTGCTGAGGATGTCTGACCATATCTGCAGACTGTATCTGCCTGTCACTTCTGAGGGGAGAGGGTTTATCCAAGAGATGAAGTATTGCAGAAGCTGGAAGTGGAAACACAAACCAGGATGACCGCTGACTTTACCACATGCTGAACCAAAGGCAAAACCAAATCCTTTGTTTTAGCTTTCCCACAATAACCAGTTAGCACTCCTCAGAAAACACCACAAAACTATCAGCAGGTTTTGAAAGTAGAGAGCAAGTAGTTGAGTATTCCCACCCTTTTCCGTATTTATGGGGGAGACATTCAGATAGTAACTCAAAAACTTCACCTCCTTCTCCTCCAAGTACAAAGGATTCTCTTTTAAGCCATCCTGTTCTAACATAAACTTAGAGCAACTTGTATATAGCTTAAAAAAAACCCCAAAGCAACAACAAAAGTCTTACAAAAATACAGCACTGCGGGCGTGATTCTTCCCTGGGGAGCGGATGAAAGAGCAACGTGACAGATGTTTGTCATGTCATTTTATATAGTATTTAAATGCACTCAGAAACAACAGTGATGAGAGCAGTATAAAAACCTAAACAGACCAGACTGAAACAAAGTGTTACAAAAATAACACTTGAATAAGAACAAAAGAAATTAAATATAGAAAGTCCGAAAAAGTGTTTCCAGGAAACTTTGCTGATTTTTTATATATTTTTTTTTAAAAAAAGAATAAAGTCTCTTTTAAAGACTCTCTTAAATCCCAAATTTGTCTCCATTATCTGCTGACTCAGAGACTTCACACGACACTCTGGCTGGGAAACTGCAGGGGTTGCTTCCGACATAATATAGCATTGATGTATCACTGAAGGATGTAACGACACCATGAAACAGCATCCTCTTAGCCTGCAGGGTTTCTAGCTATTCTCTTATGTTCCATATTTCCTCCCTGCAGCCAAAACCTCATTTTCCCTTATTTAAAACTCCTTTCTATACTAGTTTTATAAACAAGCAGATAAAAAGAATAAATAAATTATCCTCCGGGAAAGTGGATGAGCAGTGAAATGTCACAGTGTAATGGATACCTGATCCTATAGGCATAAATTTCAACTATGAAGTGTAAAGAGAAGCGAGACACTCTAATAATTCCTTCACTTATATAAATATGTATGAAGGCAACTTAAAAAATTGTTCACCCAGTTTGGGCAGTATGTATTTTAGCAGGCGAACTACTGCACAGTGGTTGCACGTGCTTCTGTGGGGAAGATGGCACAGATGCTTTGATTTTTCAGGCTGCTGCTATTCACTAAAAGACAGTGAAAGCATCATTCTTCAGTCTGAACTGGTTATTGGTATTCCATTCTGGACCGGAGATGCTAAAATCATTCTTCAAACATAAGCTGTCAAGCAGTCTAAGCAAAGAAAAATCCTGCATAGCTTTTTTGAGTTCTGTTCAGGTATTTGGATTCTGCAGTAATTAGATTAGGAGGTATCTCCAAACAGTTCCAGATACTCCTATCGCAAATGATAAGAAAGGAAAATTAAAATGCAGTTTACATGCAGGTGCTAGAAAAAAAACAACTACCTTCCACCATAAACTTTTCTTCCTCACAGAGGCTCAAGATCCATGAAACTCCACTCTCTTCAGTAGCCTGTGCTTTTGACCTCAGTGTAAGAACGGTTTTCCATAACGTGTTCCCAAGTTTAACAATGTACTTCCACCAATTTCCCTATTTCTGCAAATGTAACAAAAGTTTTACAGCATAAGTAAAAGTCTTCTATACAGTGTTAAAGAGATGTCCCTTCCTAAGGTGGTGGGACACAGCACGGGCAAGAACAGGACAGAAAAACATGTAGCTAGCTAACGAACTGAGGATTCATGGTCCGACCAACATGTGCAGAGGCAGAGAAATGAGCAAATCCAAACCCACCCCCTAATGCACCTGTCCTGTTGTTCAAAGGGGTCTGGAGGGAGGAAGGCACTGTGGAGAACCACTGTGTTTCTGGGGTTGGTGAATCCTGAACATTACTCTACTTGAACAATTCTGCAGAGCAGAAAATAGGCATTCTGTTTAGTGAGAGATTCCCAGATAGTTAAACAAAAATACAAAACACGCCCAGCCCTCATCAGTTATCATTAGGGGGTAGTGCTGTTCCAACCAACCCATCAAAAAGCTGGAAGCCAGCTGGGTAGCAACTTTTTCCTCTCTCCTGCATCCATACATCCTCAGCAAACAAGATGAAGAAAGGAGAAGACACCTGGTCAAACCACTGAAGAAGAGATCCCCTCTCCTTTCCAAAGAGCATCTCCACTCCACTTTTCTTTAATCCATTTAGGAATTAGAACTGGTTGATCCACATTCTTACATTTAATCATGAACATATTTAGGTTAGAATAAAATAAAGGCTTCCCATTCGTAATCCCATATTAACATTCCAGGGAATGTCTGAAAAGGTCTGCGAGCATATAAAGAGGCAGCTGGCACGTAAAGTTTGCCCAAGTGCCTAAACCACCTGAAAATCCCACTAGCTGCTTTACACCTTTCAGCACCAATCTTTAAAAATAGGGCTGATGGTCCTTGGTCAAGTAACCAAGTAATCAAGGACTGCAAGATCATACCCTGATTTTGGAGCACTTCCTTAAGCTCCAAGGGGATTATCTGTTCCAGTTACTAGCCAAAGTGATTAAGTCTCATGATTCTGAGCACATCACAAATAAGAGACCAAATCTGCTTTTCTTCTGCACAAAACATTTTCACAACATGTGAATCAATCCAACACGTAAATGAGGTAAATTTTATCCTCAGTGGTCAAGCAGGAGTACATAAAAAGGGAGATTAATTTATTCTTTTAGCATCCAGCATAAATATCAAAACCAAGACATAAATTCAGTCTCTGCTACTGTGTTCCTGTTAGTGAAACTCACTTGTAGTGTGCTTTCTTAAAAGTGCTTTTTAAAATTGATTTAGATTCTTTAAACTCAAGTAATTTTAAGATTGTCAAAGTTAAAGAGAATTCTTCTGGGCAACAATTCTACAGATGGAAGTTTGAATTCCTTGCAAAATTCCACCATGGAGTTATAAATGTAAATAATAATTTGGACCCTGACAGGCCTTTGGCAATGCTTGCCTGTTTTACTCTTATGCATTAAAATCTAGCTATTTATTTATTGAAGTTAACAGGGCAATTTTACTTTCCTCTTCCACTGCTTTTACATCGTTTGAGTGAATACTACTGCATATAGAGCTTATGAGGAGTCATATATGACCAAACAAAAGAAAGACTCTTACAGCCTGGATCAGACCAATAAAATAAAATAAAATAAAATAAAGTAAAATAACATAAAATAAAATAGTATTCAACTACATGGAGACAACAATTTATTGGGTCATCTTGCTATGTTACTGAAGGATCTAAATTTTGGTCCTCCCCCCCAAATATCTCTTATTAAAAACAGATTTAGCTAATTTAAATTAATTTCTTTTTTTTTCCCTAGAAAAGGATGCAGGCACTGAGACACAAAACTACTCTTCGGGTTGTGATGACAACTTCTACATATTTCATTTTCACAGACTATTCCTGGTCATTCCAGAAATACAATATAGATCTTTTAATTTCTTTAAAAAAAAATCACTTTGTGTATCAGGTGATCAAATGCAGCCTAGAGTGGTAGTGAATACAAGTTACTGGAAACTGCAGTAAATTTACGTAACAGCTGCCACTGATACCTCTCAACCCTCTCATATTTATCAGTAATCTGCTCTTTTAGAAGGAATCCACAAAGTTTTTGAATTCTTATGGTAACTGGGACATGCAGAAATTTTCCATTAATGGCTGCAGGACACAGACAGAACAACCTTACCGTACATGTGGTACGCCAGCTCTGAAGAGCTACCGTGGGAACACCAGGGACACCTCAGCGACACCACTCTCTCCATGCGTACTCAGCACATGCAGCCCAGGACTCCCCACACCTGCCACCTGGGCGCTCTCCATATCTGACATACCCACCTCTAGGTAGTGACCTATGTGAAAAGGTTTGGGGTTTTTTTCTGTTTCATTCCAAATGCCCACAGAGCAGCATCCACATCACAAAAGCCACCAGGTGACCTTCCCAGCTGGAGGTGAGCTGCTTGGTTCATGGTACAAAGAAATTCACACTGCAGCTCTGTAAATGGAGCATCCTAGGTACCTTCCAAGTTACCACTTCTCAAGTGTATCTACCCTGGGAAAATCAGTGTGTTTTACCAAGAGGAAAAAGATTTGAATACACCATGGTCACTCAATTATTTATGGTGAATGTATGACACTCCTATTAAAACACCCCATAAATTATCACTTCCTCTTCACATTATCCAGTTATTTATCTCTTCCACAAAGATAAAAAAAAGTCCACATCTTCAAGAGGTATGGCCTTCCTTTTCCTTTTCTGTGAACACTGATTCTTATTTTATATGTGTATACAATGAAGAAATAAGATTAAATGTTTCCTCCCCTTGAAAAAGGTATGCTGCAGAAATGAAGACCTGTATATTACTGAGTAGCATCAGACAGCACCAAATGCAATGAACTGGTAAAATGGTCAAAAGAGTGAACTAAATCAGTATAAAACAGAATCACTAATAAACCTACCCATTTTTGTTTGTACACTGGAACACCAGAGAACAAATGACAGTTGTGTTTGTTGACTGAGGTCGAGTTGCATTTATTGTCAATACATGACATGCTTTGGCCTCAATCCACAGTAGTCATCAGCGCTTGACAGTCCCACAGCTCTTTCAGGGTGCCCCAGATCATAACAGCATTTGAGGAAACCAACACTGTGCTAACCAAGTATTGGAACCTTATTCTCTTAAAGGAAGTTTCAAAAGGACTATTGTATTTCAGTGATTTCCTGCTCCCTTATGTCCTTTTGAAATTCCAGTCGTGGCATGCTTTTCTCTAGGTCTACACACTCTAGTATCCCAATAGTGACTATTCTACCTCAAAACTTACATTTTTTCAGTGTTCTATGGTCTGGGCTGCCCAAAACTGTAAATATGTTTTTCAAAAAAACATTAGATGTCCGTATTTCCTAGTGAGATTAATGATGATTCAGAGAAGCTATGAAAACCATCTCCATTTCACCACAGCTTTGGCATTCCACTTTAACAAACTGATTTAGACCTTTGATACCAGAACTTACTATTTAAAAAATGTCAAGCACCCATAAATCCAGCCTCAATAAAAGCTAGAATTCCTCAACATATAATAAAAACAAATGATTAAAACAATTTTTAAAAAAAATCCAAGATATTCCTGATTTCTCAGGTGAATCTCAGGTAAGATTCTCAAAAAATATTTTCAGTTTCAAGTGGCCTTTGACAAATTTGATTAGGTAAAAGTTTTAATTATCACATACATTGCTCTTTCATTTATTATATATAGAAAAATTCTTTTGTCTTTCATTCTAGGTAAACCTGATACTAATTTTAAATACCCTATGAATTAATCTGTAGTAGAGCTTCTTATTACTGCTAAACTTAAGGGTTTATATTAGAACATACTAGAAAGCTCTTATCTGAGAAATTTAGAATTAAATTATAAAAATGCTCTCAAGGCTTATATAGCTGCTTGGCCAAATGTACCTATTTACCTGCATCAGAGCTGATACAGATTTTTAAAACCCAAATCTGACAAGAGAGTTTGAATTTTGCTCAGAATGCAGAAAACCTGCACATTACTGTTTTATTCCCAGATAATGTGATCATGATATGAACCTTAAGCAAATGCTTCACCTGCAAATTGCTTTTCCAACCACTGTGATGCAGCCACCTAGCTCCAAGTTTCTTTTCCAGTTCTTCAGTCAGCTGTGGTGCAGTACTGATCCCTTCTGAATACAGGTTTGCCACAGTAATTTAGCATACAGTGTTCAAAAAAAATACACTTCTATAAGTTATGTGCTGGCTAAGAGCTTGAGCTGATGAAGTGCAACTGGACTTCATAGTATCACCCATCTCAGTTGCTTTGTGGGCAGTGGACTACACAAAACTAAAGATGACAAAAACTTAAAATACTGGTACTTGGTTTATATGTATATGACATGAATATTTGATAGGTTAAGATATTTGTAGCTGTGTAGAAAGATGGAATCAAAGATCCCTTCAAGCCAGAGTTCAGTTTTTCATGCTCCAGAAGAATGAACAACAAATCCTTCCCCCACAACTCCTCATACTGGACATGATGATAAATAAATAAAACAGAAATATAAAGCAGAAATATGGAGTGACTGGAAGTTAATGTTCTGGTGGATAATAGTTTGCTATGCATTAAAGCCAAACATTTTCATCCTTTTTACTCAATATAGGGAATTCAACCTAATTTATGGAAGATAAATAAAAATAAAAAAAAATTAGGAAATGCCTATCTTCAGTAAACTCAGATATTGCCCCTGTAAATGGAATAATGAGAGCCTCTGGTACCTTAAAATACAAAGAGCAAAGTGGAGCATATTGTGTTTTCAGTTTTGTCCATGAACCCAGAGCAATTCCACAGCAGATTTAATCTGGGTTTACAACGTCTGACAGCAGATTTTGTCCCCAAACTGTAGGTAAAAATCTCCAAAGAGAAATAAACTATTTCAGTCTGTTTATTTATATCTTATATTTGTTAAGGCAGGTGAATTCTCCTCCTTTAAAAGAACTGCTCTTTCAAGACTATCAAAACAAACTAACCATAGTTTTGTAAAATCACTTTGAGGCAAAAAAAAGATGGCAATATTCCATCTTATCTGTCATCTGAGAACAATAAACAACCCCAGTCCTAGAATCTAGAATACTTAACAAGCTACCTAACAAATCCCAAACAGTTTGAAAGTGCATAAAAGAATCAGTATCTTCAGAAAAAATGCTGAAATTCAATCTTTTTAATATAAACCAGAAAGATCAAAGGAGTAACTTATACTTTTTTTTCTTTTTGAAACCACCTTCAATTGGAATCAAGTTTAAAACTTGGTTGTGAAGTGAGGCCTTTTATTTTTCCTGTCTTATCTTATATGCACCTAGTACTCCCAAATTTTACTGAAATACTGCAACCAGCCTGTAGGATCTGTGCAATTAAAATCCAGCAAACACAGATCAAGAGTTAAATCTAGTTACCTTTAGTACTGACTCTGAGACCAGGATATTTATAATTCTTTTCACTTTCAGTGCTGCCTCTACAACAAAAAGAAGAATGGCTGTAGGTAGGAATTTGGATGAAAATGAAGAGCTCAAAAAAAGCAAAGAAATATAATGCAGAAAGTAGATTCATTATATAAAGAAACAAAACAGACAAATCACAGAATGGTAAAACTGTAGAAGAAGAATAACAAAGCAACACAGAGATGTATTTTTGGCCAGATACCTTCCAAAGTGCTCACATACCCTCAGGAGAAAAATCTAGTGCAAAGATAATAATCACAAACAGCATTAACTTCTACTACTGCAGTTCTGTTGGAAAGAATTAAATTGTCTAGAACTGCCTCAGAGTCGAAACATTTGGCCATAGGTATTAAATAAATGCTTAAATAAAACCTCCAGCACACATGCTACCCTGGTGAAAGCAGAAGGGTAATGCATTCGGTGAGCATCCTCCTCACCTCTCCCAGCTAGCAAAGAGAAACTATCCCTCTGGAAAACTAATAATAGCAGAAAAGACTTCTCAGCTAAGGCAAAACCCATATTTGCCATGGAGCTATAAAAACAGAAGAAAGACACAGTAAAAAACATCACTGACTTGATCAGAGTATTGTCTCAAAACTGATATGGGAAACATCTTCAGCCCAGTGCATTATACGTAGAGAAAATGAAAAAAGACAAATACACCCTTGAACTAAAAGAAACATTATAATTCATCTTTTACTTACACAAGATCCAATTCCACTTTCAGAGTTTAGTTTTCAAGGATCAGGTCAATATTGAATAATTAGTAATTATATGTCTCTAAGTCATATTAGTATGCTACCCTTACTACTGTTGCAGACAAATGCACCACAAGAATTAATTGAGTTACCCTTAGAACATCTTTCTGAGGAACAAACCTATTATTAGTTTAATACTTTATATGATTTTATTATCACTGGGGAACTAAGGCAGAGAGACTAAGAAATATATTTAAGGTTTCTAGAGAACAAGACGGAGCCCAGATCTCCTGACTGCTTGCCCATTGCCTGATCTACTTAAAATCTACACCACCACACATTTCAAACACCTCATTGAAAATACTGAAACTGACTGTAGATTTGTCAATTTAAAACAGGTAATAAACACAATACTGACATTATATCTCAGTGCTCTTTCAAATGAGATATAGCATAAACTGCTGTTCTTTTATCATGACTATAACATACAGACCCCTTTGCATACACAGCTGCATGTAAATGACTACAGAAGGGAGCTTTCAAAAAGTGACGTACTGGTCTGCCTTAGTATGGCAAGGAGTGGTTATGCAGCCTACCTTCAACCCTTCCTCCATCCACCCAGGTGTCACCACCGAAGCCCCCAGCCAGCACCGGCACTGCTCTCCCTTCCAGCGGCGGCCGGCCCTGCCAAGCCCAGGCTGAGCCCCGGGCAGGAGCACGCGGGTTCCCTTCCCCGGCCGTGGGGCTGATGAGCCGTGGCAGAGAAGTCCCCAGTCTCCCCCAGCTGCAAGCTACACGCTCCTGTCAAGTTTTTAAAGTGTCACATCACCTGTAATGGATTAATATTTGTTTCACATTGCAGAGTCTCCCAATCTTCTGAATGCTATAATTTTTTATTTTCACTTCCTTTTTCTCTGTTCTTTTTCCTCTTTGGCTTTGTTGTTTTGGTGGTGTTGGGTTGTGGGGTTTTTTTGTGGGGGGGGGGTTATATGGTTACTGCTTG
>JANZLQ010000005.1:12424128-12438994 GCA_026212715.1 Elanus axillaris | reverse complement strand
CCCCAGCCCAGGGAGGGCAGCGGGGGAGCAGACACCCACCTGCAGCCCGGGGAGAGAGGAGCCCACGCCGGAGCAGGCCCCCCAAGATGGCCGGGACTCCGTGGGAAAGCCCGTGCTGGAGCAGTCTGTGCCTGAAGGACTGCAGCCTGAGGAAGGGACCCACGCTGGAGCAGTTCGTGAAGAACTACAGCCCCTGGGAAGGACTCATGTTGGAGAAGTTGGTGGAGGACTGTCTCCCGTGGGAGGGACCCCACGGTGCAGCAGGAGATGAGTGAGGAGTCCCGCCCCTGAGGAGGAAGGAGCAGCAGAGACAAGGTGTGATGAACTGACCCAACCCCCATTCCTCATCCCCCTGCGTCGCTGGGGGGAAGAGGGAGAGAGAACCAGGAGTGGAGTTGGAGCCAGGAAGAAGGGAGGGGTGGGGGGAAGGTCTTTTCAAGATTTGGTTTTACTTCCCATTATCCTGTTTTTATTTGATTGGTAGTAAATTAAATTGATTTTGGTTTTCCCCCAAGATGAGTCTGGGTTTTGCCCGTGACCATAATTGGTGAGTGATCCCTCCCTGTCCTTGTGTTGACCCATGAGCTTTTCATTACATTTTCTCTTCTCACCCCACCGTGGAGTGGAGTGGAGTGAGTGAGAGGCCTCGTGGTGTAGTCATATGTTTGAGTTACTGCCTAACTGTGGTGATACTTCTCAATTTAGGGTTAAACACAACACATTGTCCATTAAGGAGGTCCATTACTCAATAGTTTCACTATGTAGGCCTGGTTACTTCATATAAACGATGCAGGCTTTTCCGGGGCTATACCCTTGAAGAAGGAACTGAAGACTGGTAAGAAGGAAACATCCTGCTCCAGAAGGCACTGAAGGCTGGATGACTGCCAAAGAAGCATGAGCTGTGGGAAATTTAGAGGTGGCAGGGGTAGACCACAACCACTGACTCAATTCAAGACCTAAAAGACTTACCACACACACACACTCCTTGAGCATGTGCTGTAGAATAAAAGAACACTGTGCTTTTAATTTGAAGTGGAGAAAACCTTAGCCCAATAGAAATGGCGGCAGATAATTGACTACCAATAATGATTTTGGAGAAGGACTTAGGAAACTAAGTGGGTGAATCTAACACTATGTAAATTGCTTGCTTGTTTAACTGCAGAGTGTGCTGGCTTTGTGGAATTACTACCTAGCACCCATCTTTGCACAAATACGTAATAAATAATGTGTCTCCCAAATGTGTGATTATTAGCTTGTTGCACACCAGGTGACGAATCTGCTTTTCAGACAACAGTTGTGCTTTGTTGGCAGCTGGGCTTAAACCACAACAGCTTTCTTTGACCTTAGAGCTACAAATGACTGCGCCTGTAAAAAGCCCTGATGAATTAAAAATGCAAACTCAGGGCAACAGTGCACTCATGATCAACTTCAGGACCAACATCTATCAGACTAACTACATAATGAAGGGTGCTGTACAGTGAACAGTACTATGTGGTTGTCAAAAGGAAACGTGAGTTTTTTCACCAGTTCAAGTGTCCATAATGTGCTGCACTGGCTTGTGCCAGTTTTATTTAAAGGACCTAGAAGTACTGTGGTACATAAAAGGGCATTAAAAAAGGATGGCAGAACCTCAGCTGGATGTCATCCTTAATGTTATGCAACATCTTTCTCCTGAAAAACGAGGGTGGATTCAGCAAGACCTAGGTCTCACTGCTTGTGCAAGGCAAAATCCTACTCTGATATCTCACTGATCGCCTCTAACTCTGCACAAGCCCCAGGCACTTGGAGACCTTCTAGAGTCAAATGTACTCCAGCAGCTCAGGCAGACGTTCACGTGGGGTAAGTGCTATGGAGTCCCTCCACCCTTTCCTTCATGCCAGACTCTCCAAGAGGAGCAGGAGGGAAGGATGCCAAAGAGACAGAATGAAAGCGCAAGGAGGGACCAACAGCCCTCCACAGAGGGACAAAAGCACAGAGCCACAAAGTATAACCTTTGGTGTAACTGCAACTGAAATGGCCTTAACGGAGCCCTGCCAAGGATTACCAGATGTCCTCATAACATCAGGACAGTCTCACTTCTCTGAGATTCCTCAGTAATTTGGAGGGTTGTCATCTGACAGCTCTAAACCCTAGCCCTAACTTTTTGTAAGATGGGGTAAATCTAGGATTCTGCCAATAGCCCCACCCAGTTTGGGTCAAAAGATGGCAACACCAGGGCTCTGAAAGAAGCCTCCATCCAGCAAAGCCAATCTGAAGTCCCCCAGCATTGTGAAAAATGAGAGGTTCCCACTGGGTTTTTAATTAGCATTTTGTACGTGTCACTTGGCAGACCAAACTTTGCCTGGGGTAACATTTTTTTAGGACTTCTCATATTTCCAAAACAAATCACGTTTTTTAAAACAAAAAGAAAAGGGAAAACAAAAAAACAAATGCCTCCCAAAAACACACACAAATTATTTATAATTTGCTACTCCTCAGCAGCTTTAACAGGCCAGAAGAATTTTAATAAAAGTCTCTCTCATAAAGCGTGGTTGATGTACTTACATGTCCAATTAGCACTGCAAACAAACATAAATATCTCATTAAAATATATAAATGTATATTACTTTGGCTTCCTACATTTTACCACTTCCAATATATTTCTGAAATGCGTTTTATTTTAGGAGACAACACACCATCACACTCTCACCTCTGTACATACCTTTGCATGCTTGTGCTTCTTTGTAATTGACAAAGCGACTGCTTTACATTGGATTTGTCACAGAATCTATAATAAATACCTAAAAAATATTTTAGTCAAGCAATCAATAGAAATCCTTATTGAACAGGAGAGGGTATTGTTTGCAGTTTGTGTGCCTTTACTTGGCTGCAATACTGTTTGCATAGACTTTTAAATTACATTGCAGGGTTCTTCACTCTATTATTGATTGATCTCTAGATTTTTGGCAAGTCATTTCACCACTGTGCGGTTCTGTCTCTTCCCACCTATCCGCTGTGTCTAATTAGCCTTTATAAACCCTTTGGGGCAGCAACTGTTTCTCACTGCCAGCCTGTAGTACCTGTCTCCATGGGACTGATTTCAGTTGTCTTCATAAACTAATAGTATCAGTCATGTTTCAAGAGGGTTTTTTTTTAAGAATAAAAAGAAAAAACTAAGCAATTGCATTGGAGAAATACAGTGCCAGTTCTATTGGTAAACCATACATATTTAGATAGAACCTTTCTTTCTAAAAAGCTAGACAGGCTTTAAATAACAACAACAACAACAAAACAAAACATAAAAAGACAGCACACATGATGAAAATACAATCACTATGACTGTGAAACTCGGCAACTTCCCAAGAGTTTTTAAGAACGATAACTCATAGCATACATCGGGAGACCAAAGATATGAGGAAGTTTTATGCAGTCCCAGCTTCCCTCCCCACACTGAAATTCACAGAGGTTGGTGAGGGCACCAAGGTTGCTGAGGGCTCTCCCTGTTGGGGGAGTCTGAATAAGCAATTTTTGTAAAGGATTTTTAAAATCTGGAAGCTATTCGGATAGTTTAATAACAAAAGTAATATTTGTGTCTAGAGGGATACTTCTGTTTTAATGTCTCAGCTGCAAATCTCTCTCCCAGCAGCATCCTCCTCACTAGCTGGCCAACAACATGCAGATAAAGAGGGAGGAATTCTGCAGCTCACTGCAAGCAGTTCCTACATCAACTGGTGAGAAAGTTGTTCACTACTTACTAGAAATCTACTTAATATTGACCTGAAAGAACACTATTGGATCCCAATTGGATATGCTACATTTCCTAAGAGAAATTGATACTGCTCTGCTCACACGAAGGAGGTGCTTTCCCAGGTATGAAAAAAAAAAAAACAACCTTCAGTTTCTCCAACTTTTACATTCGGAAACATTAATTTATTACCTTTAAAACATACACATGGACACGAATCCCTATCAAGGCAAAGCAGCTGTTAAACTTCTGCAAGTCAGATTAACTGTACACAAACCCCTAAAATATTTCACACATATTTAAAGGAGACATTTTTAAATTTTATGGGTTCATCTGTTCTGAAGAGCATTTCAGTACATAAGTACCACAGGCATAACATAAAAACTCAACATAAATATGAATCGAGAAGACCTTTTAATTAATATTTCAATTACCGACTTTCAATTTTAATTAAGAAAACCCAACATCTTGATTTCACTTTATTTTCACAACAAAACCTCCAGTACTGTGATGCATTCTTTTCCTGAACTCTTTTATGCTATTTTTACTGGAAAATAACCAGAGAGTGAGTGTTGAAAAAGCTCTTTTTTATTGGCTTATCAGAAATTCCAGTAATTCTTCTATAAGTTTACAGAGGGAAAATGTTCTTCCACAAGTAAATGGAGCAGATAAAAAGAAAAACTGAATTATTTGGGAAATTTATTCTCTGTATACAGTATAGCTATGGTTATTTGAACAGGCTTCACTAGCAGTAGCTGTAATGGAAGGACCATGAGACAACAGACCAGTGCTACCAATAACAGAAGCTCGAGATTAGTCATAACCAGGTATTTTCTCTTAAATCATACTGCTGAACTTCTATCCACTTTACAGCTTCTATCAGCAAGACTGAAATATTGTCAATTTTAGTTACAGATCCTACATTAAAATTATACAGAATATTCCCAGTAACTATTACCAAGGAAGTCATGGTTAACTGTATTTAATGTGAATACTTCCTTACATTGCCATAGAAAATAGAGAGTCCCAACTTGAAATTGTCATGCTAGCGGCTATAACAAAAAGGTAGTTCCTCTCACCAAGTTTCAGACTTTGTGTATGAGACAACAGCCAGATACAACAAACCCACAAGGAAAGAGGAATCAGAAATACCAGCAAAAACAATCACTGTCAATATAATGAACAGGAGTCACAGCACACCACCTAATATTGTCAAGTGCAGAGTAGGCATCTCAGCAGAACTGACCTTCAAGGAGAGTTTTGCTAAAGAATAGCGTAGTGGCTGTGCAGGAAATCTGGAGGGGAATGACACTTTACCTAACCAAAACAAGCAATAGTTTAAACTGAAAAAGTGTTCACCTATTGTCCCAATCTGCTACAAGAGTTTAGCAGCTGCTGCCTTTCCCACTCCATGAGGATTGCACTTCAATGATGGGAGCACCTAGGTGCTCCATAAGCTTATTAAGTTTGCAACAGGACTCTGCAACACTTTGAAATACAAAATGCTGTTCTTATAAAAATACAAGGACAGAGAATTAAAATATAATGGGATTAATCCTTGTTTACACTAACATACTATTTTGGAAGTGTAAGAGAGGCTTATGTGACATTTATTAATGCAGATTTAGACAAAGAAGGACTTAGCAAGGAAATAACGGAAACCAACACAGCCATTTCGTTTCATTTTATACTTGTTAAAGAACCAGCCATGTGAATGCAACACATTAGAAACTATTCAGTATAACTCATATGGGGTACAAACACAACTGTTCTTCAGTTTTCAATCCAAGTTTAAAATCAAGCAAACAAAAATTATGTGTGTTATATGTCCTGGAATGAGACTGATGCCCTAATTTTGTTTCCTTTCAGCTTCCGTAGCATGAGTTAGGTGTGGCTTTATGAAATGGATATATTTTATCAGAAATATGCAGATTAATACATGATTGCCATGAAGAAAACAAAGCTGGAAGATTTTTTATTTTAAAAAAACACACCATAAAATGTGCAATTTAACAAATCATATTCCACATTTAATTTTGACAAATGCAAGGACAACATGAGATATGAAGATACCAAGTTTAAATAGGTAAGTAATAAAAGACGACTTGTACCTATTTCCAGGAAGGATTTCCACTCTGGGATATTAATGTTCCATTAACACGGCTATACAATTTACTTGCTAGTATACAGTGTAGAAAATTTTGCTCATTACATTCCTCCTATTATTTTCCAGTTGTTCTGCTATTCATAGCAAATCTATCAGCACCACTCAAAACTCTAAAATCTATTGCTAGCTTTTTTCTTTTTTTTTTCTGCATACTAAGGAAATAGTATTTCTTCTATTCTGAGTTTTTAAAAACAAACAGACAAACTTGCTATAACTCCGTAGATAGTGAGTGATCTCAATTTTGTCCTCAGTGTCTAACCTCACAGACTTCCAAAGAAAAAACCCTGGCCCCCAGTGTGATAATCTGCGGATTCTGTGAACAATTTCATTCTGGATAATTCAGTGAAATGACTGCCATCACTAGCTATAGAGACTACCATATGTTGTCAAGGCTGTGTCACGTATCTCCCAGACCAGGGACAATGGGAGATTGTTACACCAGGCTTGCTCCCATCAGAACAGGAATGATCTGGAATCATGGAATGCCAAAATTCTGGGTCAAAACAAGTTTCTGCATGCTTTCTGAAGTAAATTCGAGCATAGAGGGTAGAAATATCTTACTGGCAGAATAAACCAGTTGGCGCTAGTGCCAGACCTGAAAGACACACTATTTGAAAAGTTCAAGGTGAATTCCAGCGACACAGGAAGCCCTGAACAAAGATGCTTCAGTAGCAGAAAAGCTGTGGAGCAGGCAAGAAAGAAGGACATTGGTAGCAGGTAGGGCTCCATGGTTTGTAAGAAAGAAAAGGTATATGGGGGAGCTTCTTGAAGTACACTGATTTGAACCAAGGATGATTGATTCAGGAGTCAGAAAAATGTGATATAGAAATGTAAGGAGGCATTATTTCACCTATAGATTTTTTTCTGGTAGTGGACATAGCCACTCTGATTTGTCTGCAAACCACAAAACACATGCATGCTCGGTTTTTTCTTCATTTTCACATTGTCTTGAACACCTGAACTGTAACCCTTGCTTCCCAAGGTCATCGGTCTGAAAAGAAAGGCGCAGAAGTTACTTCGTGTTTGTAGGCCAGCACTACTTCTGAAGGTCAATGACACCACAAGCATTTTGGTACCAGAGAAGGGGGATGCAGAAAGTGAGCCAGGGAGGTCAAGGTGCCACGTCAGCAGCAAGGGACCCAGCATGCAGTTCTGGCATGACAGTAACTAAACACTGCTTGGTAAATCTCCATTTTTGTAAGATGGTCACACATGTACAAAAGTCATCCTACACAAGTATGTGTTTCTCCCCCATTTCTCAGGAGGCACCACTGCTTCACCCTGCTTTGGTGAGAACTTGGGACAGAAACAGAGATGCATTAAGAACAACTTGTGATTTCAGCCAAAGAAGAAGGAATACAATTTTTTCATTGAAATGAGTCAATTGTGGGTGTTTTAGAAAGCCAGCTTTAGCCCAGCATTCTCCTGGAGAAACTGGCTTCTCATGGCTCAGATGGATGTACTCTTTGCTGGGTACAAAACTGGTTGGATGGCTGGGCCCAAAGAGTTGTGGTGAGTGGCGTTAAATCCAGTTGGCGGCTGGTCACAACTGGTGTTGCCCAGGGCTCAGTATAGGGACCAGTTCTGTTTAATATCGTTATCTCTACTGAGTGCACCCCCAGGAAGTTTGCAGATAACACCAAGCTGGGCAGGAGGGTTGACCTCCTTGAGGGTAGAAAGGCTCTACAGAGGGATCTGGGCAGGCTGGAAGAAGCCTTATTTTCCAAAGAAGAGCAATGAAGCTGGTGAAGGGCCTGGAGCACAAGTCCTATGAGGAGCAGCTGCAGGAACTGGGGTTGTTCAGCCTGGAGAAAAGGAGGCTGAGGGGAGACCTTATCACTCTCTACAAGTACCTGAAAGGGGGTTGTAGTGAGGCGGGTGTTGGTCTCTTCTCCCAAGTAACAAACAACAGGACAAGAGGAAATCACATCAAGTTGTGCCAGGAAAGGTTTAGATTGGATAGTGGGGAAAACTTCTTCACTGAAAGGGTTATCAAGCATTGGAACAGGCTGCCTAGGGAAGTGGTTGAGTCAGCATCCCTGGAGGTATTTAAAAGACCTGTAGCTGTGGCACTTAGGGACACAGCTTAGTGGTGGACTTGGCAGTGCTAAGTTAATGGTTGGACTTGACGATCTTAAAGGTCTTTTCCAATCTAAATGATTCTATGATTCCAACATATTTTGAGGAACTATGACAGACCTAGGAAATGCACATTCCCTGTGCTGGAGAATCTCCCCAGGGCTATACAGTTTCTCTTGAATATGATAGAACATGTGATGTCTAAAACCAGTAATATTTTAGTTTAAGAATTTCAGAATTTTTTTCCTGGGACTTTCTCTTCCACATTTTACTTTCTCCATTTTGTTCCTTGTTTTACTTTCCTTCGTCTTGAGTTCATGCATTGTGGAAATAATCAAAGACATTCAGGAGAAATGTCTGAAGTTGATAAGCAGAGTTAAACAGCATTATTCATGTATTACTAATCATAACCTATATATGAAGGAGAAGACACCTGAAGTGCTGTGTTGACAGCAACATACTTTTTGATTAAGCTGTCTGGA
The DNA here is from genome assembly GCA_026212715.1 of Elanus axillaris. Taxonomy (NCBI): domain Eukaryota; kingdom Metazoa; phylum Chordata; class Aves; order Accipitriformes; family Accipitridae; genus Elanus; species Elanus axillaris. Next base: position 12,430,542 of record JANZLQ010000005.1, on the reverse strand, counting down.
TCCAAGCAATCTGCATGTGCTGACTAAGAGTTCAGAAATAATACATTTGTGGTTCATTTATACGCTATAAAAAGGATAAATACATGGCAGATATACACAAACAACAGCCTTCTGTCAACTCAGCTTCTAGTGAAGAGTCCAAATTATGGATAGGAGGTTGGAATAAACAAGACTTTTTAAGCTAATGTTAAAAGAACATTCAAACTATAAGAACTGTTTTAGAGATTATCAGTTACCAATGAGGATTTTTGTCCAGTTCAGGAACTCTAGATAAAGTTCATTTTTATTAAAGCCCTTCACTCTCTTCCTTTTCTTTTGCTTCTGTCTGCCATTCCACTTTCCATTGTGGCAGCTTCAGCCTACAGTGAGGAAGCTACACAAATGGCCAGAAAAACTGTTACACCTTCTTACTGGATAAATTTCCATGAGATTGAAAGCAAGCTGATTTGTAACAGATTAGGTGTGCTGAAGAGATACTGTTGGGATCACAGTCCCTGTGATTTTAGAAAATTCAGTTAAGGCCAGCATTGCAATGACATTCAGCAACAAAAACCAAAGACAGGCACTTTGCTACAGAAATCAATACCTTCAAACTCTGCGCTATAGACTGCACCTGCATGGGTAAGCATCTAGTCAACCTTATTCTAAAGTTTATGATCCATTTTATTTCCTACTGCAGAATACTGTGCCATATTGCACACTGCTTGGCCACCAGAGTGAATGGGTTCACTGTAACTATCACATATATATATATACACACATCAGAACTTGTATGAAAAACATTCTAGATCAGTATTGTAGCCCATAAATACCATTATACATTATATTACTGTGTAGCAATATACACACAGTCTTACACACTCCCAACCTACAGATAAAAGGTCCTACCCAGAGCTCTCAAAAAAAATATATTCAGATGTGTACATATACTCATATATTTATAAATAGATATTATATGTATGGAAGAAAAAGAAGTACTTCAAGAATGTTAACGCAGTCAAGCAGTAATACTGTGTTCTTCGACCGTTGTCTTGATACTCTCCAGCAAAAAAAGTTTCCTTTTTTTAAAAAATTGTTTAGACTGCTATGAGGAAGAGAAGAACAAGAAACATCTGCTTCTGCAACTACGGCAGCACTTTCCTCTCCATCACCCTTTCTAAATCACAGTTATGACCACCTCCTCACATAAATCCCTTCTGAAGGAGCACTTTCTCCATGTATACACCACTTCTTGTATACAAAAGATGTAGATGAATAATTTATCAACTCTTTCATGTCATGAAAGGAGTTCCTCATCTATAAAGAGCAAGAAGATCACACCAAAAGCAAAAGCTCCAAAACCGTATCTTTTATGAAATGCTGGATTAATGCAGGTAAGGTTACAGGACGCATAAAATAAGTCAGACTCCATTTTACCCCTTCATACCAGTACTTTCCTGTGATGTCAACAGTATCAACAGATGGACAAGTGTTAGTGTGAGATTAACTTTACCATATGGGACTCAACAGAACTAAGCAGAGCACTCACAATTATTTCATTTCTTCAAGGAAATGATGCACTAACAAAGTCATGCCCCATCCTTTAATGGCACATTTGTAACTCTCAGAGAAGGAAAAAGACTGATGAATATAATTCCACTGCCAGTGAACACACAAGAGTTTCTGACATGAAACATCACAATCTCTCTGGAGGAGCTGAAGAATAAATCACCAGCTACATGAGTCAGAAGTCAGTTTCAATGGTCATTAAATTAAGATGGACAAGCATAAGAATGACATACAGTAATGGTAAAAAGAGAACTCTGGATTTAATTTCTGGAGTTGGTAAAATCCTAAGAAGCACAAGTTAGGAAAAAGGAGTAGGTCTGAAGCACATTTTATTTTCAAAGATTATCTTTGCATTATATACCAGAAGTGCAAGCATGCAGGTTTTCATAGTTCCTTGGGTTTGTTTTTTGCAAACCCCTTGTGATTTTTTTTTCAGGAAAATAACGCAGCTTTCTGTTCTAAAATACTGTTCTTTATATTAGTGAAGAAAATTTTATGCAACATTCACATCTTGGAAGATAGTATATATTGACATCCAGGAAGAAAAAACACAAAAAGACAATCTGTATGCACAGAGAATTTTAATGAATGTAGAAGAAAATTACTGATGAACTTAAATAACCGAAGAAATTTCTTAAAAACATAACTATACAGAGGAATATGTGTCTGTAGGAAAATAATAACATTTTAACTAGCTGACATGGTATTTACATGTGTAGGGAAAAACTTAGGAAAGCCAAAACATTCCTGTACTTCTCTGTCTAAAGGCTGGTCACAAACTTTTCAAGAAAAAAACCCCAAAATTTAACTGCAAGCCAGGTTTTAATTGCAAAACTCATGGATGAACTCATTAAGAAAAAAAAATAGAAGACAAAACAACTACAAGGCTACTAAACCTCTGAGCCACAAATGACTGGGTGCTGGGACAGTACTGTCCTGTCCTTTCACTCTCTGCTGGGAAACCACTGTTGCCACTACCAGGAATAGGATATGGAAGATGCAGACCTGCAGTCTGCCCAAACATGGTGACCCTTGTAGCCATGCTCATGAGGGTCCAAATCTCCTGATTGGGAAAGCACTTGCAATTATGCGCAAGTCCATCTATAGTCAGCAAAATATTTTAGCGCATGCTTACTGTTAAGTAAATGATTAGACTGAGAAAGTAAAACTGGTTTTAATTCCTTCCTTGCATTAAGTGGTTTAAATGCCTTTTTGCATACAGAGCTAAAGCATTATGGGTTGAATCTTAAAGTCTGATGATTTAGAGTCAAATCAGGGACATTAGAAAGCGTCAATATGATGTATCATTGTTACTCAGATTTCATCTGGTCATACCACTAAATACTTCTAAAAGTAAATTAAATTGCTCAGTCAGATCACCTGCTTACTTAGTATGTCCAAACCATTTTCCTTGAGGAAGAGATGTGTCAGGCACCAGCTCCAGGACAAAATCTGCTACAATGCTCCTGAGGTCTGAAATCCATGTTTTCAGATCGTTCATTAGGATTCTGCTGAGGGCATCTGTGAAAGTTTATAACTCTATGCAAATAATAAAGACCCTGGTTTATGCAGTACAACTGTTCCTGCCTATTCCTGCAACACTTCAGACTAAAACCAAAGCTGTCTTGGAGTCTGTGCACATCATGGGCCTGTGTCACCTACTGTTGGGAATTACTGGAGAAAGGTACTGTGGATCTGAGACAGCAGTGATGAACAGAGTGGAACTGGAGACAACATTGTTCCTCACATGACTCTTCCTCATGTGATTACTTATCCAAATTAGGATGCCTTTCCTTAACACATTGCTACTTTTACAACTATGCATCTGTGCATCTGCAGGAAGAAGATAGTACTTAATCTAAACTGTTCTGCATGTTAACAGTCATCACATATGAAACTCGGAAGTCTGTATTTCAGAAACAGTAAGGCTCTTCTCTTCACCAGAGAGAGTAGAAGTTCAGAATGCATAACAATTGCAAATATGCCTGACTAATTTGACTGCTGTATACAAAACTCTCCTATTGAAAGGGTATATATTCAAAAAAGCATAGGTCTTTACATGTGTTTTAAGTGAATCTCTGTGATTCTGCCAACAGTAGCACAATAAGTGTCTCACAAAAAAAAAACAAAACAGAAAAACCCAAACAGGAAATAGTCTCCAAGGAATAGTTCTCTGCGATCTCTTACAATGAAGATTAAATAATAATAATAATGGTTCTTACAATCTTTTCTCCCCATGCAAAAGCAGGCAATAATTTTCTGCATTAAAACCTTATTTATTGGGTGTCAGGAGAGTTCTATGTCGGCTTATATCGTGGAACTGCTAATCAAGTTTCTCATGATGTTTACTCCTCCTCATGATACACAGCAACTCCTACATTGTATGATTGTTTTTTTCTAAGCTAATAATTCTAGCTCAAGATGTTCAGCTCACATAAAACAGCAATATTCCATCGGAGTTTTTTTAAAGAAGCATTGCACCTCGTAATGTGATAAAAGATGAAGCATTTCATTATTTCAAAGAGGGAGGTGTTTAATCAAACATAACTCAATGAAAAATCATGAAAGCACCTTTATTTTCCATACTTCAAAACAACTAAGCTAATTCCTGTAAACTGAATTATCCATTCCCTGATTTCATCTACAAGTGAATTTTCACTGCTGAATTATCAAAACTTTCAAATGAGAAATACTCACAGTCTCTTAAGCATCACATTATAAATAGTCGTGTCCTACCTTCACATTTCTCTCTCCGACTTCATTCCTAGGCAGCGCTGAAGAAGCAGCTACAGTCACATGGTGCATTCAAGGTCATGCTATTCTAATTTACAGAGGTATCATTGATAAATTGTCTTGAAACTACGATAATGGAGTCATTAACCTTGTGCCAGCACACTAAAGGTGTTTTATAATTAAAAGGAGAACAAAAGTTACAAAAACATATAAAGATTTTAGTGCCCAGTTTCTTCTCTCCTACACACTGCTGCAAAGTACCGTTAGGGAATAGTAATTTGTTACTATAACATAGATGCCCACTGTCTGTGCTTTGTAACCCAGGGGTGCATGGATTAGACAATTACACTGAAGGAGGAGGAGTCAGGTGGTAAAATACACAAACCATTGCCTTTTTTTTTTTTTTTAAATTAGGAAGTTGGATCCAGAAGGCCTCTCCCTTTGGCGAAGTAAAGGATGCTGGAGCACAAGAAAGATCATGCCAGCCAGGAAGTCTCTCAGTCCAAGAATCTATGCTGAACTGTCACTTCCAAACACGCAGTCATCTGGCCAGTGCTTTGAGGACTTGCATCAAAAGTGTAGTGTGTTAACATACTGAAGTAAAAGTCCTCGGAGAGAGAGAGAAAGAGATAAACTAGGTGGAATTCAGAATTCACCCTCTATGTCTCATTCAAGAAACTTGCAGTAATCCACGGACTAAAAGCCTGACTAATGTCCCTATGACAGATATCTTTATTAAGGGTGCACACATTAATGAATCACTGGTGATTGCTTTAAGAGAAGTATTAGGAAAACAGTGAAGAGGTGGGACAGAGACTGTTTCACGTAGTAAATGAACATAACCTTAAATTGGCATTATTGTAAAGCATCTACAGGATGTCTGGGAAAAAAAAAAAAGAAAAAGAGAAGAATTTAAAGAACAATGTACCCTTCCTGACTTCCACCACTGCTTCTTTATGAATCCTACCACAGTAAGACAACTCACACTAAAATTATTAATAAAAGGAGCAAACTACAGAGCAGGTTTCCTGGAGTTTAGGTGCCCAGAGATGACACTATACTGCAAGACAGAATCCATTATACTCTTTCCTAATCTTCACTTATCAAATAAACTATTGTGCCACCCTGCACTGCCTGACTATCAAAATATAATCTACAACATATTGCACAACTTACCCAAAAGGACAAATAGGAAAATCCCTGATCATATCTGTATTTAGAGGTTTGACCTTATGTAGATAACTGAATATATCATAAAGTACATTCTTAAGGCCTGAGTGAAAGTCAAATTATTTCTACCGATTCTGTCGGTTTGGGATAAACTAGTAACTGGCACATCCTTCAAGCACGCAGAAGTATCAGAAACGACACTTTAAACAACAAACCACCGATTACAATGAGGACGTTAAATGACAAAATTACAGCAAATGTGGGAGGAACTCTCCCGTATGTCCTCTGAGCAAAGGCTGCTGACGACAGTTACGGAGCACAAGCGTCTCCGATGCCCGGCATCGAAAATCTGCCCACCGCAGAAGCCCCCCAAGTTTTCAAAGGCTGAGCTTTTTTCCGCCCGGCTGGGACGCGTACTTCAGCAGCAGGCGGACAGCGGCTGCACCGTCCCTGTCCAAGGGGCACCTACAGGCTGGGCTCCCAGAGCAGCTCACAGCTCCTGCGCTTCGGAAATGCCGCTGGGGGAGCAGAAACGTCCTCAGGGGCGTTCAGCTGCACAGCCCAACTCAGCGCAGTTTCAAGAGGACAGAAACAAACGCGTAAACAGCATCTGTGGCGTCTTTTCTCTAATGACCTTCCTGGAAATGCATTAACCTATTACAGGACTGCAAAAATGAGTAAGAGAAACAGAGAAGAGGCAAAAGTAGACCGTTCTCTCCCAAGTTTCTTCCTGCCTCTCCCTCCCACTTCTAGCCGAGCTTCCCGCGCCCTAGGATTAGGCGATCATTTTCACCGGGGATCAAATGAATGACTTTTCCGCTAATGACACTTAAGAGATGCTAAAGCCGCCCTCCACGCCACCGGGGGCCCGGCGCGCGGCGGCGAGCCCCTGCCCCCGCGCCGAGGCGCCGGGAGCGCAGCAAGCTGAGAGCCAGCCCCGCTCCGCGGCCGTGCCCACCCGCT
>JANZLQ010000005.1:12353812-12420124 GCA_026212715.1 Elanus axillaris | reverse complement strand
CTACCAGTGCAGAACACAGCACTATGAGGGCTGCTATGGGGAGAATTAATTCCATCTCAGCCAGACCCAATACAGTACTCTTCATTTCTAACTGTTCTAGGAAGCTGTATTCAACTGAAATAACACCATGGAGAGCTGTTGGAAGTGATGGTCCAGTTGCGTTAACTTTGCCTTCTGAAGGTGGGCAGCAATGTGAGCCAGACCCCAGCGCAGGCATCCATGGTTTGGCAGAGCGGTGGGGGTAGATGGAAGGAGCCTTAGCAGTTTTCCCAAAAGAGAGCTGCACGTTTAGTTGATCTTCATACCAGGAAAGGATGACAGTTTTCAGGTTCAGAGAGAAACAAATGTTGGTGAGTGGAATGGCAGGTCACACCTGTCAAGAGCAGGATAGGGTGAAGGATCACTATTAAAGGATGACAGAGGGACGCAGTATTCCTCTGCAGCCTTCTCTTATAGCAGACATAAGTTTTTAGAGTTTAGATAAAGTCTTGCCATCATATCATCACTGGTTTATGTTCTTGGGGTCTAGGGCAGTAATGACACTAATGGAAATGCATAGTTTGTTTTGGTTTCCTACTTGAAAATATATTCTGAGGAAATTAAACCTTTTGCACCAGCTACACTCTTTCAGATAACTCTGTTTCATTTTTACAGTGATAGAGGGGTAGCTGTAAAACAAGATTGTCCTTGCCACTGACAGAGCAAATGTTCCAACCTGTGGCTGAGGGGGTGGGTTTGCAGGTTTTCTGCTTGGCCCCTGAAGAGCCTGAAAGGGACTTTGTGGCTTGCCAAGATCTTTCTGTTAGTCCTTTCCATTGGGTTTCATCCCATGAGGGCATGAACTGGTCCCAAGTGTGAATGTATGGGTATCTAACACAAGGGATTTCGTATGGGTAAAAGTAACAACAGCACACAATGAAACACATCCACCCAATACAACACAAATGCCTTTTATTATTCCTTTAAATCTGAGCCTGTAAACTCAGGAACCAGTAAGTCCCTGTAACTTTTGGGAGTAAAGTTGAGCACATGAGTAAGCTGAAGTGTGAGACTTCAGTAAAATGTATTTTGTTGCTGGAAAGTAATCCTTCCTACTGTAACACTACAGATTCAGGAAAAAGGAAACTGAATTCCGTCTGTATTTTCAGTATGCCACATTTCTGGATAAGTGAATTCCTCAAATAGAAAATGATGCAGTAAATGTGCCTATTATTTATGCAGGAATTGAGTTCTCTACCTTGTAGTTGTGTTTTTAACATGGGACTTGAACTCAGAAGATGTTAAATTTCCTTCTTCAGCACATGCTTCCTGTGTGACTGAATGCTAACTACATGACGCTGCCATCTCTGTTTTTTTCCATTCTAGTACGGCCATAATTCCTCTTTTCTCTCACAGTTTTCTATTTAGCAGGTCAGCTACCCGACAGCCTTATTCTTACATGAGGCTTCCAAACACTACAGCCTAACTCCACCAGAGGACATATATCCATGTAGGACTTGGGTGGAATTCAAATGTTTAAATCCAAATTCACAAAAAGTTTGCCTATGCCCTTAGTTTCCCAGAAAGGTTGTAATAACTAATCTTGCCATCAGTGGACCTCCAAAGTGTCTTAGCTGATTTTACTGTCTTCTGCTTGGAATTTTAAATGTTCTCCTTGGGGTTCTGAGAATATTCTAAGTCCTTTCTTTCTTTGGATAAAAACTGAAAATTCCTAGGCTTTGCATTAGCAAATTTCATCAAAAAGTCACTAGAAGTTTGTTACAATATTTACTACTGCCACCCATGTCTTCTATGAGCCTAGTTTTACTAGTATGAGCCTAGTATTCTTACTATTAAAATATTTTCCAGTTTACTGGCTTCAGATTTTGAGAACTTTTGCTTCAGAAAAGCTAAAACCTCAGGCTATTTATCTAAAACCTCTTTTCCCAAGTCTTCCAAATTCTGAAAGCTTTGATAAAAAATACATGTTTTATTGTACTACAGAGCCATAGAAGAATTTTTTTTTTTCTTAGACCAAAACCTTCCATGTTTTGGGCATCAGTGTTTCAAAATATTCTATCATTTAATTGTAGACTTGAAAACTTTGTAAAACATATATCTGGTTAGAATGGAAAGTAATGGGAAATACTCAGCTTTATCAAGCCATTAAAGGATTTCTCTTGTGGCAGTAGCCCTTGCAGAGGGCACATCTGATCACTTCTGATATGAAGAAAATAGTCTCCGTGCTTGTACTGAAAAAGAGACGCAGCCTTTGGGGGTGAAGGAAAAATTAAAGAGAGGACTTAATCTAAATAGTATAGTTCACAATGAGTTTATAAGATTGCAGGAGACATTTTGTTCTCTCTCCTGATCATCTCTGTATTAGGGTTTGTTTTAAATGTGATCTTTTCCAGTTTCCGTTCTCTCTTTTCTTATCAAACCTCAGTATTATATACTTCCTGTGCTGCTCTTGCTAGCTGCTCACGAGTTGATTAAGGTGAGATATAGAAAACTTGTTGGAGGTCAGAAACTTCCTCAGGGACAAAGTTCTGGGAGACAGGCTGTCAAAATAAATTTGGTAAGAGCCATTAAAATAAACAAATGATGGCCTCTTTCCACAGAAACGCAAGTTTAAATTGCATCCCAGTAAATACCCACACTAGGAGACAGAATAAGACAGAAACAAAACCGCACAGGATACCCTACCAGAAAATAATCCTTTAAATTTGGCCTGACACTAGAAAGATAGCAAACCTACAAATATCTGTTACTGCAAATGGAAAGAGAAGTGAGATGCTCGCACAGTGAATTACTGCTGCTGAGATCCTCGCAGCACACAGGGCTGTGGTGGCTGGGTTTCTGAAAAATACCAAATGACGTGGCTGGGTAGCTGCCTGGGTTTGGAACGATGACTCCTCCACCACCGTAGCGCTGGTTTGTGCGCTCGCTAGCTTAAGTTATCCTGTAGCCACTGGTAAGCCTCCTTGGATAGCACTAGGGTATTACTGCATTGAATAATGTGGATTAGCCTGTATCTTTCACTGAATTTGGATTTCTAGTATCTTCATTTCCCATTATAATATTTAGTATTCAGTGATTTATCTTACCATTAAAATAGCTATGAAGATTTAGTTACTGCTCTTATGTGATGATATCTTAGATTAACAAACTACAAAAGACCTATTGTCTGAATTCTTTTTTCTTATTTCGTTTTCATTTCCCTTGGATTAGACCAAAATGAGACTTTCCTCTTTCATGTCTATAATCAGTTTCATTTTACGTTTCGTATGAACTAAGAGTGCTTCTGAGATTGATCTCACAGCGTAGTTGGGAAAGAAGATGAATATTTTATGAACTTATAAAAGATAAAGTGAAAGCATATTATTCTAGGGATGTATTGTTCATGTTCCACATAAAATTGTGACAGCATGTCCATTCAGAACCTTATTTGCACACCTCTCTCATCTCTTTAAGAGGAATCACCTTTCCCTGTCAAAATTCTTGTGCTAAACGTGATTGCGAAGACTTTTTGTCATGAAAATTAACAAATACTTCTGAAGTTAGAAGTAGTGTATTTTCACGCAGACATCACCATGGAAATTTTTAAAAGGTTACATGTTTTGTAGATACATTTCCATAACTTTTAAAGCATGGTGTAGTGAGGAGTTTAGAGAAGACAGCTCTAAAATAAAACCTGCACAAACTCACCCACTGCTTGTCACTGCTCAGAGGCCAACTATGAGCAAAACTGTATAGGAAAGACTTACACCTCCGTCAATTTAGCACTTCAGTGCAAGTCATGCCGAAGCACTGAACTGGCCAAATTCTCAATTTTTTTACCTTAGTAAGCCTGAAGCTTTAGAGAACTTAGTCAGGTGAGGATGATGTCTTATTTCCATTGCTCTACCAGGCTTTTAAATTCAAGAGAATTGCTGACTTGTGCTTCCCCATGACAGCTGGAGGGACAGGGCATCCCCTGCCCAGTCAGAGGGCGCTGAGGACCAGGATTCACCTAGTCTCGACTCCCTGCTGTGGATGCTTTTCACAACTGCAAAAACTTTCAGATTGCTTGCAAAAGCTTGTTGTACTGAAAGAATATCTAGTGATGGATGCATTTTTAGGTGAAAGTATCATCACACTGAGGTTAGTGGTAAAAATGTTTTTGAATTACCAGGGCTTCATTCTGGAGTGATATATAAATACTCCAAAATCATGAATACTAGGGTGAACTTAGAAGCTGATAACCCCTTCTCTCTGCCCTACACCCAGAGTCTGTGTGCTCCAGCTGATGTAACATAAAGGCATTTGCGCCACCCTGCATATGCATAGCGTCCTCATAAAAACTCATCACTGAGGTTTGATTCAATTTCATTTATATAGTTCTGGAATTGGTGCACGCATGCTTAAAAGCATGCGATGGGCTTTGATTTGGAATTGGGATGATAAACAAAAGTGCATTCAATGACGCTGAATTACATTATTGTGCAATTCTGGCGTTATTCTCAGAACATGGCTGCATGTTCAGTCATGCTAATGGCTGTACATTAGACTCAATAAGAACATTTCTGCACAGGTGCTTCCATAAATAGTAGCTCACAGCATAGGACTGCGCTGTATTGCCAGGTCACTGCTGCTGAAGGTCTGCTCTCGGATGACTTTTTCAGAAAAAAGAAGCTTCAGCTGATATAATGACCTAAATCTAATGACTTGAAGGCAGAAGATTCAATCAAGATTTCAGTTAAAGATTTTTGCTCCTGTAAATTGTAAGTCAAGTCCACAGTCTCCAGGAATATTTGAGGCTTGACCACAGAACCCCCAGCTTATCCCAGGGAAAACTCTCAGATAGGCACTTCCACTGAATTTGAAGAAAGAAGTATGCTCCACTCTCATGAAGCAAGAGAGGCACAATTTAGTTCTTACTGCATTCAGCTGAGAGATTTGTGTTTAACACGTAGAAATAAACATCGATAAAAAAAGTTTCAAAGTCAAATTATTCTGATTTTGTCTTTGGAAATGTTATTTTCCTGTGCTGGGACAAAAAGATACTGTACTTTATCATTGCCTTGTTATGCGATAGCTGGAAATGAAAGACTGTTTGCTAGACTGGCATAGGTGTTGAATTTTTTATCACTATTCAAAGGGAGAAAGGTTCTTACTAACTGACTGTGTAGTAAGATACACACATGAAAAAGAAACACTGCATAAGCAATTAGATTATTTTGGAAATTATTTAATTAATCTGAGATCATTCAAGGACAAGCGTGTTCGTTTTCTTCTACATAAATAATGTTGGAGGTCTCATAACTTTCATACCATGATGGTATTTCGTTCTCAGAAGGATTCTTTATTTGCAAGTCTTGTTCTTACTTATAGCCAGAGCCTGGGTTGCTATATCTGAAGACAGTAACAATTACTCTTTTGTCCCTTTCAACTGACGATGTATGAATTGGTGCTTCCAGTCCACAGTTCTGCTGCTGCAACATGATGTCCTTCACTCCACTGTTCTTCACCCCAAAGGTAATAATGAGGTAGTGGAATAAGCATGAACCATCACATAAATAAAAGACTAATGCCATGTGTTGAGATTTTAAAATGAGTTTTTTCATAGGGTGGAAAGGAAGAGGGAAAGAAGTACTGTCATCAGAAAGAACTTTGAAAAGAATCAAATTACTTCCCCAAGACATGGTGATATATATTGATTTGGGATGTGTCTTGTTTTCACTTTAGCCTTCAAATTGAATTATTTTCTAGGCAGATACTGTTACTTGCTTTTCTTGTAGGACTCCCTACTATCACCATGAGCTTTGTGCAATGTAATTACATCATAAAAGAAGGGTTTTGCTCTGAACAGCAGTTTATAATCCAGATGTCATGGGTAATATGGGTAAAAGCAGGCAGTATCACATAGCTCCAAGATCACTTTCTGAGTGCGTAACAGAAGTTGAGGGTGTTTGAACACTAGAACAGGTTGCTCAGGGAGGCTGTGGAGTCTCCATCTTTGCAGGCACTTAAACCCCAACGAGACTCAGCCCTCAGCAACCTGCTCTGCTTCACCCTGCTCCGAGCATGGAGTTGGACTACGTGATCTCCAGAGGTCCTGTCCAACCCCAACATTTCAGTGATTCTGTGTGATTGTGTTAGGAGCAGAGTCAACTGGACCTAAGACTCTGGAGTCTTAGGACATAATTGTTCATTGCACCACATCGTCTTTGTCATAAAGTTGTATAAACCCAATATTGTTATGGATGGAGACGGTTCTGCAATTATTAGATTGAGTAGTACTTCATACCAATTGTCCCATTGACTTATATAATAAATTGACTTCTGAGCACCTCTTGACCTGAAGGTTAAGGTGTTAATATGCAATTCAATTTAAAAATTAATTGGCACTAGTAAGACACTTCTTCCAAACCCAGATTAATGTCCCTCTTAATTTCCAGACTTAGGAGCCCTGAATGAATTAATAATGTATTAACTGGGTTAATATATTGGCATTCCTAGAGTAGTAAAAAGGTGCAGCTGGTATTAGTTCAGCTGGTCACGGATTGGAACCGGTCTCTCCCAGCGATGAGAGAAAATAGCAACTTATTCATTTGACGGGATTTTGTCTCCTGTGGGATACACTTTAGAAAGGAGTGCTGCAAATAGACTAAAATGTCACATCATCCTACGCAGATAAACTAATAATGAATTATTTTTTTACTTCTTTACAGGAGGTCTCAGTAAGTGAATCCAAATTTTCAGTCGGCCTCACATACTGCTGCATATAATGTCTGACTTAAATGCTGTGTATGCATTTTTATATGTCAATGGAAAAAATCTTCTGCCCTCACTGCTTGCACTTGAAAAATGAGGGCTGCACTGGCAGCTCTTTCCCTGCAATACTGGTATGAGAAAAAGTGTGACCTACTCAATTAACAATACTATTTTCTCAAGTACTTCAGTGTTTTCCTGATACTGCTCCTTCAGTTTTGGTATTTAGCAACCTCAGGATGCTCTTCTCTCAACAGATATGCAGGTTTCCATGGGCAGATTTTATGTAAGCACAGCTCTTTCTAAAGATCTGAACACTGTTGTACCTTGGTTCCTACTAAAGCCCATCAATCTTAGCGTTGTTTTCAAAAGAAATAAAGTTAGTCATACTTTTTGAAAATCCTTTTTGTATATGAAAAAATACTGAAAGTTATTGCTTTTGGATTGTACTGTTGCAAAATCTAAAAGAAATTAATTTTAAAACTAATATCTTCTGAAGGTAGACAGTTTATTTTTTAAAAATTAAATCCACAGCAAACGAAGAATTAGACTAGATTTTTCATGGTGCTTTTATTACAGAAAGACTTTCTGATGAACACATTTTCAGTCATTGCAAAAGAGTAAGAAGTAGCCTTGTTTCTTAGACAGCAGCAACCAAACTGATAAGAAATAGGTCAAAGTTGAACCTTCTCAAGGTTGGTTTGGTTTTTATATATTTAAGGAAAGTAAGTCTATTTTGTGATATAGCAATAGTGAGTTGATTGCAGCCAGAAAGAGCAAGTCGAGTCATTTACACTCTTTCTTGGTGCAAATATGATAGTATTTAATGCCAGTGAATTGTTTTGTGTAGAATGCATGTTATAATTAATTAATTATCAAAACAAAGTCTGTGTTAATATTAACAAACTAACTTTAATCCTACTGTGAAAAAGAGTTAAAAATTAAATTTGAATTTCTGTTCTTAATGATTTATTTTGAACTTTAGTTTTCTACTATATGTGTATACAACCCTCAGTTTACCTTTAGTTTGACATTTATGTGTTATCTTTGAGTAGCTGTAAGATTAGTTTATCATTTGAAAAGTGGATGATTTTCTAGGATAACTGATGGAGATGTAGAAAGCAACATATTTTTTTTACTTTCATCAGACAAAGAATGTAACTGCTTACAATTTTATTCTGAATCACAGACTTTTTTTTGTAAGATTCTAGAAATTATGATTCAAGCAGCAATTTTAACTGTTGTGAGTGCTTACTCTTTATGGGATCACTCCTTTTTGCAAAACCATGGCACTTGACAGGATTTGTTACTACTAACGCTTGGCTTTCTGCAGTGATCAGAGGACAGTAGTAGGCAGGTGTTAACGCTGTGACTACTACTTACCAGGAAAAACTTGCTCCTTAACCTAGCCCTTATTCTTCCATCTGCTTACTTCACTCACTGTTATGTTTGGCTATGATCCAGATTTGTAAACTCTTTGGGGACTTGGATTTTTTTATATTTAATGCTTCTAGATGACTTAACACAGAGAGTGCAATAATTTAGATAAGACTTACTGCTTGTAAGACTGAAGGGCAAATATTTTACTCTGCAGTCTTGCCTCCTGACCATCAAAACTTAATGAACTATAGGACTGCATTGTGGATCCATCCCTGACCATGCAGCTCACTTTTCTTGTAATAGGAATAAACCTTCTTAAGTGTCCTTATTTGGGTTAACAAAAATTTTAAAAGGGATTGGCATATCTGATTGATACACCAGAGTAAATTAGTAAAGAAATTTAGCCATTTATCATCACAGTATTTTGGGGTGTTGGTGAATTGAATTTAATTGACCCTTTTTAGTTAAACTAAGAGTATTGCAACTATTAGCTGTTAACTTAAACTTCTCTTCTGAATTAATCAATGAGTTAATCTTTGGGTAAAATAAAAATATAATTAATACTTATTAAAATAACCTGCATTTTTCAGGTTTCGGTCATTGTTTCACATTTGGGTGTTGGATGTTTTTTTTCAGAAGTATTAACAATTACTGTAGCCTGTTGTAAAACTGTGATTTATGGCAATGTAAACCAACACAAATGGATTTAGATTCTGAATACTCAAATTTTAAAATATGCATTGAACTTTAAACAAATAAGTGGTTTCTTTACTTTAGAGGGATAGCATGTTAAAGTACAAAATTCCTGCAGGTGTTTCTAAGATCAGTGCCCTAAATACTTATGTTGACATAGAAAAATGACATTGATATGGCCTTTAAGAAGCAAAAGGGGGAAGAATTTGAAATTATGTTTGAGGTGTACAAAATGAATTAAAAGACACTATCTACAGAGTTCGCAAACTTTCTCAAACTCTCTCTCATTTTCTTCAGATGAGCTCTAAAATAATTCTGTACTTCCATTTCCTAATGTAAGCGTTATTCTTAGGTTCACTTTACCTCACAAATTTTACAAGTACAGATGAGGTTTCAACGAGTACAATGAATTATGAATCTATCATTCCATTTTATTAGCACAGTAATGAAAGTCTGATGCTCGAGTGTTTAAATTTAAACAAATGAAATATTTCTGAATCTATGGGCCACGCACTTGGGAAAGAATCAGCGGGACAGAATGCTGTGCCCATGCGCTGCCCTTTGCAGAATACCATTCTCTATTATGTTGTTGTTTATTCATTGTCCTTTTAATGCGTTATTGCACTCAGACAAGATGTACTTAAATAGCAGGACAGAAAAATAATCTGTGGGGCAGTAGATGGAAGTTAAAACACACTGCTCTTTATGTTAGACAATATTTAGTTAGAAACCTAAGAAAAAAGTAATGGAAAATGTAATTTTCCCTGTTTTTTCCTTGTCCTAATCTTTTCTGTTTCTTCTCTGTACATAGTGTATTTAATCAGATCCATCAGCCTGGAGATTCTTGCATCTTTAGATATCCCTTGTTGGAAGAAATTAATGTAAATCTAGCCAAGCCCTAATCTGAGCAGGGAATTATCTTAAAACTGGCTTTGAATGACAGTCATGTTTGACTTTTTTCTTACTTAGAAATATTAATATACCTGTCATACTGAAAAGCTTTTGATAGAGAATTAGAAATCATCCTGTTTCTCAAGCGGGGCACTTTAATTGCCTATGTATACACAAAAGTGAGGAGAAAAAAATAATTATTATTTAGAGAAAATTACTACTATTGTGTCCAAATGCAAGTTAGTATAATAATTCAATCATTTATGATTATTTCCCAGATCTGTTAACGAATGTGTACATGCAAACATGATCAAATCTGCACTATCACATATGATGCAATGTTTTTAATGGAACCTGATAATTACATGACTGAAAGACATGCAAATTGGTACTTGATAATATTATTAGGAAGTGGATTTGCTTTCCTTACTGTGTACCTCCTCTCTTCTCTGGAGTGTTGGATATAAGATTCAGGACCATTTCTGTAAGGTGCTGGTGTTCATTCTTCCTGCTCAAATGAATACATGTTAAATTTAGTTTTGGTGCCTGAAGCTTTCTTTGATAACCCACTAAAAAACTGGGTCTACCCAGCAAAGTCCACCCTATCCAGACTCCTCTCAAGCACCTTTGGCAGGGCTCAGAGAAACAACTGAGCTGTCAACAGACATGAGGTGGGTGGAATCACTTGGCTGTGGAGTTCTAAGCCCCTTCTGAAGATTTGGTGTTACACCCGACAGGTGACATCTTCCCCTGCTCAGTAGATCTCAAACAGGAGGGTCCTACCAGCACCCTGGGTCACACGGCTTGGCCAAGGCTGTTTCAGGAGCACCAGGGGAGAAGCAGAACCTCTCCGGTCTGCAGGAGCAGTGTGGAGACCTGCAGTGGGAAAAGGGTGTCCGCTCAGGGAACAACCCCAGTGCTGCAAGAGATCCCAGGAGCAATACGGAAAGAGCAGTGGTGAGGCAGGGCTCAGTCAAGTTTCATTAAAACTTGTAAAATGCTTTGAAAATTAAACTTACTAGATATTATTCCTTTATTGTGCTATACTCCTGCATAGACAGATATATGCGGATGAAGTAGGGATATATGTGTGTCTCCTTGTTTGTGTGGGAACTCTGAACCTTAAAATTAATGTGTATCACAGGTTACATTCGGAGAAATTAACATTAGTAGCTGCAAGAAGTATATACATAATTATTTATAAATATAAATTCTACTTTTCTAAATACCCATAAAACTCTGCTGTACTGCAGGCAAGATTCCAAAAGCTGTATTTTTGTAGAGCAGCTACCAAAATCAGCTATTATTCATTTGAAGTATCATCTGGAAACCAGGTTTTCATGGAAATAAAAAAACTTAATTGGAAGAAAAATATTTAAATCCATATACTTTTTAAAATATTGTAATGAATTCAGATCCTGCATATAGCAGATAACATGGCTGTGGTGAAACTTTGAAACAGGACTAAACAGGTGGGGTCCAAAGTCCCCCGTCAAGATTATAAATAATCACCCTGATTGCTAAAAACTCCTGCAGAAGAGAGTAATTGACTGATTGGTACTAGACCTGGGTAAGCAACTTTCAAAGATACACTACACTTATTCCAGAGGAGGACTCCAGAAGGATTTGGGTCTTGCAGCATTAAAGTGTTGCAGGAGTCAACTTTGAGCAGTCAGGGGAAGCTCGGAGCTATATGCCTGGATATGTATAAATTATATGTTGATAATTAGATGCCTGTGTGGTGTATAGGAAGAGTTAGGTGCCCAGGAATGAGATCCACTAACGTCTTCAATATGAGCATGAAAATTGTAATGACATTCTTATGCCCCATGTTCTGTTGAAATTACAAGAAAGGACACTTACTTGCACAAGCCATGTTTTATATCTGATTTTTCCAACACCTAATGGTTAGTCTTCATTCAGTAAGTGAAAAACCTGACATCAACTCCCTTTGACAGCCTGATGACATGGTACACACGTTTCTCAGTTTCTCATGATGCAGCTTTTTTATTTTACAAAAAGCAAATAATTATTTGTATTCAAGGGAGAGGAGGCATGACATTTTGATGCCCCGGTTACAGTGCTAGCTTTGGGTAGAGAGCAAACATTAAGTGTTGTACTGCCTGTATTAAATAGTACTTGAAGCAAGGGCTGAAATTTATGTAATTTCCCAGCAGGAATTGATCACCTTTATGTTTGTAATGTATATATCATATCACACACAATCTCTGTCTTTGGTTTCGTTAAGTGGCTATTTCTATATGTCATGTACAATGGGACAGTTTGAATGTCTGAGAAGTTCCAATAGCCTTGTGTTTAAAAGCATTAATGTGGAAAACGTGGCAGGTTCAAAGCTCTGCGAACAGAAAAAAAGACTTTTTTATTGTTCATCACACAAACACTGTGCTAGCTGCTACGTAACAGGGAGGTGTTTTTATCAGCTCTTAATTCTGGGGACCGAAAGGTGGGTATGCTTTGGTATTAGAGCTGTTTGGAGCAAAAAGGTGATGGAAAACCTAGTATATGACTTTCAACAAAGGCTAGATGTGGAGCTGGAAAGGGGAACACAAGAAGGAATGAGTGTACCCTGCCTAAACTTGTTCATAGTTAGACTAGCAGTTGAGATCTAATCAAGTTTTGTAGTAGCTGCAAATCCTTTCCGGTCAGTTTGTTATGGCACATACACAGACAGATCAGGGCACTCTTTGAAATAAGACCTGGAGGAGGGCTCAAGGCATAGGAATGAAAAAAGAAATCCTCACTGAACAAAAACTGTGTAGGTGGGTGTGAGAGGGGAGGGGGAATTATGTTCATTTTTCAAGCTTGTTTTGCAACCAGACAGAAAACTCCATTATTTTTAGGTGTTTTTTTTTAGAAAAATCAGTCTAATTTTCACTCATGATAGGAGGACATGCATGAAGTCATTTTAATGAACAATTGCTTAAAGGAAACTTAATCAGGGAGGGTAGGGTTTTCTGTCCTTTCTCAGCTTTTTATTTCTGTATCTACATGTGCAATAATTTTCAAGAATTAATAATTTAGATTAAAAAATGCTTTGGGCCTTTCAAGTAATATGTTTTTAAGCATTGATGTAGCCACATTAATGGTTCAGAAATAGGATTTGCTTCCCTGTTTTTTATCTGTCAAAGTCAGTAGAAATCATAAGGTATTTATGACGTAGTAACCAACTTACTGCTCTGCAAAACACAGTGTTGAAACCGTGGGTGTAAAACATTCAGCTGTTTCATGACTTCCTAGAGCTCTCTGCATGGAACACATCTGTCTAGTAGTTTGAGAGCTTTAGCTCTATATCTCTATTTACCTCAATATAGAAATATTTAAGCAAAAGTTATTAAAATTACTGAACTGCTATCTCTAATGATGGTGTAGGCCATTGTCATAGTGACTGAGCTGAAAGAAAATAAAGGACCATTTTGAAGGATCTGAACACCAACCGAGAACATCCTAGTTGGAAAAGAAATACCACAGAAGAGCAGGTTTTTATTCTTAAAATAATGAAATATTTGGAGTATGCCAGTATTTTCCCCGTGTTTTTGTTACTGCCATCGATAGTTTCAGCCTAGCCAAATCAGCCCTTCCTAATAAAGAACAAAGGCACGTAGTAAATTCCCGACCAAGAGCACAACCGTCTGCTACTCAGTTGCAAGTACAGTAGGCTCACATGAAGGACAAAATGCTGGCAATAGGTAATAAGGTCCAAACCCTGCCATTTTGAACGAAGATAATTAAGAGACCATATGAAACCATGGTGGAGGAGAGGATATGCTGGGAATTAAGAATAAAGCCTAGTGCAAAATACTTGATAAAATAAAATTTTTCTTTTCAGTCTTTCCCGGGAAGCGTCAAACAGTTATTTTAGGTATGTTTTACTCTGCTTTTATCCTCTTTTATCGTAAAAAAGATTTCTTTAAAAAGTACTGCTAGAAGCAGAGAAGTCAGAGCTCATGCTTAGAAGCAAGGCCGCGCGGAGGAGTGTCCGCTTTTCGCTGCCGCAAAGGGTTTTCAGAAGATGTCGCCCATGCCTGTGCTTGTTTATGCTGTGCAAATGGTGAGGCCTTTCTCAGAGGAATGCGGCCAGCAGCGTTTCTGAAAGCAGTCGGGAAATTCTTGCTGGGGTGGGAGTCGCCAACACTCTCCCAAGCTAAGGAGGAACCCGAGATCGGGATTAAATGCGAAAGAGAAGGGGCTGCTAATTGGTTTTCCTTACGCCGGGAACAGGCAGGGCTGGCGCTCAGCGAGAGGCTGCGCCGCGGCTCCCCCCGGCGGGCCGGATGCTGCTGGTGCTCGGGCTGCCCGTGCGTCACGGCCGCCTCACAGCTCCGGGCCGCGCCTCAGTCGCGGCCCGCGGCTGCTGTCCCGCCGCGGCCCGCACTCTCGGGTCGCTGCTTGTTCTCCTCACTCGCCCCTCGGTTTCTCTTCAGGCCCTGCCCGGGCAGCGTGCCTGGCTCTGCACCCCGCCCGCGGCTGGCGCGGTAGTTAAACCCAGGAGCCGGGGCGCCCGGCTGCGCTCCGCGGTGCTGCTGCCGCGGGCCGAGCGCGGCGGCGCGGGGCGAGGGCTTTCGGCGCCGCGGGCCTGACGGAGGGCAACTTAGGCCGGCAGAGGGGGTGCCACTGCCCGCACCCTCCCTACAAGAGTTTCTGCCTGGGAGTGTTTCTAGCCGTGCAGTTACGCGCCCTGACCGCGGGTTCCCTGGGAGGGAGGGAGGGACCTTTGCCGCCCAGCAGCTGGAGCTGGGAAGAGGGTGCTGAGGATTCCGGAGTGCCATCTGCTGGCACTCGGTCCTCCTGCTGTTGAGGGAGGAATGATGCCCCCGTGACAAGAGATGTACAGGGCGGCAAGTACCAGGACACTGCAGACTGCTCTACCCGAGGGCAGGGACTGAGCCACCCTGATGGCCAATGATCCACAACTGCCTTCCAGTCCCCCTCCTTCCCACTACAGCAGGAGCCAGCACGGCAGACCGCAGGCAGCGGGGCCTGCATTTTGCCTAACTTTCCATTATAAACATTAGTTACATGAGCGTTATAAGCATTGCCAGTCTGTACTTTTACCAGACATGTCTGTTTGACATGACATGTTTACAAACAGTTTGGTTTCTTCTGCTTCATTCAGAGCTCTGATTTGGAGGCATTGACTCTATATTTCCTTTCCATTTCTATGGAAACAGCTAACCATCTTCTAATATAGCTGTTTTGTAGCTGCTGGGTCTGATTTCCTTCTCATGTGGGCTGTTTTTAAGCCGGTATTGCACTGTTGATGCCACCTGAGTTACTTGAAGCTGGCAATTATAATTGAGACCATTCAGATCTGCTGCTTTCCCAGCACATTGCAATGAAAGGGACTTACATGCAAAATGTAAACAAGTTTGGAGCAGACACTGTAAAGCATCTCTCACCATCCATCATTTTACTTTGATAGCCCTAGTTCTAGCTCCACAGCTAGAACAGCCACAGATTTCTGTTATGTGGCTCACGCTGACCTGCCAACTGTGAAGAATCAGCTTTTTTGTATTCGTTAGGAATATTTAGTTAGATTTGATTTTTCTCCAAAAGCTTCAGAATACAGGATCAGAATTGCATTTGGGTTTGGTTTTTTTTCCCCATTTGTGTTAAAACACATAATATTATGTGTTTCAAAATTAAAAGATGTTCATGGTAGTTCATCTTATGTGCTGGCCTGGAACAGAAGCAGAAGAGGTCATTGGCATGTACACTTGACTGCGGGAGAATTTGTTCTTTGCTTTAATAATATGTGCGTTCCTCAGAAAAATGCAGTACTTTCTCTTGGGGCTTACCATCTCTATTACATTTGATGCTGAAATGAGGCTGATGTCGAATGAGTTTGATCCTCATGGCAGGTAGTTGTGGCCCCCGGAGAGATCATGAATGATAGATGCATGGAGGGCTGGCTGGTCATATTATCATAACACCTTTCATGTCTCTAAATGAGTGAAACCACATGAAATGTTAGGCAAAAGGTGAGTACTTTCCTAAAATGGATTTTCTGTATTATTTGGTCATTTGGAGACTGGATAGAAAGGTATCCCACGCAGCCATGCAGTAGTCAAAGTGGGAGTGGCCACTACCTCTGTAGGCTTCTTGCAGCTCATGCTCATCATCCCCTGCTCTCCCTGGCTCGGAGGACTTGTGCTCACTTCTCCTGAGCTGGCGACAGCAGCCAGCGAGGCTGCCACACGTTTAGCTCTTGGGAACACTTCCTCTTGCTGTGGCTGTGAAAAGAGCTAAAAAGTGTACGCATGAGGCAGACTTTGTATTTCACTGTGGCTGGCACCATAGGGCAAATTATTTATATATTATTTGTATATTTATATTTTATATCTTAGATTGGATATTAGGAAAAATTTCCTCACCAAAAGGCTCATCAAGCACTGGAATAGGCTGCCCAGGGAAGTGGTTGAGTCACCGTCCCTGGAGGTATTTAAAAGACCTGTAGCTGTGGCACTTAGGGACATGGTTTAGTGGTGGACTTGGCAGTGCTACATTAATGGTTGGACTTGATCTTAAAAATCTTTCCAGTCCAAATGAGTCTATGATATTTGAGTCATAGTTGCATGGTTCCCTCATGGGTTAAGTAGACACTTCAGTTCTTGTTGATTCTTGCTCTTCTGAATTGAATTAACCCATCGACCGGTTCTTCTCTGTGCTACTTAAATTTTATGGTAGAAAATATATTTGCTGATTTACCAATCACAGTAGCTTAAAACCAGAGCAACGTTATGGAAAATCTGTGACCTGTAGCTTATAATATTTTGTCTGAAAAGCTAAAATATACATAACACTAAAAAGAGACTGTTTATATGCTAAATAAACCAAAGGGAAAAATAAGAACAAAACAGTTAAACATCTACTGAAGCATATGAAATATTTATCATTTCATATTTTCAGCTAAATTATACAATAGAGATACTGACAAATCCATTTCTAGAGGGTAAGAGTTGGGGTTGTGGTAATATGACCAAAGAAGAAAATGTGATAGGTGGCAATATATGCCTTATCCAGGTTGGGGAAGGGGGTGTTTGGTTTTGTTGTTGTTTTGGGGGTTGTTTTGTTTATTTAGTTACTTTTTTATTATTTATTTATTTATTATTTTTTATTTATTTATTTCTAGGGTACTGTCATATTCACTTCCTCTTTGTGGATGTATTTGTGGAGAGATCTGACAAGGCTGATATTTGCATTGGGCAGCTTTGAAACTCTCAGCATAAAACCACTTATTAATGAAACAAATGTGCTGGGTGTTATGCTCTCTGTTGTTATTCACATAGAGGTTTGGGGTCTGAGTGAGCTCATCTTCCCAGCTAGCGGGGTTCTCTCTAAACAGGCATTTGCCTGGGAAAATATGCAGAGGTGCATTCAGACCATCTGCTTTTCTGATTAAACCGACATGGGAAATGCATGCCATGGGCCAGGTAGCAGGGACACAGTTTACACATTGCAATGTATACGGCTCCTCTGAGGCTGCAGGAGGAGGAAGAGAGTTGCCGTGCATGGACCCTAGTAGAAAATTGCCGTGCATGGACCCTAGTAAAAATTGCATTCAGCAGGACTTTGCATGCAGGGCCCTGGTGAGGGTGTCTCAGCCCCAGCTACTGCACAGGGATGCAGACGGTCCTGCTGTACCTCTTCATGCTTAACTCATACAGCAGAAATGTCAGATGCTGGCTTGGCGGGAGGCTCGTGGTGCCCGGCTCAGGCATGCATCATGGTGATGCCCTGTGAGGGAGACTATGGAAATTATCAGGTGTAAATTAGTTATTCTTTAACTAAATCCATCACTGTTTCAACATCACAGGGGCATGCCCTAGTACCACTGCAGTTTTGGACTCTGGGAAGTGGCAACCTTCTCCCTGGTGGAGGGAAAATATCCAGGTACTTGTGTGACACCGAGTTTCTCTTGGAAAGGCTGGGTCAAACACACACAACAGGCTTGAATCCACAACTATATATATCCCAAGTACACTTGTGTTGGTGCTACAATGATAAAATACAAAAGCAGCACAAGACAGCTTCCAATAAAAGGTTATCACTGCAATTCAGAAAAATTGTGTTTAAAGATTTAGAAATCCATTTCTAAGGTCTGTAAGTCTTTCTGCCTTGAGCCTATCTTTTCCATTTTATCTCAGTCTCTTAATTGTAGTTCAGGTTTAGTGCTAAGATGTTAACAGTAAGTGGAGAGACCAGTAAAGTCTCTCACAGTACTGACCATGTATTGGTTTGAAGCTGTATAAGACTGCCTGTATTATTTAAATGCCTGTCTTTTGTTTTTACTTCACAGAAATGAGGAAGAACACTTTTCGCTTTAGGGTAGCATAAATATAGGTCATATGAGTTTTAGTGCCAGCATTTTTTTGACCATTGCAAGGGCCCACCCCATAGGTGAGAGTCTCAATTTCTCCTGTCATCACACATGATAATTTTTTCAGTTTTTTGATTCCTTAAAGTGAAAGGTCTTAAGTGAAATACAGTGGGTTGTTCACTGCATAGTCATACAGAAGATAGAGGGGATGTCCTTTGCACCCTTCTGGCCTTAGTGACAGCAACACGCTTGCCTGAAATTATGCAGGACTGGTCTCAGTGACCCATGTTGTCTCTTCCAGTGTTAGTTAAGCTGCCATATAATTTCAGGAACTGAAATGTAATTTAGTACAGTGATTACCACACTGCGATGTGTGAACCACTGACACCTGCAAGGCAAAGAAAATGCTGGGTGATACAGGGAGTTGTGACTGTGGACATGGTCCTTTGCATCGGGTGGTCTGGGAGTCCATGGATGATTGGCAGGGAACCTCAGATAAACACAAAAGCCACAGGTGATTCTTTAGGCCAGATCCTGAGATCTCATAAACTGACATCCTCAGGATGTGACCCTTTGTCATCTGTATAAATGATGTGTAAATATATGGAAGATATATCCATAGTTGGTCTAAATTTGCCTGCATCTTAAATAATCTAGTAATTGCCTAGTGTTCATGCATCACACAGCTTCAGAAATCAAACAATCAGCAGTCAGGAGACAGAGTTAAGCTTGAAAACACAATTGCCTGTCTTCTTCCTTTCTGTGTAGCATTATAAAGAATTGCTTACTATCAGTTAATGTCTAATTTAATGCAAAATGGAACTGCTTGTGCATGATAGCATAGAACAATGTTCAGTGTGGCTCTGTGATTTCACTGGTTTGTAGGAGTAAAGGCATGACTTCAGCTTGTTTAGCTAACAAAAGGTGATGTAGCTCGGTTATAACTGTAACACACCATAGCTGAGGGGAGGCTGCACCCTCTAAGCACCGGAGCCTGGATCTGCAGTAAGGAGTTGGTTTGATGCATGACATTTCAAGGAGGTCTAGAGCTCATCTGAAAATATCAGACTTTGAGAGAGACCTCTCCAAGTGACTTCCTCCTTTTCTTCCAAATATGTCCAGACTTTGGTGAATTCCCAGACTAGGTTCTTCACTGTGTCACAGTGGATCCGTGTTAGGAATGTGTTTCTTATGTCTGCTTTCTTCCTTTCATATGTTGCCAATTGTGTTTTGTTTTTTTTCTCTTCATAATTTGAACAAGACAGAGAATTATGCAAAAGCTTACTTGGAAAAATAAAACGCCTTGAACTAGTACAGCTGCTTTGCTATAAATAACATTAAATATACTGGGGTTTTAACTTAGCTGTTTCATTGGGTTAGATTTGGAATAACCACACTAGATACAAGCCCAGTGCATAATATCCCTGAAGAACTTGTGGTTTATGTGTTATTTCAGTTCTTGTGAGCAGAAGGATGCAGGAACAATTTGTTATGAACTGTTATTTATAAATTACAACTTCAGGCATCCAGAAGATAGGTACTCTGTTGTATATAAGCAGTGCAAGCACTGAGAAAAACAGAGATGGACCTGCAGCAGTATGTCACAGCTGAATATCCCAGAGATCTGAGAGACTGTGATCTACTTAGATCTAAAACCTTGCAGGACTGTGTGATATGAAACAATAACTACTTTTCGCTTTTTAGCCACTTTTCAATAATAAATGTTTTTGATATATGATTTTTTTCTTCTTTGTCCAGAACATATGAAATAATTTTGCATAAATAACAATCATGCATAACCGAGACGTCTGGCATTTTGAAATGGATTCTAATTCCTGCCAAAGCAGGAAGTCATGAGTAAAACAATTAATAAATGCCATTCCTCACTTTCTAGCACAATAAAAGGAAAACAAATGAAGACAAACTATAAGATTTTAAATGTGTATATCTGTGTGGCAAAATGTAGTGTAAAGATCATATCTGATCTGTCTGCAGTGTTTTAACTAAATGACGAGCGTCAACTTTTCTTTAGAAAAATAAGTACAGCTTGCACAAAAATAAGATGAAAATAGATGGCTTCATCTGTAGAGTTTCTCGCTTCCTGATTTAAAGAGTGATAAGAAGAAGTAATGAAAGCTTGTTGGAGATTTTCACTTAAGCTGGGACACTCTGAGATTGACTCACGGTTTGAAGCTTGTCCACCACATGTAGCTCACCTACTCCTCTCTGATGCACGAGGTGAAATTCAAAGGTTCCAGCATTTTGGGACTGGGGGACTTGGAGGGTTGTGAAAATCTAGATTGAGATCTAGAGCAGAGCTGGTGAGCTTTATTGCACATGCAGTCAGACCTATTCCTCAAAATTCAAGAGAGCAGATGTTGCCCATGGGATTATGACCTTTACCCTGATGTTCAGGTTTTCTCTGTTTACACCGGGGATAAGCTAAAATAAATATATTTACTTCAGATTGCCTGGGGCCCAAATGGTCTAAAAATATTGAAACTCACTGCAGTATCTCAGCAGTGAGTTTATTTGAACAGAATCAGCATTATTTTTGTAGAACACAAAAATATTTTACATACTTATAAGTAATGGAGTTTGTTATTAAAAAGCCATCCTAAGCTCTCCTCCAAACTATGTAGCCTCATGCATGGAGAAACAATTATCATCAGATAAAACCTTGAAACAGTTTCTTTCCAGCTTTTAAACCACTCTTTGAAAAGCTCTGAGGAATGACAAAAAAATAAAAATCCAGTTACTAGCCAAGCATGGAGCAAAAAATCTAGTTTGAGTATCAGTGACGTACACTGTCAGTAGTCCCTGAGCTCTCATAATCAGGTATCTGGTACAGCAGAGACATGCCCACTCAATACTACATAATACTTCAAGTATTTTCCTTCTAGACCTGACCAAGCCTTTAAGAAAGTACACGACCTTGAAGGCTCTCAGCACCTTTGCCTCTTGGACTCCAGGCATAGGGCATCAGTTCCTGGAAAAGTCAGCCTTTTGTGAGCAGGAGGCTGACAGAGTGCTACTCGCTTGTCCAACTTTATCATTCGTTCTCCAGAATACATTCAATCTCCTTGTTATTTTTCTTTCATTGCTTGTTCCTCATGGAGCCTAAAGGCATGACATTCAGAGGGCACTGTTTTTGATATCCCTGCTTACAGTGTCGATGGCCACCTTCCCTACCTGCTGGTGAGGGCCTGGTATGGCTTTTCAGAACATAGTGGGTTTCAGCAGTGTGTTGTTCTTTGTTTTCCTTACTCATTTCAGACTGGTACAGACAGATGAAGAAAAAGACCTATGAGAAAAGAAAAAAAGTATTGTGTTGAAGGACAGGGAATCAGGTTATTAGGATGGTCAATGCAGGAGGGTCCTCAGGCAAAATCCTGATGCTATGAATGACCTTCAAGTTCAGATACTCATTTTGGAGGTCTTTGACTTAAGAAGTATTGGACATGGTGTCCAAGGAGGCCAAATGCTGTTTTCTTTAGCTGAAAGCGATGGAAGATTCAGATGCATAGCATTTTTCAGTGAAGTAACAGGTAAATGAAATTGATTGCCCAAGTTTTATTACATTCAGATTAGAGGGACAGTTTTGAGTTGACCTCTGTACCTGAGTTTTCCAATCAAAAAGGGAGAGACAATAATCTTTCTTTATCCTGCAAAAGTGGTCTAAGGCTGAATGTGCTCACTTGCGTGAAATGAGGCTCAGCTGCACTGAGTTTGAAGCGCGGTGGAAAGACCTGTGCCTACAAACAGTAAATGCATTTCTAAGCAGCTGCTAGTCAGGGACGGCATTTTTACTTCCCTGTGCCAACCCTTCAATAGCTTTGTAAATATGAAAGGAGGTTTGTGGTCTACTTGTGTGGTATTGTTACGCATTTTGTTCGTGTTGCATTTCAAGCAACATTGAACATAAACATTTTTTACATATTTTTGTCAGTAATTTTTCCTTGTGGTAAATTCTTAGACTCTGACATATTTTGAGCTTGCCTTCAGCGATCTGTGCACATGTTTCTTATTAGGATCTCCCTCGTTACATCATTTATTATAATGCTGTTTTGCCAAATGTTTGAATTAGGAAAGGCATGCCATTTTGACATTTTTCAGGGATTCTTGCAAGGAAGTAAGGTAAGATATGGATGATACTCTGTTTTGAGCCCATACGTTTCTGATTTGGGTTTTCAGCAGCTTATAAAACCAAACGGGATTTGATAGAAGCCAGCTATAAGGGAAATTTTGCAAAACTTCTTAGAAAGATTTGAATCCTTAATTTGTGTGTATTCCCAGCTGAAGTTTCATTGTGTAGGGAAATAAATATGGGGAGCTGTTGCATAACCAGCAAGCTCCAATTCTGATTTCAGAGGAACATAATAAAGTGAAAATAAATTACATGGTAATAATTGTTTTGGACTGCAGGGCTAGCACAACTTCCATGGAGAAAAACAAAAGCTTTGATTCACCATGGTATTACTCCATTTTTATACTGATTTATCTGTATTGCATTCAAGGAAAAACACTGGCAAAAAAATTAGAATAAGGGCAAAGACGACTCAGGTCCCCGCAGTGGTGGTTTATTTCTTATTATAACAAAGCACATACAAGGAACCTATAAAAAAATGAGTGCATCTCATTCACTTGTCATTTTCCAGTGATAAAGTCACCATCCATCTGAACATATTTTCTTTTTACTATATGCTAGATTGTTCAATTGTACCCATCAGCACAATATCTGGATAACAGTGTCCCACAGTGAGGCAGGAAAATACTATTACTCCATTACAGACTGAGGCAGAGAAAGACTTGGAGACTTGTTCAAATTCAGGGAGGAGTAAGGCAGAGATGGGAATGGAAACCACATCTATTATTTCCATATCTAGTGCCTTAACACAGGGTTCGCCTGGTTTCTTAAAGATGGCCTTACCCCATACTTACGGGACCAATGGGCCACTGCTTCTCCCTGTTCATTCAAGCACATTGCAGTTATTGATTCATTTTAATGTATATGTCTTCCGTGAGCCATGTGCTAGTTCTTTGCAGTGCCCACCATGAACAACTAGCCATGTTAAGAAGTCTAATTACAGGGTTGCTTATTCTGTGCCTATGCTATAAGGAACAGTCAGAACAGGTGAATAAAGATGAAAGGGATTGCAAAGACTTCTCAGTTTGCTTGCTGTGTGCATTACCAGGGTTTTCTCTGCCATTATCCCTCCTGTCCTGCTAGTCAGACTCAGTGACTTCTCAAGGACTGGGAGCAGAGTGGGATCCCTCACTCTGGAAGCTGTAGTGCTTGAAGCCACTTTTTGTAAGCATCTAAAACTATGATTTTGTTAATCATGTCACTATTTGTGGAACGTTTAGCACAGACAAGTTTTTATTACTGCTTCTATGTTTCAACTTCCACATGCTTTATTTCCCTTTCCATACGAGAGGTATTCAGCCCCATCTAGCTCTGCATGCCCACTATATCCTTTCCAATGGCAGTTGCTAACTGCCAGTCATGTACAGGTGTTACCCACCCAATAAAGCAAATCCAGCTCTCCTAGCCCAAGGAAAACCTCTCACCTGGCCCTGTTTCCACCCTGCTGTCTGCAGGTTTCCAGAGAAGTCTGCTAAGGGCAGTATCCCAGTACAGCAGCAGGGACACCCAGCAATGTGCTTAATCAGCTCTGGGGAACTGTACCCAGAAAAAACCCTGATGACATCCTCAAAAGGAGAATATTTTAGAGGAAAGGCATTGTGAAACATCAGATGGGGAAAGAAATGCATAAGTTGATCACTGGAAGAAATTACTTTGATCTCTCTCTCACGGCTTATCTTTCCAATTAAAGATGTTGTCTTGTTGAGCCTTCTCTTTATGGAGAGTCTGATACTGGTATTGAAGATTAAACTAGTGCTGATTTTGTAAAGGGTCAGATTTTCAATCTGCTCACCCAACACTAATATTCATTTGCTCTGATAACAGAGAATATTGAAAAGAGATACCTCTATTTTCAGACCTGTGTACAGATGATGTCCCCCAAACTTTGCTGTGTTATCACATTCCAGAACATACTTTGCTTTGTCTGTTTCATCACTTTGCAGTTACAGGCTATCACCATACTAGAAATAAATTGCTTTTACCATTATTCTCATGAAGATCAATGCAATGTTAGTGATTAAAAAAAAAAAAAAGTTGTTATTCTTACTACTTCCCAGAGATTTGTGTCTAATCTGGTCCAGCCACCGTCAAAACCTGTATGTTAAGTGACATTGAGTGTTTCATCAAATTAAAAAAAAAATTCCCAGGAGAAGGCTAGGAGACCACGGAGGCCATCCCCAGGAGAGTCCAGTGGAAGCTCTGCCCTTTTGCCAGGGAGGCGGGGAACCCCTGGCAACTTCTCAGCAGTAAAATTGCTATTCTTTCTCTTCACAGCAGAGTTAATGAAGGAATCAGTTTCAATGACCAGCTGCCATTTCTGTGGAGCTGCTGGTTTGGCATAAAGTTTGTACTGATTCGCTGCTTCATTTGGTTCAAACCAAAATCACATTTCTGGAAAAATAAGTCTGCAGACTGGAAATTTGGTTTGTATCCAGATTTACTCTGTATTTTTTTTAAATTTAGGCTTTTTAGGTCCTTGAGTAGGATTAAAATTATGCAATAATATAGGTAGCTGAATATGAAAACATAACTAACTAAATAATAAACTGCTATAGTTTACAAGAAAAGCCACTACCACAAATCTACATAGGATGCACAGCAAAAATCTGTGTATTAAAAATAATGATAGCTTGGGGGATTTCTGTGTCTCTTTTCTGGGCCCACATATTTCCAAACTTTCCAGTAACATTGTAAAGAGTAGGAAATTTCCATTTAAAGAAAGAAAGAAAGAAAGAAAGAAATTTCCTGATGATTTAGGAAAAATGCCAAATGTTGTGAGGTTGTGATAAAGGCATGAGTGTTAGCAACATCAAGAGCAAGAATAAATTTCTGCAAGCATTGTAAACACTGCTACACTGACAAAAGCCCCCTTTATTATGCTCACATGCTGCACTGACATTTTTTAAATTTCCTAATTTGCATTGTGCCCACTGTTTTTACATACTACTTGCTTTGTGCCTCATGGTTTTCAATTTTGCAAAGTAAAATTATCCATGTGCAAAGTAAAATTCAACTATATGGTATAAACAAATGATGTATAATGTTGCTTATATGTGTAAGTAGAAATTGTGTTAGCACTTTATAAACTGGCAGGCATGATAAAATATAATAAACAAATAATGATTGTTTATTGTGTGTTTCTCAGGTATCAGTGATCAGATGGAGAAATTGAACAACTGCTGAAGATGTCTTACACCCAACCTAGGCTTTGCCATCTATATTTGACAATACTAATCCTTAAAATGGGCATTCCTAATGTTTGATTCATGAGGAAATATGGCACATAATCCAATAGCATGTGCCTAGTCCCAGCTCTGCTGGAACATTAATCAGTATAAATCTGGTGCCAGTGTGTGGATGAGCTATCTCCTTTTGGTGCGGTGTCTGTATCTAGGTAGGTCCTTGTCCTAGAGCAACATATATTAGCCAGAAAGAAAATAATCTTCAGAAAAAGGTCCTGTACCCATGCCCAGGGCACAGTGCAGTTCTTCAAGGCTTTTCCATTGTCTTCTCTAGCCTTGTCACTAAAGAGTAAACTGACAAGTATAAGCATTCTGGAAGATCAACTATGATTTAATTTGTTTTGAAGCAGTTTAGCATTGTGAACATTATTCTGGAAGAGTAAGGTCTGGAAATGGACGTTCACATAAAGAAGCTACTCTGGAAGAGTTGTCACAGGTATTATTTCATGGTAGTAGCTATGGCAGTTAGCATCCCTGGTCAGAAAAAGCTCACCCTATGAGCAACCATTACCTGAACTTTCTTAGTGAGTCATATAGCAGCCAGACAGTCCTTGACTGGGTACCACACTCTGCTGGTCCTGTATGAAATTGTTTATTGGAATAGCCCACAACTTGTTGCTTCTTATTTTTTGTGGAAGCTTTTGGGAAGAGGAACCTAACTCTCATTTGGATGCCCTTATTTGGCTTTCTATGGATGTCTCCAAACAACGCTGTATTGTATTTGTGCCTCTACAGTTGGAGCCTTCACTTTCTCGTCAATGCAGCTCAGGAAGCTGTATCTTGTATAACTAGTAATAAGTAATTTCCTAGACAAAATTGTAAGTAAGTCAGGCTCTGTTGGGTGGATCCCATACTTCTATAGCTTTTTCTTTATCTAGAAAGCTAAACATGAAATGTATTGTTGTATGTTGCAGAACTTTCTATAAACCTATTAATGCAACGGTCTACTTATATTTCCCATATTCCAAAAAATAAACTCCTTCAGCACTGAACTTGGCTCATACACCTAAAGAAGAATCTTCATATGGAAGCAGCCTAATCCTTTTACAGTCCAGCCTCAAGGGAAAAGCTCAGCTGAAATCAATGGGAAAGACTCAGCCTGTTGGCATCAGTTGGAGGTATGTGGATCCATCTCAGGGATATGAGATGGATTCTAATTCAAACCAGGCACATAAGATTATCAAACTAAGCTGTTAGTTAAAGAAAGGTGAGTATTTTCAGCTGTAGCACTAAAAGGTGAAATCTAGTTTAATAAATATATAATTTGTATTTTGTATCTGAAGATTTGCTTCATTACTTGGCCATTTTAGTTTTGGAATTGATGCTAGAGATCGTAATAGTGTGGACAATGAAGGGAATAAAATCCTTACACTTCTTTTGAAAATGTATCATACTTCCAATTGTTTTTTATATCCTTTCCAAAAAAACATTACTTGTGAAATTCATCTCTTGAAAATGACAGTACACTTAAGCATTTATTTGCTGAAATGATGATATACTTTAGCAACTAGGCAACTGGCGTATCTTGGATCTCTCCAAGTAGGAATTTGTTTACTTTTTTAGCAAGTAATGTAGTCATTAACAACAATCTTGGATATGCAATCAGCAGGAACTTGTGCCTTCTGCTACCTTATTAATGCACATCATTATTCACAGCCTACTGCAGATCTAAAATACTACTGGCTTCTGAAAACTTAAAAACTATGGGGGAAATGTTAATGCACAGAGTACGAAATGAACACTAAGGTCTGAGGACCTAAGATTCTGCATTGTCCTGTATTTTGCTTCAGTGTCATCTTATATAGTAGATGTATAACACTAATGTTGAGATTCAGCAACATTTCACAAGTATTCTGAATATACTTTTTAGAAACCTTCCTGGTAAACCCAAGTGCAAGTGGGAATCAGACCCTTGAAACTTCTGTTATAGAACCAAAGGGCAAGTTACGCACCCAGTGAGATAATATAGTTCGTTAGGTCTTTATGGATGCAATTAAGATTAAGATGGAATTAGTTTAGCAGCTACTTTAAAATAATAGATACTTAATAATAGATGGTTTAAGATCTGTTGATAAAAATCTGTACCTGCACAGATGACTGGCAAAACATATGTTTTGCCATTCAAGACTTCTCTCACCTAGAAGGAGAAAATGAACTTTCATTTCTGCTTTCACAGTGAGTGATTTGTCTATTAAACAAATAAATGGGGATGAGGAGAAAGGTAAAAAGATATTGGCAACTTTGCTGCATTTTTCTTTTTCTTTTGAGGAGGACAACCTGCTGTTGTGTGTTGATGTGGTCTGAGAAGATTGTTGTATTCAAGTTTCCCAGGGAATAAACCAAAGAAGCTCCTCTGTCTCGATCACAGTGTGACACGGGAAGCCAGGTGCTGAGGTGCTCGGCAGACTGGTGGTAGTTCAAGACAGGCCAAAAGTAAACCAGCATCTGGAGAAATGTAAGGTAGAATAATGAGGCAATCCTGAAGTGTAGGGGCCTCCTAGACTGCATGCAGCTCTTCTGTTGCTTTCAAATTTACATTGTTTTGCATTCAATACCTATGTTTTGCCTTTGCCATGCTGAGGTTGCCAAGCCCTTCACTGGCTCTGCACCTTCGTTTCTCTTCCCTCCTAATAGCACCTGCTGACCCCTCAGTAACAAAAAAGCCCGTAGTTCAACTGGTTTTTATGTGCCTCATTCTAGTTGACTGCAAATCTTTTGTTTGGCACAGCAACACACTCAACCTGGTTAAGAGTCATCTAGTCAACTTCAGAAACTTAAAAATTAGCTGTTTGTTCTAAACTATCTGTGGCAAGTGGTAGGTGCCTTGAAGGGCTAATTCATTCCTCTCAGACAAATAATGGAGGATGACATGAATGCCGACCTCTCTCCACCTACAAAGTGAATCTAGATGACCAGATTAGGCTGGATGCCTAACTTCAGAAGGCTAAACATAACATAAATATCACCTCTACTTGGGAATCTTATCCCTTAAAGACAATATTTCTAATGGCTTGAGTCACTTCTCTTCAAACTTAAGAGAAAAAGATACTTCTTCAAGATTATCCATTTTTCCTAGATGCTTTTACTTTTCTCTAAAGGTAGCTCTAGCTTAAGGTTTTAGCTACATGCTGACATAAAGCTCAAAGTCTGCAAATTATAATATTATTTGGATTCTTTAAAGCTTTAGACAAAGCAGTGGATTTATGTGGCTTGTTATTCTGGTTTTCAGGTGCTTTCCAGAATTCCTCTGAAAAAAAGATCTTACCAGATTTTGGCTGATTCTTTTATCATCCAGATGTGAGCATGTTATAATGACCCTAAATCCTACATTAAAATTGGATGTATCAGCAAATGAAAAACCTTTCTCTTCATTATCCCAGTAGCATTTAATATTTAGAAAACGTAGCTGACTATAGAAAGTGAAATAATTTTGGGGGGGGGGGTTCAGAAGTCTTTAGATACCGTTGTGAGCCATTTTCAATTTACTAAGGGGCTGAAGTTATGTTCTCCAACAAACAATTGGTAACAACTGCAACAGTGATACTGGATTTTCTGCCTCTTTCTTCTCCAGTCTGTCTGTCTCCCTCCACCCCCTTAATGAACCAGCTAGTCACTAAAATTTGCAGCCAAGTACAGGAGGAGTAAATTGCTGCCCTTTGCTTTAGCCTTTCTTTTAAGAAAGGCAAATATACTTGCAAGTTGGTTGATCAGCATGCATGGCTGTCAATCAGTGTGTCCCAAACTCAGAAGCAGACAGCACATGTGCTGCCACCTACCCTGAAAAGTTGCTAGGGATGCTGAGTGGGAACTTGGAGTACAATGCACTTGTTCTGAGAAAAAGGGGCATGTGAGATACTTATCTAGAAGAACTAGCCCTCTGCTGCTCCCATTGTTTCTCTCTTGCTAGTGAAGATGAGGGATGAGAAATAGAGCAGCCAGAAAGAAATAACAGAACTGTTGGTTCTTATGTGCTTGAAGTTGTGATGTAGAGTGTATGTGAGCACATAATGTCATACACCTAAGAACCAGGAATCAGAGGTGAAAATATGTATTACATACTAAAAGGCAATGTGTCATAATATTAAGTAGAGAAATGAGGTGAGAATTTTTATTTAAGAAGTCTCTGTTCTGTTTATCTTTACCATTTTGAAGGGAATCAGAATGTAGAATTAAATTGCTGTGGCAGCAGTGTATAAATAAAAGCAGATAACATTATGCTACAGGCACAATCAAGAGCTCAGCTGCAGAAAGCAGAGAATATTGGTTTGCCTCTGCCATGTACTTTAGTTTTATAGCAAGACAGGTTAGATCTCAAACCTCATGTTTGATTGGTTATATTTTCTGTGTCAAAATAACCTCATCACTGAGAGCCATGACATCTTATTTGCACCAGCTTCAGATATGGGGCAGATTTTGTATTCCTGGAGAGGTTAAGAGTATACATAGTTATTCAACACTGAGACAAAATGGTATGCACAATCATATATGCAGTTCCTATTCTGGACAGTAATCAGGTTAGCTAAAATATTTCATCTGGTTCTATGCTGGAGCCATAGGCATTGATGGGAAACTCTCAGGAGTTACTGTGGTCTTCAGGGTTTCACAGGATCTCTGGCACAGATGACATCCTGAAGATACCTGTACACTATGCTTTGTTGTGCTTTGCCATCTCCTTTCTAGAACAAAAGCTTTCAAGTTTCTCAAGGTCAGTCACTTGTTCTTTTAAGTCCCTGTCTGCTGAAGTGGCTGCAGACTTGGAAGGTGGAGGAATCTTCAGAGGTTCCTCTCTGAAGACTTTGTCTTATAACTAGAATACAGATTTGGGAAAGAAACTAGAAGAAACTATTTGAACTAAGATCCTTCTAGCATCTGTGACCTTAACATTTCTAGAGACTAAATTTATGGCTGTTGGCCTCAGTCTGGCTAGCCACTCATTTTTTCATTGTCCTAGAGTTGAACGTCCTCTTCTACCAATGGAAAATACCGCTATATTCTTTCACTTCAAGTGCCCCAACTTAGAGGAAGACTACAATTTCAGTATTTTTTTCCACAAGTCATAATATCACAAAACACATTCTTCTATCAACTCTGTATGTTAGTGCTTATAAGGTTCAAAGTGTCCATGGCAATAAAGATAAAAGTGCAAGGGAAATTGGCTTTCATTGACAACATAATTTCCATAGTGATCATGCTCTGACAAGATCTATAGAGATAAATATCAGAGACTCCATTGTTTTGTTTACTGTATGTTTTGTTAAATGAAGGCCAGAGGGAAGAAATAGACTTGAAAACTTAAATAAAAATAATCAGTTATTATCAATACATATTCTGAATAACAAATGCTTTCATGGAATGACCAATAGAAACTGTCTTCCAAATGTTAATCTGTCAAACAGATTCTGTGATTGCAAATCTGGAACGCTTGTGTGGTGTGTTTTCTTTTTGTCTTTGTCTACTGTGAATCACAGATACTAAAGATGAAGAAAAACAATTACAATAATCTACTTCATCTCAAGTCACATCAGGATTGTTTCTTGCAATGTTTTATGTCATATTTTTTCCACTGCGCTTATACCTATCCCTGGAGATGGGATTTCTATTATTTCCCTTTAAAGACTATTCCACAGTCCAATAGCCCTTGTCATTATTAAGACCTTTTTTTTCTTATATTCAGCCTGAACTATTCTGTGTTTCTTCTTGTTATTACCTTGTGACACATCTCCCTCCTTGATATTTGTGCACCTCAGCTGTTTAGAGATAGTTATCATGTTTTCTCTTGGTTTTCATTTAATACACATATGAATGCGATATAGATTAAGTGCAAAAAATGTAAAAGAACAGATTTTATACTGAGGAGGAATCATCTTAGCTCAGCTAGAGCTAAAACACCTTTGGTACTTGTAGTGGGAGATAATTTAGCTCTTTAAAGTAATTAATGTGTTGTTATTAGTGCTTTTAGCTAATGCAGCTACATTATTATAGTGTGGTATATACATAAACAACATTTAATCATCTTATTTCTCTTGCATAGCTCTTTTTTGTGAAAGGAACAGCTTTGCTCAAAGGATTTTCTCTGAAGATTTATACACTTACAAACATTTTAGACTTAATACTCAAAGAATGTTTGCTGTAATTGTTTTTTATGATAAATGTTTCAGCATTTACGCAGTGTTCTTTTTCAAACATCTTTGTTCAATTTATTTATCTTAATATATTAAGCCTGAAAGCATTTTTCTGTGTGAGAATTTTAAATTATTAGACTGAAGCTTCCACTGATAGAAAAGGGAAGCTGAGGCATGGGAGGAAATTATTTCCTCATAGGCACACATTGTGTGTGTGCTATTTGGCAAATTGAGTAAGACAAATCTGGGACTGGAGCATAGAATGGTTAGGTTAATGTTCACGTATATGTTCGCATATATAAGAGAGAAGTTAATGATGGAATCTCTGTCTCTGCTTTTCAAAACTACTTCTGAAATCATTGTTCCTCATTCTTTTTAACATGAACCATGGAAGCTTTATATGTCTTTATCTGAGGTCTTCGCATAGTGAAAAATGGTCTTCCTGGCACACATCCAGAGTCGCAAACTTCTGAATTTTTATCCCACATTCACCTATGATGCTCTTTTGTGTAATTTCTCTCTTTGGACTGGAGTAAAACCACTGGATGTCGGGTGCCCCAGGTGACAGCTGTGCTGTCTGGCCAGGACAAAGCTGAGCAGACTTTCAAGCCAGAATTTGCCCATCACTCAACCTTCTTCTGGGTGAGACCTGCAGGCTCAGTGAGACGGGACCCTCCAGCAGGGCACAGGGGCATGTGCAAATTAGTACTATGCCTTTGCAAGCAGTGTGGACACAACTAGTTTCAGTCATGTGGCAAAGAAATGTTAAGAACACAGCTGGGTTTGGCTGGCAAAGACTAGATAGTCTACTGTGATTAGATGCTCCTGTAAATCCCAATGAGTAGGTACTTCTCACCATCTTAACGTGTTCAATTACCTCTGTAAATCCATCCCTTTGTTCAGCTCTTCCCTTAGGTTAGTGTAAAAAAATAGCTTATTGTCCGTGGACACTATCTGAAGATAGCCTATGGAAATGATAAACATCAGCAGGGCACTAGACTACCTTATAGCATCAAAATGGTACTGATTCTAAACTGGGTAAGCAGTTCCCACTGTGAGAAGCCTCCACAGATATCTTAACATTTCTAAATCATGTTCTGACCACAACCTACTATGTACAATGGAGAGCTAATTAACTTGCTAGTATTAACAATAACTATTATTATGGAAGCGTAGTGTTAAGCAAGAATCTGTTTGCTTTGTTGTCAGAAAGGTTATACCCCTGGCATTTTTAATGCAGAGCCTTTTCATATTACTATTTCCCTTTCATTTCCTGCTCACAGTGCAGCATGCTAAGCTCAGTGTTTAATGCACTAGGAGCACTCTGAGAATATTCAAAAAGTCCTTTGGCCTCTTGTTTTGCCCCTTGGTTCTAGCCCCAGAGGTATATATTACCCCATGAGGTATAGCCAGGAGTGTGTTACCACTCAATTTTAGTATAAAGCACAATGTTAAATCATATTCTAAATAATTCTGAAGAATAACTGTTATTGACAGACTCAGGTTAAGTAGTTTGTGTGTTATGTTTGTGCCAGATGGGATACAAAAACCTGTTGGGTGACAGCACTTTATTAAGTAGGAGAGAAAAGATGCAGTGTATGTAAACAGGATTGGTGTCTGAAGGCATTGTGAGGCTTCACAGAATGTATGTAGGTGGGATTTTGATCAGGGATACAATGATGTCAAGTGAAAAATAATCAAAGAGAATCTTTCCTAATGATAATGACAGAAAGAACAGATATATTTAGCTAAGTACACTCAGACACTGCAAGAATGGAAAGGGGGAAAGAAAGACTGTCCAGAAAATTAAAAACCTGTGGGTTAAAGAGGGATTTGGTTTTACTTGGAGTCAGTCCTGCGACTCTTGTGATGGACTTCCAGGATTTGAACGTGTGGTTTAGATGTCAGTTCCAGGAGTTTGGCCTGTGTTTGATCTGATTACATTAACATCCATTTCTGTTATGAATTCTCACCCCAGGTTCTCTACCTCAGCTCAGCTGGGGGATGGCAGAGCGGGTGGTTCTGGGGGATATGGAACAAGTTTTTCTTTTCCTTCAGGCTTCAAAACTGCACCAGTACTGCTCTATGGTGTGGGCATTTCCTCCTCTGCTCTTACCTTGTTTCCCAGACTCGGGTAGGTACTAGCACAATTCTGTATGTATAAGTTGGCTGGCTACTGCCAACAAACAGTCACTCCTTGTTAATTCTAGTGCATCTGGAAGGGACGAAAGAAAAAGATTTTTGCTGGCACTGCATAGTGCATGGCTTTTTTACTTCAAGCTATTCCTCACTTCACAGAGAGTTCAAGTTAGAAATTTTAAT
The DNA here is from genome assembly GCA_026212715.1 of Elanus axillaris. Taxonomy (NCBI): domain Eukaryota; kingdom Metazoa; phylum Chordata; class Aves; order Accipitriformes; family Accipitridae; genus Elanus; species Elanus axillaris. Next base: position 12,386,257 of record JANZLQ010000005.1, on the reverse strand, counting down.
ATGGCTATTTTGGTTGCTTTGTAGGTTGAATGGGAAAGAGCTCTGTCTATTAGATTTTAATTCTTGTTCCTCTAAGAAGCCATTAGAAAACAGAACTTAAAACTTTCTGACAATACTGATATGAAAATTGAAGTAGAAGCTTGTGAATGAAAACAAAATAAAGAATCCCATCTGCTTTCCTGGTACTAGTCACTGCTTTGATTATATAACACTACATATTGGGCTCGCTTGTCTTGTAATCCACAAGCTGGAGGTAATGGAAAAATGGCATGCAGAAAAATGTGCCAAAAGGAGCAAGCACAAATAGTGTTACAATAATATCAAAACCCTCTCAAGAGCCATGGCCCTATTTTATTGTCCCCATGCCAACTGAAGTCTGCTAAGGGTGTGAGGCTGCATGTCCAGAGCTAACTTCGCACACCTCGCTCAGGAGCCTCCGTGAGACGCACAGTTATTGTAGCATCTTCATCCAGAGGAGAAGGATGGGCACCTCCAGCGAGGACTTAGCCCATCCAAGCCATGAATGGCTCATGGGAGTTGCTTGTCTTTCTCCAGTGATTTTACAGGAACTGAGGACAAGTACTCTCACTTATATTAGGTGTCTAAAAATAGGTGAGATGTATCTGAGCTAAAAAGTCCAATGGGCAACTCAGACAAATAGTCAGGAAGGATGAGGTAGAAAAATTATCAGAACTAGCAGAAATACATACTAGTGTTTCCTTGCAGCCTGAGATGATCTGTAGGCTTTTTGGTAAAGAGTGCTGGACAGTATCTGGGAGAGTGGGCGTGCTCAGGGAGTCCGTGGACTCCAGTGAATAGGAGTAAGATGTTGTGAGTTCAAGGGCAGAATCCATATTCTGTATTTAGGAAGTGATTTTCCTGTGGCAAAGATTTGAACCAAACAAGCACAAAAGAATTACAACAGTATGAAATCAAGAGTTCTTCTCTGCTGATTAATTAGCATTTAACCCATTCTCTTTTTTGTCACTGTACCAATGGTCTCAGAAGTGCTGAACTGGAAATATTTTTTGTTTTCTTCTAACTACTCTACCTCTAAGGCCTGAGAACAAGAGTGACTCTATCATTTCCACGAAATAAAACCAGTTCAGGGACAACTGTGGCACAATGGAAGTTCACAGAAAATGAAACTCAGTTTGGAGCTGAAATACACCAGCAAGTTCCGGAGTTGCTAACACAACTGGAGTCAGTGGACTTGCTGAGTTCACCCAAATTAGTTCTGATGGGATTTGGTATGAGATCAAACCTGGGACTCATGAGTCTGACAGAATCAAAATGTTTCCAGTTAGCTCAGTATCATTTTGAATCATTAACTCTGAGATGTAATAAAGACCTAATGATACCACTTTTAACTGTTTCATTTTGGATTGTTTTAAAGTGAAAATAGCTACTGTTCTTGGGTGGACTGTCAAGCAATGGGTGAGTATCAGATGTGGTTAGAATAAAGATGACTGCTAAAGTAATAATGCTTGAAGTTCCACTTAAAAGTATTTCAAGACATAGCTGCCCAAAGGGGTGAAAAGATTCCTTTCGCAGTTATAAATTTCTCATTCTTTCTTCCCTGGAGTATCATAGGAGTGATGGAGAACATAATATAGCAATTAGGTTCTGCAGCTGAATTCCTCAGCAGAGATGTGTATTGTAGCAGGCAAAAAAAATATGTTTTTCTATAATAGTAAAAAAAATACAGAAAACTACTGAAAAAACCTTGTATAGACTGTGGATGATCCCTGTGATGTTTTATACAAGAAATAGTGAAAGAAATGCATATAAAGCCAACCAGAATCACCTGCCAATTTCTGCTTACCTGAAACATACTTTAGTATCTTACCTCAGGTCAGTAGATCTTGACCTGTGTTAGTCTGGAGACACCCCACTTCAGGGTAATATATTTTTAAAGCTTTTTAAAAATTATTCTCAGTTGTTTGTCATGTTATGCAGGTGGAAAGAAGAATTACATTTAATTATGTAAATCAAATATTGCAATTTGGTTGATAAGAGAAGTATCTGATACAGCAACTGCTTTGAGAGTCTTGCCTAATTGTTGTGTCAATCTAACTTGTTTGTTGAGGCAGCCGACTTCATCCCACTAAGACATTCTGTATCTGTTTTCAATTGCCAATTTCTTATCTGTATCTCATGGGGAAGAAAAAAAACCTTTTTAAAACATGAACCACATTCTATATGTGAGTTGATTAATGAATGGCGTTATGGAAAGCTAGGAAAAAATGAGCTCTGACTGACAAAACTTAATAAGATTACCACTTCAACGTACTAGTATTCTTCATTTCTTTCTGATTTCTATTTTCTTTTAGAAGAAAACTAGAAGAAAAAATGAAAAATATCAAAGGAAAGTAAACCCAGATTTGTCACAGTGGATTATTTTGCTTTTATTTGGGACTTTAAAAATTGCAGTTTTAATAAAATAAGTTTCTGGCTTTCCTTTCACCTGACCATTTCATTTCAAGGTTACAGTGTAACATTTTCTGAATATCATGAAATAATAGCCAAGATCCTGTGAAGCAGTTAACCCAAAGTAAAACGAGAGAGGCATTGAAACAATGAAGCCTTCATTTTGAAATAGCTGGTTTGCAAACATTCTTGACAGGAATCAGTTAAGATATAGTAAAAATGTCTTTGGGTGTCTGGGCTTCTAGTTAAAGTTGAAAGCATAACAAAGTCAGAATTTGATCACCCCTTCTTGTGTTCGTTAAATCCTGTATTTCCTATGGAGGCATTGCTTCCCCAACAGAATTTGCTCTTAGAAATGAGCTGCTGTTATGTCCTCTATTCTTAAACTGCTGGCAGGTTCCTGTAAAGTATAGTGGCCATAAAATGTGCGCTCTGCTGCTATGGGAATACAGCATCACTCTGACATAATGGTGAGAGTACTGGTAACTTTGCCTAGTATTGATCCCAATAAAGAGGTCTGATCCCAATAAACTCTCTGGTAGTATTTCTTTGGACTATCACTACACTTCATCTTTTCATTCATAGAAAGAATAGAGGTTGCTAAATATTCAAGCCATCCTTCTCTTTGGAGATCTCAAAAAGCATTCTTTCAATTAAAAAAGGACATGATAGGTTAATACCTTTATGTTTGTCATGTATTAAAATGCTGTAAAAACATTTGTCTTTACAGCAATATACTGTATTTTTTCTACCTAAATGAAGTTATGCTCTTAAGCCAATTTTCAGAAGGGAGGCACTAATCTTACTTGCTTTTTACCAAACTGACTTTTACATTTGGGTTCTTAGAAATGGCTCTTTTGTAATAGAGAGTCAGTGAACTGTAATAGTCTTGAGACTACCAGCTAAATTGATGGTGCATGACCAGGAAAGGGTGCTGAAGAGAAAAAATGAAAAGAAGATGACATCTGGAAGTTGCATATTTCAGTTCAATAGTTCACTTTTATTAGCATTGTATTTTAATATGTACTTGACTATCAGGGCATTTATTTTCTCACTGAAAGCTCACATAAGGACAAAAATGGATGAAAGATTAGAGCTGATCTTCAAAGAAACTGGCACAATATTAACATATGAATGGAAATCTAATCCATATTTTAGATCACTTAAGAAAACAAGTAAATGTGAAGTGCTTGAATGATAATAGGCTCCAAAAAAATGCATTCATGTGGCCCAAGAAGAAACTGGAAACGGACAGCAAATGTTTAGAATTTAAAGATGGTTAAAAACCAAAAAGCAGTATTTTAATTCCCAGAAGCATGGAATGTATATATTCAAATTTCCATCCATTCCTCGGGAGTCACACTTAGGAAAAGTCCAAACTAAAATCTTGATTCTTCTGGCTCTGTATTTAGACATAGGAAGAACATCATGAGAGCAAAATTTTATCGGTTTGGGATGGCAGAGATCTTACAAGGTAAGCCTGTAGAATTTAGCCATCATCAAACCAAAACCTATGTAAGTCAAGTCTAAAGTTTGAGGCCTCATCTGAAACTTAAACCTGATCTGAACACAATCACTGCCCATTTATCTGTAATGAATATAATGAAAACAGACGGCAAATCTTTCTTCCACACAAACTGTCTATCAGTTCAACAGTGACCTATTATCATTGCAGCACAACAGAAATATCTGATAGGATTAAAGTCAATATCATTGGCACTGGAAAAAGGTCATCTAGAACCTGAACATGGCCAATAAGCACTCTTCCCCGTCCATTTATATGTTTTGTACTGTTGCCAATCGCTACAACATTTCAACAATTTCCTGGGGAAATAGACTGGCACTAAAACAAAACCTACGGTGGAGGTGTTAAGTTTCTGGCTTTTTGCCTGCTCCACATTATTAAAATTTTTTCATGCTGTTGGATTTGGGGCAATTTAGGAAAGGGAAGGTTATAACTTCCTTTTAAGTATTTTTCTGGGGAAAAAGATATTGTAGAAATTTTATGAAGCATTGTCTTTTGATTGTCATATTCTGGTTTTATCCAAGCCCAGTTGAGGACTTCTTTCCTAGCTAAAGAATGCTCCAGAATGCTTCATAAGCCATTTTTCCTCAGAGAAACAGTGAAACAATCATTTGCCTGCTACCCAGCTCTTCACTATGTAAAGAACAAATTAGCAATTGGGCAATGACTGGAAAATATTAGATTTTGGGTTGTTTGGTATTTAATTTTTCAAAGCATACTTGTTTAGCCAAGAGCAAAACTAAGGTCTAAAATATAACTTTATTCTGAGAAAGAGGAATTAACTGGCAATTCTTCCAGTGTGACTGAAAGCAAGAACTCTTTTTTTCTGAGTTAATTCATTTGCAAGTCAGATACGGTGTTATAGGAGTCAGTGAAGATACTCTGGTTTTAAAAGAGCAAAAAATGGAGAAAAACCTGGGCCCAGAGAAAGAGGTATATATCAACATTTCCAGACTACAAAGGAACCTCCAGGTCTTACTACTGCTGTAAGAGGCAGAATTAAGGTCTAAGAACCACAGTCTGTTCCTGGACTGTTTTTCCCAGGCTGAACCAAGCCAAGTTGTGTGTGGAAGGGGCAACCCTGTGTCACAGGGAAGTGCTCAGCGAAGACAGGCTGCTCCTGTTGGGGAGAAGGTGACATCTCCCTTAGCTCTCTAGTTAATCCTAGTACTGGGTTATTAAACCCTACACAAAGATGGAGTGGTAACACACTCTCAAATTTCCTTTTTCACATTTAAATAAAATGTCATATTTGTTAGAAGAACCAGGCTGAAATGTTTATGCCTGAATCTACAAGAGAAAGAAGCTGGTGGAAGGATTTTAAATCGTATTTGAGGATTTATCCTGGCCATAGGCAGAAATGTTGGCATTACAAAGACTAACCCCATACAAACTGATGATCCAAAAAAACCCTGGTTCAGAGTCCAGAGGTCACCACTCTGCTTAGCTGCAAGGATTTCAGTGGCTTTATGTGCAACAAGACTGGAGTAGCAGTGGAGAATGAAGCTCTGCAGCGGGGACTTGCAGCATTACAATGAAGGGAATACCCGCTTAGAATGGTATTGCAGTTTAAGCGATGGTAAATATCAAAAGAAAGGAAACAGCATACAATATAATTGGAAGATGAGAGGGCCACTCAACCCTGGAACTTGACTGGCCCCCGAAGGGGCCGTGCCTGCGCAGAGCTGCAGCAGCTTCTGCTGGGGCTGGGGGAGCTGGAAGGAAGCTCAGCACAAGGCTGAGGCCTGGGCAAAACACAAATGCACATGCATCATTTTAAGCATACAGATAGCCCTATTAAAGAAATAAGTAAACCGCTGGTGGGCTTGATTCAGTGGCAGTGCTCATATATCGAAGCTACTCATGTGCTTAAATGACTTCCCTGCACTGAGGTCTGAACCTGACAGGTCATAAGGGAGTGAAATTCCTTACTGTCTCTTGATGCTTTTGTGAAGCACAAGAACAAAGCCTGACAGGGTCAGAGAATTTTACAGTGGACGGGTACCCTTCTCAGAATGTTACCAACATATTTAGCCACCTTCACAGAATTACAGAAGAGTTGAGGTTGGAAGGGACCTTTGGAGGTCACCTGGGCCAACCACCTTGCTCAAGCAAGGACAGCTTATGGAAAGCCACATCACGCTATCCAAACCCTGAGCAGGGAGATCTGTTGGGGTAGTTCCCTTAGGTCATGGCAGAAAGGCATTTATGGGGCTGTGCATGAAAAACTGCTTTATGGCTGTTTTCATTCTTCTGGGTGTAGAAGTTTGCTGATTTAACATTTTCCCCAAACACTAATTCAATTCAAAGAATAAAAGCAGCAACAAATAATTAAAAGCCAGTATTTATTTCTTAAATTTGTGTTGTCTGTAATAAGAAGAGTCACCCTTTTGCTTTTCTCTACAGTTTTCTCAACTTTTTATAAAGCAATTTGGGCATACTTGTAAGAATCTATCATCAGGCTCATTCCCTTGTGCATGTTATTGCTACTTTATTTTCCATCTTGCAAATGTTCAGAAATGTCAGTTTTCAATAAAATCTTAGCTGGAAATTGGAATTCAGTTATGGCAATACACTCTTAAGTCAAAAAGTGAACCAAACAATTTCCACTGCACTGTCTGCTCAGTCACAGTCTTACAATTTTGGATTTTAGCACAAAAAAAAAAAAAAAAAAGAGCTGTGAATAAGAAACCTTTGCCTGCTGTTCATCTTTTAAATTATCTGAAATATTTAACTACAAAATTGCTTTTGTCCTCTTCCCCTAGTACAATATTGTTTGATATTCAGTCACCCGAATACCTGATATGTCCATATTTTCTGTTTGACATTTTTCTCTGTGAATACTGGATAGAATTTTCTTATTATACAGGTTTGAACTTTAGAGAAACAGTGATATATAAACAAATCTTCTGATTATTTTTCACAATTTGCAGCAGCATGAGGAGTGAAATGTAAATGAGTGGCTCTCCCAGCTGAAAGAAGAGAACATTTACCACTGTGCCTCTTAGAACAGACCTGTGGGAACTTCCCTGTAGGAATTAAAAAAGACAGTTCACATATATTAAAGCAGAACAATTGAGAGAGGCAAGAAAGACAAGGTTCTGGGAGATAAGAATAACAATCCTGCTAACCATAGTTGATTTGCATTTAAATATCAGACGCTAAAGGAAGCAAATAAGAAATAAATTCCTCACTTTTTCCCCCATGGTTAGTGTCAAACAATGTAAAAATAAATGATGAGATGGAATCTTAACATCTTACATACACAGGAGAGAATGCAGAAGTACAAATAAGTATTTGAAAATTCCTTTCACTTATAATGGATCATGCACTTTGACATATAGGTTGTAAACTCCCCTCTGGTCAAGAAGTCTGTTTATCTAAATTTATTCCATACCCCTTATTCCAAAGAAATTGTATGCAAAAATAATGGATTAATGAATACACACAGACACACACACAGACACACACACAAAGCAAGCTTGTTAATGCAAGGTTTAATCCTACCATGTATTGTATAAGCTATGTGTGTGTGAAAAATCAGTAGAATTTGCATTGTGTCTTATTGCACCTATATAAAAGCTCATAAAATTACCAGATAAGATGTGTACACACAGCTTTTTGAATGTACATTTCCAATTCTTGGAATGGGATTTCCCACCCTGATATTCTAACTTGCACTGTTTATCCTTCCACACTTACATTATTCATCCTTGCATCCATACAAAACACAGAGCTTTCGGTCTATGCACTATAGTTAATTGGGTGAGGATTTCCACAGGTCATTTGCTCCTCAAACACAAGTTATGTGTAGGATCATTTTGCCACTCTATAAAAGCCTGATGTTTAATGTGGTACAGTCAGTTTATCTGTGCAGGTATCTATTCACTATGTTTAATCAATCAAATAAAGATATGTTAATGACTTTGCCTCTCACAGTGGAATTGTGTTGATCACTTTGATCTCATAACAGTAACTAAGCAAGCAGTTGCCTTAACACTGTTTTGGTTTAAAGTGAAATTTTGTTTTGCCTTCTAATTCTGTCCTTGGGTAAGAGTTAAATTCAATGTAAAGTCTTTTACTTGACACCTTATAATTTCAGAGACTATTTTTTAACCTCTACCTTAAACAGTTTGGCAGGTAAATAGTCCATCTATGAGTTTGGAAATCATGCTGATTTGGTTCCTGCCCTGCCTTCTGATCTGAGGAGTGACTGTGAGTCACTCAGGCCCTAAATTGCATCTCTTGTTTCTGATTTGAATGTTGTTTTGCCACAGAGTAAATCCTATTGTGTCTGAAAGAGCTGCAGTGGGGGAATAATAAACCCCTACTGGGACTACATCTGCAGATAATTCAGATGATTGAAATATAAATGCTAGTATCTAGCTTAGGTCAACGTCAGCATTTTCTGACTATCTGCAAAGCAAATGCAATAACGGATCGGGTATGCAAATTGAATTTCTATTGGTTAGTGAATTCCTTGAAACTGTTACTTGTTTGGGGGTTTTTAATTGAAAAGAAGTGGGAGATCTTTGCATCAGAGATTTCTCTCTTATCTAATTCCATTTTCAACTATTCCCATGTTCATATAATCTCATAAATGTTCATACTAGGAAATTTCAAATATTTCAGGTGATCCCCAAATGAGGCTGAGATGGTTTACCCAGCTCACTGATGTGAGAGAGAAATCTAATTCTCTCTGTGGCTTTACCTAAATCTGGGTGAAGAGTCATAGGCAGAGCATATGAATCTGGAAGAGTAACCTCTGCAGCTGAGGCAAGGACCCAACTGTTATCTTCATGTCGTGCTGGTTACAGATTGAAAACTTTCCTGGCATATTTCAGAACAACAGACTGTTTACTTTAAAGAACATCATGGGAAATGGGCTCTGGGCTGGCTGACTGTACCTTTCCCTCTTTATTCTCACCTATAACAAAGAATTCCCTCTGTCATGAACATTCTTTATTTGCCTAGCAGAGAGACTGGGGATCTGGGCAACAGATTTCAGTACACATGGTATTAGGTGCGTCTTTTTATTGTGAGGAACATCAGGATTTATTGTTGCTCTAGGAGAATATTGACCTTGGCGTCTCTTCAGTTAATATGTGACTCTTGGGCCAATGGATCTGGATACTCACTTATTCAGAAGTCAGTATCAACTTAATTGTTATTGGCAGGACATACCATAAAAATCTTTGAAGGCTGAAAATTGAGTATGTTACTAAATACTATGAAGAATATCACAGTAAAGGCCTGATGCAGTGATGACAAAAATAATCTCATGGTCATAAAATTTTTGTATGTGGAGCTACTAGTTGTGTTTGAGTAGAAAAAATGCTTAAAAATGGACACCAATCAGCGGTACATGTTTGGGGTTTGGTTCTTTTCTTTCTTGTATTTGTTTAGATCAGTAGTGGCAGAAATTACTTCAGTGAATTAGGAACAAAACCAAATTTCTAATTCCCATTAAAAATGATTACATGCTAATTAAATGAGCACATAACTGATGTTTCAAGGGAAGACAAGTACTTCCTTTGTCTGTCTGCCTAGAAATCTGTTAAGCATAAGCCCATTCTGAAAGTGTTTTGTTTCTGGTTTTAATCTTTGTGTACTCATCACATACCAAGCACACTAAGGGCATTGATCCACACCTGTAGATAACACAGTAAGGCATCTGCTAATAACAATATCCTCTTCTCCTTCTGGTGAAGGATGAGCATGATGCCATGGTCCTAGCCATAGGGAAAGAAGTGGAATCTGAGCTGCCAGCTCTCACTATTCTCATACTCATAACCAGGAACTACGATCTCCTGGCTGATGAAGCACACTTTAGCTATGCTGAATTTATATGAGATACCTATAGCACATCACCTGCTCAGCTACCTTCAGCAGTGGAGGAGCGCTGGACTGTGTTACAGAGTTAACTTTTCACACCCAGCATTTAATTTTCTCCAGTACTGCATTTTCTTCCTCTTTGACACTGAGGCTTTCCATGGGAATGACACAGACACCTTTGTGACTAATGACTTGAATAAAAGGGATGTATACTTTACAATTTCTGCTCATCAGCAGAAATTAATTTAAAGTTTTGCTTCTTGGAAATGTCTTTCAGTGAAGCTGCTTTTAATATGCCGTAAACATAACCATGCACACTGTGAGGTTGGTGGAGGTTTGGGTACGTCACTGTGGCCAGCAAGACCCCAGTAAGGTCTGCTTGGTTCTTCTGGAGGGCGAGTGTGCAGCAGTAACAGATTCATCTCTAATGAACAACAGAACCCAGCACTCCTACTGGGAGTAACAGGAATATCATTTGCCTTGCACAGAAACAGAGAAGGATGGCAACAATTGCATCTGTTTTCGTTTGGGCACTCATATGCGTCCTGCCGTTTGGCACTCTTTCTTTTAATTTCTTATGTAGTCCTATGACAGATAGGAAATAAAAATGAGAAGGAAGAACCTTTCAGGGGCTAGAATCACTGCCTGTGTGATGGTCAGATACCTGATCTATTACCATATATTAGTAACTCCTACACAGCAGAAAAGCATCAGTCCTTTTATGGCTTTTGCACCAGATTCATGAGTTAGGAGCCCTCAGGATGAAGATACAAACAGTTAAACAGGTGGTGACAGGCTGATTCAAGAAGAAACAAAGATTATGTTATATATAGATAAGCTAATATATATATTAGCACATATAAGCATTGCTTTTATAAATAGAAATCAATTAGTCTTCTGAGATGCCTAGCTTTATTAATTAGTATGATGGACATATGAGTATGCATGCATAGAATTAATTTAATTTTGAGATTATAAGACATTTCTGAATTCAGACTCTGTCAATGCCAAACGTATAATGATACTGGCCAAGTTAAGCTCTTACAGCACTGTGACCCTAATGATGTCGTTTATGGTGATGTAAATACCAAATAAAATAGGGTATTTCAAGGATCATGCCAAAATACACAGATAGTTAGAGTTCACAAGTGAAGATGCAGATAACATGGCTGTGGAGATAAAGGAGCATGACCGAGAGACAGGTTTTCCTGCAGTTCTTTTTTTCAAAGATAAATTCTCTGATATCTGTTCTAATCCAGACAATAAGGCTTCGCGTATAAAGGAAATAATCTTTATAATGGGTTTTTCTCCTTTAAGCCTTAGTTTTAATGAAATTTAGTCTACTTAAATCTTACCTAAATTTAGATTAAGGACATGTAAAATCCCCCAGAGAGTCAACAGCAACCTAGACTGTCTATTCTCCAAGAATATTGCCCCTGCAGGTGCTTATAATTGTAACATGTCTTCCTGTTTAGCCTAAATGTTCCCTGGATATCTAAGTGTAGTTGTTCAGTTGCATGGAGCAGTAGGAATGAGATGAGCTCCCATATAGTGCCTGAGGGTGCTTAGTAGCCAGATGGGCACCCGTCTCTGGCAAAATTCCCAGAGAAAGTGCCAACGTTAAAATGGGCAGCACTGCAGCTAGTAATGGTGCTTCCACCCTACCCCCTCCTCTTCTTTTTTTTTTTGCAAAAAAGTTTAGTAATTAAGAGCTGTCCACCAAGACCTTTGGTTCTGTGCCCATGCTTCAAGGTGCCTTGAACTTACATTACAGGTCATTTCATATTTCCTTTCTGTTGTGCAAAAATACAGTATTCTTATAATAACTCTGACAGCTTTCTGAGACTGTTTGCTGGGGTGAACTTAATTACAGGATGGGTATTTACCTGGCTTGCCATTAACAGAAGTAAAAGGCTTATGCAGCATGATAAAGAAAAAGAAAGGTGGCTGCTTTGAAGAATAGGGAGGACAAAGTTCCTTCATCAGCCTCTAAATAGTTCAACAAATGTAGTATGTGAGGATCCAGCAGACATTTTAAGATGAGGTAGAACAATAAGCGATAGCTAAAGTGGTGTCAGTCAGCTGATGGTTAAAAAAAAAAGAATGGCACTGAATGTGTAACAGTTACTAGATGTGGTGGCACTTCATGAAATTGCCCTTGCCCATCTGAAGCCATGTCTCCAGTGCGTGATCACAATGCTCCTGCTCTTCTCCCTCATTACGCTGTGCTGGTTTTGGCTGGGGTAAAGTTAATTGTCTTCATAGTAGCTAGTATGGGGCTGTGTTTTGGATTTGTGCTGGAAACAGTGTCCATAATTTGGGGATGTTTTTGTTACTGTGTGAGCTCCTTTTGCTTTTCCTGTTAAACTGTCTTTATCTCAACCTATGAGTTTTCTCACTTTTACTCTTCTGATTCTCTCCCCCATCCCATCGTGGGGGGAATGAGTGAGCGGCTGCATGGAGCTTAGTTGTCAGCTGGGGTTAAGCCCTGACATATACTCAGCTGCTCAGTAATGGTGGTGAGCAGAAAACTTTCCATACCTGGTTGGCGCAGTATTCTTGCAGGTGGATGTAATTACATCTGCTCATTTTGGACAGGATTCCTAACAATGCTATGACTGTATTTGTTTAAATCTGACATTTTAATTTTATGAGAGGCAAGCGTTCTTGCACTCCAGCCAGCAGCGTGGTGTGTCCAGGGCATTCCTTCAGTGGGCTGATGTGGGAATGGCACGTTCTGCTAGCACTGACACCGGAGCAAGTCAGCCTGCAGCACTGGGGAAGCTCACAGTTACTCGCGAGCTGAGCAACTCACACTGCATTAGATCTGCTACACAGTTGTCATTTATGATACAAGACTTCCATTATACTTACGGGGCTGAATTCAGATTTTGCAATATAAACAGAATTCCTGTCTTCAGCAAATCTATTGAAACAGGAAAAGCAGGTACCCAGCTGCCTGGTCTCCTTCTAGACATTTAGGTCCTGCTGTCGTGACTGGCAGTGGTTTGGCTTTAACAGGAGGGGGACAAAGCAAGGGGATGCAAGAGACTACCTGTTCTCCTGGGATAGTAATCAGTGCTGTGGATTCAGGATTTTCACTTCTTCGGTCACTGCTTTAATTACTGGACTAAAATGCAAAAGACAGAGCGGCAGTCCTGGTCCATTAGGTTCTTGTCCTTAGAAGAGGGTTGAATAGTCTGGATGACAAGTGGATGAACAACATTGATATTTCTTTACTGATTTCTTGTGCTCTGCATGGGCATTTCACTTTAGGCCAAGTGACTTTCTTTCTGCAGTTTTCAGCAGCACTAGTGAGAGCACAGAAATCTGAGGCAGGTATTTTAGGCATCATGGGCTGCCCCCAGAGTCAAGTGTTTACCATTTTGGTGAGATATTACTTATGTTAGGAACTTCCGTGGGCGAGCAGGATTCTGAGTGAAAGGGATGTGACCAGCAAGCTCATACGTATGTGTACATCCCAGGAAGCAAAGCCCTAACCAGATTTTAAGGAGGACATCTCCTTACAGGACCCTGATGCTGAGACAGTCATGCAGCCACCAAGTTGGATCTCTGTGTTTCTCTCCTGGATCTCTGTGTTTCTCTCCTGACAGCACAGAAAGCAGATAGGACTTGGGAAATGGTATCTCCCAATCCTCAAAATCCCCCCCTCTGCTGAAGCCTGCTGGGAGCACTTATGCAGGTGTAGTTGGATGCTGCTGGGATGTTTCTGTTTAAAACAATGGTGTCAATATTCTCCTCTGGTTTGCATACAGCTCTCACCACTGTACTACTAAAGCCTTTTGAAAGTACTGTAAGCCACATGATTATCTGCCATCATGTGCAGTTCTTTTCTTTCCCCAAGGAGAAAATTTGCACGTCTTTGAAGATTATTTAATAATTAATATGCATACTGTGCAATCTGTGATTGGAAACAACACTGGAGGTGTGTTTAGAAGGAAAAAAATAAAAAGAGTGAGGTTTCTGACAGTGCCATTGGATGGTTGTGCTGCGGTCTGAGCTTGCCCCTGGAGGTGCTGCCTTCCCAAGCTGTGAACATGTACTGGGCAGCCCCAGTCAGTGTCCCCAGCAGCAGGGCTGTATAGTGCAGTCCCTCCCAAAGCTTGGGATGTGCTAGGACTAGGGAGCTCTTTGAATGCAAGGCTAATTTTGCTGTGTTGAGTACATTAGGAGTAGCTTCAATGGGAGTAAAAACTTTGAAGCTATTCCTAAACAAGTTTCTCTCTCTAGTTTTAGGTATGGAAGTTGCCTGCATTCTGGAAACAGCCTTTCACAGGGTGGTCTGTCAGGAATAATAATGCCTGGTAAAAGCTGAACTTCCCAACTATCAAAATGTTGAAATGGCAGGTTTAAAAACAGAGCAAGTGTTGAAATAACAGTGTTTCAACACCTTTTCTGTCACCATTCCAAGTACCTGGCATACAAGGGTAACAGCTGTTTCCAAGACATTTGTGAAGATCTTTGGTTGTAGTCTTCCCTTATGGAGGAGTGAAGTGTGTGATAGTGGCAGTTTTTAAATTTGTAGTGAAATCTGTTCTTATGAAAAGCACCTGATCAGCAGAACAGGAGATGCATGTCTCTTTTTAGGAAGACGTTAGGCTTTTGTTGCTGAGGCAACAGTGGTACTTGGGAACGTAGATTCAACTTTTGACTCCAGCACAGATTTTCTGTGTATCCTTAGGATCAGTTAGGCATTGACTCAGTAAAGCAACTTGATTTTCTGATGGTGTGATTGATAGTATGTGTTTAAAGACATGGTAAAACAAAGACCTTTTTTTTTTTGTCCACATACTTTGTCTATGTTATTTGTAAGCCATAAGCTCATCAGGACCAGAACTGTCTCTCACTGTGTTTTTGTGCAAATACCTAAAACAAACCAGGCCTGTCATCAGGTCCTGGGGTGCTATCATAGCACACAAATTAACAGTAGTGGTAAAAAAACATAAAGCTCATCCAAGTTAAAAAAAAACAAACCTGCTTTGTCCTTTAAAATGTTTGGTTTTTTTCCTTTGAAAAGCCAAATTCTATGATGAAGACTCCACTGAATATAAGTTTGAACAAAATTTAATGCCTAGATTGTCAGCAGATCCATTCGATCAGGCCCTCCTGCTGCCAGGGCTTTGCCTGTCATGGCTTGGAGTAGTCATGTGCTTGAGGGGGTTGGAAGTTGTGTTTCCATGGTTATGTAGCTCCCGACTGTCTTAATAACCCAGACAAGAGATTTGTTAATGTTCACTACTGATAATGGGAAGTTATAGAAAAAAATAACTCTCATGGGCTTTGAATTTTGTTCTGCGCTCTGCAAAGAAGAAGCATCAGGTAAAAATTAGCAACAATCCAGCCACACAAGCTAGAAGCTACTCAAAACCAGCAAAATGTGACTCTTATGCCATTGCTTGTGAACAGCTCAAAAGTCAAAACACAATGCATCTGCTACTGTTGTAAATAAACCCACCCCAGTCTAGAGTAATTACCTTTGGTGGCAAATTTGTGAAGAGCATCATGATATAGAAGGTGTTACTATTGCATTCAAAGGTCCATTCTTTGTGATTGCATCAAATTCCAGGGATCCTAATAAAATTAGGCTCTATACCTATGAATAATATGTTGAGAGGCTTTTATTCACCTTCTGCATGAGGGGGTGTCAAGTTCCTTATTTTCTGTGGTCAGTTGAACAGTAATTGCTGTTAATGGTCAGAACATGAAGTTACCAATATGGCTCTTGGCTTTTAAAAGTAGTGCTGTAGGGTGAGTAATTCAATATTAATATCAATTATCTTTTCTATGTTAAAAGGGCAGTTACAAAAGAAATACATCAGCTTTGCGCATACACTGAGGTTTGCAGTTTGCTGAGGAAAGATATATTATCAAGATCTGAAAATATGTTTTAAAATAAGAGGTAAAAACAAATTCATACAAACAAGCTAGCAACATTTATGATTCCAGATGAGAAATATTATTGGATGAGAAGCCTTAAAGAGCATGTAAATATGTTCTGAAAAACTAACATTGAGAAAATGAATGCACTGCTTGTCAAAGTTCATGATAGCTGATGGTAAAAATGGAATTGGGATGATTTGGTTTGTACTATCAATGCCATTACATTCCCTGGTGATCTTCAGGATGTCACTTAGGTGAAAACGTTCACTCCTTTCACCTTGATTTTTCAGAAGAATTGAAAAAAGTATAACTTAAGCTAGACTTGTTCAGCAACCTCGAGAATCAAACCTCACCTTTACATTGAGTTAGAATTCATACTTGAGAATTATACTTAATGCATCTGATTTTAAACAGACACATTTGATCCTATTACCTATATGACTGGAGTTTCTCCAATAATGATGAGTAATGATGGGCAATAATGGGTGATTTTTAAGTGTAACGTTTTTCTGCAGTGCGCTGCATTATTTGTGTACAAGGAGTTACAGAAGTGCAAAATGGTATTTGATATCATAATCATTTCAAATTACTTTATCATAACATTAAAGAAATTCAGGAAATGCAGATCCAGCTGCTTTTTTAGGATTCAGTTCGATTAGACACTTGAGGAAGAGCCTAATTTATAGCCTATAAACTGTATAATTAAAATTAATGGTTTTAATGGTAGCCTTAGGTATTAGTGACCATCCATAGCAATTACAGGAGTGATGCAAATACTCAAATGTATGTTTTGGCTTGTGAAGAATGTACGATATTAAACCCATATTTTAGTAGTGATATAAAATGACCATTATCAGAGCCTGTTTTAAAAGTTGCTGAAATGGTTTTCAGTAGAAACAGATGTGTTTTCATTATGTTGAGCAGATTAAGGGAGTTAGATCTTCAAATGCTAATTCATAGATAGCTACTCATGGCTCATAATCATATCTTAAAACTTTTCAAAGTAAGATTATCCTTTCAGTGAGAAACTACAGTTACCAGTGTTTATGTGTGGTCATTGAAAATGTCTAGGAACTTTCTTAGAATGATTATAATTTATTTGTCTTCAGTGCAAAAAGGAAAATAGTATTCTTATTCATGTGGTACCAAGACATTACACATTATGTGTAAATATCCCATTTTTCATTTGAAAACCTGCTACTTCCAGACCTATATGCCATCTGACTCTGTACAGAATTTAAATACAACATCTCAGGGTAGGACCAGTACTACTTTTCTATGATCCAGGGATGCCAGATCAATAATTGTGTATTTGAACCAGTCACATTTTAATCAATATATCAGCTGTGCAGTTGTGAATCCTTACATATACTACAATATTATTTCCCCAAATGATAAAGATCTGCTTGAAAAGAATTTTGAATTTGTAAAGTTTCTGTTTCTGATTGTATTTGCTGGCTTTAAGAGTGCTAAAATGAGCATCTAAAATGAAGAAAAGGTTACATGACAAGGATGCTACCAAATGTCACATCTGACCATAGGATGGGTCAAGAGTTAAGGAAAGGAATAAGGGCATCTCTAGGCTACAGTTTCAGATAGATAAGTAGATACATGCAGGAAAGTAATTGTGTTTGAGTCCAACCACTAATGTCCATTCCTTCAAGAAGACAGAAATTATGTTTGGGGCAGATGCATGGACAGATTATACGTATGAAGATTTAAGATTTATTCCAGTCTGAGACCCTGAAAGGATTACCCTAAAAAGCGAAGGTGAAGATGAACAGGCACGTGGGAGCTGCAGAGAAGGGTACTGCAGAGGAGATGCTTGAGCTGCATGTGGGTCCTCCATCAAGCCTTACTAATGTGCTCCTGCTGAATGGGATTCATTGGTGTGATAGATTTGGTCCTGGGAGAAAAATTCCCTTTCCTTGTCTCTGAAAGTCAAGTTAGAGTTGGTAAATCTCACAAATGAAAAGATATAATCTGTTACAGTTTCAAGTGGTAGAGCAGAATTTGTTCCCTACCTCAATTTGCAGCTTGAATTCTGGCTGTTCTTGTAAGAAACAGAGCTTGCAGATGTGAGTCCTCTCATGGTGAGTGGAATTGGACCTGGCTCTTACCCAATTATAAAACCACATAACCAAGAAATAATCTTAATTTTTCCTGGGTTATCACCTAGTTGCAGGGCTTAGTGCACACACACGAACGTTTTCCCAGGGACAGGGTTGCAGAAGGAACACGTGGCTGTGGTGGGGGGAGCGTGGGACTGCCCTGTGCAGAAGGGCAAAGCGTGGGAAGCCATTTCCACCCTTTGTACTTTAAGAGAAGGTAGGAATGGCTGTACCAGCTCAGACCTAATTGCTACATGGCCCAGTGCAGTATTTGCAGTGGAGGACAATTCTTAATTTCTTGGATGTGCATCAGAGCTAGAACAGGAGATGCTCTCTCAAGCCTGGTGATTTTTTATTCAGGTACTTCGTTGACTCCATACTGAAGGGGGGCTGCTGTCACGTGTCTGTTACAAATGTAGAGAGTAGCTCTGGTTGGAGCTGAGTTAGCTGTCCAAGTAAGGTGCTTGTAAGGTGCTGTGGGGTCAGATGGGATTTATGAGATACCCCTCTCTCCTCTGGGTCCTATTATGTCTAGGTGGCTCTTTGCTGACACAATTATTATTGGCACTGCTATGAATTTTTCTAAGCATAAGGAGCCAAAGAACACAAACACTAGGACATTACAGTGCTCAGTGCTACAGTGACTATTTTATTTTATTTTTCCTTAGAACAAGCTGCACTCCTAGTGAAACATCTTAAACCTGATAATATATATCCTGTTTCATGACATAGGCATTAATTACTTCTTCAAATGAGCAGGTTTTGAAGTCCAAGTACTGAGATCTAGTTCTGAATCAAAAGGTAACATTCACCTCTTTGAAGGGGACCAGAAGTAGATTAATGAGTGATGAGGACATAATTTACTAAGAAAGAAATATTGTTTGAGCAGCTCTGAGAGGGAAGAAACATTCTCTAAGGCCAAATTCACCCAAGCTTTTAAGTACTGATCAACACTGAAGAATTGTGTTCAATGAGACATTTCAAATGCTTAAACTCAGATTTTTTTAATTACCTCATTGAGCTGGAGTCAAGAATACTTTGCAATCAATAGCATAATGAAAAGTTTAAGAGAAGCATAAGAAATATTTTCTATTAGTCAAGGAGGATTTTGAGCAACAGGTGCAGAAGCCAATGTGAAATCCTGAAATCCAAAGAGAAGATGGTGAAAATTACAGTCTGGAAGGAATTACATGAACTTGACAAAGAAATTTATTTATTTTTAATTGAGACAAATTTATGGATATTTCAGAACCAATAAACATCAATTTGTAAAATAATTATTTACTCTGTCACAATAGACTTAATCAAGTTGTTGGGAGAGCTCATGTGGTTCATAAAGCTCTCTTTCTCTCCTGAAAAAGCTGGGATGTTTACCAAAGAGAAGTTATTAAAAAATGTCAAGAATATTTCATGTAGTAATACAATAAAAATTTATCATGCACAATTTCACAATTTTTTAATCTTAAAAAATACAAAAGTAATTTCTCTAAATAATTGAAAAATTCTAGTTCAACAAAAATAAGGAAAAAATCTCTAAATTTGTTAGTCTTTTATTTGTAGAAAGATGGAAATCTGAAGTTCATTAAAACCCACAATTTTTTTTGGTGCTATTTTCCTGTTGAAAATGCTTTTCCTATAACAAGAGGTTATTCAAGATGAAAGCAATGTAAGCATCTTCTCACTCCCAATTATGTAGAACTGTTAATGACCCTTATATCTCTGCATCATGTCCCTGCCTCAGCTATGGAACATGATTTCTCTCATGGCACAGTGATCTCCGCTCATTCTGAGGGACCACAAGTATCCATGGCCCCTTTGCTGTTTCATAGGTAACACTATCAAACTGAGAGCTGTCTCTGATACTAAAGAAATTTGGATAGAAATTTTAAATTAGTCATTGTTAGCTATTTGATTGCTTAATATATGTATGTTGGTTTGAAAGTTGATTATGTAGGTTCATAGGAGTCTCCAATATTTGTGCCTCCAGGTTTGATCTTTGTCATCTGTAGTTGCTTCACATATGAAAAATCAAACTGAATGATTTTGGTTTACATTATGGTTAGTGTCTCATTTAAAAAGAGATATAAATATATTATTTCACAAATAACATGACTAAATTGCATACATCTTATCTTCAACATTTTGCTGGAAGATCTGGGACTGTTAAGTCTTCTTAGCTCTTTTCTACTGCTTTTCTACTGTAACACAGCTGATTTAGGCTGTGTCCATCTCTGCTTAACTCTCTTCCTGTACCACCTGCCCTCATAGCAGCATAACTTTTGTGGAGCACATGGTGGACCAGGTCAGGAGCTGATAACCAGGAACAAATAAGTGGTTTTGGTTGGATGATTGCTGGGTTTTCTTTCAGAGTTATTTTGACTGTGGCTCCACTCCATCACCAGGGTCACTGCCCTGTTCACAAAGTAGTTACTGTTCACAAACTGGTAAACAAGTGCAACTGAGGAGGAGGTGGTGTTACACTCAAAATTTTGTTTATGGGAAAAGAGTAAGCACACTACCTATATGTAAAGCCAAGAATTTATTGTTAGTATAATGGAATCTTAACAGTGCATTTCCAGTATTACTCTGGATTATTACACTGGATCATTACTCTGGATCTATTTGTTACATTAAAAAAAAGGGTAATAATGCAGCTAGAGTACTACTACACAGAAAAAGTCTCAGTAAAAATACAGTTAAAGTTTTAACAAGCAGTTATTAGTTTTCTGCGCTTTGCTTGGGGGATGCTCACCCTTGCATTTCTCCCCTGAATTTATAGTCAGCAGTTTCGTGCTGCTGGAGAGGATAAGACTGTAAGCCAGCAGCCTCCAGACTCCTTTGCTGGGAAGAATCCAATGTTGATGTTGCTTGTTTCTTCCTCCTTACTCTACCCATTTTTTATATGTTTACTAACACACATTTGCACCTTTCCCTTTGTTCATTGCTCTGCAGCTCCATGTTACATCCAAATTTATTATCCGTGGCGCTCTTTATGTTAGATACAACTGTTCTCTTTGTAACCATTAAAACCAGCCTTGTCCAGCTCCAGGCCTGCATTGCTTTGCCTGCTGGTGAGTGGTTTATACTGTGGGCACCCCAGTGCCAGCCTATGCCCCATCTCTTACCATCCCAGATTTGCACTCTTCTATGCTGCATCCTGCCTCTCCACTTCTCAAGGTCTATGCTATTGTAGCAGGCTTGTATTTCTCTACATTATTAGTATTAGAGTTATAAATATTTTATTCTACACAGAATAACTGCTCATTACAGCTATCTGTATAAAACCATGGTTGTACCACACAAAGATAAGCAAGAATTGAACAAATTAGCCATAGGCACCTTAGAGCTACAGGCAGGTCAAGAAAAATTCAGGCAGAACAGACCTGGGAAGCCTCAGTCCTTATGGTGTCTAACTTAGCAATGGCAATACTGTATTGCAGGGCTACGGTTTTACAGTGGTGAGGAGGGAGTGATCAGAGAAGCTGCTGGGTTAGGGGCTGTTGAAGCCAGCTCTGTGCAAGAGAAAGTTTCCACTGCAGGTTTTTTTTTAAATCTAAGACTATCTGTTATAAAGCAGCTTGGTTTTAAATCTATCTGTTATAAAACCTGGTAGATGATCTTTAATAGTGTAGGTGTTGTTAGTAATTCTGCATCAGCTCATAAAGACTGAATATGTCCTAATTTCTTAGTAGTAAAGCATTTGGTACACGTGGAAAAGGTGTGAATTCATTGGCCAGGCAGCTTAAACAGCTTCATTCAAAGCTCTCTCCTTCTGAGCTGCACGTCCCCATTCTCTCTTGTGACAGCACCAGCAGTCCCTCAGCCAATAAAAGCAGGGACCTAATCCAGCTGATCCCTCCAAGGTGAGGGACTCAACTGAATCAAGTCCCTGACCTTGCTTCCAGCTCGGTTACAAAAGCTTGGGTGATCCCAGACGAGGTAGTTGGAGTAATTCACCAGGTTCAGGGGCAATGATGGGACTGCTTGTTCTGGCGGGTTCTTAAACTGCTGTGACGCTCCCCCTAAAGCTTAACAAGAAGCTATTGAGGATGGCTTTTTTGGCTACCACACTATCTACCTGAAGCTTATGGGCATTTTTAGCTGAGTTTCTTTATCCTGTATGTGTTGTGCAGATATAAATACAGAGCTATGTGTCCTTTCCACTGTTTCTCTCCTCTTTTTTTTCAGGACATGACATATTAAAGCTGCCTTGAGGCCTGTTAGCAGCAGATCAAAATATAGTAGCTAGATGAGGGAATAACTAATCTTATCTAAAAATAGCATGTCTGTTCAAAAATGCTTGAAAAAAATTTTGTTGGACGAACTTTGCATTAACTAGGGCTTCTCCATAGCACAAATCAAAGACAAATGCAATATGAAATGTGGGCATTTAAAAATGCTCTGGGCTGTATGCTAAAAATAAGTTATCTTTTTAAAATATAACTGTATGAGGATGCTATTTTGAACCACAGTGTAAGTGCTATGGGAACATTACACAAAGCTCATGCTGCCATGTAGAGAACCAAATATTTTTTGAATGGCTCTAGTGGTCTAAGCAAAAGACTGATGTGTGAGGAAGGCACATCGCCAAGCAAGGTGATTCTGAGTCAGCAGGTCTCTCAGTCTTAAACACTAAGAAAAACACAGTCCTGCTCTCCCTCCATGATGACTGCTGGGTGTAATGTACAGTGTATGGGAGAGGCTGAACTTCAAAAGGAAGAATACCTTTAAGACTGTGTATTATTTCCTTTAGAGACTCAAAATGTGAAGTATAGCTATTAGCAAAGGTAATGTGGGGTTGTGGTTTGCATCAAAACCTGTTCTATGGTGAAAGTACTTCAGTTCTCACTCTTTCATTAACAAACACAAGGAGCACATTTCAAATATGCTGCATTAAAAGACTCTACTATCTTAACAGCCCTGGCAATGAAGAGTCAATGTACCAGTATTGCCCCCTTCTGTCCAATGTCCTGCTTTAGGACATAGCTACGCGAGATGTAGTTTTTGGTGGTGAAGCTGGCTTTGAAAGTTCCTGTTCCCCTCTGTCAAAGCCAGATGTGGCTATTTATCATGCTGTCCTGGCACAATCAGCTGTGTTTTCAGTTGTGCCTGTTTAACTGTTTGTGGTTGTGTACTGTAGACAGGTGCATGGAAATTTGGCTTTAAAAAAACCCCAACAAACCTTTTATTCTAGGAGTGCTGTCTTTGATCAGATCCCTTTCATAAGCTTAGGCTGTGGGCAGTTGCCCTGGCACAGTTGTGCTACACTGCTCTGAAAATGGAGCTCACATGGAGCAACCAATGGCAGAATTTCAATTGTATGCAGCAATGGTTCCTCCTTTCCTTTTAATTATTTCAGAAATAGCATATTTCACTTCAGCTATGGTTTGTGTATGCCTATTTTACCCATAGATTTGGTGTGGTGAAAGAATTTTTAATATAATCAAAAGCAACAGTGAAATCAAGCCAGTGGCAAAATACTTGTGGATTAAATAAGGTTGGGCTTCCACTCAAAATAGATGTTAGCTCTGTATTATTATTATTATCATCACCATCATCCATTCTTAACTCTTGACTAATATATGCCATAAGGCTTTCCTGAATAAATTTTCTTGAATTAAATATTCCTTTCATAAAATAGGAAAAAAGCGCAACACCCCCTCCCCCCTTCCCCGACAACCTAACAATATACCTGACAATAATCTTGTTAGATTATCTTAGTGGTTAATTATCCCTCTTCTTAAAATTCTCACTTTCTTTTATTTCTGAATCTGAACTTCCCTTGCTTCAGTTTGCAGTCACTGGATCTTCTTTTATCTATAAGGTTGATGAGCCAGCTATGATCAGATTGCTACTCAAATTAGAATTTACAGCCCATAATCAAATCACCTTTTTTTTTTTTGTTTTACACTAAGTGGATTCAGACCTTTGAAGATTTCATTACAGGGAGTGTTTTCTAATCCTTCAGACATCCTGAATCCTCTCCATTCTTTAGTTCTTCTTCAATCCTATATAGCAGGAATAGTCATAGTATTCTTGTAACAGCAGTACTGCTGCAAAACCACTGATATAATCTCTCTACACAAATCCAGTATTTTCTCCTTAGATATCAGAGAATCACATTAGTCCTTTCACCCAATGCACTCTTGAAGGTGATCAGGTTTTCTGCCCCTGCAACTTGCTTTCTGCTTTCTCTGAAGGCACAACAGCATTCCATGAACCAGGTTCAAACTGCAGAATTCCTGAAGAGCCATCCCGTACTATATAAGTGCTATTACCCCCAAAGCTTTGTTTCCAAGTATGATAACTTGAAGAAGAGAAAAAAGGGGAGACAAGTTAGAGGAAAGAGGAGATAAGGAAGGAAGAATTCAAGGCAGTTAACAAGAGTTACATATGTGCCACTTCATAAACCCACACAGAGATATTATATACCTTCCCTGTACCTTCCCTTTGATTCCTTTATACATTGCAGACTGCAAGTTGCCTAATACATTCCAGGCAACACTAAGCAAGTCTATCTCTAGGTTTCATTTCTACATTTCTTTTGACTATTTGAAAAACCAGAGATGAACATAAATCTTCATCTTCTCAAACTTCTCAGATGTCTCACATAGAGTAGCAACAGGAGTTATTACTTGCTTATGTTCCCTTCTACTCTTCCAGTCCAATGTGGAATAAATAAACCTCAACACTCAAACGCAGAGTAGGAGTAACATATTTTGTAATCATCCAAAATTCATTAACCTTTCCATTTTCTAGGTCTAAAACTGCTGTACTGAAATCCTGTCAGATTGTTTTGGTATGCCCTTCTGCTTTGGGGATGAGTCAGTTTTTAATGCCATGGCATATGGCTATCCAGCTCCTTGGAGTAGCCTGCTTCAGCCACTGGGATCAGGCACTAGCTCTTTCAGTCTGGTGCCTTCCACTGCTAATGAGCTTGGCTTTGGGTTTGAAATAAAAGTGACAGATATGACTGAAGAGTCTACAGAAGGCTTGTGTTTTCCATTTTGAAGACAGTTTTTCTTCTTCATTTGGCTAGTGGTGTTGTATTACATATTATTTAGTGCAAACATTCTGGGTTTCCCAATATGAGTTTTTCCAGGCCTGATCTAGGCCCTACTTCTTGGGTTGCTCATATACTTGACATCATACATTCACTGGATTAAAAATTAGAGAAGGTCTGTGGAGTGGATTCAGTTTTCCACCCTTCCAGGTGAAAGCCCTAGGTATCAACCTATTCTCTAGATTTATTTCTGGCTATTCAACATCCTTGTTTTGACAGAACAGAGTATATCCTGACTCAGTGTAAGCAGCCTGGTAAGGCAAAATTTAGTAAAATTTTATTTCACTTACTAGAATAATTTTGTAATGCTTATGTTAGCCCAGGTGACTTGGTCAGATTTTGGTGGTTTGCACAAAATATGACAGAACCATGTCCTGTTTCAGCAGTTTTTTTACTTGAAGTTCAATTATTTCTTCCTGCCAAAATGAAGTACAACATAGAATTGTTCTATACAGGGGTGTAATAAACTCTGAATTAGGAAATGGCCATCTGTAATAGATTCCAAGGATGTGCACCTGTCAGTTGAGATGCATTGTGCTGTGATAACCTGGCCTTCTTGTCTGTGTGTTCTTAGAGAAAGTCATCTCCATTTTAGTACGGAGGTTGAAGACAGACACCAGTAAGTATTATCAGTCTTGTGCTCCATCTGCAGTACTGGCATATACTGGGCAGCAAAAAGGTCGAATTAGTCAAGAAAGGTGTCCTCCTGGAAACGAGCAGTGGCAGAGCTTCATCTGCTTGGGAACTTAAAAATTAAAACCTGAGGCATTACGGAACATTGGCAATTGGAGAGTTAGGCAGCTTTTAAGTACAGAATTCTCAGAATCATGGATTTGAAGCTGTGCTCTTAAATCCTGTGTAAATCCATGCTCAGGACCTACATCCATAGTGGGGCCAAGACCTTGGCTGTTAAAGCCTCACAGAAACTCACTGGGTCTTTGGTATAAATCACATGACATTTTCATCCTGAGCCCTATAAACATAGATCATTTTTTAAAACAGGATTTATTATTTTCTGTGACTGCTGCTTTGAAAACCAACAATAAAATAATTATTGTACCTCTATGTATAAAGCAATATTATTTCAACTTTTCAATAAATTTATATTAAAAATATTCAAGGGGATTAAAAATCCATCTAGCTCTGACAACAATGAAGAATATATACTATCAGTACTGTAGAATTGCATGCAAAAATTACTAGTGATATGCTGTATAACAATTAGGCATTAGAATTATTACAATCCATGATCTAGTGTGCATGGAGAGGAAAGTAAATCAGGCACAATAGTAACTGGGAAGATTTCAACTTGCTTTATTCAATAGAATAAAATTTGTGCATGATTAACCAAGAAGCTGGGATTTACAGAAAAAGTTAATTCTAGGATTGCAGGGCTCAAGCAGCAGAGGAAAGAAAGTCTTAAATAATCAGCATGCTTTTTCTTGAAGCAAACTTCTTCCAAGACCTTAACA
Organism: Elanus axillaris; assembly: GCA_026212715.1. Classification (NCBI taxonomy): domain Eukaryota; kingdom Metazoa; phylum Chordata; class Aves; order Accipitriformes; family Accipitridae; genus Elanus; species Elanus axillaris. The sequence goes on along the minus strand of JANZLQ010000005.1, from coordinate 12,359,920 downwards.
GAGGTTTTAGAAGAAAGAATACTCTTCATATTATATATGAACCATGTTTTGGCAGGAAATCTTCAGGAAGTTATATTTTAAGTGAGGGAAGTCAAAATATTTTGGAAGTGTTAAAAGAGATGAATGCAGTAATGTATATTATAAATGAAGATGGTGCAGAGAGAAGAAAAGAGGAGTGAATGAAACAAAGAGGAGTGAATGAAAAAAAAACCCATAGGTTGTGTTATCCACAAGTGCTGATCAGACGAGCACTACGTAAAACAGAGGATTGTTTCTGATAAAGAGACTAGATATGGGAAACTGGACTGAAATGGATAGTAATAAGAGGCCTGATTAATCAAAGCAATGGAAGGGTTAACAATCTGAGCATACTCATAGATGCTTAGTTGTAAGTGGAGCTGGGGCCAGTCTCCAGCTGAACTTCCACTTTCTGGAGAGCTGCACGTCAGCAGTTGTTCAGCCGCAATAAGCCATTAACGTGGTTCTTGACAAACTGCTTGGGTAAAAGGAAAGCTGGTACTGCTCGGTGTGGGTGGAGTTCATGTCTGGAGAAATTAGGGAACAGGCTGGTAGGAGAAGCATGGCCTCGAAGGGAGGTTGGCACTAGCATCCGTCATCTCCCCTGTAGTTTTTAGAAAAAGAGTGATGAATGTGCCTGTCCATTTTAGGTAGAAGCAAAGTTCCTGTGCTCAGTCTGGAGGGAAAGAATAATGTGCATTGCATAATCCTGGAAAGAACTAGCACATAAAGTTTCAACGTTGGCAGCAAGAAATTTTATGGAATCTGTCAAACTGGGGATGGTACAGCAGTGAGAACAGCATTACAGTAATGATATCTGAGAGAAGGAAAATTGTAACATTGAAAACTAGATATCTGCCAGTTTGACCTAAGTATAATTAAAAACTTTTGAACAAATTTGGGAAAGAATAGTTAAGACATGGAGATAAATGGAAAATGGGATTAAATGCAATATTGTTTTATGAGATCAGATCAGTCCAAACCAATTTGACATATTTCATCTAAGACGTGCCTAATTTTCTAGAAAGAGAAAATATAGTGAATCTCATCTGCTGGGATTTCAGTAGAATGTCTGAGATTTTTAGGCCAGCTAAGAAGCACATTACATGCTCAGCCTCCTATTTAAATACGTATTTCTAAGTAGAATGAAACCCAGATCAGACATGTTTAGGACTGTGCATAATATTTTAAGAGTTGACCACAGGTAAAATCCAATTTGAAATCCATTTTTTTAACCAGTTATTCACTCATCTTGGACTTGCTACTTCTTATTCTTATTTCATTGCATTAAGGAACATCATGCTAGATAACATCAGAAAACTTATTAAAATCAAGCTATATCACATATTTTTCTTTTGTTGTTATCTAATAAGCTATTTAATGACACTAGAATGGTTTCATATTAATTTTCTTGACAAAATCATGTTGGTTGTTGTTTATCATTTAATTATGTTTTGGACACTCACAAATCAAACCTTTAATAAGCTTTCCAGTATATTTCAAGATTTGAAACTAGGCTGATTAGATCTGTATTTCACTGAGTCCTCTTTTCTCCCCATTAGTTTGAAGACAGAGAATTTGGTAGTCCTCTTGCAGTCCTCAGGATATTATCTGTGTGGTGATATGACTTCGTAAAGATAGTAATCAGAGCTTATTTTGTCTATTTATTTCCTTAATCATCCAAGGATGAATTACATCTGGCCATGCCTACTGGAATACATCTATGTCAGCTAAATATTCTGCAAGCTCTTTTTCTTAGTCTGACTTGTATTCTGATTTCCTTGAAAAAATATTTTAGTTATGTTTGTTAAAAATTAGCTTTTTTGGGGTAAGTGCCAGAGCAAAGAATGGAAATTTTACTCTTCTTTGAATCATCTGCATTCTTCCAATTTAATGTGTAATTGCAATGTAATGTGCAATTTTACATAGAATTTTCCATATATATCCTTCATGATCTAGCTTTAAAAGCAACTGCTATGCTTTCTTGTAGTTCTCAAAAGGTTTCAGTAGTTACAACAAACCATGTCCTCTGAAAATCTAACCTTATATATGACTATTGTTTTTTATGTTCTCAAGTTAGTGAGTTTGTTCTACAGTTATACTACCGGCCAAGTACTGTGTGGGTATCTGCATCTGAATTTAAGTAGTATTTCAGAAAAAAATACTTTCCCTGTGACAGATGTGAAAAGGCGGGGGGAAATTATTTGGCTTGTGTTTCTTGCTTTGTCAGTGGCATATCTTCTTTGGATTTGCTTGGCAGGTACTGCAGCACTTTTGATTGCTGCATTAGTCTCCCTCACTCTAGCATCCTCTGATATAGCATGAACTGGCTGCTTACTCCATATAAATTTGCATTTCACTGTGGTAGTCAGCTCCACAAGTACTGATTACTGAGGCTAAGGTAAATTAGATCAAAAGAGCTTTTCTAAATACAATTCTTTCAATAAATTGATGCCAACTCCCATTTTTTTCTGGGGTTTATATTGTGAGCTGTCCTGCTTTATTTTGTGAATTTTCAAGTGCACTATTTCTGTGCATAAAGCCTTTTAGGAATTAACCTTGGCTTTCTTCCATGTGTTGAAATTCAGCATCGTAGATCTTGATTTATCCTAGGTCACAATCATGAAGAGTTCGGAGGCACTGCACAGTCATGTAAAGTGTTAAGTTTCTGCAGCAGTGTTGTAGTTCAGTAGTTCACCATTTTCCACCATGTTACATACTGTAGCTGTAATATGAAACTTCTATTTTCACATTATTTGCAAATCACACTGTCACTTGCAAATGCTCAAAAATGCAGATGTACTCACTCCTGTGTGTCTCTCCTATCTAGATGCCTTAGCCACATTTATGACAACTGTGAAATGCTATTTGTAGTCAGATTTCTTAACAAAGATGTCTCTCTAGCAGATTAAACAGGCAGTGCTTGCAATTTACGTTACTTTAGAACAGACATCTCCAAAACACAGTTGATAGAATAATATCAGACTTGCAAATGTAAATCTTCAACAGCTAACAAAGCAACAGGAGTCGATTTCAGCCTTTTCCAAATGACATGTCATTTCCTGCATATAAAAACAGAGCGTACACACAATACATGCACTAAGATGGGTGATTTAGATCATAGTATTTTAAGTACCATTTAAATCAACAAGCATTAATTTAAATAATGTTTATCCTTTTTCCTAAGATATTCTGCAAAATAAAGTCTGTTCTAATTAGCTGATATAATTTAATAAATTTAATGAAGCTATTTGCTCAGTGAAAGGTGCATATCTGCTACATATTTGTCTAAGTTGTTATAAAACTACATGAATTTATTATGCTTCTTAGTACTTTATTATACTGGAAATCAATTAATAGTGAATTCATTATTTAGTGGTTAATTTATCTTTTTAATTATTATTTATTTGTGTGAAGTTGCAGTTGAATGGAAATTCAGTTTAATTGATACTTACTTAAAAATGAACCAAACCAGTATTTTGATGTTGTTTATTGGGCAAATAAAACTATAGAAACTGCAAAATAAGGTTCCTCAAAACAAGCTTTAATGCAAAATTAATTAATGTATTAAATGAAGAAAGTATTAACCATCACTAGTCAATTGATTATTTTACTAACGATGTTCTTCAAGTTTTTAAAACGAGTAAGTCTCATCATTTTACACCTCATCATTACTTACAAACTGAAACTGGAAAATGAGCTTTCCTCCTTTTTCAACAGCCTCTGGATCGCACAGCTTTGCTTCAGCTCAGCATTAAACTAAATTAGTCAAATAAACTGAGATGAGAAATACTCTTGTGCATCTTCATGAAGTACAACTGTTGTCAAAAGTTAGCGTAGCAACTTCTATAGACTACAGTTTTAGTTTTTTAATCAATAAATCCTAGCTCTTCATGCTCTGATTTTGTTTAAACTATGATGGAAAACGCACTGCTTAATTGAAAATAAATGAAGTTAAGGGGCAACTAAAGAGTCAGAATGCAAATTATATTTTCTTTTAAAGGGAAAAATATTTCATTTACATTTGTGGATATGCATTATAAAATGGCTCTTTAGCTGTAGTGATCTAATATATAAACACAGGAATATACTGTGCATGTGTGTACCTGTGTAAATAATCACTGGCTATTTATGCTTTTATGGTAAATTTAAAAGTTATTCTATTCAATAGATACTACATTCCTTGAAAAGCAGCGTCTTCTCTGGATTTGCATAATCATCTGACAATATTTTAGGTTTTTTTCCAGAATGCCAGATGATCAAAGAAAACCTGTGATGTTCATTTTATGTTATATAGCCTACCTTATCCCATAGAAGCCACTGGAAAGGGAATGTGGGACCGTGCTGTAAGAAGATCTAAGGTGACTGATGAGACACGAAGGCACAGGAGTAGCACCTAATCTCAGCATGGAAAGCAAGGGATGAGATCAGTTGTAGTAAAGTGGGGAGCAAGACAGCTAATTATTTGTGGAAGAGTGGAAAGTCACAAGGGGTAGAACTGTAGTTAGGAAAAGAAATTGAAATGCACAATCAAAGGGACAAAAGGAGCAGCAATGGGAAGGGGTAGAAAGGGAATGTGTATGTTGGGGGCTAGAAGAATGAGAGGAGATCCTGCAGTAGACAGTGGACTTCATCTGTGGAATCAGTCAAGTATGTGATAGTCTTGCAAAATTATAGGTATGTTCAGGTAAGAAAAATAGTTCTCTTCAACACATGGGCATCTGCAGTAGGAGATGTCTCACCTAAATTTGAGATGACTACAGTATAGCTTTCTGTATCTGAGGTAATTATCTAGACTCCTTTTATGGTCACTGGAAGCAACCAGGCATTTTGGTTACAACCCATCTTGTACATGCATAAATTGATCATCTGGGTAGGATGTTGAAAATATTTTTCTGTTGACTATAAAAGAAGTCCAGATAACGAACTCAGGTATAGACACACTGTAAACATCTCAAGTTAAACAAAATGGATCTCATATCCTGGCAAGAAGACTTCCATCTGGACAGGGATTAATTCCAAAATCTATTCGGCCAAAGTGTCCAATCCCTTTTATCACTGTTTAAACCTCTGTGGCACATGTGAAGTACTACTGTACTGAAGGATATCTTCAATGTCTGCTGAGTTCTCAGGTGCTTAATTTCAGGTACAGAAGTTTGAAAACATTCTCTCACTGTTTGCCCCTTTGCTACAAAACAGGTCCAAGTGTGTTGCTTTCTGTTTCTAAAATCCCATTACATTATTTGCACAGAACCATCTTATCTTTCCACCTTATCTTGACTTCTTTGTTTTACTTGGAATAATAATTTGTTTACTCACTGACAAATGAAACAACCTTGTCTCCAGACGTTGCAGATAAGTTTGTGTAATGTTTTGCAGTCTAGGAGTGCAAAGTCTGTTAACATGCAAGCAAGTTTTTGTGGAACTCTATATATTTCTTGTACAGTTTATGGGATTGTTGTGGTTTCAGCCCAGCCGGTAACAAAGCACCATGAAGCTGCTCATTCACTCCCCACCCCCCAGCTACAGCAGGATGAGGAGAAAATATAAAGAAATGCTTGTGGGTCGAGACAAGGACTGGGAGGGATCACTCATGGTCATGGGCAAAACCCAGACTCAACTTGGGGAAAAAACAAAATCAATTTAATTTACTACAAATCAAATCAAACCAAGGATACTGAGAAGTAAACCCAAGCCTTAGAACACCTTCCCCCACCCCTCCCTTCTTCCCAGGCACAACTCCACTCCTGATTTTCTCTCCCTTCTCCCTGCAGTGCAGCACAGGGGGACGGGGAATGGGCGTTGGGGTCATTTCATCACACCTTGTCTCTGCTGCTCCTTCCTCCTCAGGGGGAGGATTCCTCACTCCTTCCCTGCTCCACCGTGGGCTCCCTCCCGCTGGAGACAGTCCTTCATGAAATTTTCCAGCATGAGTCCTTCCCAGGGGCTGCAGTTCTTCATGAACTGCTCCAGCATGGGTCCCTTCCTCAGGCTGCAGTCCTTCAGGCACAGACTGCTCCGGCGTGGGCTCCTCTCTCCCCGGGCTGCAGGTGGGCATCTGCTCCCCCGCTGCCCTCCCTGGGCTGGGGG
>JANZLQ010000005.1:12324590-12343824 GCA_026212715.1 Elanus axillaris | reverse complement strand
CCAAGAGTTTTACTTCTTTTCCTGATGTTCTCCCCCATCCCACTGGGGGCGGGGGGAAGGGGGTGAGCAGCTGCGTGGTGTTTAGTTGCTGGCTGGGGTTAAACCATGACACAGCTAAAGGCAGATATACTGAACACCCACAGAAAACTGCCTGAGATACATCTCTCATGTTCAAACATTCCTGTACCTAGATGCAGAGTGATCACAAGTACAGCATAACTACATCGGAGAAAAGGGTAATACAGAGCAGAAGCCAAAGAAGGGATCAGGTCATGTACACTGTTCATAACAAATATACCCTCACTTCAGAAGTGCATCCGTGGTGTGCAGCTATGTGTTAGGTCTCCTATTTGTCAGAGGTGATACTTGCACAAATTGTCAATGAATACCTCCCGTAGCAGAGCTCAGTGAATACTGTAGCAATGTATTTGCTTTTGAACACCAAGTTCAGTTTAACTGTATTATAAATAAGATATGGAAGAATGCTGAAAAAATGTTTTAAAACAAAGTTTTTAAAAGTGTGAGGTTATTTGTACTTTCTCAGTGCTTTTCTAGCAAGAGAGCTACTGCATAGCGTAACAGAGCACACTGGGCTGCACTGCATCATCATTATGGAAAAACTCCCATCATTCTCAGGGTATGTACTCTAGTTCAGCTGTAAATTATTGGATTTGACACTGGAATCACTTGTGGGAAATTCTGTAACCTGAACTATGCAGGAAGGCATAAATGACCATAATAATCTTTTTTGGCCTTCAAATTTATGAATCTACGTTCACTGCGGACAGCTTTTCCCTGCCAGGGATACATCTCTTACTCTGAGCCTGTAATTCTGCAGGGGAAAGTAGCACTGCAGTGAGATTTTATCCTGCTTTCTACCTACTGAAGTCCAGTTCTTCCTGCAGTGAGATTTTATCCTGCTTTCTACCTACTGAAGTCCAGTTCTTCCTGCAGTTAAATGGAAACAGAGTTGAAATCCACTGAGCTACCTGTGAGACAAAATAATCCCAGTGGTAATAAATGAGGTCCTAAAAGAGCCTGTAATTTGACCATTTAAATTATCAAGTTTGGATGTACACTGAGACACAAAAACACAAGAGGACTTCTCCATGTACAGCTACCAGAAACTCATCACCTATATTGGTTATGCTGCAGAGACTAAAGAGAGACCCTCAATTTCCTGCATGAGCAGCTGGTGAGGTTCTGTTCTGTCTGATAAATGATACTGCCTGTGTTTAGGGACTCTGGTTGAGACTGTTTTGGCATTTAGACTCGTGGAACAACTTTGGTGACAAATGCATGGCTGGAGGCCCTTGTATTAGTCTAGAGTCACTGAGCAACTGAGCAGCATTAACAGTCACTGAGAAGGCAGCTGTACTCTGAACGTCCTTACCTGAGCCAGACGTATCTCTCTGATGGGGGAGGATTGCTTAAAATTTTATTCTAGTGTTGTCAGCTGTGTTGAAACCTATTGCCTCCCTGAGCCTGCTGAGCATCCTATTACGAACACCATGGCATTATCCATGTTTGCTGTTTCCTGATACCTCCTCTGCTGAAACCTTCATCTTAGTTCATGCATCACAGCACTCATCTAGTTGAGATTCACCTTGCTGACCCAAGCATATTTAAACCCCTTCTTGCTGCTCTCATACTATACTAGGAATAGAGGCTATATCATCCACCTCATTAGTCATTGCCAGTGACTTCACTCACATGCAATTCAGGAATCTGGTGCAAATTACTCAGATCTTCTAGCTATCAGTAAAGCAAACCATCTGAAATTTCTACCAAATTCAAAGGGAGTGAAAGCGTCCAGCAGCTACTAAAAATTACAGGTCTTTATTTTAAAGGCAGACTTACTTCTAGTTCTATTTCTCCACTGTCCTCACCCTTTTTCCTATTGTTAGCTATCTTTTCAGGCCAATCCCATTTCCCTAATTCTTGAGCAGGATGCTTCCTCTGTGACATGCCTACCACATGAGACAGACCTCCTTGTTCTTTAATTTCATGTTTTGTTGCAAATATTCTACTTCAGCGTGACTTTTCTATTGGAGCTTCTAACTGCATTTTGCACACTCTAGAACATTTTGGAGATCCTTTTTGCGTCAATGACAATATTCATCTGAAAATTATTTTAAATAGGGGGCCTACTATGCAAGAAAAAAGATCTACTTATAAAAACTGTCACAAGATATTTGCATGTTGTACAGGCTATAGGCATAAATTGGTGCACTTGCACAGCTCATTCCTATCCTATTTCATGTTAGATGGTCTGTCATCCCTTCTGCTGCTAAAGAACAGAATGCTGCCTGTGAGGCTGCATTTATTCTCATCATTATTAAACAGAGAGTGTTTTATATAAAGGTATCTGCAATACCATTATTCAGTGTTGCTTGCTGCAAACATTGATTGCATGACTATTCTCAATATCCGACTGCAGTTCTCACATCCACAATTCCTGCCTTTCAGGTGAGAAATGGAAGATCAATTTACTGTCACTCTTTTTCCTCTTGTACTCACCTACTTAGAAACAAATCTACCTAGAGCTGTTACTGCAGGAGGTGTTACTGCAGAAGGTGTAACACTTCTTCCTTTTTGCAGAATATCAGTGAATCACAATTCTCTTCCAGACCTTCATGACTTCAGGTGAGGCAGATTGAAGAGAGAACTGCAGGCAAAAATAAGTGCATAGGCCTGTGCCACAAAAGTGAATACAAGTTTTATCATTGATTTCAGCAGATACAGAAACTCACTCCTAGATTCTTTTCACATCTTTTTACAGAACTGACTCATCTCCCTCTTTTCATGCATTGCAGCTGTATCAGTGGTGCTTCAAGTGTCAAAATTAGTTTTAAACAAATAGTATATAAATGTTGCTTCAAAAATCTGTATGCCTCATATATGGTAACTGGGAGTTACTACTAATGTTGATGCCTTCATAACCCATGGCAAACCCCTAATGCGTATATATCTACTTTTAGATATACAAGGACAAAATAAGTCCATCATCCATATGTTCTTTTCAGCAATCTAGGAAGCCTGTATGAAATTGCATGTTTAAAAATTCATAACTCTTCAAGTTGTTGCTATCCTTTTTTTCATATATCTCAGTAAAAGTTGCAGAAAAGCCAAGACTTAAACTTTAAGGGTTTTTTTCTCACTGTGGAGACCATTCTACTAAATTATATCAGCAAGCTGTGCCTACATATTCAAAATGTTTATAGTAAGCTCAACTAATTTTCCTTAAGGGTCTAAAAACACTTTGCCTTGGGTTGAGAGCAAATTAGGACACAATTTCAGAAAATGGGATTTTTCAGTATATAATTGTGAGCACTTAAAAATAGGGATGATTCACAAAACAAGAGACCTTTCATACTTAGCTACAATGATTGCTATTACTTTCTTTAGAAATGTATATTCATTTTATCTACCTGTTGAAAACATAAAGCTATATATGTAGAAAGAATTCCCTCTGCCTGGGAAAGGAGACCTTTTCAGCTGAGTTCCTAATTGGCTTCATTTGTGCTACTTAAATATTTTGACAAGGGCACATGTTCTTTCTGTTCTGTTCTACTCTACTCTATTCTATTTTACCCTGTCCTGCTCTACTATATCCCCACCATCATCATTCATGAATTCCTTAATCTGGAAATGATTAAATGCTAAAATAAGAAACAAAAGAATTATTCTCCACCAACCCCCACCCCCTGCCAAATGTTTTCTCTGCTAGACTGTTGAGCTTGGTTTTCTCTTGAACAGATGGCTCCAGAATAACAGAAAATTGTTCAGTGGCTACAGTTTAGGCATTTAAAATGTAAATGTTATTGCAGATCATTTGGGAATTTCATGTTCTCCTATGCTGGAAAACATGCATTAATCAATTTTATTGATATAAGAATATCAGGATTCAATTTGGTTTCTTACTTCAGTGTCCATTTGGACTGTTAGAGTTGAGTGAATCAGCCTGGTGAGGAATGGATCCATTTGGATTAGGATATTGCCCTGATGCGAGTTCTCTCCTTATCAGGTTCTTTGAAACAGCAAGGACATGTATCAGTAACTTTTTCTTCTTTCTGATTAGCCACTGCGAATCACCATTATTGCAGAGAGAGATAGCTCTTATGCTCAGCAAAAATATATTAGGTGTTCCTAAATCTGAGACAAGTTGCCTATAATGTGTATAAAGGTGGGGCTCATCCAGATCATACTCTCTTCCAGATTTGATTAAGTTGGCACACAGCTCTTTTTTGAATACATAAGTCTTTAATTACTTCACTTACTGGGCTGCAATTGAATGATTTTGCTTATTATAGCATGCAGTGGTTTCTTGCAAGGTTGTATTGGTTTTACAGTTTAAGCTAGGGCAGGTGCAGGATTGCTTTAGATTACTTAAGGTTAGGAAGATACTGATTTGCATAGTTTCAGGGCTGTTGGAATCCTCTGGAAAGTAAAAGCAATTTTCTTTTATTTACTCTCAGTCCTACAGTTCCTTCTGCCACTTGTTCTCACTGGGTCAGCCTTTCCCTCTTTTAACATTTATGTCAGGATGTTGCACCAGAACTACACAGTTAGATTTCACCTGGGCTCTTGAAAGGATAGCATCAAAGTTTTGAAAATTCAAAATTTTGCCTCTTCTTTTGTCAGAAAGCAGTTGACAAATCTTCTGTTTCTTTAGAAGAAAAAAAAAGAAATTTTCTTTTTATTTTCTGTCAGCATTTTCTATCTATTATTGTCCCTTTTTTGCCTCACTGTTCTTTCCATTTACCACCCTATCCTATACAACATAGACGACCTGCCCCTAGTTACTTTTTCACCATTGCTCCCACTTTTACTGCACCTGTACCCTTATTTAGTATTTCTGATAGTTACCCAGGCAACAAGGTTGCAATCTTAGATATTATTAGTATGTTTCTTGGACACTGGTGGTCTTGCAAGTCTCTGCTTCCTAAAGGTTCCCCTTATTCCCGCACCAATTATCTGTGTACTCTGTCTGTTTCTAACATACGTAGTCCTTATCCCTTTTTAAAATCCAGCTATTCTTCACAGTGCTGTTACTTTTGTCATCTTCTCACATTGTTATTTGTTATTTGTTAAACCCAGTATTTCTCTCATGTCTCGTCCAGCAGTTTCTCGTGTCCTGTTCATTTATCTTAAGCTCAGCCCAGCACCTCGTCAGCATCCCATTCATCCTCCTGCCATGACTCCCAAGGACTCCCAGGGCTGCCATGCCCCAAGGAGATGTTCCCTCCATCTCTGTGCCACCGAGCCCCAGCAGGCGTCCCGTGGCACCCCCAACATGGGCTGCACGCCTTGGGGCAGGTGCCTGACTCAAGGTGTTTGACCTGTGCAGGGTGTGCTGGGCTGCAGTGCGACTTCACACCATTGCCAGCACCAACGCTGCCCTTCAGAGGCAAAACAGCGTGTACGTAGTGGGGCACTTCCACTCTGTAACACTCCTGTTAGAATGCCAGCACATGCTGGACCTGTCTGCTTCTCTGGCTTCACTTCATGCAACCTATGCTCTGGTCCCAAGGACTGAACAGCCACTAGTTGGGTATTGCTCACTTCTGTTTGAAAATATTCTTGTTTGTGTGCTCTGAGAGCCTCCGGGAAGCGAACCCAAACATGGTAAATGAGGGTGAAGAGATTAGCTAGAGAAGTACACTCCTGATCTGAACTAAATGCTAATGCAGACACGCCAGCATCATAATAACAAATAAGCTTAATAGCCTATCTCTGCACCTGGTCTTTCTTGAATACGGGCAATGAGAACTATAAATAGAATTTCGCTTGATGTCTTACCTCTACAATAGCATCAGGGTTTTGTTATTTTTTCCCCAAGAGACAGCATGTATGTCCCAGGACTGGGACCACTCTTGTGGTCACAACGGACATTGTTCCCAAGATTGGTTGGACTGGCCAGATCCTTCTCTTCAGTGTAGAGATGGGCCTAATTAGACACTACTGAGTACCCATGTCAAATGTTAAGACTTAAAGATGGAGAGGTGGGGTGGTGCAGACAATTATGTCGATCTACAAAAGCAAGCTGTACAGACAGTGATAAAATTAACATACCTAAGTAAGTGCCAAGAGGAATTAGGAGCAACAGGTTACCAGTAATTAAATTGGGGTGCTTAGGGTTGTGCTTTTCTAAACTATGTATGTAGTGATGAGAACAGATGTATGTCAGAAACCTTAGGGCATGGCGAGGGCATGGGAGAGCTACATAGCCAAGTTGCTGGTGTGTAATACTCTGCTATGTCAGGTATCTTGGATTCAACAGGAGCCAGTACTCTGTGTCCTAGGGCTTTCTGCAGCTTCTGAGTTGAGTTCCTCCAGCTGCTTGGCCAGCAATGTGCCAGTGTGAGGCTTTTTGCTAGACTTCCTAAAAAAGGAAAACCAAGTGGCAGTTCTGAGCATAACTTACGAACTAAGACGACAGAATCCTTGTCTTATGGGAAAAAAAAGAGGGGTGGGAGAACCAGTTTTTTATCATCTAAAAGGCTGATGTTCTTTATCACATTTGCTACATCACAAGTTCATGTTTATTGTCCTTAAATGCATTGTGCTGTATGTTATACTCTTGAATTTCATCCTGTTGCTATTATTCGTGAACCATGTCTGTCTTGCTCTTTCCCTATGATATGCCATTCCTTCTCTGTACTGACCATGTCCCATTTCAGCAGCATACCACTATCCTTAGTGCTTAGGTTGTTGAAAACCATTTTAAAAGATCACTAGTAGAGAATGGCAACCTATATCCAGATTGGTGTTTCCCCCTCAAGCATGACCAGGTGTCATTTTCCATAAGTAATTTCATTTTCTTTTCAGAATTCATTTACTAATTCCCACACAGTCAGGCTTTACCAACTGTTTTCCATAAAGCACCATATTTTAAGAGCAGATAGAAAAAAACCCCTACTATATCTAAATTTTCCTATAAAAATAGATTCTTACTGAGATATCAGGCAAGCCTTGGACAATCTGTTATTTGGTTAATGCAGATTATGTTTTATCCCATTTTTTATTTATCTGCATGTTTTCAGTTATTTTTTTCTTCAAAAAATTTGTTCTAAAGTCTTGCATAATATTAAGGTCAGAAAAAGTGATTTTTTTATCTATCGATATCTCTTTTTTCTGTGACATATGATTTCTATTCTCATTATTCATAAGGTTGCACTTCTGGCGTTTACATTTTCTCAAAAATATTTTATTCTTTATCATTATTTTTTTTTATTTATTTATTGTGCAGTGGAGATTGCCCAGTCCTCCTAAAATGCTAAACCTTTTTACTTCCACCTCAGATGAAATATTTTCCAACCTGCTCTTGGATTTTCAATGGCTTTTTCAGCATTTATTTGACATAACCCTTCTAGTTCAATATTATTTAAAAAATCTATTTCTTTTTCTTATATTACACCCTACTTCTTTTTTCTTCTGTGTCTCTATATTTATATGGATAAAACCCATTCTGGTTTTTGGGGTTTTTTTTACTAGCTCTTATTTCCCATAATCCTTTTCAAGATTTCCCTGAGCATTCACTTAGACAAGTCTTACTTTATCACAGTATCACTTTTTTTCTAACACCTTAAGTATAGAATCACAGTGCTGAAAGGGACCTCGAGAGGTCACTTAGTTCATCTTCCTGTCCCAAACCAAGACCACTATGACATGGTTGTCTAACTTGTTCTTAAAGATCTCCAGTTACAGTGTTTATCTTACTTCAAGTCCAGTATTTCACTATCTTTTCTATCAAAATACTTTCTGCTCTTTACTTTTAATGTTTCTTGTTTGAATTTATCTGATTCTGCTTTCATTTTTCACCATTTAACATAAAGATTAGATTGTTTCCTTCCTCTTTGTAGCAATATTTTGCAATTTTGAGTAATTACTGAGGTGCCATTCAGCAGTCTCTTCCTCTGGCCAGCCAGTCCCCTTTTTTTCCGAGGGTGAACTTGTGTGCATGACTACAGATTTGTCTCATTACTCTTCTCCAGACTCTGTTCAACTGATTCTTACCATGCTTGAGCTGAAGAATATCTATCTAGGGTGTTGCTTCAAGTACTTTGGAAAGTGTATTCCTGCTTCTAGGTCCTAGGTGGTATTTGTCTTTTTTGCAACAACAATGCTTGATGAATTCAGGTTCAGTTTTTAATCCTCTCTAAGCCATACACCCTTGCAGAACTACTCCCTAATCAGTTGTTCCCTTCCTATTTTTTTGTAGCTGATTACTCCTGCCCTATATTCAGTATCTTGCTCTTGTTCCTGTTTGTAGGACAGCCTTATGCTGTCCTTACGTTATCTTCTTCAGGTATTCTCCTGAATTATTAGATTGTTTAAATTCTAGGTGAATGTATTTGCAGTTCTGCCCAGGATGATGTCATTAGCAAATGTAAGAAATGTGCTTAATTCCATTATTCAAGTCATTCTTGAAAATACCAATTAGTTTCAATGCACAATAGACTTTTTCAGAACCTCATGCAATAAACCCTTTCATTTTCACAATGAACCTTTGATAACTACTCTGTCAATCATTTGTTTCAATAAAACATTTTTCTATTTTTTTAAGCTCTGTTAGATGTGGAATCCTTTCCTACAGAATTATTCTCTTGGATAGTCAGCACTTTTGACTTAACCATTCCAGGCTGAATGATCTGAATTCCTTCTTTCTAACTAGTTTTTTTCTATTTTGGTTTTTCTTTTTTTTTTTTAAATTTATTTAACTTTGACTTCAAAACCTTTTTTTATGGAACTACAACTGCTTACACTTCTACTCTGTGTTCCACTACAGAATTAGCTAAGAGTCTTGAGTCTTTTTTTCACAGCATCACAGGATCCATTAATTCAAACAAAACAGAGAAGAGTCATACGTGGGAGAACCCCAGAAAAAGAGTAAACACCAGCTTAAAGATGAGAGCACAGAGCAGTAAAAGCAAAGCATATAGGCCATTCATTGCCTTATACACTTGTTAATATAAGTTGATTATTCTTATGTGTGCAAATTTATATTTGCAAAGATTACTTCCTGTCATCTGCATCCTGTGAAGATTATTTCTTGCATTTTTTTTACCATCATTGATGACTTCTAGAAAATGTAGTGATGAATGAAAAATATAATTTCTTTTACTATCCATTTTTTTAAAGACTTTGGTCAGCTGTGCATTTATTTCCCGTTTTATTCCTTTTGCTTTGCCTGATGTTTTTTTAAGTGATTGCCGTTCAGCTATAGGCTCATTTGTGTAGCAATTTTCTTACAGGGAAATTTAGTGCAACTTTAGATCACAACGTGGTAGCAGAACTGTCAAGGTCTCAAATGAACTATTGATGCTGAAGTCAAGTTTAAACATTGTACTTATGTCCCTGGACCTTTGCACACCTTTTAAGGGTTTACATTCTGGGTTTTGTCAAGTCTTTTTAGGAGCATTTGTTTCTAAAGCACTGTCTTGAACAAAGTCCTTTCATATATCACAGGAAATTTCTGTTTGCAGCCATCCAACCGAATGCAATAAGCTTTATAGCTATGCTTCAGTAAACAACTGCACTCCATAGAACACTATTTTGATTCTTAAGTCCAGTGCACTTCGTTTTCCCATTTGTCCCTTTATTTTTACAGTGCAACATATTTTCAGTTAATTCAGATGATGTAAACATTTGGTATTAACTGACTCTTCTTCTGCATCATTCCAGCTGGATTTGCCCAGTTCAGTCAAGGTTAGCCATATGACCAGCTCTGAATTAATTTGTAGTAAATCTGTATTGTATTTTTACATGATACCTAGTAGGAAATATTTTTGGACTCAAATTTAGAATAGATTCTACAAGATGTCTCTTATGACCCAAAATTATGACCTTTAGATTTAATGGCTCCTCTCTACTCCATCATTAATTCAGTCTTTTTCAGCTCAGGTGTATTCACGGGCTGATAAGTGAACACTTCATGGTTTCAAACTTAGCAGATTTCTCTACTGAATTCTACTATTTAATACATTTCCAGATTATTTTGTTCAAATTTGTTTGAAGTCATTTTTTGAATAATTTTGTTAGTTTTCAGGCTAAAGTGAAAGTCCACATCGGTGCTTCTTGTACCACTTATCTTTTATGACATTGTAATTTTTTTTTTTTAATTTTTGACAGTCATCATACTGCCAATTATTTCAAGGGACCTTTTGACTTTTGCTCCATCATATATATTTACAATTTTTCCACTTTCTTTCCAGCAAGTGCTGAAAATCCTGATGTTTAACCAAAAAAGGATAGATGAGTTATTTATTTTAAGCAAACCACAAATAATTGTTTGTGGAGAAAGAAGGAAGTAGTATTTTCCAGAAAAAAGCAAACCTAAAACATATTCACTTTATGAATTTTTGCCTTGCTTGAGTCCACATGTTTCTTTTAATTTCTCTGAAACATACTTTTGGGCTACACTCACAGATTCATAAATTTTATGTACAGATTACACCATAATGATCATGTAGTCTGATATGTTCCGTAATACACAAGGCCTAAAATGTCTCATAGAAATTCTTACCAGAAGCTCAGTAACTTGTGCTTGAAAGGCACTATACAGATATATATCCGTCAACAAATTGTTTTGATCAGTACAATAGATTTTCTTTGGGACTCTGGAGAAAGCACTTAAAGGCAATTCGACCCTTATACACATCTAAGCCTTTGAAAAGATCATCCTTCCACCCTCCCAGAGTATGAGATGACAGGCAAAATTTCTTCAGGCTAAGTCATAGTAAAGAAGCTGGTATATAAAAACATGTATTAAAGGCATATAAAGTAAACATATTTTTCCCTGTGGGTTGTATATTGTTTTGTCCTTAAAGTTGGTTGGGATTTTTAATGCTGTTATATAGATTGAAAAGACTGAATTACGTTGTCTGATAGAAGTGATAGAAAATGCTAGCTTAAAATAGTGAATATACAGCAAATGTTGGTATAAACCTTGAAAGAAAAATTCTTTTTTTCTTTATAATATAACGGAAGCCACTTCTATGATATCTATGAAATACAAAAATCAATCAGATGTTCACAAATCTAATTTAAAATGGCAACATGGAAACATTTGTAAATATTGTTTTCACATAATTATAACGTTTCTTCTACGGTTGACTGACATATGAATTAATATAAAATACTTTTTTTCCCATTTTAAATTTAGAATACTATAAAAAATTAACCTAAAATTATTAAATAGAATCATGTTATGTCTCTTGCATATGCAATTTTATTGCTAACTATTCTGTACTGGCAGGATGGAGCTAATTTCTCTCTGGGCCATGGAATTGGCTTTATTTTTCTGGGGTGGGTGGGTTGGTAGTTTTCACCATTTGCATACTTGAACACAAGTCCCACTGTTGCTTAATATACTAGCCACTGTATCTTCTCCTTTAATTTTGGCTACCTTGTAAATGTTGCTTTTGTGGAAGAGAATGTCTCTGACTGGAGAGTGCTTTATGTTCAATTTAGGTCCACTTCTGAGAATCTCTTTAATACTGAACAATTTAATCCATTGGTGACATGATGGTGTTTCTGCTAAACTTTGAACTTGAATTTTTTTTAAGAAGATGAGAATGCCATGAATAGTAGCAGTAAATAATCACACATGATCTCTCACTGGTCCTCTCTAACCACTGGCAAGTGAGGAAAAGCCTTCAACACAAGGGATTACAATAAGACTGAATCAATAAACTGTCCCTTCCCTTATTAGGAGATAATTTCTCACTGGAGGTTATTCTGGAAAGAACTAATTCAGTCTAAGAATGCAAATATTCTCATCCTTTTACCCTTAATTTTCCAATTAGTAAATCATATTCCTTTTAAGATCAGGCACTGTACATTCAAGTCCAAAGAGGCACTATCCTCAGAGTGATTTGAGAACTTTTCATTTCCTGTGAAAAAAATCCAAGGGAACAGTGATCTACAAATCCACTGTTGCCAAAACTCATGAGTGACATTGTCTACAGTTACTATGTGATGATCTGCTTCTTTCCTCCATCAGATTTCTGCCTTTATTTTTAAAGCTCAGATTTTTCTAACCCTCTCTGAATTTAAATCCCTTATACTGCTTTTAAGAAATTAATGAGACCAGAAACAATAGTAATAAACTGTGCACTAGAACAAATTCATGCTGGCAGGATGGAGGATGCCCTATTTGTAAGCAATGGATAACAAGGTGATCTGGTCCTCTATGCTCAAGTCTGGTCCCTGCTGTAGAGGGTAGGTTGACATGCTTGTTAAGACAAAATAAGCAGTTTTAGGCAAAACTTTTTGTTTGATTTGGTTTGTGGTTTGTTTGGTTTTTTGTTTGTTTGTTTTGTTTTTTTTTTATTAACTTGCAGGATGTAGTGTGCAAGAGGCTTTTCCAGGTTTTTTTTGAGCAATGTCACTTGTTAATGAAGGATGAGATAGTTCAAGCTGTGTGTCACCTGGAAGGGCTTGACCTTGGCACTAGACTGAACAATTTCTTAATGTTGGATATGTCTAATTTTAAGGACCTTTATTAAATAATTAGTTTGCATTAGAGTTACAAAAGTGGTGAGAAATCTACCTTATTTGTAAGGAGGATACTGATGGGCAGATGATTTACTTTCCATACTGTAAGAGAAACAAAATCTTTTTCTAAGTGTGGTGCTCCAACATGTCACCTGTGCTGCAATTCACCTGTAAACCAAAACATTTTTAGATTGTAAGACCAGTGATGGAGATGCCAAGAAAATTGTTACAAATCCATGCCAATAACCAGCAATCCTACTAAAATTGTAGTAGAAAGGTTTTTTAGTAGTTCAATGGTTTTATTCTGGCCATCTGGAAACACTCTACTTCTTTCAATATTTAGACATCAAATAAACTTTTATCTTCCAAGCATTATTAAAGGGAATGTGAGGCAAAAATAATAGTCTCACCATTACTAATGATAGCATTTGATAAGAAGACTCATTATTATCTAGAGCAGTAATTAAAGTAATATTAGAACTATCAAAACCAGACTCATAAAGGGATTAGTTTTATTTGGTCTGAGAAAGGCAGATATATTGTGATTTGTCAAAGGTTATAATAGAGGAGAATAAGCTATTTTTCTACATGCCTAAAGTAAGTAGGAAAGTGAATTAACTTTTGGCACAGAAGAATTTAAATTAAATATTATGAAACACTTTGTGCTCATTGTCAAAGTGATCTATTTAAGGTCATAGAAGAAGGCTACACAATCACTATACATGCTCTTAAAAACATATCAAACAAGGACTCATTCATGAGCACCACAAGGTACTGGAGTAGATCATCTCTAGTGGTTCCTTTTATATTTTCTGTCTAAACCTTCAAGATTATTCCTTCCGAAAAGTCTTTCCTTCATCGTGAATGTAGCACTTATGATTGGTGCATACACTGTACACAAGTGAATTCTTTAAGAAATTTACTGGTTTTCTGTGTTGGCTGTTAAAAATTGTATGCATCCAGTATGCTCCAAGCTGTCAGACATGAGGGGGCTGGCTATATTATGTCTGCTGTACTTTCCATTTCAACAACTTGCAGGGGAAAACCCTTCAGGCTGTTGCTGACAGCAGATTTCTGATGAGGACTGAGTATTACAGTGTCTTGCGAAGAACAGTATTTAAGGGCACAGAGAGGAATGATTTCCCTGTTCACAAGCAGTCAATAAAATCTCCTATTTCCCAGTCTTCTTTTCACCTTGCCTATTTGTACTCTTTTGTGATGCACATAAGAATGACTGACAGTATTTAAATACATAAATGATTTCTCTGCCACCCTTCCTCTACCATCTCTGCTTTTAAAAATATGGATTCCACACCTTCATTTTTCTTCTGAAGTTTTGAGCTTAGAAGCCCAGGAGAATTTTGATATTTTTTTTCTCTTCATGAAAACACACATATGTAGTTCAAAGTTTGTGAACAAGATTCCCAGCAAAAGGCAAAATAAGGCTGTATTCTGTCTCAGTCATTCTAGCATAATCAGGAGTTAATTAATAGTGATAGAAAAAAATGTCCAAAAATAGATGTATTATTTGAATTACTGTATGTTAATAAGCCATGATGAGAGCATGAGAGCCTTGAGTATTCTTCAAAAATCAATATGATAGGAAGTATTTGCCAGGATAGGTTTTACAAAAAGATCCAAATGATCTGTAGTGTAACCTCATAAAAGGGGTTCATATTTTAGTGTAGCAATGTAATGCAACATTACTCCCAGAAAATGTCCCCTTTTAAATACCAAAACATTAGACCATTGAATCAAGAACTATTTTATGACTTATATGCAGTTCACTGCATATGCAGGCTACAATGAAAATAGCAGGAGGTTTTTGTTGCAATTCATTTTTTAAGGAATTCATTGGTATAGAATTACATGAAATCGAAAGCAGCAACACAGGTTTTCTTTTTTCTTCTGGCTGTAGTCTACACTGTCTTTTGTCAATTGTCAATTGTCAATTCTGGAAATGCATGCAGTGTAAATATAGATAATTCCAATCTATGAGAGAAAGGTATGCCTGCATATCACCCTCAAATAAGTTTTGATTCTTAGGCCATATTAATTTATTATTATTTTATTATTACAGCAACTCGCATCTGAATTCTCTTGAGATGTACATATTATTTTACCCAAAGTACCAAAAATAGCTCTTGCTTTGTGCAGCTTTTTGATATGCAAAGTTGGAGACACACAATAGTATTCACACTGTCAAAATGAAGACACTCATCTAAGCAAATACACAAACCCATTAAACAATAAGCCCTTGGGGCCACTAAACTGTGACTGCAGAGTCCCTGCACAGTAGAGTGTCAGACCCATTGTACATTATGACTTGTAGCAGAGGGTTAGTGAGCTAGATGTTTTCCAAAAAGCACATTTTGCTAGTAACACTACACATGAGCCCTGAACTTGTGTGGATTTCCAGATACATGGTAGTCCTTGATGAAATATCTGTCTCCTGAGCTCACCAGCCCCTGCTGACATTTCTTCAGTAATGTTAGGCCATTTACCAAGAAATAGAGAGGCCTGTGGCTGGAAATGTGAGATCCTCTAAAGCCACTTGGACCTAAGGAAAGCCTGCTGGGTAACTATCAGTTATGTAATTTCTGTTATCCCATGGGACTGTACTAATTGCTGTGCTACGGAGTTATGTTCCCTGTGCCTCCACTATAGCCAAATGTTTTGAATTATTTGCTGAACAGCATCATCAGGACAAGTGGGGAACACTCCCACTGCTGACTGCAGACTCCCAAAACAGGCGTCTAGAGGCAAATGACTCCTCCAGGGCTATTTTAAAGGGAAGCACCTGGAGCTACAATTTTCGAGAAACAAAATCTTTGCAAAGTCCCTTGGGGAACTTGGGTAATGCTCCATTAAGCCTCCAGTCCTGCTCCCAGCTGGGTGGGAGGTTGGCACCCAGATTCTGGCACTGATGTGACCCTGGACATGCATAAAACCAGAAATTCAGGTGCCTGGGAACCTTCAGAGTAAGATGGACATGTGCACGTTGACTTAAGTGCTCCTATAGTGGGTGGTCAACATAAAAGATTCCCTTCCTCAGAGTTTTTGATTTAGACATTTCCATCCTGTCCAGCTTTCAGTGATTTGTCCAAGATTTTGCATGTTTTTTACATATGTAGTTGGCCCTGAGTGAAAAGAGGTATACTCTGTTTTCAGAATGGCATGCATGAACAAATGGTATAATCTTCCTTGCTGGTCCTGTGATAGGAATGTCCCTCATTGAGGGAGTGAGTTTTTTAAAGCAATACTTTTTACTGCTCATTTTATAAGTTTAGTAACTACTGAATCCCAGGACAACCTAATGTCAGTTAGAAAGATGAGGATTATCTTAAAAAATACTGTACAGTAGATATAAAGAAAAAATCCTTACATTCACCTCAATAAAAGGTTCCTATCATCTCTCCCATTTAACTTTATGTGCACTCTTAGCTTTTTATTCATTTCATGTTCTGAATGATTCAGTGAAAATTGCCCTTGCCTTCTCTTCCTCTGTTTTCATTTCTCTGATAAGTATTTTCAGCTGCTGCTTATTTAGGTTATTAGAAATGTCCTGTTAGAGATTCAAAACTATCAGCTGCCAGATCAATAGCTGTGCTGTGTTCTATGATACCAGTTATTCTTCCCCCTCCAGATAACTTGCCTTCTCATAAGCTGGTCTATGCATCTTATATCTATGTCAATGGGAAAAGGGTGTCTGAAAGCTGAGTTGCTGAATACTGAACTAATTAGCAGAACTTCTGCTGTTAAAATTAGATATTAGTCAAACTGGTTTGCAAATATGTTCAACAAATTTCAGCTGAACATAGAGCTCTAGCACTTAGCTTTAGTAGTTTAGATTTTAGGTATATATTCTCAGATTATTATCTCTGTAGTTGGTGGTATATACATCAAGGTCATCTAAACCCACTTTTGCAGTTGCTCCAGATAGGGGTCTGCCTGGAGCTAGTGAATTTTTAGAGCAAAAGATTAACCTATGCCATTTGTACACGTCCAGTCACTTGTTATGGAATGTACTACTATAACCTCTTTGGGTACAAGGGGATATAGCATGTAGCAGATGGCATCTAAATGGTTTGGGCTTTTTCTCCCATTTGGAGAGTAATAGTCTTGCACAATATCCACTAGTGGGCACTTTCTGAAAGTCTAGTTATATTAACTGTACTGACCTGTCAAATTTGGAGTTTGATTAATTTTGCCAATTTAAAATTCCTGTTGCAGCTCCATCTGGTATGTTTCATTTCCTCTAATAAAATATTGTTTAGAATTGATTCATGCTGTGAAAAAAAGTCATATTTCACTCCAGAGTAATTTCTTTAAGGGGAAAGTGAATATTTTAGTGGTTTTGGCTGGTGAAGTGCCTTGAAGTCATTCTGAAGCTTAAGCATTAGGAGCTCAGGACCAGATCCAAAAGTTGAGGTATAAGAGGAGCATTTGAGCTAGATAGTGCTAAAGCTGGCAGGAAGTTGCTGTCCCCAGGTCTCAGATGCAGTAACTGTGCACACTTCCAGTTCAAAGCATCATAAGTCTCTCCTGATGGCTTGTTGAACCTGCCCAATAGAGGAACTTTATTGCTTATTTACATGGGTATGTTTTCCTGTAGAAAAAAACTGTTCTAGTAGAACTGACGAAAACTACTTTTCTATGGCTTTGTAACCTACATACCGCCAAAGGGCTCTAGATCCTTCCTGGCCCAAGTCCTCTGCTTCCTACAGGCCTTCACAATAGCTCCAGTTTCCTCCTCAGTTCATTACCCATGGCTTTCCTGAGAAGCAGTTGAGATAAGGCTGTGGCATCATCATTTGCATCTGCTGTACTAGAGCAGCAAAATAGTTTTTTATGTGTCTTAAAACTTAGGAGGTAGAACTGGCTTCCAGGCTAATAGTAAGATTTGCAAAAAGCAAACAATTACATTTAAAATTAAAATTAGCATGACTAAAGGATTTCATTTGCACAACAGGATTTTAGCTGTAATTTGGCATTTGACTCACAGCAAAGACGACAGGTTACAGACTCAAGATTAATAAAAACTGCCTCTCGGATTAATTTTCTTTTACATCTTGTTGCAACACATTAGACACATACATTATTTGTCATCACATGGATCTCATCTTAACAAACTCCAAAGCCTTGACCCAGTCACATTCTCTACTCTGATTAGATTGCAGCAGGAGATAATTATTCCAGGAACATCTCTGTGGTAGGGTTTCACAGCTGTTGCAATCTGCTAAAACAATTGAGTTAACATAAATATTGACAATAAATAAAACTAAAGGATCTCCATGTTTTACTATTTCTTGCCAGCAGATACTCCAGAGATCTGAGAAAAGGCAAGAACTGAGACAATAGACTACCTCTTTCTCCAAGACTGCTTTGGCACGTGCATGCAAATACAACCAAACTGACTCCAGTGTGGAACAAGAGGTAAGGAGATTCCTGAGATCCCCTTGAGAAGAAATGCATCCTGCTTCCAGAACTTGCCTGTGCCAGGGACAAAACTGGGTTCAGCTTAAAGTCAGTTTACACCACTTGACCGCTGCCTAGTGGGAGCAGAACTATTACAGGTACTGACATAAAGTGGTCTGAAATGGCCAAAAAAAGGATAGCACTGCCACAATTTGCCAAAATGGCTGTGGACTGTCTCCACTAATGTTGGGAGAGGGTCATGATTCTGGGACCCCTTCCCAGCTAAGCATCAAAGATGAAAAGTAGAGCTGACTTCTACATCTGACACATAACAGTTCAGTATTCAATTTCAGCTTAATTTCAGTTAGGGAAGAAACAAGCAGGAGAACGAATAATAATGCAGTCATATTATAAACCCCAAGTCTCATTCCCGGCAAATATAAATTTCTAACAGGACTACAGAAGTGTATACTTTTTTATTAAAAGAGACAAGATGTGGACAATGAGAAGGGGTTTTCTCTTCACTCTGTTACATCAATTTTGCTCTAGAGTAACTCCATGGACTCTGGCATCAAGCTAACAGACAGTTGAGGATCAGAGTTTGCGTTAATGAGATCTCTTGGGCTTGTCTGGTGAAAGAGTAGTTTTTGAAACAAGAACATAGGGTATCTGAATACACCCAATATTATCTCCATTCTGCTGTTCCACTTGGAGCTGTCTCTAAAGTACACAAGGTGAGAGCTAGCAAAACTTTGGAAAGAGGCTTCAGAACATTAAGTCATTTGACTTCCCTGGCTACAAACTAATCACAGAATCAGAGAATAATTTATTTTCATCTGCTGAACTACTGTTATCCCGCTCCCTGGCAGAGCTGAAAGAATGAGTTATATTCTGAAAAATTTAGTATGAGAATGAATTTTTATTTTATTTTAAAAAGTGAATTTGCTGAATTCCTGACTGAATCCAAGATGACGCTTTTTACCCTCTTTCCCAGAATTTAAAGGTGGGGATTTGCCTTGTTTCTAACAATATAATCTCTTTCATCAAATGCTAAGGAATCACTGTATAAATAGGAATCTATTACACACTGAGCAATAGATGGAATTTGATATTTTGTTAATAGATAAACAGTTTAGTGAAGATGAATTTCCTCCCTTCCTTTCTCCCTAGTATCTTCTGGAGCACTCCCCATACTGTAACGAAGGAAAAAAACATTGGAACAGAAGGAGGTCTATGAGGAGATGAATAGAATAGAATAGAATAGAATAGAATAGAATAGAATAGAATAGAATAGAATAGAATAGAATATTTCAGT
>JANZLQ010000005.1:12301051-12324490 GCA_026212715.1 Elanus axillaris | reverse complement strand
AGATGAATAGAATAGAATAGAATAGAATAGAATAGAATAGAATAGAATAGAATAGAATAGAATAGAATATTTCAGTTCAAAAGGACCTACAGTGATCATCTAGTCCAGCTCCCTGACCACTTCAGGGCTGACCAAAAGTTCAAGCATGTCGTTAAGGGCATTGTCCAAATGCCTCAAACACTGACAAGCTTGGGGCAGTGACCACCTCTCTGGTAAGCCTGTGCCAGTGTTTGACCATCCTCTCAGTAAAGAAATGCTTCCTAATGTCAAGTTTAAACCTCCTCTGACACAGCTTTGAACCATTCCCACACGTTCTGTCACTGGATACCAGGAAGAAGAGCTCAGCACATCCCTCTCCACTGCCCCTCCTCAGGACGCTGTAGAGAGCAATGATGTGCATCGTTTCCCTGGCACTGGCCTTCCTGGTGTGGACCAGGCTGCCCACACAGTTCTTTTCTCTGTTTCCATCACTGTTAATGCACGAAGAATAGGAGCCTGCTGGCATTTTGCTCTCACTTCATCAGGACACAGCCCTGCTCCTTTTAAAGCCAATGACAAAAGGCACACATCTGATTTGCTCTCATTTTTTACAGTTCTGTACATATAAAGGACTTCAGTGCCCCTGACATCGAGGTACAAATATCCTTTGCAGTCACCAGCGCTGTGTTTTGTCTCAATAAAGTTTTAAGAGTCCCTCATAAAGCAGTGTATGGGTGGACAATATTTTGACAAGTATCTTAATTAAAGATAAGTAACTTCCCAATGGGGAAAAAAAAAAAGAATTGTGCTAATAATTTCCATCTAACAAGAATTTCACTGAGCTTAAACACACAATGTTTGTAAGAAAAGAAGCTTCCTTTGACAGTCTGTGTATAAAAAAGCTTCTTTACTAGAGTGTCATAAAACTGTACCAAATGGGAGACTACAAGACACTGGCTTGCAAAAAAACCCATTAACTGCCTTTAAAAATTTCCCTTTTAATAGCTTAAATCTGGCTGTTATAGGACCCTTTTGACGCTTAGGTCTGTAAAATGGCCTAAAGGAACTGCTCTTTTTACTATTTCAAATAGGAGAAAAACTTAACGTTGGAAGGTGTTAGTCACCACAAAATTTGTTATGAGTTCTGAAGATTTGGTCTGCTGGATCTGATCCAAAATTTTAATGTCAATAAGCATTTTCCCACTGATTTCACCAGCTTCTGGATCTGAAGATTCATAGACTCCAAGTATGATTTTTTTGCTGTTGCTAACCATGAAAATAGTTTTCTAGCTCTATTTTTTTTTTATAAATGCCTCTGCTCAGTGCTGAATTTTTAAGAAGAAATAGATGATGAAGTAAATGCAACCCAGAAAACATTGTCTCAAAAATCTGCTGTTCTGTGGAATGGCATCATACACAGACCAAGATCTAAAATTATACTAGCTTAACCTAAGCTGTAGAGTTAAATGGGCAACACTGAAATCAAACCTGTATGTGAGCAAGTATTTCAGACAATACTGGTTTTATTTCTTTTTGGTATAAATTGGTTCAAAATATTTAAACTAGATTTAATTAATCTAAACCAATAATGTTCATTTTAAAAGATCACACTTATTTAATTAAAATGGTTAAACAGATCAGGTTTTCTTTACTATATTAGTTAAACAAAAGTAATAGGAAGGAGGAAGAAAATCTCCTTGAGTCCTGTTCAGGCAAAAGAAACACTGTTATGGATGCAAGACAGTTTAGAATCAGACCCCAAAGGGATATCAGCAGTGCCTCCACCTCAGGAAATCTTGAAATGATCGATACAGTTTTTTGCATTCCAGAAGATTTAAAAATATTTTGAAAGTAATACGCATGCTCCTTCTAGCCCAAGTCAGGTTTTTAAACAAGACTAACTTGCCATTGGCAAGCTGTGTTCTGTTGGAAAAGGGCTGTAAACCTTTGCTGCCCCAAACATCTTCGTGCACCTTCTGCCAAACACATGTGAATGTTGACAGAAAAGCATGAAACACATCCAAATGCTGTATTGCCAAACACAGAGATATTATTTCCCAAATTCCAAATCCACTCTTTTCCTACCTACTGTTAGACTCAACAGGCCCCTGCAGGCAAGATTTGTGCTTGTAATATCACATAAATTACCAGGAAGGAAAAATAACAAAGGCGATTTTGTGTCCCGTCCCCCCCCGCCAGCACTGCTCATCAGCTGATTGTTTTTCACCTGGTCGTCCTTTACTTTTAGCAGAGAATGGAATATTGCTGGCATAGGTGGTGATCTATCTTCTTCAGTTCTCCTAAATATAAAAATACCATGTTTCTTCCAAGATATCTCTGAATTGCAAATATGTGGAGGTGGAAAAATTTTATGGGAAAATCATTATGTGCTTACCCCTCCTCCATTTGCCCAGGGCATTTGTTTTGGCTACTGTCAGCCACAGGATACCAGGCTGGGTGAACTTTTGTTCTTATCTTATAGCACATATATATGTCCTTATATAGGACATATCCACTTGTCATTATGTTTTTACTGAGGTGCTTCTGTAAACTTTCTGCTGGTGGACATTTTCCTTACCCAAAGCACACAGCAAAGATAACAATGGGCATTTTGAAGTTGCTTTGTGGTGGAAAAATATAATTAATGCAAATATTTCATGGGTTGGAGCATCTGGTTTTCTGTGTGCATTTGTATACTCATTCTCAAACTTGATTGTGGTCTTCAGAGTAAAGTCAAAGCAAAGCTTCCAGTCAGTCAGGTCAAATGTATTTATGAATATTGCAGTTTTCCAGTGTGTAAGGACTGTATTAATTAAAAATCATGCACAAAACACACACACAAAATAGAAAAAGAATAATTTATAGTATTATGAGCAGTTTTTCTGAACTGTTTGACCAAATAGTGATAGAATGACTTGGAAAATTAATTTTATGAACTTTTCCCTATGCAGCTTTCAAGCAAGTACCATGACCAAGACTTTTAAGTGGTTTTCATGGAAAAGATTAAAGTAACATGTAGAAGAAAATTATGTTCATTGTCATTTCTTTCACTCATTGTAATTTCATCTCAGTAAGCTCCACAGGACTTAAAGTTTTATTTTCTGTAAAGGTTGTCTAATAGATTCTTTGGGCCATAAACCCTCCCTCTCTTCACAATCTCAAATTCATAAATTCTGAGTTTTAAGCATATTTTGAACTTGATCAAATTAATAGCATTGGTGCGTCATACTAGGGTAACTGAAAGCAGGACTTAGACAAGCATCAGCCCTGAGTCTGCATTAATGAGGTACCATCAGAATATTTTCATTCAGTCTTTCATTACAAGAATAAGGTATTGATATAAAGTAAGAGACAGAAGGAGAAAGGGCTTTATTTATTTTGGTTTTGGTTGTTTGGAGTTTTTCCCCCCAAATAACAACAATATCAAGCACCAACCCTGGTTTAGCAGAGTTGAATAAAATAGAACAAATACACCTGGAACAAGAAACAAAGATATGTTAATAACAACTATGTACAAGTTGAGAACAAAGCAGACCTGCCCATACTGTATGAATTAATACAATGTCTTTCATCTTTATACACAAATACAGTAACAAAAAATACTAACCAAAAATCCATTTCTATGCTTGTGTCAATATGATGGTTCTACAGTAAACTAATTTGCTGATTTGAATCCCAGCTGGAAACTTCCATTTAGTGCCTGGAGGAGTACTGGAGGTTTATTGAAATGACTGAGAGATACATACCAGTGACAGCAAAAGACTTCTAGGACTTTGTTACTCCCCCATCTCATGAAAGTTAGGAATTAAGCTCACTGTCATCATCACTTTCCAACAGAGACTTAAAAAACCTAGGTGATTGTCTGAAACCTGAGCCACCTTGAAAATTAAGCATTTTATTGATTGTTGCAAGAGCTCTCCAGGTGGGAATTTCAGACAGCACTAGAGATTCCACGAGCAGCTCCTGCTGTGTCAATTCCAATTTATTTGCTTAAATCTATTGATTAATGTCACGAGTGGAGTGTCACAGAGATTTTTGCTGCAGGATCGATTAAAATGTACGTGGACAAAACATGTAAATAGTCAATAGAAAATGTTCCTACAAATGCAGAAATGGTCACGTAGGACAGCTCTTTGGTAAGGTAGTTCAGAGATGTTTTGTAGAGAGTTGAGACAATCAATAACAATTTATTACACATGTGCTGAAGTGGTCATGTGCAACCAGAGGGCAGATAGATTATATGAAACGAGCAGAACAGCATGTCAGGGAGTCTCACTCTATCCAGCTGAAGATGCTGCTGTGAGAACCCTTGCAACGGAGACTCCCCTTGCCACCAGCCAGCCACAATCCCCTATGCCCTGTGCATGACCCTATGCCGCAACCCAAATAAATTAGCTTCTGCACAAAGAATTCTGTCTCTGAGTGTCTGTGCAACACCAGCACCCAGGTGATATAACTTGACAAAAAAGACTATAGGTTTTTCATGGTAAGTGAGTAGTAAAGAAAAGCAGCAATCTATCTGAGTACTTTTCAGGATGTCAAGACCGAGATTCTCAAGAACAGTCCAGCACTAGATCCGGGTTCCCAAGGAGGTTGCACAGTCTCCTTCCACAATGGTTTTTAAGATGCAGTTGGATAAAACCCTGAGCTGCCTGATCTGACTTCAGAGCTGACCCTGCTTTGAGCACAAGGTTGGACTAGAGACCTTCTGATGTCCTCCCATCTGAATTTTCATATGGTCCTGTGATAAGAATATGACAGAAACACAAGATGAGGTTAACATTTGTATCTGAGGTGAAAGCTCCGCACAGAAGTAAAATGGAGACTCTTCAGAATAAAGGTGCTCTGAATGCTGTTCCTCAGTGACAGCATGCAGAAGGGAAAGAGCAGCAGACGATAGTTAACCCTCCAGATCCCCTATAGACACCTGGATGACCAACAAAAAGCCAAATCCCAAAAGCTGAAAAAGGGCAACAGTTCAAAAATATGAGAAGACAAGACAGTTCTCAGCAAGGAGTGGTGGAGTTGGAATACTTGCTTTTCAAGAAGCAGTTATCAGACAATTTGATATGAGCTTGTTTATCAGGGAGCCATGGGAAGATGTCTTTGATGAAGGAAACACAGTGGCTGTAAATTACATATAGGAAGCATTTAGAAATGAAAAGGACAAAAGGGACTAAATTTTCAGAGGCAAGAATGTGGTAGAGGAAAGGAAGATTCTGTGTAGATGGAAAGGAGTAAGAGAGAGGTAAGGAGATGAAATGGTAGAGGAAGGAAGAAAAACAGGAAACATTTTACTATGTTCCTCACCAGGGTGTCTAGGCATCTAGTCAAGATTATTTCACAGGAATAAGAGTCTAATATCTTTGTAGAACATCATAAAAGTCCTTTGACTTCATACAGTCTTTTCCATTCACATTAAGAAAACTGATTATATTTAGGTATTGACTTAAAATACAAAAGAGTTCCCAACAGTGCCTGGGACAAATTTCAAGTCTGTTTTATAGCCTTAGCTGTACTAAAGCCAAAAGAGGATATTAGAAAAGAGCTAATTATAATTATTACTTTGAGAGACAATGATAATATCAAAGGCATTTCAATGTTCATCCATTTCAGAGGACCTCATAAAGTTCAGGAAAATGTCTGACTCAGTTCACCATGGGAAACCTTTTCAAAAGTACCAAAGTGGTTTTGGACCCTGAGTGACTTAGGTCCCCTGTATACCCAGAGGAAGAACTGGCTGAAAGGACACGAGTCATCCTTATAGAGCATAGATGGGTGCATTAGGGACTTGGGAATAAACATTTCTTATTATTTTACAGAGTATTAATATTTGTTCTATCCATCACCTGCTTTTGTGAATAATATTTTATATAGACACAGAATTGATTCATACTGGACTACATTAATTTATTCTTGAAAGGAATTCTCTGCAACCCTCAGTGAAACAGAGGCTATGGCACAATTTAGTGGTCTACAAGGCAGAAATACATTGGACCTATGATTCACGAGGTCCAGGGTACCAGGTCTAGACCCTGAGCAGTATGACCCAAGATAGATACAATGATTTTCAAAGTCTTTTCCTGTGTTCCCCTTTCTCCTCCCATGCTTTTCCACAGTCATCTTTGAAGTCTACATCTTCTTCAGTGGGGGAAGGAGAGGAGAAGGAGGGATAGTGGGGGCAGATTTGCTAGGAGCATGCAAAAGATCTTGCTCCTTCTGCCAAATCCTCTGCTCTGTTCCCAGCCAAACCTTTCCTTCATCTTCCCCTGAGGAAAGGGAAGGAGGGAGGATGGGGA
Source organism: Elanus axillaris (assembly GCA_026212715.1). Classification (NCBI taxonomy): domain Eukaryota; kingdom Metazoa; phylum Chordata; class Aves; order Accipitriformes; family Accipitridae; genus Elanus; species Elanus axillaris. The sequence goes on along the minus strand of JANZLQ010000005.1, from coordinate 12,318,212 downwards.
CCCTGCACTTTTGGGAACCTCGTGAACTGGAGACTTGTTATCTCGGAGCACACGTCCATGAGTCACCAAGACATGTGCATTCCACTTTGGTATATCTAGACTGACATGGGAAATAGAACATTTTCTGCTCAGGACCACCTGTGCAATAAATTGCTGGAGATCAGTGTGTGCTCCAGACAAGTGTAAAAGCTTTCAGTAAAGTCTTTTTTTCCAGAAGAGGTGCTCATAACAGCAGCATTGCCTAGAATTGCACTGGTCTGTCCTGGGCAGATGGAGGAAGAAGCAAGAGGAATCTAAAAACCAGCATAACGATTTGTCCTATGTGCTCTTTAATGTGAAAAGCTTGAATGTAATGGAGATAGAAACAACATTAAATCATCAGAATCTGAAGTCAGACAAACAGGTAACACACATAGGGAGCCCTGAGTCAAACCTTATTTGCATAATTTTTTTAGCAGTGAATTATTTTTAGCTTTAGTGGATTTTGTTCTGATTTACAGATGAAAATTTTAAAAAGTGGGCATTAGCCATTTCTTCTCCATTCATAATTCCAAATTCATTTCAGCCTTTCAGTCAAAGACATCTGTGATTTTTGTGGAGCAAAAGTCACAAATTCTCTAAGTATTTTTTTCTCTGGATAAAGCTTTTTAAACTGTTCTCCGTAAGCTATTTTCCACCTTGAAGGGACACTGATCAAAGTGATGCAATTGACACCAAAGCAAGTATTACTGTGACTAGTTCCATTAAGTGGTTTACAGATATTATCTGTGTAGAAATTGTTGGGTTTTTAAACACTGGGGGTTGAAAAATATCCCTCTCTAACTAGCATTTACAATGTACAAAGATTCTTCTCTGGTGCTTCCTAATGCAAAGAAAACTGTAACATCCGCATGATAACCGCCAAGACAGTATGTGGGATATAAGATAGCTTCAGAACACATTACGGCAAGTCTGACAGAAGACAGACTTAGGCTCATGGTTCTGTCAGTCTAATTTTGGACATCTTTTAATTAAGATGATGGTTATGACTAGCTTTCTAGAGACATTACCAGACAAGTAAAGATACTGAAATTGTATACTAAGTTCTCATGAGAGATCTTGAAAAGTTTTACTGGCAGTGTGTGTTCAGTAATCCAAGCCTGTTAGAATACCAACTCAAACATTCATCTTTCTGTTTTTCATTTGAATTTTCCAAGTGGGTTACATTCGAAGTAGATATGTGGGATTTTAGAAAGTTCACATGCAAAATATTATTCAAAAGGACTGTAATGGATTGGCTGGCATGCGTGGGTGCATGTGTATGTGCACATGCTTGAACATGTGGCTGTGTGTGCATACCATCACCGTCTGCTGGGTGGCATCAAAACTGCCCACATTTATATTGAAGATCAAGCAAATAAACACTTTCCTTTAGCATAAAAAGAAAGATGTTGAAGTTCTACATTATCGTTATATAAAGTGTCTATCCAACATGTATAAGTGGCTTCTGTGCTAGCAGGTTTAAAGACTCTGGAAGATATTTGAGCCAGAAAAGTTCTATTACTTGTTGAGGAACTTTGGTCAGACCTGTTGAGCAAGATCTTATTTATGAGTTTCAAGTAGGTGAAACAAGTCCAGTTTCTGTGTGCAAATTTTGTTGCAAACCAAACCCTGCAAGGCTAGTGTAATCTTGCATAAAATAGTTTCCTTTTCTAGTCCTAAAATAGACTGTTCCTTTCCACAAATACAACTGCATTACTTGCTTGATGGACAAGATACTAGCTTCTCTGAATCTGCATGTCTCTGTGGATTTTAACAAGATGCAACCACGTGTAAAAGCTGAGAATCTGTTCTGTGAACTGCAGTCTGGCAAAAATCTGTATTTGTATCTTCTTATCTTCTTAGCACAGCCTGAATGAGGGAAAATTAAAAAACTCATCAAACGAGTCTTACACTTCATGGTGACCAGATTGGTTGGGAACGCTGTTTGAGTTTTATAGTTTTTTATAGTTTTATAGATCATTTAAGACATATCAGTTCAGCTGGATGGAGTTGTCACTCAGCCCCCAGCATAAAGCACAAGTTACTTCCCAAGTTTTCTATCTTCCTTTCAATTATTTTTCTTTTTAATTAAATCAAAAAGGCCCTAAGAAGGGACTTCAGACTTAGCCTTCACTGTCTTCAGAGGTAATGCTATTATCTCTGCAATGTCAAGAGTGAATTGAAAGAGTTTGTCTGTTTCCCTCTGTTGGGTTGTTCCTGGTTAAAAGCATACTTTTGATTTACCATTTGAAGTGAACAACATTGTTCTTTTTATGTATATCTGTTCAGTTCTGTGATAAATAGCACTTAAGATTTTATTGTTTACCACTTAGTGACCTGATGTGTGTTTATCTTTAAGTCCTTTAAGGTTCATGACCATTATTTTTTATTTAGACACATTTTCACTTGTCCCTTTGTTTCACCTGTCTTTAATAGACTGCTATCATTATCTTTAAATGGATGTCAGATGTGCTCCTCTCTACAGGAAAAGTGCTTTTAATCTTCATTGCACATTGCAACCTCTAGCTCTTTCTTATCCATCCTTCAAAGACAACAATACTGTATGACTACAAGACCCATGTCTCTTTTAAGGGCACTGATGGTCTCTGTACCCTGTTAGGATGTTTTTTCATGCTTGTGTCACCCCTTCCAGCTGAAAAATTGATGAATTCACAAGATAAGAATTTGTAAGAACCATGGTGTTTTAACAGGCCCCTCTTATATTCTATAATCCCTGTGGAGTTTCAGAAATAGTTGGGCTGTGATGAAACACGCCTAGGCAGAAACTGAATAAGCAAATGTTCTGAGTTCTGTTCTAACATCCACTAAGTAAAACAGTGTATCTTTTCATCCACATAAAATGAAAAATTTTTGACTGAAAGCTGGTTGATATTCTCTTGATCTAGAGAGCTCCACAAATATCACAGAATTTGAAGGGTTCTGACCTTTGAATCCACTCCACAAGCACTTACTAAGCCAGGAGGTGCAAATGTGTCCAGAAATCCAGTAAGTGTTAAAGGATGTGACCCATAAGAAACACTGTGTGCCTCTTCAGTGTTATAATGCTTTATACATTCAGGCCAAGCAATGGGATTAAATAGAAGATTATTACAGGATTAATTCCTTGTTGTGGTTTAACCCCAGCAGGCAGCTCAGCTGCACACACCCAATTGCTCATTCCCCCCACAGGGGGATGGGGGACACAATCAAAAAGCAAAAGTTAGAAAACTTGTGGGTTGTAATAGATGGTTTAATAAGTAAAGCAAAAGTTGCATGTGCAAGCAAGGTAAAATAAGGAATTCATTCACTACTTCCCATGGGCAGGCAGGTGCTTAGCCATCTCCAGGAAAGCAGGGCTTCATCATGCTTAATGGTTATTTGGGAAGACAAACACTGTAATTCCAAATGCCCCCCTGCTTTCTCCTTCTTCCCCCGGCTTTATATGCTGGGCATGACGTCCTATGGTCTGGAATATCCCTTGGGACAGTCGGCGTCAGCTGTCCCAGCTGTGTCCCCTCCCAACTCCTCGTGCCCCCCCAGACTCCTCGCTGTGGGGTGGGGTGAGGAGCAGAAAGGCCCTTGGCTCTGGGTAAGCTCTGCTCAGCAAAAGCCAGAACATTAGTGTGTTATCAACACTGTTTTCATTACAGATCTAAAACATAGCACCATACAAGCTGCTATGAAGAAAATTAACTGCATCCCAGCCAAAATGAGTGCATTCCCGAATCAGTCAGGGATCCTCTGATACTGAGTGCATTCAGACCAGCACGGATTTCCAAATGCACTGGTCAGGTGCCTGCTAGATCTATGTTGGCTGGCCAAAGAGGTCATGCAGGTATGCATCTGTGGGGATCGCAGGGTGTGGTGTCTTGCTGCTGGAAAGCCAAGAGATGAGGGATGCAGAGGGGCTGAGCCAGGCTCTCTAACTCTGACTTCATAACTGAGAGGTGAGGTGGAGTCTGTCTTTGGAAGAGCCTGTGTCTGTAGTCTTTCCGTAGTCTTTGGTTCTTTCTACCAGTCACTTTTATGTCAGACTAGACTATGTAAATGAGAAGGCTAAACACTTTACTGGTTTTGTGGAGATTTTTAAGATACCCTGTTACACCTTTATCCTTCCTCTGTGCTTTGGTATCAATCATCTTGTCATGTGGGAAGGCTGGACCAGAAAAAACACACACTCAGTCATTGCTCTTTAAAATACCGATTTCCTTAACCCAATGATGTAGTCTGAGATAACCCTTCACATGTGACTGCTGAGTTGCAGTGGCAGAATGTGGCAAACGGCAAATCAAACAGTGCTCTTTCTCTGCTGGAGGTGACAGAGCAACCACTGCAGGTTTGCAGTAACATTGTTCAGGCAGAGCACCTTAACCTTAACCTTAACCAAGCAAGACAGGGCTGGAGCACTTCCTCTGTTTCTGTACTTACCTTGCCTTCATTCTGGCAAGAGGCATGACTGGTTTATATCACCTCCTGTGTTTCTTCACCCAGTATGGGTTGTATTTCCTATTGGAAATATGTTCTTCGTTCTCTTTGCTGTGCTTTAAAGCTGGTCCTATCCAGCTCCCTGGGAAACATTTCTTTTGGGACCAGAGGCCTACCGCCTGTCATTTGTCTTTATATTCTGGGTGTCCCTGGTATCACCCTGTGCCTGTGTTCTCAAGGATCTCTGCAGTCATCTGGCACTTGCACTCTCACAGGTCTTTGCTGAGTTCTGACGGGCTACAGCAACACTGAGCATGGCATGAGAACATGTGGCTGTGGGCTGCACAACAGTGGACCTCAGGTCCTCACACAGATGTAGGACCTCATGCTAGGTCATCCAGAATACCTTATGTGGCAACCTACAGGGCAACAGCTCTAGGATTTCCCCTACAGCATAGAAGCTCTGACAAATTCTGGTGCCTACTAAGATTTCTTCAAAACCATGGCACAATTAGATGGCCAGGGAATTTGGCCTGAAAGCTGCAGCACAAGCTGTTCTTTAGCACAGTGTCAAGAAGTCAGGAAGACCATAACTGCACTAGTATAGGAAACATCCACAGCAGAGCAGCAAATAGACAGTGTAATGAAAGCATGATCCAAACTCATGCAGCTGGGAGTCATACCTAGCCCAGTGTTCACTATCAAGACTATGCTGAAGAATTCAAACTACAGAAAGAAGCAATTCTCTTGCATTGTTTCCTCTGATTTCATGATGTTTCCAGCCACGTTACTCATTCCCTGCGATTTCTACATTTCCCCAGTGCTTCAAACTCTGACCTTTCCTTTGCAGAAATACATTTTTAAAATTCAATACCTGGTCTTACAATCATTGTAAATGAACTTTTCAGCTTGTTTTTACTTTAAAAGTACAATCTGCATTGGCAAGAGATGACTTAGTAGTTTTAACCCAAGCTCTCAAAGGCATAAATTAATGTGGAAAACCATAAATTCTTTAATTCTTTCAGTCTGGAAATCTGCTCAGCCTGTGTTTTTCTGACTGGTTTTCCCTGGCTGTTAAATTGATAAGATGATTATGTTATGATTTTATAAATAATGTGTGTTGAGAAAGGGATGTAATTCAGGTGGAAAATGGAAGCTCAGGGATTCACTAGGAGGCAGGAGTTTCTTGGGGAAAAGTTGCATTGTAAACCTGAGAGGGGAAACCCGTCTTCTGAAACAGGTTTGGCTGTTCAAAAAGGAGTAGATTAGATTTAGTATTCCTGGAGATTTAAAAGATCACAGGACTGCTGAGATCTGCACTTTCATTTTCATCTGACTCTGTCTGTGCCTTAGTTTACAGGAATACATCACACTCACAAACATGATTCTAGGTTCTCTCTGCACAAACATTTGGAATGTCTTTTTCAGATATTATTTATTTCTGTGTCCCTGATAATAATTGTGAGCCCAGGAGTAAGCTTCATTATCAGGTGTTTTCTGTGCTGCTTAGTAAGCAGTGAGACAGTACACAAGCCTTAATGCTCTGCTGGGTGTCCTCCAAAATGGCACTATGATTACGTCTTTTATTTTCTGGTTGGTGCTGGGGAACATATCATTATCCTCCTATAGTGGTGCCTTGCTGCATTGGTTCTTGTGGTTCCCATTGTTCCTATAACAATCAATATTTTAACTTAGTGAAGAAAAGGAAGAAAGAAAGGCAGAAAATGATGGAAGAAGCTGAAAGAGTTCAGCAGGCTATAATATTATCATCTGTCCATTTTGAAGGACAGTCTGAGACCATTTTACCTTGAAGTTGGCTTGGAGGCAGATATGACTTGAAAAGTTGTAATTTCACTTCAGAATTGAAATTCTATCTCTAAAGAGGTACATGACAACTTTTCCATGGGATCAGTCTTCTTCCCAGTTCTTAGGGAAGGGAACAAACTACATCAAGCCTCTGAATATCAGCCTGGATCCTGTGGTGTAAAAATACCTTGGTACTTCTGACATCTAAGGGATATGCTACGAAGGTACCTCCTCCATGCATTGCAGCTGATTTCAGTGCCTGTCTAGAGAAGCTGAGGAATCTGCTTCACTACTCTTGTGGCTTGAAAGTTTTTTTTTCTTAGTATCCCACCTGGGGCACCAATTGGTGGTCAAGTGGTCAAAAAGATCATTTGTTGCAAATTAAGTTGATTTGTTCTTGGCGTCTTCCCAATGGCCAAAGAGAACAGATGATAGATTACCTTCCAATTTCTAACACTCTGATGTGTACTGTAAAGCTGTTACCATGTCTCCTTTCAGTCTTCTTTTCCAGGTAATTTTCAGCCTTTTTCAGTTTGCAGCTCCGAAAGATTTTCCAGTGAATGTACTAAGCCTTGAACACTGATTTTGGCAGTCTATATTTTTCTAAACTACTTTTTGACCTTTGAGAGTGTGTCCACAAACCCTTGCACACCTGAGGACCACTAACATTGAAGCAAATTTTCTTGGACCCTAAATCATCAACCCCTTTATGCAGAACATTTTCCCTACCATTTTATCTGCATACAATATTTTTTATATTCTGTAAACATTTTATCTTTTGTTGCCTTCCTCTATTATTTCTCCATTTTATTGATATTTTTCTTGAAAAGTAGGTGACAATCCAGCTGCAGAATCCAAGCTACACTTATCAGTGCAAAATATAACTTGATAATTATTCCTGATCAATTATTACCAAGTATGAGATGTGCTTTTGCAAGCAGATCTAGCTGCTGACTTTTATTTTATTGTGTATCCACTTGGGTCCTTTTATTGCATATTGTTGTTTAAATGGGGACATACAATTTCATCATTTCCTGTTTTCTTTCAGATGGGATATTCTTTGGAGGTGGGGATAAAGCCTATGTTTTGCTTTGGTTTTCCATGACTGAGGACAATGAGCCTTCCTGGCGTTTCTCATGTAATGCCACCAGCAATGCCAGCGTGCAGCCCTGGAAAGAGACTCATTCAAACTGAGGGTATTAAATGAGAGAAAAAGCTCAGGCACATAGTAAAGCAAAACATTTCTATCTTGAAATTCTAGCCAGTAACAACATTACTTGAGGCTTAATTTTATGGTTTAAAAAGCCACAAAATCTCTTGTGTGAGTACAGATAGGTATTACATAGTTGTTAATTTTATTTATGTTTACTTAACCAAAGAAAGGATGACCTTGTTGGTTTACAAGAAAACAGATCTGAGCACATGAAAACTGGAGATATGCAGCTGCAAGATTTAGAAGATACCATTTGATTTTTTGCTTCCTTGAAATGTCTGGTTTTGGGGGCCTTTTCAATCAATAAGTGTCCCAGGATGTTAAACAGGCAATCAGTAGTTTTTTTGAGGAATATTTAATTAAAAGTTTCTTCCTCACATCTCACTTATTTTTCTTATCTGGTCTTAAAACCTGAAGGGAAGAAATGTAACATAGCTGCTTAACACTAATGATTTAGGATCAATCAAAAATTACAATCTCTCTTTTTTTTTTTTTTCAAAACCAGAGGGGGTAAATGACTGAAATATATATCACAAACTAAGCTAGACAAGCTGTGTGTAAGAATATAAATTTTGTCCTAAACCAGCAGAATCAAATTAAATATTATACATCTAGCACTTCTGTAATGATATATACTATCAGATTTACAGTGCAATATAAATGCTTATAAAGAATATTATTCATCCAATCCTGAAATCCAGAAATAAAAAATAAAATTAAATTAACCTAAAATGAACATTGATTACATTATTTTTTCTACCCCACTTAATTTACTCTGGTAAACCTACAGTTCTTAAGGCAAGACTGTTATTTTGGGGCAGAAATTTGCCTCTTCTGTGGTACTTCTAAGTTGTATGAAAGCCATGGCTCTGGAGAGCAAAGTGGGGGGTTCTTCAGTGCTAAGACCTGTGCAAGGCAAACAGGACCCCAAAGACCTTTTTGCACACCTTAAAGTACTGGATGCACTGGTGTAGGGGACATATAATGACTTGGGTCCCACTGCAAGCTCTTCTTGTGGTGACTTCATGTTCTAATAGTATGTTTGCTCTGCAGTTCAGAGGTGTCCCAGCAGGTCATGCAGACCTACAGGAATTATGTTTAATCAGCTTCAGTGTTACTGGTAGTGTATCTACAGCAACACAGAGCTAAGCTGGTCAGTAATGACCCAGAGTCCGGGACCTGGCGTGTGCCCTGGCCCCTATTCCATAGCTATATTACTCACCTGAACTTACTAAGCGCAACACAGTTTGGGTGTGTGCAACACAAAGATTCTGAAAATTAAGGGTGTTTATGTGTACAGAAAAAGGAAATATTTGATACATATCTCATATATGTTAGATTAATGTATCATTTATAGTTTATTTCTTAAAAGAAAAGAAAAAAATGGAAAAGAAAAACACATGCCAACCCCCTCATTGTCAGGTACCAGTGTTCTGGCAATTGAATTTCTCCCCAAGAAGCAATGCTTCCTTTTAAATTTTCATTTTATAATGAAGAGATCAACCTTTTGGCTTGTTAAGAAAAACTTTTTTGCCATTAAAGTTTGCCTAATATTCTAAAGTAAACTCAGGGAAAGAGCCTGATGCTGAAGCGATTTTACTTCTCTGAGGGCAGTGAATCCAAAGAGAGCAGCATTGCAATGTTTGTGCCGAAAATTTGAGAGAAGTTTGGGATCCCTGAGTATAACTTTCTATCACAATGGAAGAGACAACTGTCAAATAAAGAGAGACGGTAAAAAGCTCTTCTTGATACACATGATTCTGTACCTTTCAGGCAAATGTTCAGAAGTGGGAAGACGGTTGTAAATTCCATGTCAGCATAACATGGTAACAAAAACTGCAGTCACATCTTTGGTGGCAGTTCAGATGTCCATTCTGAGATGCAGCACATAGTCTTGTGATTAAATGACAAATGTGTATGGCCCTGTTGCTGTGAACTTTTGTTTTATCAGTTACTTGAGTGGAAATCAGTACTATTTTGATTTAAGACTATCTTGCATCCACTTTGTATGTCTTGCAAATCACTGAAAAATTTGGGGTAATGCAGCCTCAGACCCAGGGATTTTATTTTATTTTTTCACTGTACCACTTCTGTGACAGTTATTTGGATGAATTAAAGCAGAGCTTTCCCAAAGACAATGAAATACTCAGTGTTGCTGCCTGACAAGGTCATGTATAGAGTAATAAATTGTATGAAGCTGGAAGAAGTACATGCCTTTCTAGGGCATAAACAGCTTTGAGAATGCCAGAAATTATACAAGCAAAATAGTTATAACTTGAATCAAACCAGCTTGCTTCTTTTAACCTTCTCACAGATTCAGCTAATTTATTAAACCCTGGGTATTGCAGTCAGAGCTCCAAAGAGCTTTTTTTGTTCCATTTTGCTGTGCTCTACTGCATGAAGGATCGAGGAATGTAGGAGTGCCCTTGATTCAGATGTTTACAAATCACAGCCCTGTAGTATTTGACTATCTTATCAGCACACATGATGCGGACAGGAACCTGTACACAGCCATGGCAGTACAGAGAGATACTGCCTGAATTATATTGATGAATTGCAGGGCTGTCTTTCAGAAGCCATGAGGTATTCCTTTTTTAAAAAAAATAAATTAAAAAATCCACCTTATCAAGCCTGTTAACATAAAGTTAGTAATACTTCTGATTGTAAAGGCACATTATTATCCTTAACATGAGAAAATAAACATAAACCAAATATGTAAGAGTTAAAGGCACTGAAAATACTCCACCTGACCCTGGCATGATACTGCAGCAAATACTATGTGGGTGGCAAAACACTGTTGTTCTATTTTCTGGTAGAATAGGATAATGAATTAGATGCTGGGGTGGTATTTTGATGACCATAGACCTATGGCTAACTCTGCCTTATGACTTATTCAGTAAGCTGGTTTGGGGTTTTTTATTTACTTATGCATCCCTGAATTAAAAAAATCAATCTATATGGTATGTTTGTAAAACACACGACACAGTTATAGCTGATAATGTTATAGGTATATCCTTCACAGGTAGTTTTGCCCAATTTAACTTATACATCAACCTGGTGAAATGTTGGCCAAATCTGTAATGAAGGTGTTTCTGAACTGGCATGGTGGATGTGACTTACTGGAACATATTTCTGTGCTAGTGAAATCATCCGTGTCTCAGATAATTTGCTTCATATACAATCTATTTGGGCTGGGGTGGTAGTGAACTACTGTATGACCCAACTCTACCCTGACATCTGGGAGGCCATGATGTCTGGGGGAAGGATTAACTTCAGGTTCCTATGAGGTTCTGAACACTTGATATGGTACACATACAACTGTTGAAAATTTTGACAGCCTAGATCAGATAGTTGTCAGAATAATGCCTCTAACCCTCTGTCATGTAGATAAAACTCGGGGAATCTCTAACAAGGTTTTGTACCAAGTAAACATACCTTAGGCTAGGCTTGGCAGATGGGCAAGGTATTGAAACTATGTCCTGGCACCACAGAAAGTACGTGGTGGTGCTGGATGAAATGCAGAATTCTAGACCCAAGCATCAACTTTACAGAGCTTTGTTTTTATTATTAATAAATATATTTTCTTAAAAAATGTAAAGTTGTTCCATTAAACTTACAGAGAAAATGTTCTGTGTACACATGCAGGCGGGGGACAATAATTATGGAAGAGAAAGTATGATTATCTCTACTACCCAGCAGAGGCAAAGGCTGAAGCATTCACCCATTAAAATAGTTCTGTGGTATAAAGGAGATTAGCTTGAAATCTCTTGTCAATAGACATACATGCAGAAGAGCAATGTAATGTGTCCTCATTTGGCAGCCTATTGAATTAGACAGGGAATTTTGGTGTACACTGAGAGCAAGTAAATACTTTTCACGGCCTGATGAGACTAGATTATCGATCAGTTAGACACATTTGTCTTTAAAACAATGGTCCCAATTCTTTTGCTGAGACGATGAATTTAATGTGAACATGCAGAATCAAGTCAGAAATGTGACGATCTGTCAACCTGATGGTGCATTCTTTTCAGTTTAGGTTTTGATTGGCAAAGCAAGATATATAAGGTGGCCAAAGAAAGAAAAAAGTACAGATTCATTGCATATGAAAGGTCATCAAAGGGATGTTCGCAGTATGTTCTGCTAGGGAGCGCAGAGAGATCTGTGAAACACAATGGTAGCACTTTGCTCCAGAGTTGGCTGGGGAACAATGATTATAATCCCATTTATGAATTAAATCATAGTGTTTGATTCTTTGAGACTTAGAAATATTTAATTCATTGATTGCAAATAAATATATGTGGCCAGCGTTTTTTCCTAGGAGAATTTATGGATCTGAAAACATCAAGAATTTTACCTAAAAATATATTTGAAAATTCACATCAGAATAATGTTATCAATAATTTAATATTATTTTAAATCTCATTATTTTGGGTATTCTTTTTCAGAAAGATATATTGGCACTAAATAAAAATAACTTTTCTTTTTTGGCTTCCTTGCTTAAAGATAGATTGATGACCTTTCTGACCTATTACTTTAAATCTTCACAAAGAAATATTTCCCTCTGCACAGGACAAATATACTGTATGTGCATGGATCTGAATTTTCTGGACATCCACATGTTGGCTAATACTCCTGTCACATACCAGGCAACAGTTGTGTGAGCAATTGCCAAGCTTGAAGAGTATGCTTAAAAGACATTCTGACTTCATATGCAAATATTTCATAGAGGTTTTTGTCCTATCTAAATGTATATATCTTTATATACTTTCAAGAATCCATTTTTATATATATGTATCCCTGAAAGTCAGCATGAGTACGTAGGCTTGTGTGCATGCATCACTTTCATAAGCTGAATGTATTGTACAGAGAACATAACTCTCCAGGTAGAGACACAGTAGTTGTAATAGAGGGTATAGTAGGTCATTGTAAGATTTAACATTTTGTATGAGTCGGCTTCAGCTGCTGTTCTCCAAATAAAGGAAAACTTGTAACTGCTCTGTCCTATTAGCAATCCAGAAGAATCCCTATTACCCTTGTGCTTGGCAAGTTATTGAATCTCCTGAAAGACTGTGCTTTACTCCTTTTGCTGCTAGCTTGTTACTCATGGCTGCCCAGATCCCACCCGTCCTCTCTGCACACCTCTGTGCAGGGGCTGAGGGGGAGAAGATCCCAGCCAGGAGCAGGGCAGGCCGAGGAGCACAGGGCAGCCCCAGCCCTGGGCATTGGGTACCTCCCTGGGGACAGGGCTGGGAGGTCTGCCACGGGTGGGCCTGACTCTGCAGGGCCCACGGCTGGGCAGGACAGGGCTGTGGCCGGGCTGGAGATGGCATCCTACAGCCTTGCTGGGGCGGGGACTGATAGGCCCGCGGGCTGGAATGGGGTCCTGGGCTATGGGCATGGTGGGGGAAGCCCCAGGGGTGGGCAGGGGCGTTAGGGCCCCTGAGTGCAGCCTGGTGCTAGCGGAAAATGTGGCAGCCATTTTGGGGCAGTATCTGCTGCCTGTTTTCTGTGGAAATCCTAGGCCGCATGACCACACAAAAGAAGTTTCTCAGGTTCTTACATGACCTGAAATAAGGAGCGTGTTCTGAGCAAGAACATTGCTGGAATAGGAGCAAAACCAGTGGGAAATAAATGCATTGCTATTTCTTCTATATAGCTGATTGAAAAAAAAAATCATACTCCCAAAATCTATTGGTCCTCTGTTATCTGATCAAGCTCTCCCTGAGTTTTCCCTATTGCTTACCTGAAGGTGACTCTCCTAACATACACACTAAAATTTATTGACTTGATCTTACGATTCTTCAGCAGACAAAGCTCCTGATAAATTCAGCTACTGTTACTTTATTATTATCTACTAAAATGAGCCTCATCTGTTACTCTAGCTGCATGTTCAATATATGCATATGACAAATGCTCAAGAAGTTTTTAATATCATCTTTTAAAAACACTTCTGTCCACTTACCACAGCTTCCCACTATGGAAAAACCTGGATTTTCAGTGAGGATTTCTGGATTTCTTTGTGTGAGGACTTTCAGAGCCATGAAACCAAATTGAAAATATGAATTTAAAGATGAATGCTATTGAATCCTTTATTGGGCATCCTTATTCTGAATTCAGATGGTCACAGTTTGCTTTCACTTACTTCAGTTTGAAAGTAAACTAAACTTCTCACATGGGTTTAATGCCATTTAACTAGTAAATGTTCAACCCATGTTCACATTAACTTTTAGAGTGTCTGTGTGTCAGCAAACTGTGGCTTATGGGTAATGTTTTTCATAGATACAAGATAACTTTACTATATATAATGGAAAAAGTTCTCCTTAGTCAAATTTTTGGTGCTTGAGTCATAAAAGAAATGTACAGTTAGCTCATCTTGGAAACTTAACAGGAAGACTGAATGCCTGAGTGAAAGAACTTCATTGGATTTTCCAAATAAAAGACAGGAAATTCCAAATCCTATATATTTTTTTAGAAACTCCTGTTCCAATGCCTGTCTTTCTATTCCTTCTGGTTTAGCCTGATTTTGAATATCTTAAGCTTTTTATTTTGTTTCACTCCCTATAGTGTCACACAAGCAGACAGGAAGAAAGGGTACTTGCTGAATATCTGCTATTTAAAATGAGCTAACCTCTGAGAAGCTCTGTACTCTTTTCAAAGGCTATTCCTATTTAAAGGATACGATAACGTGGGTATTACACATTTATACATATAAATCTTACTCTTTTTCCTCAGCATGATGCATTTGTCTGTATGGCAAACTATATGATGTTGCCCTTAGAAACTCTGTGAAATTCAGCATAGATAAATTTCATATAATTTTAGTGTACCACAAGTGTGCAGGGGGGGCGGGGGGTGTTTTCTGCTAAAGCAGACAAGAAAGCTGAAATAAATTTGAAAGTGATATGGGCTCTTGGCTTCATAAAAGAAAATTAAATGAGATGTTTAGATTGTTCCCTCCTGAATTGCTGGGTGTCATGCTTGGGTCAATAAAGCTCACAGCCTGAGTTTTTTACAGCAGTCATGAATTTATGATTAGGTCAGCAATGAGGTAGAGAGAAAGATTTTGTGGATCTGAGCAAACAGGTGTTCAGTTTTAGATCTTTTCAGCCATCCACCCCTCTAGGCCCTGGAAGGACATAGACCACCACTTAAATTGCACTCTGTGACCTGATGCTTTAATGAGTGGGCCACTTCCCCTGGTTTTATTTGGTCATTTCTTGGTTTGATATGGATGGCCACATATTTTAGTTCCACTTAGGAGACTGGCAAGAGCAAAGAGTGTTATGGAAGTAGCTCTTGCAAAGAACTTCCCTTCTCGATATTTTAGCTGGCTTTCTCAAAGAAAATGTTTTATGATCTCTGTACCTTACAAACAAAAGATCTGTAATATGCTTGTCAATTACCAGTTACAAGTGGCTTCTCACAGATGGGGCTGACTGTGACTTATCTGTAGATAGACCATCATTAGGAACACAGGACTCAAGAGTTCCTTGCCTCAGTCAGCCTTGGAGTGCATAGTCATGATGATGCTTGGAATGGGCTCAGATTCACGATTAACTGAGCTCATTGTGGACTGAGCTTAGGACTGTAACATGCATGCCTGTGACTGAGCTCCCTTTCCCTCTGTAGGAGGAGGAGTTCACTGAGGAAAGCACACAGACAAAAACCTGGTTTTGGCACGTCCTTCAGCTCAAACTTTCTGGTAAGCTTGTAACTCCTTGACCACAATATAGTCATGTGGACTACCTGACACATAACCCAAAAAGTCTAATGGATTAACAGCCATGATTAGGGCTGAGATTTTTACAGGTCTCACCAGCAAATAGGTGTTGGATCCTATCTGATTATCAAAGGAATCCACATGCTTAACCTGTTCAGCCACCTCAGCCAAGCATCTGAAAAAAGATAGGGCAAGGCTAAATTAATTTCAGTTTGTTAAAAAAACCCCAACGTATAATGAAATATACAGGTCAGATGCACCTCCTGTACTTGAGTGATAGCACATTATAAGGTAAGAATTATTACAGAATAAGAACCGATAACCTAAAAGACGAAGTGAGACCAGGTGGTGAAGTGACTGTCCTACCGTAACGGACTAATAACAGCAACAGGCAGGAATTAACCTGGCAGCTTAACTCCATCAGTGGTCTGTATCTGCTACTCCACAGCTGTAAAGATGGTATCTCATAACTCACCAGTTTATCCGTGTAGCTTCTTATTCCTTTGTGCAAATGTTTGGGACTAGAGCAAAGCTGCTATGCACAGCCAAGAAATAGGTACTTCTGCACTAAAGACCTCTGCCACAGGTTTGCTTCTGCTGTGTGAATGAATGGGAACAAGTGCTTCAGTGTTTCCCTTCTGCTCTTTGTAGTGGAGCTGCATAGTCAGTTTGGAGAGAGACCCAGAAGTAGAACCCCAGTTTTCTCCCTTTTTTTTACAATCACTGT
Source organism: Elanus axillaris (assembly GCA_026212715.1). Classification (NCBI taxonomy): domain Eukaryota; kingdom Metazoa; phylum Chordata; class Aves; order Accipitriformes; family Accipitridae; genus Elanus; species Elanus axillaris. Next base: position 12,302,300 of record JANZLQ010000005.1, on the reverse strand, counting down.
ACTGCTTCCCTCTGATAATCCATGTGGGGATCTCCCATTGAGCTTTTAATTTGCATGATGGTGAGATTTTAGCCCCTGCCTATTGTAGTTAGTGTTGCTTACAAAAGGGAAAGAAAAGATCAAAACATCAGTGAAGAGTATGTTGCTGTGATCAGGTTTCAAAGCACAAATAATGATGTTTCATAAGCCTAATTACTAGTTTTTAATTATAACACAGAAGAAACATTTGCCCTAAATAAACTAATTCCTAGAGCTTTATGTTTCTTGAAGGCTGAACTTTATGACAGTGCCAAAGAAAACAATTTGCCAAAGATCAGTCTGATTTTGAACTGTACATTCTATCCTGCTGTAATTACAACATCTGTGCAGATGTATTATGGTGTTCAAAAAATACATCACATGTTTCCAGAAGCAGAACAGAACAAGCTTTGAAATCACGGAATCATAGAACAGTTTGGATTGGAAAGTACCTTCAAACATAATTTAGACCAACCCCCCTAGACACAGTACTCCAGGTTGGGTCTCACAAGAGCAGAGTAGAGGGGGAGAATCACCTCGCTTGACCTGCTGGCCACACTACTTTTTATGCAGCCCAGAAAACGATTGGCTTTCTGGGCTGTAAGAACACATTGCTGGCTTGTATAAAATTTTTCATCCACCAGTATACCCAAGTCCTTCTCTGCAGGGCTGCTCTCAATCCATTCACTCCCCAGCCAGTATTGATATTGAGGATTGCCATGACCCATGTGCAAGACCTTGCATTTGGCTGTGTTGAACTTCATAAGGTTCACACAGGCCCACTCCTCAAGCCTGCCAAAGCCCCCCTGGATGGCATTTATTCCCTGAAGCAAATCAACTATACCACTCAGCTTGGTGTTATCTGCAAACTTGCACTTGACCCCACTGTCTATGTCATTGATGAAGATATTAAATAGTTTTGGTCACAGTACAGACCCTTGAGGGACACAACTCATTATTGGTTTCCACTTGGACATTGAGCCATTGACTGCAACTCTTTGGACATGGCCATCCAGTCAATTCCTCATCCGTCTAACAGTCTATCCATGGAACTCATACCTCTCCAATTCAGTATTAGGAATGTGTGGTGGGTTGACCATGGCTGGACGCCAGGTGCCCACCAAGTCGCTCCATCACTCCCCCCCCGCGCCCCCCCTTCGCTGGACAGGGGAGAGGAGAAAAAAAATATAACAAAGGGCTTGTGGGTCAAGATAAGGACAGGAGAGATCAT
>JANZLQ010000005.1:12267230-12300951 GCA_026212715.1 Elanus axillaris | reverse complement strand
GCTTCCAGCAGCTTCTCACAGAAGCCACCCCTGTAACCCCCCCCCCACTACCAAAACCTTGCCACAGAAACCCAATATAGAATGTTGTGGGGGACCATATCAAAGGCCTTAGAGAAGTCCAGGTAGAAGATATCCATAGCTCTTCCCTTGTCTACTGATGCAGTCCCCTCATTGTAGGTGGCCACCAGAAATGCTGATATCTGTTTTCCTCTTCAGTTGTTCTACCACTAACTAGCAATAAAGGAAAGTGGAGGAGAGTATCCCCTTCAGGGAATCTTCTTTTACAACACAGAAACAATAGAGGTTGTGAGGTGGCAGAAGGTTAGACTATGATTTTCCTCACCCAGGTTCTCTCTACAGCCAATGAGAAAATATCAGTATTAGAGGAAAGCTATCACTGAAAGTAACTTCTGTCTGATGGAAGTTCATTAATCTGTAGAACAGTTCCAATTGATTTTCTAGAGGTTTGTTTCTTTTGCCCATCAGAATGCTTCCATGGGAAATCAGGATGAAAGGGACTAGTCTGCTCTACCTGCGTATAAAGCCTTACCATTATGACCTCAGAGTCGAAGGTATGATTTTTAAAACACCAATACTCCAGTGAAATAGTTAGTGTAGACACTCTTACAACACCATGAGAATTTTTTTAGCAGTAGCATTTCATCAAACTAGAAATGGCTATACTTTTGTTTTGGTTTAACTGTATCCACACTAGCAGCCAGTTTTACCATTTTGAATATATCAGAAGAGTTCAAAACCTCCAAATATTATTAATCAGATTTATAATGGCAGTGAAGGCAGTGAACATGTCTTCTTAGGTGTGTGACTTTCCACCTGATAGATAGGTTTGTACAGTTACAAGCTTCACTGCTTGTGTTCTGAGTTGTCTGGACAAGAGCAGTCTCTATTCTTGAAGCCAAAAAGCTACACTAGTGTGTCAGTATCCCAAGGTATCTTCCCCTTTTACCATGGCTAAATGCCTTCTATATCAGAGCTGATTTGCATCTAGCCATGATCAAAGCTTTTGCTGTATAAGTCCCATGCAAACATCCCACCATCATTCATTAAAGTGTATCCACATCCAGTGCTGTAGTATCATCACCTCTTCATCTCTGCTTGACAGACTGTTTTTCATCATGGTCACACAGGGAGTATACAGCAGAAGTATGACCCAAGCCCATCCTTCCTCCTGGAGATTCTCACACTATGATAAAACACAGCTGTGCTGCTTTGCAAGCTTGTGTGGGAAAATGTATCATCTGTGCTGTACCTGTCCTGAGTATTAGCAGACTATCCCATAGTGTCAGGCTGCCATCCTACATAAGTTCAAGAAATATTACAGAAATTTCACTTAAGAACATTACAAGAAATCCATGTGGTTTGCATAACTGCTAATGACAGTCATTCCACTTCTGGTGACAGAGCTCTTTGTATGTGACAAGGAAAAATTGGCTGAAGATGTGTGGCAGCTGCTTCCGAACTCATTCAAACTGACAAAGCTGCCTGTGTACACAGTATTGAAGAGATTAACTGCAAAAGCAATCACTTTTAATTGTAAGAATTTCAGTGGTTCATTATTTTATTTTGCACTGAGTCAGATTTTCTTAATTCAAGGGCACATCACAGTTTAGGCTGCAAAGGTGTTTCAGGTCTATCCCAGTTTTTCAGCCAAAACATTTTCTGGCAAAATTCTTTCTCCAGTTGCAATATTCTTCTAAAATATAAGCAAATATATATATACAAATAGTAAACAATTTTATCTTTCTGGCCTATCCTTTATACTCTGTCCATCTGCCTAAGCTTTGATACTGGAATTTTTACATGTATCTAAGGTTGCCAGATGCACGTCATGGAATTTTCATTTGCTCTCTTCAAGACAGAGAGTACTGTTGCTGCCTCATTATGTCATTCAGCAATGTCTCAGTGCTCAACCCAAGATACCAGGTGGATTTTGCAGTATAAACTCCATGTTCCCATAGCACGTGACCTACCTCAGTTTGCTAGAGTTCATCTACAAGGTCAGTAGTCATATCTTTAACTGCAGCACTGATAACGTTAGGGTCTTTAAAACTTGTTTAAGAAACTTGGATAGTTTGTGAGTTTAATTATTGCCAATAGACTGTGAAGTCTTCTTGGTGAAGTTCAAGAATTTTTAACTTGGAACAAAAACATGAAATAATATTGCTTTGGGCTCTTAGCATTCGGATTAGCGTAAAGTTGAATTATCTATAAATCAGGTGCAGAGACACATACTCTGCAGAGTAACAGATACTCTGCATTTATTTTTGTGATTATCACAGCAAAAGTGTTAGTGATTTTAGGAAATACACAGATGTACACATTAGTTAGTAAACTAATAGGTAGAGAAAGTCTTGGGAACAGTAGAGACTGGCACGTGCCGATCAATACATAAAGCATCTTAACTAGCAATAAAAAAGAAGTCAAATGCAATGGTGAGATGTAACAGATGGGTCATAGAAGTATTAGTGATTGTTCAAGATGCTGGAGAAAACCCATCTAAAATATTACAGATTTTTCTCATTATTTTTTAAAAAGTTGAATCAAAATCTGAATCAGAAACATAACAGCTACTGGGATAGTCAATAGAATGAAAAGGTTTTTTATAAAAAGTTACTAAAAAAGCTTTGCTTGTTTAGTCTGTCAGATGAAGTCTGAGAGAGGATATGACTGCTATAAAGATCCTTGATGGATAAGCATCAGGAAAGGAAAAACTATTTATGGTAAAGGACAGTGCTGACACAAGAATAAATGCATATAAACTAGCTATGAATGCAATTAGGCTGGGTATGAGGAGATTTTTAACCATGAGAGAAACAGAATTCTGGAACAGACTTCCAATTAGAAGAGTAAGGGTATAAAACCTAATTGACTTTAAGATAGAGCCATATTGGTTTATGAAAAGAATAATACAATATGTGTTATTAACGACTAGACTTCAGGAGCCAGTCTTGTGTTCCCTTATTGTTATGCATAGGCATATGTGTGGTTTACAAACTGTGTAGAGCACTAAGGTTTCTTTCTGCATTTTAAAAATTTTAAAGTCATTATCCACATGTAATTTTAGTCCATTACTACTGTGCCTGTACAGTACCTTTCAAACTGAGTAGGATTCATTTTGACACAGTAAAAGTGATTAGTCATCAAAATAATTTTGTGAAATAACTAACCAAATGGGATGATGTGACTAGCACATTATCACTTTCCATTTGAAAGTCAAAGCTCACCTGTCACAACAGAGGAAACTGCAAAACACAGAGATAGGAAAATATGAGCTATAGAATCAATCGTCTGATCAATGCTATGGTGAAAGACTAGATACTTACATTCAATTAACATGTAACACCCCTTCCCATCCACTAAAAATATTTTAGATGCCAAAAAATCAGAGCACAGTAAGCCCTTGTAGAATTAATGATAACTTTCTGAGTATACATCAGGAAAGTAAACCAATATTTTTTTCTGAAATCTGTGATAATTATGTGGATAGTTGAGGAGGTAGGATGGTTGACACAACATTTAATAAACAACCTGATGTGCTTTTCTGTCAACAAGGGCATCAACTATGGTGAGCATCTTTGACCTTGTAGAAATAGAATCATAGAATGGTTTGGGTTGGAAGGGACCTTAAATATCATCTAGTTTCAACACATTCCTGTTTATTATATATGTAGTGAAATCTAAGATTAACCAAGAATTCCATCTTTAAAACTTTTAATTAATCTCTAAATTTTTCTGAAAGAAAAAAACCCACACCTTCTGTATTGTTATCTGCATTGTTCTTCCTCTGATTCTAACCTCAGTAATCCTTCTTCATTACAGAAAGCAAAAAAAAAAAAGAAAGTCATTATTGGAAGTTACTTGGATTTCACACCTAACTGTGTAGGTGAGAAAATTACATAGATCTGCAGGATTTTTGATTTCAATTACAATAAAACTATCAATACAAAACCTCTATGGACATTAATTTAATAGACTTGTAATTACAGTTGCTGTTTACACAGACTCAAACAAAAAAACCCAGGTATAAGTAAAGGCTTCAGTCATCCAGCCAACAAGGAAAAGCAACAGAAGAAATTCTGCTTTGCCTGTCCTGACCAAAACTGCAAGCTTTCCCCCAGAACTGTCAGATCAATAACTTCTGCATGCATGAGATCTGTAGCAGCTCTGTGAGATCAGCTCCATGCTTCATGGCAAATGCCCTTCTGATGATGCCCTTTCCCTTAAAAGATGATCAGTTTGATCACTCAGCTAATCTCACCCCTGTAAGTACATCCAAAGCAAATAAAGTGTTCTTCAAGTAAGTGTGTTCTCTGCTATCAAGAAATGCATGGCTCCCAGCTCCACACCTTGAAAACAGTTGGAAGATCATGAGGCAGCTAGCACCAGCTTTGCAGGCAAAGGCAAGCTGGACTCTGTAAGCTCCAATGCAGTTTTTCCAGCGTCATGGTATTGTGGAGCCTCATTTTTTTTAGTAGTCTAATTTGAAGGTGTCCATGTCTGAGATTAAGATATCAAGGTCACATCTAAAATGATTACTTGCCTGCTACATGTGTCAAAATAGCAAAATGCACTCTGTACCCAGATCAATGAAGAGCATGTGCCAAAGGACAGTGTCTAAAGCCATTCTTGGTATGCATCCTCCCGTGTTTCAGAAGGGCCACAAGCTTTAAGTCAAAAAGGCTGAGTTTGCATCACCATTTTCTCTGCTTCTCTCGATATACTCAGGTGTGTTTCAGCCAGTTCTCTAATTCTTGCCCATTTCTTGCACAGACATTGGCTGAGGCCTGACCTACATCAATGAAATGGGATGGAACATACAATTTTCTTGAACATAGACTTTATAGCAGATGCTGCACCCTAGGCCTGCTGCATGGCCACCTTAACCACAATGAGTAAAGAAGCACCTGAGTTACCCTACCTTCACATCTCCTTATTTGCAAGCCTCTGGAGATCAAGAGTAATGCTGTGATTAAAAGTTTTTACAGAAACTGTGGTTTCAAAAAGCTTTAGTGCTTGGTATTAATTACCTCATTTTCCATATTATTAACTGTTTCTCAATTTCCTTTTTTTCCTGTAAATTATCTGATAAAACTGAAGGAGTGCTGGTAACAACCTCCATTGTGTGAAAACCTAAAAGAACAACACATTATACTTTAATTGTTGTCTTAGCTGAGGATTCAGCAGCACTGGTTTCCATTAGTAGAATTTGTATATGACATACATCTCACATAGTCTTGGTGTCTGAATGTGGTTTTGTTTTTAATCAAAATAGACTTGTAATCAGTGCTAATTTATTGATGAAATTTAGACGCAAAAAGCACTGTAGAGCTAGATACAATAAATTAAAGCTGATTTTAAATATGGTTTAATCATGATGGGTCCGATTTTAAGACTGTGTTAGCTTTCACTGATTGCATTAAAATGACTTTAGACATGTGGTGTCAGATCAGACAGAGTCACAAATAAACCAGTTTTTTCCATCAGAAAACACATTTCATGAAATTTTCAGGACATCATTCATTATATATTTCCTTTTGGTGCCTCCTTGAAATGCTCCACTTCAGATACTGAAAACACAATCAAGAACACATAATCTCAGAAGTATTTTCTTCCTAAATGTATAGTCCCTTTTTGTGCTGCAAATAATAAGCATATTAGTTTTATTTATTGATGTGGTCCTAAGCTGTGTAAGTAAAGTTATAAATGATGCTGAAAACTGCTGACATGAAGGAAGGTAGAAATCCATTGTTATTCTACAAACCCTAAATTCAAAACATTTAGGTTGCCTTCGTGTGCCCCAAAGTGAATACTTTTTTATAATTTCAGTCTTGAGGAATTTAGTGGGTTGAAGCAGAATAGCTGCTTTTGTAAAACATTGGAGGCAATGGTTTATATCAATAGAAGTGTCCTTTTTCTGTTGTGTATAAATGCCACATGTTTCTACTTCCATGAAGAAGACATTACTCATGCATGAACATGGCCAACATTTTATATTATGGACTTTCTTCCAACACTTTGAGCAGGTAAATCAAAAGCAGATGAAATTCTAAGCACTTCTAGCTGCCTTTGATTAAACATGATTTCATATTTCTCAGCACTTCATAGGATCAGGAACATAGAGCATCAAAGCTGACTCTGGCATGAAGAGTTAGAAATGGCCGAAATGTAAGACACCATAGAAGGTTATTCTGCCTCGAGACCCTTCTGGAATCTGCAGTCATTTGAATGTGCTATAGCAGTGTGAGATGGAATCATGAGTTGGTTTTGCTGCATGTCAAGGACTTCTGGTCTAGCTGTTATCAAGGCCTGTAGCTAGCTGATCTCCAGTACGTAACAGATAAAATACATCCTTATCCTCTTGAAAAATAAAATCAGTTACAGTATTGATTTTAATCTAGCACTGCTGTATTGGTAAAACACAATGTTTCCAAACAAGCTCTCCTATGCTCTGGTTGGTGTATGGATCCAAAGTCTTTGAATTAGAGTTCATTAAAGGGGAGTCAGTTGTTTCTGAACTGAGATACTGAAAGTTTATTTTTTTAAAAGACTATTTACATTCCTGTCTCAAACTCAGTAGGCCAATAAACCCGTACACGTTGCAGCTGCCACATGTTGAGCACCAGATTAATAGTAATGACTAGCACCAGATTATCTCTGCTAATACTCAGAAGTCTCAGTTCATGCTGTGCCACAACAGAGAGGCTTCATTGCTGTTCTGGATAAGGATCACCCTTTTCATAGCTTTCAGCATGGCAGACCAAAGATACTATCTGATTCTCATACCTTGCCTGGTATGGTATGATTTTGGTGGTGTATCTGTAAACTGACTGTAGACACTCCTTTCCTTTAGAAGTGGTTGCTAAGTAGCAGGTTGTTGGTTTATGTGTTGGGTTTTGGTTGGTTTGGTTTTTGGTTGGTTTGGATTTTTTTAAATCTTAAACGCCTACATTGCTTTGACATCAAAATTGTCACCAAGTAATAAGAAATCCTTAGGGAATAGTATTATATAACAATGATCACAGTGTCCCTTGTGCCAGTCAAAACCATATGAAAGAAATTCAGTTCTAAACCAAGACATTTCAATCTAAGCATATATATGTAGGTCTCTATATGACAGCTATGGCATGTAAGTTCCCTTTATAACCATTAGAGACCTACTCAATTCCGGGAACAGAGCCCATACAGCAATTCACCTTACATGGACAGTGGTACCTAAGGCTTAATTCTGTTGTCCAAATACAGGCAGAAGGGTGCTGGGTTCCTTTATCATGTCTGCTGCCACTGGGTGGATGTCTCAGATAGCCCAGGGTATCTCGTTATTAGACACGGTTAGGCAGCTGAATACCTTTGGCAGTGGCTGATCTGCTTTTATAACCTTCACGTTCACTAATGCTATCATGAGCATAGGAATTGTCCAAGTGAAACTGTTCAGAGCTGGAGTCTCTAGGAATCTCAGAGATAATACCTATGAAAAGCCATTAATGAACTATACCAGAATATGACATATTATTCAGCAGAAATGTGCTCTGGAAAATGAAAGATACCCTTGTATCTTCTTAAAGGCAGAAGAATAGTTACATTCTTAAGTTAGGATTAAGACGAGAATGGGAGGAGGAGGGGAGAGAGAAAGAATGGAGGAAGTGAAATGAAAAGGAAGGAAAAAAAGAAAACAGAATGGAAGCAGAAGTGACTAAAAATGAGTCAAATGACTCTACAGGAAAATGAAGCTGCTTTTCTTCACTTGCTTTTTAGGTTGTGATTGTTGTTCACTAAATATTTTAGGTGAATGGATTCTGCTAAAGTTTTTTCCTGTTCTTCCATCTCTAACTTGGAGTTACAGAAATAATACTAGGAACAATAAGAAAGTTTGCAAATAATCACATATATAATACTTGAATACTTGTTGTGGACCATCAGGACCATTTTTTTCCAAGGACAACCAATTTCTGCTGGCATTTTCTGCGAGTTTGACCACTTATTTTGTTGCACACACAAAAAGTAAGCTCTGAGGAGAGAACCTGGCCTTAAACACAATATCCTCATACCACTGCAATCAGTTGTGAATCTCCCCTGGATTTCACTGGGAACAGGATTTGACCTTGAGAAAACAGCTCTTCGTGAAAAATGTCCATCACTTAATGCAGTGTTCTGGAGTATTTTATTTGAAAAGTATGTGCTGTATTCATACCCTCCAAAAGAAAAGAAAATATTTTTTGCTTGACATAGTGTTTCAAATGAATATCCACATGGGAAAAAACCCTTAGGAGCTGTGAATCACATTTTGAATCAAAGCCTCTAAAAGGTGGGGGAAGGCTGAGCCTCCCTGGACCTTCTGCTAGCAGTTTTCATCCTTCTGTAAAGTGTAATCAGTTGTGGCACCAGCAGAACAAGAGTTGGATGTTGGTGCTGGCAAAGGAGTCCCCATTGTGCCTTACGACTGGCAAAGCATCTGAAAGGCAAAAGGGATCCTTTCACTTTAAATATCAAACATTTATTTTAAACTTCAAACACAGAAGCTGTTCTTCTGAGAAAGATATTAAAACTGGTAGAAGCATGGTTTATGGTCTGTCACTGGGGAACCATGTTATTTTCCTGTAGTATGGTACGTTCAGGATAAATAAGAATGCTTTGTTATTTCAGTTCTTTGGGAAGCAATTTTTTAGGGCCATCAGTTACCTTGGTGATATTTTGTTTATGATGCCTTCTAAGCAAAAGGGTACCTTTGCATGAAACACTGGATGGCCAAAGGCAAACCACAAGAAGAAATCAAGGAGCTGGGGGGGGATTTGAAGAAGGATTTGGAAAGGGAAACCTGTGTATTTAACTTAAGAGGTGATGAAACATTAATCCAAATTATAAATCTTTGATGAGTGGACTTTTGAGGTAGAGAAGGAGTTCAGGAGAGCGCTCAGCAGAACAACTGAGAACAGATAGAGTTGTGCAGAGAAGGAAAGGGATGTGATAAAACGTGCAAAAGGAAAACTTCCTTTGAGTGAGAAGTATTGGCCTTTAGAATAGTCTCCAGTGACAGCGATAGAGATACTACTATTTTGAACTCTTTATTAACATTACTTTATATTACAGTAGTGAGCAGACTCTAAATGAGCTCAAGGTCTTTTATACTGAGCCATAGCTGAGGGCAAAATATGTCATGAGCTAATCCCTGCCTTGGAAACTTAATGAGATTGATAAGGCAGACAAAAAATGAGAAGAAAAGTAAAGAAACTTTTCTAAGGTTACAACCTGAGTCAGTGATGGATTTATTTATTTATTACTAATTTATCTAATGAAATAAAACCATGACACATGGACTTTAAAATTATAGCCATGCACTAAGAGGAGATGAGCTGAACTACCCTTTCACCTGAAAAACTCTCCCATTTGCTATAATTATCTCACATGAACAAGCAGAGTAATGCAGTGGCATTTTGAGTGCATTGTAAGTTAATAGCATTTACCTCATAATCAGGACTGTGTTAGACATTAACTCTGAATATTGTAAGCTCCTCTTACAACTTACAGCTGGTAAATAGATTTCCCTCATTGTTTCCTATTGCTGAAAAATGCATGAAATTGGAGTTAAAAGTCCCTCTAGTGAGAGGGACTCTAGGCAAGGCACTGCAATAACCTCCAGTTTTATGTAGATTATCATGCCTTTAATAAGTGTACACTTATTTGGGAAGATCTTATGATGCCTAAATTTTTTTAGGAAGCCTGGGAAGCCTTAATAGTCCTGCAGAACTCTGTGGTTGAGGAGAGAAAGGCTCTGTCTGGCAGGGGTGCCACGTTTGACAACCAGAATTACCAGAAAACAGCAGAGTTACATGCTGACTCTGGGCTCTTAGAAACAGTATTTATGTTGACAAATGTATTTTACCCCATATCAGCAAATGCTATAGACATTCATACTTTTCTTTTAATCATAAAATGCAGGATCATAGCCTTAGAAGTACAGAATAAATTGTATAAATACATTTTTTACATGCTGGAAGAAGACACATTAAGTAATGCACCTAACATTTTGCTGATTTTTTTGCGCTCATTAGTGAGATGAGATAAAATAATATTTGCACAGATGAGAAATAGTGTTAGCAGGCTAATATAGGCCTCTGGCAGAATAGTGCAATAGCAGGATATATTTTTATGCACAAAAATATTGTACAATTTATTTAAAAATTTACTTTCTCAGAAAAAAATGATTCCACATATGCTTAGCATTATGTAGGTAACTAGTTCTTGTTGGGCTTGGTCTTAATTACCTTTTCTTTACATTTTACATCCTTTTTCTCTCTTTTCTGTGCCTAATTTTCCATTTGTCTTTTCTGTTCTTTCCAAGAGTATTTGTTCCCTGCACCTCCTTCTCCCTTTCATGACTTGCCTCTGTATGGTTCTTCCCAGTAACCAGGAAAGGTAATTTGCACAACAGAGAATCAATTAGTTTTAAATAAAACAGGGTGCTGGTGTGTCATTCATCACACATTTTCATGCCTATAATACACTTCTACAAAAAAATAAACCTCAAAATCTGTGTTCCATAAAATCACCTTTCAGGTTTTAAGACAGCTGAAGATACCCAGCAAGCATATTGGAAGAATGAAACTGATAAATATAGATATATTATCATTCAGTAGGATTGTCTTGAGTTTCTTGGGTACACAAAAAATATGCTTTCTGCTTTCCTTTTCTGACTGTATTTCCTTTCTTTATTTGATTGCAGCTCCTGAAATATGCTAGGCATTCTGCGGATACAGAGGCAGAGATTCTGTTGCTATGTATGTGCTGTCTAAACAGATGAGAGAGAGAAGCAACACTCCAGGTAAACACTTGTCAATATTTCCTTCCTCCTCCCAAAGGATTTCTCCTGATGTCCCTTCCCTCCAAGTGCAAAATGTCCCTGGACAGATATTTAACGGTATTTTGCTTTCCTTCACCTCAGATCACCATCTGGCAGATTCCTGTTCAGTAAGACTCGGTGGGAGAGGACAAACAGTCAGACAGGAGCTGGCACACTAATGGTTCTGCCTAAAAGGTAGAGACTTACCCACCTTTCTCCCCTCACTCTTTCCTCACTGTTTCCTGTCCTTGCGACCGCGTTCATTCATTGCATACATTCTTCCATTTCTCGGAGTACCTGCTGATTTGCTGGTTTTCCCTTCCCTCCTTTTTTTAGCTTTCACACCTGACACAAAGCCATTTTCTTTCCTCTTTTGATTACTCTTTGTTTCCTCGTTTCTCTAGCTTCATGCTCGTATGATGCTGGTGAATCCTGCAGCACCTTTTCTCAGAGGAGACCAGGATTCAGCATGAGAAGACATGGGCATCCCTGCAGTTTGGCAGCTGATAGCAACCACAGCATGTGCTGTCTGCCTAAGTTGTGTCCAGTTCTAATTTGGGGCTACATTTAGCAGGGATCAATTTTTGGTAATTGTAATTCAGCCTTTTAAAAATCACGTGGCATTAGTAAACATAAATGCTAGTATTTTCTTTCCTTTCCAGTGCTTATGGATTTAGTTTTAACATTTTCCAGCTCTTCATGTGACAAAGAAATATTCACATTATGAAAAATTTAAAGTCACAGGAGAATTAGGACTTTCAGGAAAATCCCCAAAGGCTACAAAAATGCATGATAAAAGCCAAGGAGTTGGCAATACAGAGCAGGGTGCAGAAGAACCAGCAGCCAATACTGCAGCTGCAGCTGCATGCACTTGAAGGCTGGAGTTCAGGGAGAATAATCCCTCATGAGAAACACATGCCCTTTATACCTCCTGTGAGTGATTTGGCGTAGTAAGTGATACCGACATCTCTGGAAAGACAGTAAATGTAGAGAAAGCAAGTTAAAGAGCACTCGCATGCCTGTGCATAAGGGTTACAGCTGATAAGCCTGCGGTACCTTAAGTCCAGCTGGCTTAGATGTCAACAGCAGAATACTCACAGCAACACAGTCTTTGGCAAATGGTTATAAAGCTGCACTAAAGCCTCAGGCATCATTGCTCTTAGTACCTAAGACAGCTAACTTTGAGCTAATTATCTCTCTCTGTGCTATAGCCATGCTCTGGCTGAAAGAAGTCATCCATCAGAAGATGCTCGGTATGTCACATGAATCTTCAGTGGACTATTCAAAATGCCACCCGCTGTCCTACCAGACACCTGCTCGTCCTCTCTAATCTGAACTAGAATCCACAGGCATCAGGGAGGCTGAGGTGGGACACCCTTCTCCCCACCCCACCATTTGTTTTTAGGATGGAAATTCCCCTTTGCTGTTCCATGCTTCATGGGCAGTGGTGTGCAACCACTGTGAGAGGGAACAATGTGGGAGGATGGGTGGCAATTCCAGTACAGCATCCTTTGCGCTGTAGCTGTGCAGAAAAAGTCATGTTTGCATGGTTCACCAAAATGCAGAAAACTTGTAAAATATGCTGCTGTCTCAAGTTTTTTTATGTGCAAACTCAAAAGGAATGTGACGAGCTCCACTGGGAAAGAGCAAAACCAGGTAAGCAGGCAACACCACTGGAGATGAAATTGAACTTTGACAAGTGCAATATAATGCACATTGAAAGGAATGATTTAAGTTATAAGTACACACAGATGGTCCCTGAATTAGCTGCAGTCTCATGTAATAAAGAGTTGGATTTCGCAGCAAACAGCTCCCAGTCTGCTCAGAGAATGGGAAAGCAAAAGCATTTAGGTACATTAAGGAAGAAAGAAAATTATGTGTTCAAAATCAGTGCTTGTACATACATATGGCAATGATTTCCAAAGAAGTTTAAGTAACTTAGATCCATAATCAGACTATTGTTTCACATCACCTAAATTGAGATTAAAGAATCTGTAGGTAATTAATTTCATGGGAATAAGGGAGAACTGTTACTTGCCAACATCTGCAAGCACCAGTGTGCTTGCTCCCAGCCTCGATGGCTGAAAATGCATTGAAGACCAGACCACCTTTTATGGGTAATCATCGCTACCTCTATCTCCCATGTTTGGAGAAAAAAAATTAAATTAACCGTCTGGTATTCTAAGTCTGAACTTTGAGTTTCCCTGTGCAGGGCTGTGTCTGAGTATGGTTCAGACCATGTGAGAGACTGAAAGAGTTAATGTCTCAAACGTTGTGGTGGGGCAAGTTCTGCTTAACTAACCCTGCCTAGCAAGGAACCCCAGGTGAAAAGAAACCGATGAGCACCCATCAGCAACAGGATGGGAATGGAGTGCTGGAAGGTGCACAGCTCCATGTTCTCATAATGCTGTTCTGATATGCATAGCAGGGCAATTCACCATGCCATTTTGATGTGATGTTCTGATATGCTAAGCAGGACAGCTCACCATGCTGTTCTGACATGCTGTTTTGATATGTTGAGCAGGACAGCTCACCATGCATGGCAAAAGATCACATCTGCAAGGAAGAAGAAGTTACTCCCCAAATGACCCCCCAAGCCCAAAGGCTTACAAACTGGTCACAACACCTAATTAGCCTAATGAGTTTGAGTCCTCGCCTGAAGGAGGGGCAAGGATGATAAAAGGACACAAACTGAAGGCCCAGGTGTGCAAGCCCACCAGAACTGGACTCATTGGCTGACTGGACTCAGGACCAGTGGTATCTTTCTCTCTTCCTTTTTCTCCTCTGTCTTGTTCTCTCTTCTTCATTTTTCACAATCCCTACACCTCACCCCTTTAAGACAAAAAAACCCATTGACCGAGTCTGGGACTAGGAGTGGATCCAGCTGCCCCCAGGGTCCTCTCTGAGGAGGAGACTAGAAAGCAAGGGGGTCTGCTCTGAACCTCCTGACCCAGCGGGAGGGATCTCCTTATTCCCAAAATTGATGTATATGTGCCTACCACGGGTTACGCAGTTTACAGTGGTAGTCCCATGCCAATTCCTGTTGTGAGAAACCCCACCACCTACTGTTATGCCTCCCAAGTTCAGTTTGCTTCTGTCATGAATAAAATGTTTAACTGATCCTTTGGTGTTGTTTCACCTTAATTTAGCCCGAGGGAATTTTGAATTCAGCAGGACTCCCTGGTCTGTCCAGTCTGGGTCGTGACAGACCACTCCCTTCTTGGGCTCCCTTTTGCACTGATTCTAGGCAGCATCTCACTGGGTGCATGGGAAGCTGAATTGCCCTGTTAGGAAATATTTGCTTTATACAGACTAGAAAGACAGGTGTCGTCTTGAGGCTTTGGGGAATTTCCTTCTGAGAGGTATCTCCCCATGTTTGCATAGGAATTCTGACTATTTAAGGCAGATGCAATGAATAAGTCTTTTGGACCAAATACTTGTTTATACATCTGTAGACAGTAATTTGAACACTACAGAGTTCAAGTGCTAGTGAATTAGCAAGGGGTATGCAGCTTAGTATCCCTGAAGACCTGAACCTGGTAAAAAACTTGATTCACGAGTTCTAACTAAGATTTTTTTAAGACTGGAATTCTCCTCAAGGAAACATATTTCAGATGATGAAAGCTACTGTGAAAGCAGAAAGGTTATGGCCAGTGCATGGCTGCAGATACTTATGTCTTAGATGTATCTGGAATGCAAACAGAAAACAATCATGGCTCAAGAACAAATGACAAATATGACTCATTACAACCAAGAGATCAGCTTTAAGCAAAAATCCATTCAAATCAATAATCAGAAATACAACCAGAGCCGAGAATGCATGAAAATAATTTCTACCATGCAGCACATATATAACTGAAGGTATATGCTCCCCTTCTGAAATAACAGTTTTATTTTTATAAGTGCTTCAAATCTGCAAGGTTAATCTGTAGCAAAGTATGACTAATAGCCTTCAAACAGGAATAATTAGACAAAATAATAGTAAGTTGCACCATAGGTCATTATTTGAAAAATAAATTAAAACCCCACCACATCTAAATTCCCTCACTAGTCCATTTAATACCCAGGAATTCTCAAGTAAGCTGAGTTAATGTTCCAATAAAACATTCAGGCACAGTGAAGCTGAAAAGCATATACAGCACAAAACATTTTTTAAATACTCAAAAATGGTATTGCATACAATTAAAAATGGGAGAGGTAATTTAACTGTACATGCAGACATGCTATCTGGTAGCAGAAACCTGTATCTGTACAGCTAAAGTCCAGGAAGGCCAACAAACCATCAGTAACACCACCTGGCATGGCAGCTCCACACTATTGTGCGTGAAAGTGAGCTTCATTGGCAATGTGGCACTTTTTTTCAGTAATCTCACATTTTGATGACATCATGATGTTACTTCTCAGGAGCTTCTGTGGACTTGCTTTCGTATTTTAATGAGATTATATATTAGGATAGCTACCTGCTTACCTGAAAATAACTATATATGCTGCTTTCTGCCCATCACAATAGTGCCTTCATTCCTTCACATTTGCAGTAAAACTTCTTTCCAATGTAATCTCAAGGAACAGTGATTTTATATTAACTTAAATGGGGCCTGCTAAATAAATATGAATACTGTTCTACCTCCCCAGGACTGTGTGTTAATCACACCATGACTGCAAATATATCTCAGGAAACAAAAATATAAAATTGTATGTTATAAAATGGATGGGGAGAAAAATGTTGCTCCTTTACTCATGTGCTTCATGCTGTATATCAGCTGGCAAAACTTGCATAAACCACAGAGTTGAAAATAATATAAGTCTGAATATTTCATTTTATTCATTAATTCACATATACATAAAAACCCCATACATCCAAAATAAACACTCATAAAAAAAAAAAAACAACAGAAAAATGAGTACCAAAAACCTAGCAAAGCTTAATGTAGTCTCTTACCTGCAAGCTCAGCAATTCAAAGCTCAAATACACTCCTAAATCCAACATTTCCCATCCTTCTAATTTCCTATACTTCCCTCCTCTATTCAAAAAATCTCAGGACAGCAAATGAGGTTTGCAGCCCTGCAGATTACCAAGCCAGGGTGAGCCAAAGAGGAGAGGGAGGTGCTGGGTGGTAGGGCTCCTACAGGGAATGTCTGAGCAGTCACTTCTTCCCCGTGACAGGGAAATGATAAGCGCAGGCTAGACATCTGTTACTAATGCCAAAGGCACAGTCTTGCTCACAAAAGCAGTCCTTAACTTGAACAGTTGAAACTTTTAACTTTGGAAATAGGATTTCAGAGCGAATGAGTTCCGATGGGCTTTGGAAGAAACCTAAGTGAGCAGAAACTTTTTTTTGCAAGCCCTGTTCTTGGGAGGATTTTGCCTCTATAGCAGTTCAGCACATAGTCACCCTGCTGGGGGATTATACAGGGCAACTATGTCCCAGTGCAATGCTTTCAATATGAAACTATAAAAGAGCAGCAGAGAAACACAGCCTGTTTGTTTGGCTGCTTCCACATTCCTGGCGTGTCATGGCCAAGTGCAAACAGGCAGCCCTTCGTTTCCCCCGTGCTCAGAGCCAGGTGACCGCAGAGCTGCTCTGATCTGGTGGCCACAGGCTGCATGGGTGTCCAGCTATGGGTCTAAATGGTTTCTGTACCAGAGATGGTTTGTGCTGCCCTTGGCGGTGAATGCAAACACTATCATGGTACAATCAGTACCTGCTGCAGTCTTTCACATGTCTTTTACCAATAGAGATGTGGAAAGGCCATGGTGTGCTCCCTTCTGAACCTTGGCCACCAAATACTCTGTCATTTGAGGTTAATTTTTCCTGGTTCACAGCCTTGCCTTACTGCGTTTTGGTTACCTTCACCCCTCCCAGAAAGAAGGGGGAGTCAGCAATGATCCCACTTGCTACCCAAGTGCTCCAGCATTCCCAGGCTAGGGCCACCTACAGCCAGGTTCTAGAGGTTAATTCTGTTTGTTAAATGAAGTGTTACAAAGGAGCAAAATACATTATCTGACATGGCAAAAAATAAAGTGGGCCTTTCCAAAGTTAAATGATGTAAACTGGGGACTATATGCATTAAATACACAGATGTGTCTGTGAGGAACTGCGGAACAGAGAGTTTTGACAATCTGTATAAATGCTTTCATATAGAAATGAGACTCTGTGACTGAATATAGTTGGCTGAGCATAAAACCTCAGCAGCCGTAGCACACTTGCGGTGGCAGGTGAAGGCAAAACACATTGTATCTGAATGATAAAACTGCCTAAAACAGTTACCTATATAAGCTAGAACATGACACTCAGGGGGGGGCGGGGGTGTGAAAACCCAAACCCGCTCAACACAATGACAATATAAATACAATTTAGTCCATGTTTTAGATGAATAAATGCAACAATTTATAAATTGATCATTTGATATAAAGCAACATTTCGAAAAAATAATAATTTAAAATTATGCTGCAGTTAAATAGGTCTCTAACATTTAAAATTCTGTAACAATGAATAAACACACTTGATAACACAGAATAAGCCAAATTTATCCTTTAGCAAGTTTAAGGAAGCTACATGCAGGTTGACATGAGAAAAGGATATTGGGGTTCCTGTTTGTTCTGATTGGTTTACAGATTTTTTTTTTTTTTTCCTGGATTATCTTTGAGGATGGAAAGGTTTGCCTGAATCCCATGGCATGAAAACACTGTGTGCAGCTCAGAGTTGCCCACTGGTATGTAGCTGAGATACATTTACTTGTTTCTTTAAATGCACCCTCAGAAATATGCACTGCCAAGATTGTTCTGTTTACTGCCTTTCAACAGGACTGTCCAAGTCCTCAAAAAAAATTTATAATAATAAGGAAACCATCTCCAGCTATGTGGTGTGGAGAAAAAAATCTTATCCTCTTCTGCTTCTGTTGGTAACCCTGGATTTTTTTTTCTCTGGATGCTCCCAGACTATTGCTTTCAGTACTGATGTCATTTAATGCACTCAGGCTACCAGCAGATCTTGGTTCTTTACATGCCAAGTCAAATAAATTCAGCTACTATGCCTCAAAGAAAAAACTACTTGTACATTTGTCATCAAATAGCACTTCTGGCATCCATTAATATGGAATATGATTCTCTTCATTAATGCTGAAGGGCTTATTAGAAATTTAACTCATACCATAGCAGACACTGGACTTTTTCTTTGAAAAAGAAAATTTATTATTAAGATCTTCACATTAGAAGCTAAAAGTATTTATAATATAGTTTGGGCTCACTCTTTTATCAAGTTTTCCTGAAATTCTGACACAGAACATCTCATCCAGAAACGCTACTTAGCTAACCAAGAAATAAAATGGCATTCACTCTTTTTTATAGAAGATGAATTTTAATTGCTGATCACTTCTGGATTTCCTTTTTCACTTGGTATTATTTATTTTTTTAATTTTCTGTCATTTTTATAAAGTTCTTAGTCAGGTTTTTTTTCCTGCTTTAGTTCCACTAATTGTGAGCTGGAATGTGAACTACTTAAAGACAAATATTTACTTTGTTTTTGAAAAGTTTCTCCAGGAGAAAACATGTTATATAGATGTTAGCAGAGAAAGGATTATTGAAAAAATATAAGAAAAGATGAGATTATATCAAGTATGAATATTGTGTTAAAGAGATAACTCAAATAATGTCAGGATTTATTTCTGATGCTAAAAATTGAACAAAAAAATACAAAGCACTAGCTTCAGGATAGTTTTTAACATTTATGTTATTTTTAAAATGTAATCAAGAAGTTTCTGTACATAAGAAATGGGAAGAAAACCTCAGAATTTTACAGGCAGTTCATCAAAATGCTGAGACAAAAAGTCCCAACTCTATTGTATGTGACATACTATAAAAATAGTGAAGTGGAACAGTTGATACACTCTCATAAAGATGAGAGGACTTTTAACAAAGGTTATAGAATTCTCACAAAGAATAAATAGTGAACTTGAATAATGGCAATGATGAGACATTCCCAACAAAGCCAGGACAGTAATTGAATAGAGCTGTGGCTTTTAAAAGTAATACCATTTATGAGTTTAGTTGAATGGCCTGAGGTTGAATACATGGCATTGCTGATATTAGTTAAATTCAACTTCTTGAGAGATTATCCCAGATCTGACCAGTAGATATAAGAAAAACAATATTTATCATGTGAAATAAAATTCATGGGGTGATTGACTTGAACAACTGAGTTCTGCTGTAAAGTTCAAGAAAATGGTCCATGTAGGAATGCAGTGACTCTGGAAGTCCAGCTGACTAGATAGTGAGATGCTGTAGCTCTTGCCAAGGTGCTGGTTTAGAAGGGGCAAATAGACTTTGTAAGCTGTAACATCTGGGAACAGCCTTTTAGTAGCTCTGTGAAGTTCTGATGTCTTAGTGAAACCAGTGAGAAGGCCCTTCTGTAGTACCTTACACACACATGAACAATATTTTTGTTATCAAAGTCTTGGAGTTACAGTCCCTATGTGTAATGCTGCACAGTTTCATTTCCCTTGTTCTTTCTTGAATTCTTATTATTTTTACAATACACTATTTCAGGGGAGGCAGCTAGTACTGTAAATATTCCATATATACATCCACACTCTTGCTTCTTTACAAAGTCTTTGTATTGTTCACATTATTTACTCTTACGTCTTGCAAAAGTATTAGGTACATGATCAGAATATTATCAAAATATGCATCTTTTACAGGAAAAAAAATGTGTTTCCAGGTGTATCAAAGATTTATATGTAAGCTCTGAGATCCTGACCACATAGATAGATGTACTTACAGGAATTCTTTAAACAGTAATAAAGGCAATTGCCATAGCAAGGATCCTCTATAGACAAATTTGCTGTGAAGATGTGGTAGATGCAGTTTTCTATGAGTAGTCAGTGAAATCAGACACAATGCAAGTTATAATGGCATTGGGGTCCTTGAACAAAACAGAAGTCTACTGAGGAAGGAAATCCTCAAGACTGAGGCTGTCTGTCTGGTCCTCGCATTGTGAAGGCGTCATTAAACTCGGAACATTACTATTCAAACCCATATAAAAAGGAATATGTACTAATAGCTGCTCTCTAAGAAAACAGTAGTATAGGCACAACCACAAACTGTGCAAGTGCAGAGGATGAAAAGCATTAAGAGAGTGCTGCGGGTGGATCAAGATCTGTCAATACAGGAAGGAAGTCTCGAGGTGGGCAAATTAAGCCAAGTTGCTAGGGATGGATAAGTAGAGATAACCACCCATGGACAATAGCAGAAAGCATTAAAAAAGTACAAAATGAGGTACAGCTTGCAAGGGGCATTAAGATGGACAAGAAAACATTCTGTAAGTGCCTTAAGAGAGAAAGGAAGAACCCAGGGATGAGTTGGTCAGCTACTGAGTGGGGAAGATAAACACATCAATGTATCGAGGTGGCACAAGTGGGCTTTTTAAGAGCAATCTTCACAAAACAAAGTCAACTGTGGTCAGACAGCTGATGCAATTAGGACAGAAACAAAATGTAAACTCAAGCTGTACAAAAAAAAAGATTAAAGAGTACTTACATTTAGTAGACATTTGAAATTGTTGAGTATTTGAACTGAGAGATGTTAAATGGGAGACATCACAATCAGTAAGGTTTCACACACTAAATCTTAGTTCTCTTTCAAACACAGCAAAAGAAAAAACCAAACTGTTATCTAACTATTATTGTAACTTCAGCACTTGGAAAAATACCGGATCACATAAAAAAGCTATATATTTTCTGTTGAATATGGCAAGGCAAGTAGCAGGTAAGCATGGCTTTATGAAGAAAAATCATGTCTGGCCATGAATGCTTTGTGGACTCCTGGTCACTCTATCTCAGAGAGGATTTAGTAGAACAAAGCTGATCAAAAGTTCAAACAACTTCTATAGAAGAAGATGATTAATAGAGCAGAACACTTAGATTGGAAAAGAGATTATTTAGGCAGTTTGGATAAAAGTCTATAAATTCCTGAAGAAAGTGAATAGGAATTGATTATTCACTGTTTCTCATGATCCAACAACAGCAGGGCAGCCAAGAAAATAATATGTAATACGTTTAAAACAATAAAAGGAAGGCCTTTTTCAGAGAGTACATCACTGAACTGTTGAACATACTGATATAATGTACTGTGGAGACCAAATGGGATCAGTTAAATTCATGGCAGGTTTACCCACCAGTGAGTACTAAACGTAATGAATAGTAAGGAAAGTTGTAGACAGTCTAGAGGGGGAAAACAAACATGACCAGGGATTTTGAAAAACTGACCTAAGAAGAAGAATTGGAGAAATTAGTGTTATTCTTGTTACTATTATTCTTGTTATGTACTACAGAAGAAGTGCCTGGTAAGAGATCTGATTATCTCAAATAACCCTCTTTAATATGGTATTTTTCAAATAGCTTCTGTGTCCTTCTTCTCATTCACTGACAAGTACAATACTGGAGTCAATACAGAGTCACAATGGACTTTGCTATGAATTTTTTTAATTATTACAGTTTATTTTCTATTTCCTATCCAGTTCTTCATCCATGAAAAATTCTTTGCCTTTTATGCTAAAGACATTTTTCTGATGATTTGAATACATTATCTTGTTGACTCCTCTTTATCCAACACTTTAGTCACTTATTATTAAATTGCTTCTCATTAAAAAATTATTAGTATTATCTTTTTGTAGCACTCATATAGTTTATCAGCTTCTTTTAACATGTGAGTAAGAACTCGCAACTGTCTAGGTTGCACTGCACATACTTGGCTCTTCACCTCTGCTACAGAAAGTATCAAAAGTGTGAGAGGAATAGACAGTAATGTAAGCAATCATAGATCCAAGACACATAACCTGCAAGGAGATGCTGAATAAGATAGAACTTTAGCATAATGGAGATATAATGGAGATGCAGTAAAAAAATTGAGAGATTCTGGTAACACTCTTAAATATATGAAAAGCTGCTGCAAAGAGGAAAGCTGTTCTCCATGTCCCTGAAGAATAAGAGTAATATGTAGGTTGGGTGTTAGGGGAAGGGTTTTCATGGTAATATAGCAAAATAGTGGCATATGTTTCTTGCAGAGGTTCAGACTTTTCTACCATTGGAGATGTGTTTGGGAGCAGGTCGGACTCACTGCTGCTGGATGGGGCACCGAGTTGCTCCTGAGGATTTCTCTGGGATTCTGTATGCAAAAGTCATTAAAGCTTCTAAGCAGCCTTCCTTCATTAAGCCCTGGGAGGGAGTACTGTGAATTCTTTTACTCTTCCTGTAGGGAAAAAAAAAAAAATCTTCCTTTTTTCTAGCCTCCTGGCTATTCTCTTTTTCAGAGGAAAGAGGAGACACTGCTAAGTGATTGCATTGGTCATGACCCTCTTTCTATAGAAGTTAACAGGATTTTTATTTCTTCAGAGGGAGTTGGACCTCTGAAGCTGAGGTAGCAAGTTTTGAACTTACAGCTACAACTAGCAGTGAACACTATCTAAAAGAAAAGCTGGAATGAATGTGAAGGTCAAGTGGACCAATTAAAATCAAACGCATTCCCCTTGATCTTTTTGTTTCTGGTCCTACGACATGTTCTGCTGTTCCTTTTGTTGAGCTGCCTCAGCTCTCTTGAAAAATAGTGAAGATCAGAGTTCAGTGGTACCTTTGGCAGCAGGACAGGTACTTCCCAGCCAGAGCAACCTGGGAGCCTGGGTAGCAGCCCCTGGATTAAGAGAGCAGTAGATGCTGTTGGCCAGCGTGCTGTGCTTTGCATTAGATATAGGAAGTCAGAAGTTTTAGCTATTGATTTTGGAAATGGTTCAAAAGAAGAACTCATTAATCAGAAACATTCCCTTTTTTTCTGACTCTAATTCATAAAATGCTTTTAATAATGTGTCATGAATTAATCAGTGTCCAACCCTATTTATTATTAATAACCAAGAGGATTACTTTTGCAACAGCAGGCTCATTATCATGTTACCTGATACGAATTTCCAATGTAGTCTTGTCAGAAGCAGCAAGCAGTCCTGCAGAGCTTCTCCTAAGTCATGGTTGTGAAGAAACATTTCAGTTAAAATATTGTTTTAACAAGTACCATTCTTCTAATGATTAAGTAGATGGTGACTGTAGCTGGTGTTCTGACAAGATTTTGAATGAGAGTGAGTGAATCACCTGGAAGAGTATACTTTTCAGTTTCATTTCCAGATTAAAATTCAAAATGCATAGCCTGAAAAGTCCAGAAAAGCTAGGATAATTTTTAGAGTTCTTAAATTTTGCTTTTGAACATGCAGAAGTTAGAGGTTTGAAGCAACCCAAGATACTGCAAGGAAGACTGTTGCAAACTTTTCAGGTCAGATCTGGTTCTGTTGTTTCTGCAACAAACATTCAGATAGTTCAGAATTGAGATTTGTGAAGTTGCCATTCTGAAAAGTAAGTCACACAGTATAATACTTTACAGTGATTTAGAGCATTTGCTAAGGAAGGAACAGTAGAATCACTTTGCTGTGGCAAATAGATATGCAAACTACTGTGTAAACTTCATGCAGATATATATTTTAAACCACAGTCAGCATTTAATTCCAAACTTGTCACTTGTTTGAATTTGGCAGTTGAGTGAATGTCTCTGGTGTCTTGGAAATCCACATTCTTGTAATACAGGAGATAGATACATGCAAATGTATTTCTACTTAGACAAAAGTCATTAAATTGGTCACTCTTAAGAGCTACATCTCCTTTCCTGTATGTACCTACAACATCAATGTTTACAGACACCTACTCACCTAGTTTTCCTTTATAGATGATGGAGAGAAACAGGCCAACTCATCAACTGGGTCTTTGGACCTCAGCAAGATCATCTATGTCATATTAATCTAGTCTGTCCTCAGGAATAGCCAGCAATGAAGCTTCCACAACCTCCTCAACTGGTGAGTGCTTCACCTGTTTTAGCATTAAATATTGTCATTACACCTAGCCTTAATATCTCATACTTCAGTTTAAGCACATAAATTCTTGTCAGACATAGCTTCTTTGGGGGCTAAAGACTAACAGTCCAAAATACAAACCTACAGGCAGGAGTAGACATGGGGACTGCATCGAAGAGCAAGTGCAGTGAGTGCCAGCTGTACCCAAAGGTCTTTGTTGCAATGTCAACATTTCCAGCATGCTTCCAGTATATGTGTATATACATGTAAGTGCTGTGATCTTAATTCTGCAAGGTTTTGCACAGAATATGAAAAAAACCCCAAGGTTTTTCTTCAGGACTAATTCAGAGGCAGATTGCACAAGTTTGGATAAATGCTTAATACAGTTCTCTGCAACATGAAATCTGTGCCCACTCCTCGCACATGTGGCTCACCTTGAGGAAAGGGACTGGGCAGAGTTGACCAAAGATATTTAAAAATATGTGGACTTGTGCTACAGATCTCAGTATGGTGATGAGGCACTTAGTGAAGTGTAACTGTCCCACTCATGCTACTTGGTTCTTATTAATGCAAGATCAATATCTCTCTCTTCTATGTCTCTTGTGCTCCTTTAACATTTATCTTGTATTTGCATGCAGTGTTTTGATTTCTGCACTCTTCAGATAAAAACAAATGCTTTTATGGCTACAATGAATCACCATTACATGAGCAGCCTTATGGGAACAGACTTTTAAAATAAAAAAACATAATGAAAACATGGAATATTAATAACATGAAATACTAATTGTCTGCAGTATATTTACTAGAGTGCTGACCAGAAATTTTGGTAAATAAATCACTCAAGCCACAAGATGTGGTGTTTTTCACCACTTGCCAGTTTCCATTATATCTCTGTCTCAAACAATAGCATTTATTAATAAGCAGTCAAAATATTTTTCTCCTTGAGAAGTCTGCAGATTGACTGTCAGGTAAGACATGCCTAATGGCTCTCTTACTGGCTTAGTAAGCTCAAACTCAAGGCCTTTGACAATACTGTAAGGCTTTCCCTTAACTTTGCTAGATACCAGAAGTGGTGGACACAAATAAACACTTCTGCATCCTTTCAGTCAAATTAGATGCACTGATTTTGGAGGGCTGCCTACCAAAATAATGGTTGTAACAACAGCAAAGACAGTTAATCAACTCTGAAATCCTGCCATGAAACATAAACTACTAAAAAAAAGTCTGAAAAGCAACTACTAGCAACAGTTTCTGAGTCTCTCTGCTTGCTTGTTTTTTGATATAATGTATTATATCATTTGGTGAAATCCAGAAAGTAAGGAAGGAAGTGATAATTCTCAGAAGTGAACAGAGCTCAGTAACTGATCCAAGACAGCCATAAAGAAAAAACAGATGAAATATAAAGTTTCCCAAAGTATTGGTCTTACTATTCCAAGCTCTGCAGCAAAGCCTTCCAAAATGCTGCATAGTGCCTGCAATACTCCCGACGCAAGGTAACAATTGTGCGCTTAACCAGCTCTGGAATGCTTGTTTGACACCACTTCCTTGTTCTTTGTTGAATAACCTACTGAAGAGCTAAGAGGATTTGAAGTAGATGTTTCAAACTCTGCACAATGTCCCTGTTTGCATGTCTTCAATGCTAATAAGTGTGGATCGTTGCTTCCCAAAAGTGTGCCTATATAAGCTTACATCTGAGTGGATGTATATAACACAGAATACCTTTTAGTTACTAAGAGAATAAATATACAGTAGAAGCATGTCTGCAGTGAAGCCAGCAAGCATGATGTTACACTCTTGCAGTGGTGTCATTTGGAGCTCAGAGGGCAAAGGGGAGCTGTAAAGCCACTTGTGGTTGCATGAGGCTAATAGTGAGCACAGTCTGACCGTGAGGCCATGCCGTGTGCAGTGACAACAAGCCAGTTCTGCAGCTGGTATCCACCCGTGTGGCATCAGTTGACTTCAGTGGAGCTAGAGGCCAGTTTATATCAGCTAAGGATTTAGTTAAGAGGTGGTTTTCTGTATCACTTTTTATTTCAGCAACTGATAGCAGCCATGCTTTTGTTTCTGCTCTGTCTCTGAACTCTTTCAGCACACACATGGCAGCAATACGATCGCTTTGCTCTCACCTCTAGGTGAGGCTGATGTATGACTGATGACTGGTGGCACCATTTATCACTGCTCCAACTGTCTACACTAGGAGCAGTAGCTGACCATAACACACGTCAAAACACTGTAACTCATCAGCTCTGAAGGAGAGTTGAGATGGGCAAGGAGTTTGGGAATGTGGTGAAGACTCTGAAGATAGGATTTTATATTTTCTTCAGGGAATATTTTTATTCTCCATTTCTTCCAGCTATTTGGCGGGAATAAGAAAAGACGTCAAGTCAGTAATAAAAGAAAAATAAAGTATTTCCAAACACATGCTTATTCCTGGTAATATTGTGCCATTTATTTTAAAAACCAAGGGACTCATTTACAGTTGGTTTAAATTAGTAGAACCACAGGACTGAGCCAGCCCTCATTAAAATGAATGGGAGTCTTTCTATGAACTTCACTGGAGGCTGCAGCAGGCTTTTAGGTGGTATATATGGTCCTTTTGAAAGAGTCAGAAATAAAATAGTTCAAATTCCTTTCACTGTATGTCCTGAAACAATTCACCTATTACTTTAATTCAATGGGTTAAAGCATCAAAGGAAAGTATTTCTGTGAAAGGGTGAATACTTTGAATTTAAGGATTGCAGTGTATTAGACGAATTAAGTGGAAAATTACTGTAGTAATTGTAGTGGTCTGAAATCAAACCTGGTAAGAAGACTCACATGCTATTTCTCATTTCTAATACAGACTCGTTATTCAATGTTAGTAAAGCTTTTCCTCATCTCCATTACATTAGCTGGCAAACACTGACAGTGGTAGCTAATAATTTACTTCATAGATATAAAGTTTAAAGTTTGCAGAAGCTACTGAAGATTTGTGAGGGAATATTTCATCCTATGACAAAGACACTGTACTTAGCCACACTAATTTATTCCATCAGTCCTTAGCACATAGGTTTCTGGACCAAGGTCAGAAAAGTCAATGGTCCACAAGGCTGTCTTTCTACCTTTGTGCTATTTGCATCACTCACCCATTTCCAGACTTTTGGTGATGCTCAGAATTACTCTAAATGATTGTCTTTTACCTCTTCTTTATACTTGTTCACAGGCTATTCCTTCTTGGGACTGAAACTAGGAGTCATATGTCAATGTCATATGTCATTAGGAGTTGAAATCTCATATAAAAGACCCTTATCTCAAACGATTTACAGCTGAGAAAGCTCAAGAAAAATAAGTGTTTCTAGGGCATGATTCATCCCTTCCTAAAATAGTTCTCCAAGATAGATATTCATAGTGCCTATTTCTCTCCATTGACTAGGTAGGCGGGGCTAACTAGTTCAGATTTAAGTATTGGAGAGGTCTAAAGTTAAGTAAGATGAAGCTCCACCTTTCTGCACTTATCTCTCTTCAAGACAGCCTCACTGAATCTGTAAGCTAGATGAATGTTAAGTTCTCCCTTTAAATTAAAACCTAGTTGTTCAAGCAAGGGGAAGATTCACTATCACTGAGTGAACTGAAAAAGACATTTGCCCTCAGAACTATGTGTTTATTCCTCAACAGTTGTTGGTTGTGCTTCATACAGAACAGCTAATGTTTCATCTGGAGTTACTTAGGACTGCGTTGTGCTCATTTTGCAGCTTTCATCTGTGTTTTTAATAGCTGAGACGTTTCTGATGATCCTCAGAGCATGCTGCAGCTGCTAATACCAGAAATACAGCAGTTTTCTTCTCCTTTCCTATTTTTATTGCTAAATCTAGGTTAGCAAATCTGGCTTATTGTCCAAAGAATATTAAAAAATTTGTCCCATGAGTTAATAAAAGCAAAGGACTTGAAAGGAGATAATACCGCCGTGTTTTTGGAACTGTATCAGTCTGTCACAGCTAAGTTCAGATGAATAATTTGCTCTTTGTTCATTGCAGTAGTAACTGTAGAAAAAGGCATTCTTGTCATTCAGGTGTGTCTTCCTGCATTGAATTTTGGCAGCTTCTCTGACATACTCTCATACATGTGCATATACACATGCTCACAGTCATACCACGTGTGAGAAACTGCTGGCACCAGCATCAGCTGCCTCTTGTGCTGCAGTCGCTGAACAAGCAGCTCAAAGATGTGGCTCTCTTTCCCTCTCTGCTTTATTGCTGTTATCAATTACAACACTTTGTAACAGCTCAAATCTCTGTCTCATAGCCTTCTGCTGCAGGAAGCTGGGATTTCTTGATGGTCAGGGCTCTTGTAACGTGTTATTGCTCAGTTTCCTGAGCTCTATGTTGCATCTGCAAAATAATTCACACAAAACCACCTAAAAATAAATTTCAAAGAAATAATCAATAAGAAATAATAAGGTTTGGAAAGTGTAATTCTAGAACTGAATAGTTTGTTTTATGTGTTGCAGATATGTAATATAGTTTGCTCTAATCTGGCCTTTGGGGCAGTATAGGTTAAGAAAAAAATGAGCAGACCTGTGTCAGAGAAAGCAAGTACACGTGCAGACACATCATTGAAGAAAAGTTGTATCAAAGTATTATATTACTCTCTATGAATCTTTGTCCCTCACATTTTCCTCTATTAAGCCAGTCTTTTTATGTTGCTATAAAGGAGTAAGGTCCGATAAATCCAAATTAGCTAATCTCTATATATTTCATTTTCTGAAGGGTTTTTTATTATTATTTTCCTTTGTTGTACACCAGCAAAATATGCTGGAACAGCAAACAAGAATTTCCAGTTTTTCATCAAAATTCATTTTGATTTCTGCATCTCTATTAATTTCTTTTGGAAGAAGTAGAAAAGAAATAGGCTTTCCATGAAAAAGCTGCATTTGATTGCAGCCAAGCTACAACATGAGATATTTTTCATGAACAAGTATCTCCTTTATGACAATTTTTAAAACTTCGTTAAAGTCACATGCAACACACATCCTTCAATAGATATGAAATCCCTTGGCTGGGATTTAGGACACTTCGATTTCTAATTCCAGCTCTGTCACTAACCTTGACAATGCAATATGACTGCTTTGTACCTGTCTTTATCTGCCCATTCACTATCTTTTCCTCTTAGCTTGTAAGCTCTTCAAGATAAAGATTTTAGCTATTTATTTTAATAAGTTGCCTTACAGAGCCTGCATATGTTCCTTTTTGGATAAGCAATATGCCCTTTGTGATGACTGTATCCCTATTTCTTCTTGCCCTAGTTTGACATAGGCTCTAGCTATGTAAATTAAAAAAGATTTCAGCAGTTTCTGTGGGTATTGCTTATGCTGCTGGAGGCTGCTGGTGTGGATTGACACAGGTGTTCTTTGTCAGAGCTCATACAACACTCATTCCTCATCAAAGACCATCCTCTTTCCAAGTAGTTTCTCAGGACTTTTGGGGATTATAAATCTGGGTGAAGTGATTCTGTGAAAATATTCTTGAATATACATACGGATAAGCAAAGGCTCAATTCAGATTTCATGAGAGTTATCAAAACTCTTTTCATTGAGTTTAGTGGGTTTTAGGAAAGGGGCACTGAGTGAAAAATCAGAAATGTGGTAAGTTTCTTACATAAGTTAATCATCTAAGTTCTGTGGAAATGGTGGAAGTGTGTCTAATAATGAAGCTTGATTTTACTTCTTTGCCACAGCTTTTCACTTCCAGTATTAATTTCAAGAAAATTGTTGGTTTCACATCGCAATTATCCACATTGATTTGAAACTTAATGGTCTATTTCTTCATAGTGAAAACTCCGTGGTGATTGTTTTAAGCATTCATTTACTGAGCATATCACAGTAAAACAGAACAAGAAATGAAAATTCTCAGGAATAAATAGTTAGATTTTCAATTACTATTTGTTGATGGGGAATGGGAGAGAATCAGAACATTGTATGAAAGTCATCTTTTTGGTGCATTAGAGAGAATGTTTTCTTTATTTTCATGTGCCTTTCCCATGAGTATGGAATACATTTTCCAAAGGTGAGAAAATTAAAAAAAGAAATGAGATAGGCTGTGAGAGGGAAAGAATTTTAAACCACAAATACGAGTATTGTTTAAGGATGCCTAAAACCAACTAGTTCTTTATTTGATCTTTGTCCTATGCCCTCTGGAACAAAACATTAAAACTAATTGACTTATCTAACTTTCTCCACAATGGGATTTTGACTCCTAAATCATATCTATGTTTTGAGAAATTCTACCCTATATTCTCCCTGATTTTAATTTTTAAATATATTTTTATCTTGAAAAAAATGAAAATTAATCAAGTTGCATGGTTTGTTTAGCTACATTACTATCATTGCTTTTTTGCATAGCTCAGAAATAGGCTAGAGGGACACAGAAAAGAAAAAGGGAAAAATTCCATTCTTGGTTTATGGTCAAGAGACAATAAGCAAAACTTGTACTGCATATTTCAACTTTCTGTCCTCATGAACTCCAGCTTGTTTCATGGGCCATGCAGACAGCTGGTTTGGTCTAGCAGCTCCCCTTCCTGTTGGTAAAGCCTGTTTCCAGGGTCTTAGTCCCCAGAACTTTTATGGAGATCTTGGAATTTTAAGTGATTTATATGTGGTTACATTTGAAATCCACTTAACAACTGAAAAGAGGAAAATTAGGGAAAATGAGACAGGATGAAATGATAAGTCTGTGGGAGGGTAAGAACTAGGGCCATAAAAAAAAGAATGCAAAGAATCCAGAATCCACTGAGCCTCAGAGGTTGCCTAATATTATCTGCTTTGTCTGCTTTTTCTAGCAGTTCTTGATACATTTGTGGTCTGAAGTTTTAGAGAATACCCCTCAATTTGAAAGCAAAGTTACTGAAATGATGAAATGGACAGTGAGGTCTCTATTCCTCAGGGATCTGACCTTTCCCATTCTGAAATATAAGAGTACAGCTGCCTTGCTAAAATGTTCAGTAATGATGTACCAAATTTAAACACTTCCTCCCAGTTTAATAAATCCCTTGTCATTTACTGCACAAATCTGAGACTGCACAAATGTTCTCTGAGTTTGACTTGCGAGGATATTTTGTTCCTATAATTTTATGTGCATAAAACTCAAGAGTTTTTTTGACAGATGGACCTTCGAATGTGTTTGTGTAGCCCGAAGAAATACTAATCTTGAGTGAAACTTCCAGCTCGTCAGTAGTGATATAGTATTCAATAGCCATAACAGCACAAGAGCTTTTGAAAATAATGTTCATGGGTTAAATTTCTTCTTAAAAGATGTTATCCAGTAGTACTTATGAGGTATTTAATAATATGTACCCAAGCTATAATTTTGCCCTCTAAAATTATTAATTTTGAGTAGCACAGAGGGTGAGGGAAGACATTGAAGAAAGTACTTCACTTAATTTCCTCTGATCTATCTGGATGAAACTAATGTCTTTGAAGATGCTTCACAGACAAAATAAAACAGCCTAAAAGCCCAGAAAGAGTGTCTGACACCCACCCACTTTGGAGCAGCAAGAAGGAGGTTTCCCACTTGGAGCTGGTCATAGCTGCCTCGGACGTCTCAAGATTCAGATTTCTGCCTTCCCCTTTCCTGCTGTAGAGATGGAGGGTTGAACCACAAAACTATTGTAGGGTAAGGCTTTTTTTTCCTGTGGCTGATAAAGAGTTCCAGGGTGAAATCCAATAACTCTTCCCTGCAAAAGTTGCATAGAAGTTATAATGTTGCTTTGCAAAATTTTTTGAAAATTAGGACCAGCTCAATACTACAGGCACATTCCACAATTGACGTTCATGGGCTGGCAATTCTGTTAAGAGGCGTATTGAATCCAAAGAATATGTTTTCCCCATTCCACCATATTCTGCTCATGTAATAGAAAGCACAATTTAGTCCAAGTCTTATCAATTTTCATATTAATAGATTAGTTCAGAATAGATTAGGTAGGTGAAGGACCTATTTAAGAATTATGTTAAAGCTATAACAACCCCAAATAATAGATGGAACATCTAATCAGTCACACAGTGCATGGGAAATCTGTTTAAATCAGAAACTAAACTGTGAGAGTGATACAATCTTTTATTAAAAACTTCAGCAGAGCATAAATAGTCTTCCAGATGAAAGAGAAAAATGAACATGTCTTAAATAATGAATATCTTAATAATCTTCAGGGAGCAACAAATAGTTCTTTATCATATACATATATTACACATCATTCTCTAACAAATGTAGAATTCTCTTTAGGGCTGACCTCTGAGCTAAGAGGGTATGTAACTGCTGACTGCATTGGCTGCTCTTAATAGGTCCTATTTCTTGAAATAAATGCAGTTTTGGAGACTTCAGTGGAGTTGATCCGCTTTCAAATGCTTTATAGGCATAATGGGGCACATTTTTTCTCCTATAACTTCACTCAATTTGCCCTACTTGGATATATAATTATTACTGTTGATAAATTACAGTATTACCAATGCTGAATGTAAGGTGGAATCCATGATTCTATTACCTTCAATAGCTGTGGAGATTAATTTATCAAAATGGTGGCTTATGGGTGGTTTTTTTATGAAATGCTTAGATAAAAGGTAGAGCTGTTATGTACAACACTTACAGACAAACAGCAAATATAATCCATAAGTGAAGTTTGAAATGTACTTTCAGCTGAGTTATGCTGAGAAAAACCTTATGACATATACAATACAGAAAAGTAAATTGTTAGTTACATAAATAAAGTTGTTTATGCTAAATTATATAAAGGGATCATTATCATTTCCATCAGGCTTATACATTAGGATATATTATGGTTCAAGGACACATAAAAAATTTCAGAGTTTATCATTCTGCTCTCTCTTATTATTTTAGCTTGTTCTAATTTAGGAAAAAGGCAAATTTTGAAATAGAAATAGTTCTGTGGAATGAAAATTCTGTTTTCTGATTAGCCATAGTTCTTGAACTATTGGTAAGTTTTCTCATTATTTTAGGCCATTCTGTGAAAATGAGTATCATCATAGCCTCCTCCATCATCAAACTACAAATTTATTTCTCGCCACTTGCATGTTGCTGTGTTATAGAATGCCTACAGTTCAGAAATTATCAAGTTCCTGCTTGACTACTGTAGACCACTTGATAATTTGTATATGTAATCCTGAGGAACCTTCTAACTTCAGTATTTTATCTCTTTCCCTCAAAATTGGCTTTCAAAAGTGTCACTGAGAAACTTAACAGAACAGCAAAAAAAAAAAGTAATGAGGATTTTCCCAAGTATATTTCCAAAATAGTTTTGGCATTTTCTATCATAGCAAACATTATTCTGTGAAACTATTACTAATGAGGCCTCATTTCCAGCAAATTTAAATCTTGTTATATAAACTTATGTAAGTTCAAATTCATATTGCAGTTCCTTCTGTGGTTCGTGTGTTAATAAAATGTAGTTTCTGGGATATCTCAAGTAGGGGTGAGCTCATACTGTACTTCACATACTTTATATACTTTGCATACAGCCTGTCCCCTCTATTTTCAGAAAGCTTTTAAGAACTTAGTGTCTTTGAGGTTTTTAATATTTTTTATCATTAGCTGA
Source organism: Elanus axillaris (assembly GCA_026212715.1). Lineage (NCBI taxonomy): Eukaryota > Metazoa > Chordata > Aves > Accipitriformes > Accipitridae > Elanus > Elanus axillaris. The sequence continues at coordinate 12,267,636 of JANZLQ010000005.1, read as the reverse complement.
AGTTGCCAAGAGTTACCAATAGCCTTTATGTATTCCATGTATTCAGAGCATTATGGCTCTGTTCTGTAGGAAACCAGGCTAACAAACGGCCAAATGGACCTTCCTCTGCAGAATGGTGATTCTGCATTCCTCCCCTCCTTATTTTCAGGAACTTTTACATTTAAATTATTCCATAAACCTCCAACCAATGGCAGCACCTTGCCTGACTGCCTGGAAATAAGACAGAAGTGGGGCTTGTGTCAGCAGATCACAACCTCGTACTCTCTTCCTTTTGCGAGTCCTTTGATCACAACGGGTTAATTTTGTGTGATTTCATGTCAGCTACTGTTCTGGTTTCAGCTGGGATAGAGTTAATTGTCTTCCTAGTAGCTGGTACAGTGCTGTGTTTTGAGTTCAGTATGAGAAG